>JANHMN010000023.1:41200126-41235105 GCA_030674055.1 Rhabdomys pumilio | reverse complement strand
TTGGGAGTCTGAGGGAGTTGGAGCTCTCAGAGTTCAAGACTAGCCTGGTCTACAAGACTCTGTCTAAAAATGAGTAAATAAATCAACAAGGGCCAGAGAGATGGCTCAGCAGGAAAGAGCACTTAGTACCTGGGTTTGATATTCAGCAAACACGTGGCAGCTCACAAGGGATTCTGGTGCCTTCATTGGCACCAGAACACACATGGTTAATATACATATATGCAGAAAAATACTCATATATAACAAATAAAATTTGAAACAACAATAACACACACACACACACCAACATGAAAGAAAAGTAGGATAGTGTAAGAACCACATGTGCAAATGCATGCACAGGTGTGCAGATGCATCTGGATATGTATATGCACATATGTATAAAGCATTCTGTGAGCGTGTGTATGAGCATACACATTTGTGCATGCACATGTGTGTACATGCATATGTATGTTTGTGCACATGTGTTCAAGTGTGCACTTGCTGCACATTTGTGTATGTATCCACGTGTGTGCAGGTGCCCACTCAAGCAGTAGATAGGTCACTGACTGAAGCTCCCTCTGCATCCCTGCTTGCACCCTGTATATATAGGCTCTGGCTTGGCCTCCTGTTGCTGCAGAGGGTAGAATCTGCATGTGCTGGGCACAGGGAAGGTGACTGGAACTGGCCAGGCATCCTCAGTGGAGGGACTCAGTATCTCACATCCACTAGAAGCCTTTCAGCTTTGGGCTTCTGGGGACAGCATGACCAGTCCAGAGTGGCTTGGTACACCAAGAGGCTTCCTCAGAGAATTGTGGGTTACTGTCCTCCTGGCTGGTGGCCTTCTGTGGGTTTCCCCTTCCTCCTTTCCATCACTGGGCTGTTTCTGTCATAACAGAGCAGGAGTTGTGGAGATGGAGTGACTGTCCGTGCCTGTTACTAAGGCAACCGGAGCTACCGGACTCCTTGACCTACGAAATAGCTCAACCAAACAAGGCAGCAGATGAGTGGAACTGGCCAGGCATCCCCAGTGGAGAGACTCAGAAAGGGTGTGACAGAGCTTCAGAAATGGTTCCTATCCCAGAAATAGACACAGGAGGCCATAGGTGATGTTGTCAATGTGGGTTGCTGGGGCATTGGATGCTGTCTCAAGAAGCACATTGCTGAACACATCCTGTCTCAGTAGCTGTGTTAAGAACTGTTGCTCTAGGATGGTCACTTGGGGTTTTGTCACAGCTGAGAGTATACAGGGATATTTGGGATTTTATACCCAATCATAGATTGTTACTCAATGAGTCGAGTTTGTACCTGTCACCTGTCCAGTTGCTCTATGAAGTTAATGCTGCCCCATGGCATAAGCTGGGGACATTTCCCTCTTCTTCCCTCTTCAGGAGTGACCAGTCCGAGCACTTACAGTGCTTTTGAGCAATGTTTTGGAGACTCATAATGTCTCCACCTAAAGCGGAGATTTCAGGTGCTTGTGGCTTTCTCCACAGAACCCCTCTGTCACTCCATGGGCTGCGGCTGGGGATGTTCATGCACCATTAAGATCCAAGGCTCTGCTCACAGCCTCTGCTCACTGAGGAAACTGTGTGGCTTGCCTGCTTTCATTGCCAGTCATTTTGGCAGCAGGATTTGCCCTACAGTGACTTTAAGAATGCCACAGAAAGGAATGGAGAGATGGCTTAGTGGTTAGCCTTGACCTAAGCTCCCTGAAACTGAGGCAACCCAGCAGTTAGCGTTTCCTCTTACGTTGTTTCTCTCAGGCACTTGGTCACAGCAAAAGAAAGTTAATCCATTGCACGTGTGAAGGAAAGAAGAGAATGTTCTCTCAGCCAAGTTCTTGGAGCTGTTAAGAAAGAATCTGGACAGCTGGCACCATCTTGTCACTAGAACAGGCAAGGAATCTGGAAACAGCCAGCAATGAGGCATTAGCCAGGAGAGAGAGAGGCGTAATCTTGATTTTGATGTGCCTGAAGTTCACACTACCACGGAGCACCAGTACACCCTTTTTCTGATTTATGCCATTCTTAGTTGGAGAGACTGCTGTCTGCAGCTACTGAATGAGCCATGACTGTTTCCCTCCTTTTTTTAATTTTTAAGATTTATTTATTTTATTTATATGCGTACACTGTAGCTATCTTCAGAGGGCATTGAATTCCATTACAGGTGGTTATGAGCCACCATGTGGTTGCTGGGAATTGAACTCAGGATCTCTGGAAGAGCAGGTAGTACTCTTAACTTCTGAGCCATCTTTCCAGCCCCACCATGACTATCTCAAACACCATGTTTTTTGAAAATTTCAAAGTTATTTTTATGTGCATACATGTTTTGTCTGTATGCATGCTTGTGTACTGCATGCATGCCTTGTACTCCTCAAGTTCGGTGTCAGATCCTTCAGAAGTGGAGTTATGAATGGTTGCAAGACACCATGCAGGTACTGGGACCTGAACCCAGGGCCTCTGTTGAGCCATCTCTCAGCCCCTGCAGACACCATTCTAACTGAAGTAACTACATTCTGAGAGAAGGACGCAGAGGCTTAGGGTTTTGTGGTGAGTCAATGTTGGACCAGCAAGCAGAATCCTGGCTTCCTGACTGGGCCCTCTGTCCTATGGGCCAGATGAAAGTGGCCAGGGAAAGTGATGAAAGTAGTACCATTCTGGGCTGTGGATGGCCTTTGCCCAAAGCCATGGAGTGGTTGAGGCCACCTGCCAGTGACCTCCCAAAAGAGATGGGAGGTTTTTTCTTCTCCAGGTAGCATCCTTGGAGCCTTGTCTATGGCTAGACAGTTTCTTGAAGTCACCTTTGTAGAACTAGCCTCCAACTGTTATGGTTAAGTCCCCTTTGAGCTGCTCTAAAAAGGATCTGTTACCTGAGAGAGGCCAGATAGGCTGAGCCAGAGACCCAGGATATGCTCTGGGGCCCAACAGTTTGTTAAGAGGCAAAATGTGAAGTTCCCTTTTGTTTAAACTAGGCAAATTAAGAGGAATTAGGGTTGGCACCCATCTGATGGTGCCATTTGTGCTAACTGGGCGCCTACAGAGATCTGCCTGCTGCCTCCAGAGGAGAGAAGGTTTGGAGCTTGGGTACAGCCTCTCTCTAATTCTGCTTTTGATGATCAGAAGCTTAGGATTTCCACACTGCTCAACTGAGGAACAGGCTGTAGACCAGGTGAGTAGGTGACCCCTTCCCTCATGAACTGGCTGAGGAATAGGCCTTAGGCTGGGTGAGTGGATGACCCCTTCTCTGTGAACTGGCTGAGGACCTCCTAAGAGCCCCATCCACATACCTCCACCTTCAAGTCGTAGAGAACTCCCACTGCTAGGAGCCAGGCTTTCTCTGTGGGTTCTGGATCATTTGGCACTTCCAAGTATTCTGGCTTAAAGCCTGAGTCACTGAGGTGCCTTGGCCGAGGTATGAAATTAGGGGTATCTTCTACCAATCATGGTTGATGTATCTAAGTGGGTTGATTTCACGTGACAGCAAATTCAGCTGCACCAAACAGAAGCCCAAGTACAATGACTTAAGCAAATGTGGGACAGACAGGCAATGTGAGGCTCAGAGAGTGGCTGGAGGATATCGGGGAGAACTCAGACTTGCTTCTTGAGTCACCATCTTTTAGTGAGTACTCTTAGACTTCATTGCTAAAAATTGGCCTCCAGACCCTAACCATCACATCAACATTCAAAACAGAAAAAAGAAGACATTTCTTTATCAGGGCAAAGCTTTCCCAGAAATTCTCCAGAGATGTTTCCTTTCATGCCATAGGGCTCAGACTCGATGCATGACCTCATTTCAGGGCACCAGGAAAATGTCATTATTTATGGTTGAATTACAGAAGAACCCAACATCAGACAATGTTGGGTTGTATGAGGAGATGGAGATAGATTAGGTAGGCAGCTGATGACTGCAGACTCTGACAGATCCACGAGAAATGTCTTTGTATGCAGAACAGGGACCCTGCCACCTGTGGGAGGGAGTGGATAGGCAGGAGACATAACCAGACAGGCTTGGGTGTGGAAAACAAGACAATCTGTATTGGCTTTAAAAAAAAGTATCACACTTTACAGAGAGGAAACAGCAGACAGCATGTTGGCCCTGAGTATCATTCCCCACTATTAGCCAGCTGTGTGAGAGGGGATGTTTCTAATAGCAAAGTACTAGTGATGAGTTGTTATGAGCCAGTCAGTTTCTCACAGGGATCACAGAAGGGTTGCTCTGTGTCATGCAATGCATGTGGTAGGTAGATGCATGGTGACATGTATCTGTCGCCATGCACCTTAGGGTTAACTCTCTAGGGCAAAAGCCTAAGCTTTACTGTTCCCATTTTATACAACGATACCCTGAGGTGTTCTCACCCCAGTGCTTCACAGCAATCAAGAAGCAAAGCCAGAGTGAAAAGTTCAGGTCTGATGGATCTCCAGCAGGAGCTGAGGACGGCTGGATCCAGCAGCCTAGGAGCTTCCTGCAAGGGCTGAATTGAGAGAGTTCAGCCAGGGTTCCTTTTCCGGATGACTCCTGCCACCCTATGTAGGGCAGACTTGCTGAAGAATCATGAAGCCAGTGATGGCACCACAGGTGTAATTAATTGTCCATGATTTGAGAAGGGAAGTAAGTTTGCACCTACCTTGTCATTTTCGGGAGATACTTAGATGGATGCACTGTCTCTTGCTTGATGCAGAAACTTTGAACCCTTGGAGGATAGGTAGATTCCCTTGTGTGAGGTATGCAGTGCCAGCAGCCAGTTGTCCTACCACCTGGGCTGTACTCTGAAATTCCATTGGGATGAGGAGTTCCAGATGGCAGCTCTGCTGGGCCTTGACCCAAAGGCCACCTGACTGAACTTGCTACTGGTTCCTGAAGGTTGGTCCAAGAGGAGTGTCACATTTTCAGAAAAATACCAAGTTGCCTGTTGGAGGTAGACAGACCATAGAGGAAACCATAGAGGCTGTGACATGAGAATAAAAGATAGATGTCCTCCAGGGCCAGAGAAGGCCAAGCAGGACGACCCTATAGAGCCCAGAGGCTCCAGAGCCCTCTGCTAGGAGGATCTGGTGTCTACTCTGAGCTGACCTTAGGAGGATCGACGGGTGGATGGTCAGGACAGTAGAAGACTGCATGGTACTTTCTTCAAGGTGTGGTCCATTAAACAAAATGGCTTGTCTTTATGGAGGACCATAGAGAAGGCAGTGTGTGCCAGCACTGGGTCTGGCAACTGCAGGCATTGTTTCCTACCTGCTGACGATACTGGTCTCCCCATGCCCATTCTGGTCCCAGGCTGTGGCTGGCACCTTCCTGGGCTTCTTTCTCCAGTACCAGCCTCTTTCCTAAGGCTCAGGGTTACTAGATCCTTTGTGGTAGAACACATTTTATTTTCTTTATTTCCTTTCATCCTTCTTGATATTTTCCTCCTTCCCCCTCCCTCCCTCCCCCTCCCCCTCCCCCTCCCCCTCTTTCTTTTCTTTCCATCTCTTGAGACAGTTCTCTATGACTCACCACATCCTCAAACTTGCCATAGCGGAAGATAATCTTGAACTGCCTGTCTTTACCTTCTGAGTGCTTAGGTTACCAGTGAGCACCAGCACTCCTGCTTTATGCTATGCTGAGATCAAACTCAGGCTTTTATACATGCTAATTATATATGCTTGGCGTGCTAGCTGGACAGACATCTTGATTGAGGCTGTCCACAGGCAGCTGGGTGGTCAGTCCAAAGGATCAAGTCTATAATAGTGTATGAAGTCCAAACAGGCGACAGGAGCTGAAATCACAGCCTTATCGCTGCTGCTTCAGGGATGTGGGCCGGCATTACTGGACAGTCCCGAGACACTGTTTCACATTGTAGCTCAGGCAACAAATGCATGGTAATCCTCCTACCTCAGTCTCCCAAGTGCTGGGATCACAGACACGAGCCACCATACCTGGCACTATCCTTTATGTATTAATTTTTTTCCCATCTCAATTTTAATGGGCAGAAATGTAATTTATACAGAAGCTTCCAGAAAGGCTTTCTGTAACTGAAAATTCAAGAGCAGAAAGCTCCAGGTGTAACTTTACCCAGGTGCTTCAATCCCAATTCAGGTTCCTCCTTCTTCTTCCTTCACCTTTGTCCTATTTTCCCTGTCTCATCTACAAGCTAGATCTCTGTGAGTTGGCTTCCAGGAACCCTCTTTCAATAGTTGGACTGAAAATCTGGGACTTGAATACCATGCTGCCTAGCTCCCCTGGAGTCAGTCTGTGGAGTGAGATAGGCTGTGTAGCTCTCCCTCCACCCCTTGAGTCAGTCTGTGGAGTGGGATAGGCTGCTGGAGCTGGTCAGAATGATGGCAGATGTTTGCACTGGAAGCAGACAGATCAATTCACCAACAACTAAGTGCTGGAAGTCGCAATGACTCCTAGAGGAGAGATGGGGGAGTGGGGAGAGTACTGTGTTCTGAGTACAAGCAAGTATCTAACATACCAACTAAATCCAGTGCCTGGCTGAGAGGCAAGAACAGGAACCCAGGAAGCCTGCTTGGGGCTTCCATCCATGTTTGCACCTCAGGAAAAGAAGAGCCTGCTTAGTCTCCTGCCTACACAGATCCTCCTGAGGCTGGCTCTCTGCTTCTGGAGTACCAGCAGCACACAGGAGTCTCTTGAGGGTGACCTCCACACATACCTTCCTCCCCCCATCTTTTTCATACCAACTACTGGATAAAAGGACCAGACAGGGCTTCTTCTTCATGGCCGGCTGAGTCAAGCCCATGAGCATGCTCATTAAGAGCCACAGCAGCCACGGCAGCATCCTCATCTTTGAAAAGGAAGGTTGGGAATAGTAAAAGCTCAGAGACAATGGGAACAATTAAGCTAGTTTGTCCTCGTGAAGGACAGGTGTCTGACATCCTTCCTTTTCTTCTGGGCCAGCCCACAAGGAGAGTCAGAAACAGCTGTGATGAAGATTAGAGGATGGAGCTTCAGAAGGGGCCACTTCTAGGTGGCAGCAGCTGAAGTGGATGGGCAGGTTGTATCCTCTCTCTCAGTGTGTCTGCTTCAGACAGGTTTCTCTCTGTCTCTCTGTCTCTGTCTCTGTCTCCGTCTCTGTCTCTGTCTCTGTCTCTCTCTCTCTCTCTAATTGGTTATTTTATTTATATACATTTCAAATGTTATCCCCCTTCCCTGTTTCTCCTCCATAATCCCCCTATCCCCCCCTTGCTTCTATAAGGGTGCTCCCCCACCCTCCCACCCACTCCCACCTCACTGCCCCAGCATTCCCCTACACTGGAGCATTGAGCCTCTACAGGACCAAGGGCCTCTTCACCCATTAATACCAGTTAAAGCCATCCTCTGGTACATATGCAGATGGAGCCATGGGTCCCTCCATGTGTACTCCATGGTTGGTGGTTTAGTCCCTGGGAGCTCTGGGGGGTCTGGTTGATTGATATTGCTGTTCTTCATATGGGGTTGCAAACTCCTTCAGCTCCTTCAGTCCTTCCCCTAACTCCTCACTGGGGTCCCCATGCTCAGTCCCATGTTTGGCTTTGAGCATTCACATCTGAGTTGGTCAGGCTCTTGCAGAGCCTCTCAGGGGACAAGGTGTCTCTTCTCCAGGGCGTTTGACCATTGGGAAGATAGCTATCAAACAAACACATTCATGTTGCTATGACTGTTGGTAAGAGCTGCTTTGCGACTGTTAGAAGAACAAGAGTCCTGATGCATTCTGGGAATGAGAAAGGCTGACATGGGAAGGATGAGCACACACACACACACACACACACACACACACACACACACACACTTGTGTGCAGACTGCTGAGCACGGTAGCACCATCTACAAAGGCCCCAAAACAAGAGAGGAGGCCAGAGGACAGGAATGGGCAGTGAGAAGGAAAGGGGGGAGTCAGTCAGGGGATGGAGGAGGCAGCGTGGTCAGGCTGCATGGCTCTTGGAAACACCAGTCTGTTCTAAAAGCAGTCTGGGCTTCTAGATACTGACAGGTGTCTCACAGGACAGATCAGCTTCCCTGAGCAAGGGTGGTGGGACTGGGTGAGTACACTGGGCCCGCTCCCATCCATGATATCTGGGTCAGTACACTGGGCCTGCTCCCATCCATAATAGTTGGGTGAGCACACTGGGCCTGCTCCCATCCATGATATCTGGGTCAGTACACTGGGCCTGCTCCCATCCATGATATCTGGGTGAGTACACTGGGCCTGCTCCCATCCATGATATCTGGGTCAGTACACTGGGCCTGCCCCCATCCATGATATCTGGGTCAGTACACTGGGCCTGTTTCCATCCGCAGTAGCTAGACCCATATCCATCCAGGATATCTAGGATTGGGACTGCTCCCATCCATGATAGCTGGTCTCATGAATAATTTAGGGAATTCTGGACCCACAGAAGATCTGCTGCCCAGCACTGACAGAGACAACTCCTAGGGGACACACTAGTAAAATCCACCAATTGGAGAGATTTAAAGCTGATGAGGGACCTCCTGAGACCTGGAGGTGGACCATTCCCAGTAGCTGCCCATGTGAGGGCCTTCTGCCCCTTTGGTGCACTCTGAAGACAGGGAAAAGTCCTGTCACCTTGACAAGAGACATGGCCACAAACAACTTCAGTAGACTGTGATGCTAAGTGAGAGAAGTTAGGACAGCGGTCCTACTGTGTGGAGAAAGGAGACCTATAGATCTAATCATGTGCCGTAAATAGTTAGGGCTCTGAGCAGGCCTGGGGCTTAGTGTGACCTCTTTAATCAAACATAGTTTTCATCATTTGTGAGACAGGCCTGTTCCTCTGGCTCTTGCTGCTTGGAGGTGCCAGGTTCTCACGCAGCCCTGATTTCCTGACACTGGAAGTGATTTTTGATGACCTTGACCCACAAAAGGTCAACCAGATCCCTGGGGTCTCTGCACTTGGGACCAGAGAACTGAAAGACAATATAGCCACACCCATAGCCACTGGTCTTAGTAGCCTCCATAACCATTTAGTTGGGAGCCATGAGCTGACTCAGTAGCCCGCCTCCGTGTCTGCTTTACTCATGAGCGCCACCTGCTGGATGTTCTCCTTCAGGGAGCTTATGCCCACTGCAAGAGAGGCTGACAAGGGTCCACGTGGGGTCTACCACTCTCTGGGGTGGGTATAGAAAGTAGAAACGTGACTCAGAGTTCCTGCCTCATGGAGGAGAACCCCTGAGAACTTCCAGGAACACATCAAGGAAGAATCAGCTGAGAATGGGGTTGGTCGAGGGAGAGAGTAGCAAGATGGCTGTTGCAGAGCAGAGCTTACAGGGTCCCCCCACCCCCTTCTCAGTTCCAAAGCTAGGGTCTTTGTTATATAGTAGAGGATTTCCATTGCACCCCACTGACAGTGCAAATACTGGGAACAGAGGACCAACTAGTGCTCAGGCCTCTCACTGGCATATTCTTGGGGTTCCTAGGGCTCACCTATACAACACCCACTCAGCTCATGTGCACATCCCAGAAGAGCCAAGAGTTTCCGAGGGTACCCTTAATGTGGCAAGGCACCTGATGACACCCTCCCATTACACCAGGCACCAGGTGACCTACCTTTCAGAGAGAGAGAAAAAAAAAAGAGAGAGGGAGAGAGAGAGAGAGAGAGAGAGAGAGAGAGAGAGAGAGAGAGAGAGAAAGAGAGAGAGAGAGAGAGAGAGGTTCCTCACTTTCTAGAGTCTCTAGGCTTCCTGCTTAGTGGGAAAAGGGCTTGGCAAGCCCTTTTCATTTTTCCTTTCTGGTTTGTTTTTTAAAGTACAGAAAGCAAGCTGTTCTGTGCCACCAGAACATATGAAAGGAAACACAGTTTTCCACACACAGTCGCTTCCCGTCTCAGACCCCATGACTGCAGAGTTCCAGAAAGTAAACACTGCAGATCCAAGTGGAGCGCCAGATGGTGGGCTGAAATGTAGAACCGGCTCACAGAGGCTGGAACACACAGGGCTGAGAGCTCTTTCCTCTCTTCTTCTGCCTCCATCTATTCACCTATTCAGATGTCCCTGGGGTTCAGGAATAGAAGGCTGAGGGTAGGATGGGAAGCCAACTTTCTTTCCTTCTGTGTCTTCACCAAATAGGGACTTGCCCCAGCACGTGAACTTCTGGGGGGGACACTGCAGTGACATCCAGACCACGGCGACTAGCCACATTTTCGGAAGCCATATTTCACATTTATAATGTCAAATTGACGAGATGTTGACTGTGCATGGGAAGATAATCACTACTGACTAACAGTGGCTCATGAGGCCATTGGTGTGCATGAGCTAGGAGGGATCCGAGGGTCTAGCAGATTCCCATGGGTGGTTAAGGGGTTGGTCCTCAGTTTGCTTGCACATGAAATGTTTGTTCCCTGAGCATGGGGATGTTGCCTTCAGGTACACAGTCAAGAGGAGAAGGTCTGGGTAGATGGGGGGTAGGGTGTCTATCGCAATGCTGAGGAAAGACCTGCCTGTGAGCAGCAGCTTTTCAGATTCTTCCTGCTGCAAGTGAACACTGGAAGAGGCTGTGGGTGGCAGGCATGAGCACATAGCTAGCTGTCGGGATTTGGGGGTGCTGAGTTCACTGAATTTGTTTCTCAGCCCGGCTTTCACCATAATTGGATACCCTGCCCCCTAATGTGGCTTTGTCTCAGCTCTTCTAGGATATACCCAGAGAAGCTCACCGCTCCTGGTGTGGAAGTCAGTGTGGGATGCTAGAATTGGTGGCAGCCTGAGCACCTTGTGGAAGGATGCAAAGAGGTGCTCCCAAGAGCACTTCTGAGACCCCCAGACTAGGCAGTATCTCCTATACATAGAAGCCGAGGTCATTTACCACTCCTCTCATTGTGGGGGTGCCAGTGAGGGAGGTTCCTCTTTGGAGACACATGCTTTTCCATACTGTGTCTGAGTCCAGGGCTCAATGTGCTTTCTTCTGGAAAGTTCTGGCTCCTGCTTTTAACGCACAGCCAAAAGAAAGCTATCCTACAAATGAGCCATGGTGGAATGCTTTTAAGGAGAGACATTTGGTCTTTGGGGACTTGTCCTGGAGCTGAGAGAAGGCTCAGTGGAGTCCCTGCAGAGTCTGTGTGGATTCCCAACCATAGCTCAGGAACAGGGTCTGGGTGGCTGCATACTGAGCAGCCATGTCCTGGAGCATGACAGCCCCCTCCGGGACCCAGATTGAAAAGTCATTTCCTGGCAGCCTCATCTTATCTTCAGACTCATCCTGTGGAGGAGGAGAGTATTCAAGAAGACCTGTCTTATTCATATATTCTGATTGCCTTCCTCCCCCGTGTTGGGAAGGCAGGGGAGGAAGCACTTGGACCAGCCTGCTGGAAAAGAGAGGCATGCGGTATTGGCAGGAAGAGAGGGACTTTAAATCCATCCACTAGAAAAGTGAGTCTTTGAGAAGGAGCATATGGCTAGACTGGATTGAAGGCACCAGCCCTTCCAGCATTTTCCGCTAGCAGCCAAGTCTTGAGCTGGTATCTGGGGACAGCAGAGGGAGGGGTGCAAGGGCAGGAGGTCAAAGGTCCTGCTATGATCTTTGTGTATTTGAGGCAGCAGTGGGCTCTGGCTGCTGGGTTTGAGAACAAGAATTGTGACATTTAGGGTCAGAGGACGTGATGGGACAAGAGGCTCACCTTGGGATGCTGGCTCTTTTAGTTTCATTTCTAGCCATTCACAGGGTCTGTCCCTGGTGCCAGCAATTACCCAGAAACTGCTCTGGTGATGCCTGTCCCGCTCCTCTGTCTGGGAGATTGTGGCACCATGTGAGGAAGGCTTTGTGTGACAAGTGCTCTTGAGGTACATATATGGCTCACAGGAGTCTGTGTAGATTGAAAGCATAGGGGGCAGGTTCAGATAAAATAAGATGGATGTGATTGTAAGGACAATCTGATCATCTGAACACAGCTGTGGGTTTGTGGGGGAAAGATGTCTAGCCAGTGGCCAGCTGGAGGGGCTCAGAAGATGTTCATATAGTGACTGAGAGGCAGACTGTACTTGGAATTCCAAGGTGAGAAATGACACAGGCAGAGACAATCTGGAGATGAATCTTTCCATCAAGGCCTTCTTCCTGGTGCTTAGAGATGCAGAAATTCAGAATGCTTTTCAGTTTGGGGCTCCTATAGTGTCTGACATGTCCAGAAAGTATTCATGAGAATAAGGAGACATGCGTGCATGTGTATGAGTGCATGTATGTGTGTGTGCGTGTATGCTTGTGGGCATGCATATGTGCACACATGTGTGCTGTGCGCATGTGTGCATGAAAGCATGTGTGTGCGTGTGTGTATGCATGCATGTTCATGTGCATGCATGTGCACACACATGTCTGCATGTGTGCACATGTGTGTGTGGACATGTATGGCACATGCATGTGCATGCACGTGTGTATGTAGGCGTGTGTGTGCATGTATGCACGTGCATGCATCACCTCTCTCCATATCCCTTGTACTTTCTTGTATCCCATACATACTTTCAGCTTTCATTGGAGAAACATCAGACACAGTGGAATGCCAGGTACACAGGGGAGAGCTTCTCCCAGTGGGTTGCTAACAGATGAAGAACAGAAACAGGAATGGGTAAAGAGGGTCCTGAAGCAGTGGGGTGTGTGACTAGCCTGGGCTGGACACCTTCTATTTCCTGAATATTTTTTTCCATCAGATATTTTAACCATAAGCACCTTTACTAGTTATGAAGCTATGTATCAAATCTGGGGTCATACTTAGGCTAGACATGTGCTCTATCCCTGAGGTAGCACACAGGAGAGAAGACAATCTTTTGATTATAACATTGTATCTTTATCTTCTGTTGCTGTAACAAAACACTGGAGACAGCACTTCATGACAAAGGTTTATGGAGCTGATAGTTCTGCAGGCTCAAGGATATGGTGCTGGCTCAATCACTTTCCATTAGATCCTGCCTCTTAAAGTTCCTGCCACCTTAATGCCACCTTAGTTTGGGGGCCACGCTTACAGAACGTGAAGCCTGGGGTGTCAGATCACGGTCCAAGAATGGGGTTGTATGGGGAGGGATCTGAATGCTTGTGAGAAAACTCCAAGAAACCAGGACAAGAGACTTGTGATTTCCGTTTCTTCGAAACCACTTTGTTCTTGGATTATGTTTTTGTGCCCCTCCAGATGCAGCAGATAGGAGTGAGTTTACTTCAGATTATTCATTATAACAGGCTATTATTTGTTCACTCATCTCTATGGAAAACCCATGTGTGACTTGCCTGCCATGTGTGGCTTGTGGGGGAAAGATGTCTAGTACAGAAAGATGTCTAAGATGTCTAAGGTGACTGTATACTTTACCCCCTGTGGCTCTGCTTAACCCGCAAAGTATAAATTGTCTGACGCTCTGAATAAAGTTTGAGACTTTTTACATGAGACTTCAATCCACCTCATTTATCAACTCCACTCTCCCAGGTCCCACCGCATGTAGAGATGCGACCATGGGGGCGCTCATGGAAACCATTCCCAGACCCCACACTACTCAACATATGCTGAGGAAGAGAATCAGGCAGGGCTCCTTGGTAGGAGTTGAAACAAAGCCACAAAAGATTCATGAGCCCAGAAGACTTGCTTGCCCAGAGCAGACACAGGATCCCAGGGCTCTCAGGAGGTGTTTCTGAGCAGTGGGCCCCAGGGATGGAACAAGATGTCTGAAAAGGCCAGATGCTGTCAGCCCTGACCCTCAAGGGATTAATGACTATGTCCAGACCACCCTCAGGAGATACTGCTGGCTTATTTTATAGTCTTAAAGATTAAGTCTATTGGAAAGATCCCTGACAGAGAGAATGTGGGTCATTCTGTTTTCTAGTGTCCTCAACACAGGGCTAGGTTGATGAGCAGGCAGAGACCAGGCCTCTGGACATCCTCATCCTGCTGCTTCCAAAGAGGCTTTTTTTTGGCTGACACAGCCTGTGCCTTAGCTGATAGAGGTGGGAACATTCATCCCACTTCAGGGAGAAGGAGACGGAAGCTGAGCAGATGTTCAAATGATGTTCAAGTGCTGCAGAAGTCAGCCTGGTGGGGACTTTCCCAGGAACGTCCTCCACACAAGATGAATGTGCCAAGACTGGTTTGATTGTATGTGGTAGAACTCAGCCAAACACATCGGAGCGAGCATTTCGGTTGTGCAGCTGCCTCCGGCACAGCTGCCACAGGCTAGGAGGCCTCCTAAGAGCTCAGCTGTCTCCTGCTACTAGCTCCTCAGTCCAGCTTTCTGTTGCTAGGGAAGACATACCCAGAAACCCCTTACCCACCTTCTACACGGCACACAAAACTGATGGTAAAAGGGCACATTTGGTGTTTCTAAAAAAAGGCCATGAGGTAAGTCATATTGGCCCGGTTTGGGCCAGGGCCTTCCTTAAGCCAATCCCTGGCCAAGGGCTGGTGGGATGTGTGGGGGCTACGTTAATAGGCTGTAATAGATTCATGGATCACTCTTGGAGCTTGGAGATGGTTAATGTTACCTCCATCGATGAATGGGTTTAGAGTAAGTGGATCCTCAAAGAAATCTTACAGTCAAGAAGAGGGAAGCCAGGAGGTGGTGGTACACAGCTTTAATCCCAGCACTTGGGAGGCAGAGGCAGGCAGAGAATCTCTAAGAGTTACAGGATAGCCTGGTCCACACAGAGAAAACCTGTCTCAAAAAATAAAGAAAACAAAAACAAATAAGAAAAAAAATAGAAGGGAGAATGGTTGCTGGTTAGCCAAATAACAGAGGCGACCAAATAATAAAATGTAAGGAATGTCGTGGTCATCCTTTCTCAGCTATACACACAGGCAAAGCTGGGCACAGTGAGTGACCCACGTTTTACCAGTAGCTTTAGTGCCAGCTGGATATTATTATTTTTTAAAGATTTATTTATTTTGTGTATATGAGTACAGTGTAGCTGCCTTCAGACACACCAGAAGAGGGCATCGGATCCCATTACAGATGGTTGTGAGCCACCATGTGATTGCTGGGAATTGAACTCAGGACCTCTGGAAGAGCAGCCAGTGCTCTTAACCACTGAGCCACCTCTCCAGCCCCAGCTGGACATTATTAACAATAGGTTTCAAGTCACCTATTCATGCTCCAGCTCTGACAGAAATGTACTTATATAGACTGACAGTACTAGGCATATTGAGAGAACTCTCACAGGGTCCGAGATACCAAATAAACCTGAAGAAGAAAGACTCCATTGTGTAGGTGTGATGAAAATCATGATGATGATGAAGATGGTGACAGTGATGGTGATGATGGTGATGGTGGTGATGATGGTGATGATGGTGATGAAAACCAAGCACAAAACATGCAGATTCCTGGTAATCTGGTCTAGCCAGTTGGTGAGCACTGGGTACAATGAGAGACCCTGTCTCTAAATATAAGGTAGGGAATAATAAGGGAAAATACCTTGTGTTGATCTCTAACTGAACGCACACATGTGCAAATGCACATGTATGTACGTGATGCATTCAACATACACACACCAAAACATTGATAGATATTGGCAATTTCTGACAACTTGAATTTTTGAAGAGTTGGTGGGCACGAGGTTTATCTACTGGGAACGACGGAAAGCTCTTTTGGTGACAAACAGGTAATGGACAGAAGGACTGATAGCGTGGGACTTTGCTATCCCTTCACTGTGAGTCCCTAGATGACTAGCCAAGGCTTCAACCTCCAGCTGCTCTAAGCCCTCCAAATACATGTACCCATATTTCCAAGGCCTGGAGAATTCTGGGTCTTGGGCACTTTCTCAGGAAAGGCAGGTGGGAGTTATTGAGATGGTAAGAAGGACCCCAGTGGAGGAGAAACCCAGAGGAGGTGGGGTAAACAAAACCAGGGTAGCTCTCCATCTCAGGGTCTGGCTCTGTGGGGATCTCAGCAGCCCTGCTGTGCAAAGTGTTTGATATTCAAATTAAAATCGTGCTTGTTTGGGAAAGCTCGGCTCCACAGAAGACTTTAATTGGTGCCCGTGGGAACATTTACACTTATGGAGAATTAATGAAAACTTTGTTGCTGCGTTTAAGCGGAAATCTTGGGAATTTCACCACCAGCACCAGGCACTCGGAGATCCCATTTCCATCTCTTCAAGGAGACAGTGGAGGAGACAGAGTCACAGGTGGCTCTCCGTGGCTGGGCACTGTAGGGAGTAAATGCCCCTCTTTGGACCTTGCTCATGGAATTCTGATGCAGAACATGAATCCAAGAGGGGGCCTGGAGGGAGGAGGTTGGAGGAAGTATAGATAAACAGCTGCACCTGTGGAGCTGGGCTCACACTCTGATCAACAGTAATGATGTCTGCGTCCACGGAGGCAGACGCTGTTATTCCTCTTTGCACATGTTTAGCCCAAAGTTCTCACGTCAATCTCACTTAAGAAAATGCCCATAGGCCAATCTGATGGAGGAAGTTCTTCTACTGAGATTCCGTCTTCCCAAGTGACTCTAGTTTGTGTCAAGTTGACGGACACTAACCAACACAGGTTATCTTCTGAAAAATGCATCACCAAGCAACCTCACTGCTTTGTGAATATACCGTGTGTGTGTGTGTGTGTGTGTGTGTGTGTGTGTGTGTGTGTAGTCAAACTAAGATAGCTATGACATCATTAGGTGGTGTAATTATGAAATCATGAGCCCATTGCTGTGTGTGTGATTTGCTGTTGACCAAAACATTTTTTTTTTGTACAATGCATGATTGTTATTTGTCTCAGGTATTTTGTCACAGTGGCAGAAAGCTGATATTAGCCCATGTGTTCTCTTGTCTGGGTATAGGGAGCCCAGCCAGCCTACAGGAAGAAGGTATAGCATGTCCACTAAGGTTTATTCCCAGAGGAATCAACAGAGCCACTCATAGAACACAGAAGGACGCCAGGCAGTCACATGAGCCAAGGTAGATGCTCCCTGCAAATCTTTAATGTCTGAATATGGCAGTCTTTACCCAGGGCAGCTCCAGGGTAAGTTAGCATGCAGCTTTAAGAGCTGCGGTTTCTCATTTTCACTGGACAAGGGAACCATGATTTCCCTGTGGGGTCTCCAGTGAGTCCCTCAGTGTTGAGAGGTGGCCAGGAGGACTCTGAGAGTCCTACCACTAGTAATCTGCCTCCTTTCCTGTGGAGTCCCTTCTCTCCTGGGATCCCGTGCTCCTAGGCACCTAAGAAAGAGTGCTGGAGGCGACGAATTTCAAGAGGCAGACGGTACAGCCTTACGAGCAATTTCCTTTGATAAAGTCGCTAAGAAAATTATATGTAGTACTGAAATTATATAACTGTTATTATGAGTTGTTTAAAAATTATTCAGATTTAATTGATCAATTAGATTAAATTATATAGTAGTAAAAGTTGGCAAAAGCCCAGGCCAGCGCTGGTGGAATTTGAACAGCACACAGTCCTGGCGCTGAAACCTGATATCAAGCACAAGTCTTTTTTTTTTTTTAGATTAAAAAAAAATTTTTTTTTAAAGCTGTGGTGGTGGTGGAACTTGTCTTTAATCCCAGCACTCGGGAGACAGAAGCAGGTGGATGGCTGTGAGTTGGAGGCCACCCTGACTATAGAGTGAATTCCAGGACAGCTAAAACTACACAAAGAAACCCTGTCTTGAAAAACAAACAAACCGCGCGCGTGCATACATGCGTGTGTGTGTGTGTGTGTGTGTGTGTGTGTGTGTGTGTGTGTGTGTGTGCGCGCGCGTGCATGTGTGTGTGTGTGTGTGTGTATGTTTATGACTGCAGGAACCTATGGAGGCCAGAAGGGGGCACTGTAAGCCCTGAAGTTTATGGTTTATGCTAGAAACTGAGCTCTGGGTCTCTACAAGTACATCAGGTACTCTTAACCATGAAGCAATCCCTCCAACCTTTGGTTTTTTTTCTTTTTCTTTTTTTTTCAAAATTACATTGTGGGGCTGGCGAGATGGCTCAGCGGTTAAGAGCACCGGTTGCTCTTCCAGAGGTCCTGAGTTCAATTCCCAGCAACCACATGGTGGCTCACAACTATCTGTAATAGCATCTGATGCCCTCTTCTGATGTGTCTAAAGACAGTTACAGTGTACTCATAAATAACAAATAAATAAAAATTAAAAAAAAATTACATTGTGACTGGTTATTCTAATGGTTTGCAACAGTAAGCCAGATGGTGTGGCTATGACTTTGGCTCCATGAATCCTGAAGGGGACATGTATGACCAGGTCCATTCTGGTGTCTGCTCAAGATGCTGACTCCACATTGTGACGGTAAGGGTGTCCCCAGCCTTGCCCACATTCTAACTCTGTCCAGTCTCTACTTTCTTCAGTCATGTTAATGTACCTCATAGGTGACTGACCCATAAAATACCAGAAAGCAGTGAACGGTTAAGACCAAAGAAGTCAGCTTCCTTGTGTTCTTATTTGTAAGAAAAACAACTTTACATATGATGGCCCAGAGGGCTAGAACACATCAGAAAGTATCTGTAAGCCACCTCAGCAGAGCCTCAGCATCTGAAAACCTAGATGGGCTAGTTCTAATGGTGAATGTGACAGGAGGACTTATGTGTCTGCAAAGGTTTGTGCTGTGTTCTTGTGTATGGCTAAGTGTATATCAAGGCAAGGTGGGACCCTGAATGATTCTAGTCTTAACTTCAATACACCAAACTGGACCCATCAAATCCTACTAGGTTGCTTTTTTGGAGCTAGAGAGATGACTTGGGAGTTAAGAGTACTTGCTGCTCTTTTAGAAGACTTGAGTTCAGTTCCCAGCACCCATGTCAGCCTAACTGTAACTCTAGCTATACAGGAGCCAATGACCTTTCTGGTACCTCCCCCCACCATATATATGGACTCATATACACACAAATAAGATAAATATATTTTTAAAAAAATTTTAGACAGGTCTTACTATGTAATTCTGGGTGGTCTGGAACTCACTGTGGGGACCAGAGTAGCCTTGAACTCACAGAGATTTGTCTGTGTCTGACTCCCAAGTGCCAGGACTAAAGGCATGTGCTATCACACACAGCATAGAAAACTAATCCTAAATTTTTTCCTTTGGTACAAAAAACTAGGACTTTTCCTCAAAAACTTAATTCATAGAGTGAAGGTAGTTAGAAAGGCAGCGTCCTCTGTTATATTTGTCTAATGTTTTGACACGACACAGTATGCCTCCCCACTCCTCCTCCCTCCCTTCCCCTTCTTTCCCTCCCTTATGTCCCTCCCTTCCTCCCTTCCTTTCTTCCCTCCCTTCCTCCCTTCCTTCTCTCCTTTCTTCCCTCCATTCCTTCCTTCCTTACCTTTCTTTTTCCTTCCCTTTCTTCCTTCCAGACAGGGTCTCAAGTAAGGGTAATTATGTAGCCCATGTATGCACACAGCCTGGTGACTCTCTGTCCCAGCCAGGGAAGGTCCAGCATCCCTGACACAATCCTCTGTTTCTACACAAATGCCAGTGTCACTCTCAGGACACAGTTGGTCACCTGGTCCCTGGCCTGACCCTCTGTTCCTAATAATGAGTATGGTCCCCTGGCCCCAGTGTGGAACACAAGCTCTAGGTTCCTTTTCTCTCGCCTGTTCCTAGAAAGACGCCCAGCCCTCTTTAAGAGCTACCAGAGACAATAAGTTCACCAGGAAATTCAAAGACGACTTGTGTTTCACTATAAACAGGCATGGAGCACACAGTGAGTGCATCCGGGGACTGGAATCAGATGCTGGAGAACATCCCTGAATGGCGAACAGTAGTACCTCAGATTCCTAAGTGCAGACAAAGATGCTGGTACGCAGGGCCAGTCCCTATGAACTTCAGGAAGCTGGTTCTAGGATACTGCATCTCAGCCATATGGATGCCGACAATGAGAGGGTCTTGTGACCCTTAAGTGACGATGTGAGCCCAAAATCCCTGTTCGCTGAAGCTCCATTTCCCAGGCACCCCTGATCACTGGTCCCTTGGTGTGAGAGCAAAGACAAGAGCTGTGAACTATGCATGTTGTCTTGAGCAGTCGCCACCCATTCAGAGAGCAGGCCAAGGACACCAAGCCAGGTGCGGCTGCTCCAAACCAGCTGATTTATGAAGAAAGCATAAATGTGATTCGGGACCAGTTTGCTCCTAGGTACTAAATAAAATGAAAAGACGGCACCGGGCACACTGTCTGCGAGCACCGCACGTATACAGCACAGCCATGAATCTTCCTTACGACAGCTGTGCTTTGTGGCTTATCTTTGGGGAGTTCTTTGAAGAAACCGGGGTTGGAAAGATTGCCAGGAGGGGAGATGCAAGGAGACAGTGTGAATATCATTTTGAAGACAGAGAAAGATGGCCTTGGAGAGCCAGCTTGGCCTGTTGCTACTCTGCTGGTTTTAGTCCGTCCTGCATGTTCCGGTATATCCTGCATGCTGAGCCAGGCTACCTGTCTAGGCAGTGGACATGGTAATCTTTTCCAAATCCATGAAAGTCCTTCTCTGATGCCTGGGGAGACCTCAGAAGAAAGATCCCTCCCTCTACTCCACACCCTCTGCTGGCTTAGACATTCTGGCTAAATTGGATTTGGAGTTAGTAAGGCAGATTTTTATTAGTAAACAGCAGAGACTAAGCCCAAACCAGTTTAATTAGAGGAGAAAGACTATTGGTTTGTATAACCAGGAGTTGTGCTTTGAATGGTGAGCTCTAGGCATATCTGGATCCAGGAGCTGAAGTGATATCACTGGGGTCCTTGGGTGTGTGTCTGTGTGTGGGGTTCCCAGTATCCTCAGGAGACATCTCCACCATGCCTGTGAGCCAATTACTCTGGTGGAAACAGGCTTCTTCAAGCCTCTAGTGTGGCCTTTTTATCCACTTAACAATATGTTACTCTGGCTTATATGTGTTTCTGTTGAAAGACACGGTTTTAGTACCTATTAGCTATTCTAATATGCTAATGAATATTAGCCCCAACCTCAAGCCTGGGTAGCAGCAGCCACACGCCACAGGTACAAAGTCCTTACACATGTGTCTCCAGCTGAGGTGGGCAAGGCCCCCTCTGCTTCTTAAATCTGCTCACAGACCCAGGACACTGCTCCCCTGTGGCCATGTAGGTTGGGCTGTGAGTGTTTTGATATAATTTGCAGTGGAGTTAGTAGCTTTCTTTCCATCTCAGCCCCTCTTAGGAGAAAGGGTAGCATTTCAGGAGAAGATGGAGGATGGTTCTGAGTGATGCTCAGCTATCACAGGGGATGTGGTGGACGGGGAGCCCAGCCTGGAGCTTCTGCCTCACCTGAGCTGCACACACATTCTCTGTGACCCATGTGGCATCTGGCCTGAATCGGGGGCCTCAGCTCATGTTCCCATATCTGCTCCTGCCAAGCCTCAGTAAAATACCACCGGAACAAGCACAACTCCCATGGGAAGCTTGGTGGGAGTGGCCCCAGAGATCCCCAGTAGTGCTGACTTTTAGGTCTAGAGATATTCACATGGAATATTTAAACACCTGTGGAAAAGCTGACAGAAGTAGACTACATCCCCATGTTGTCATAGATATCTGGAGATGGCTTACTTGTGAGATATCTGAATGCATGCCTAACATTCGGCAAATGTCAGGTGAAGCCAGTGGCTTAGAATAGAGATGCTTCTGTGTTTCCATTTCCCCTCAATGGGCTCGTGACTTCAGAACCATGATATTTGGTGTACTGGCTGGTTTTGTGTGTCAACTTGACACAAGCTGGAGTTATCACAGAGAAAGGAGCTTCAGTTGAGGAAATGCCTCCATGAGATCCAGCTGTAAGGCATTTTTCTCAATTAGTGACCAAGGGGGGAGGGCCCCTTGTGGGTTGGGCCATCCCTGGGCTGGTGGTCCTGGGTTCTATAAGAAAGCAGGCTGAGCAAGCCATGGGGAAGCAAGCCAGTAAGCAGCACCCTCCATGGCCTCTGCATCAGCTCCTGCCTCCAGGTTCCTACCCTGTGTGAGTTCCTGTCCTGACTTCCTTTGGTGATGAACAGCAATGTGGAAGTGTAAGCTGAATAAACCCTTTCCTCCCCAACTTGCTTCTTGGTCATGATGTTTTGTGCAGGAATAGAAACCCTGACTAAGACATTTAGTATAGAGTAATTTTTTTTTAAAATCCCTATTGAACCCCTGCTCCCATTGAGAATTGAATTTTATTTTAAAGGCTTTGAATTTTCTTTCAGGGGCTTCTAGAACAAATTGCAGTTTAAAAATAATCGATATTTTTTCTCTCTGAGCTCAGAAGCCTGAAGGTGTGAGACCTAGGTGCCATGGGTTTCAAGGCTGTGAGGTTTGCTGGGAGGCAAATACCATTCTCAGCATCCTGTGGCTCAGCTTGTCTAGGCTTCACTGCTACTGTAGAAATGAAAGGCTGTGTCTGTGCCCCTCCTGGCCTTCCACTAGCCTCAGTTCTGAAAGGTTCCAAGTACTCAGACAGGGACATTGGATTGGGTTTGTCACATGAGACTCTCCTGCCATCTGGCAGGATCAAAGGGCAGCTTCTTACTGGGACCCCAAGATATAAAGTTATCAGGAGGCACCGGTGTCCTTGGCGATCCAGGAGGGGCCCAGTGTGTCTCAGTCCTCAGATTTATCCTGTGCTCAGTGTTCCATCCCAGAATGCATCACTGGGGTGGACAAGCATCTGGCAGAGTCTCCACATGGGTCCCGGCCTGTGGAAGCCACTAGAACCACGTCTGTTTGAGAAACAGGCCAATCAAGAGTATCATAGTGACCATGGAGGATCACAGAGATCGGTGCCACCAAGGACTGGAAGGATGCTGGGGCAGCATCCCCACAGGTCCCACTGATCTCTCTAATATGACCTGTGAACAAGGGGGGGGGTGACAATGGAGTTATGTAGATTTAACCACCACTGACACCAACTGCTCTTCTCAGCATCCCTCAACCCTACTCTATGCCCCTCTGATTGGCAAGTAAACCCTTTCTTCACCCCTGCCCATAAGACAGCCAGAAACAACACACTTGGAGCGTCCAGGTCTTCCCTGTGGACAGATCTTCAATCTATTCCTCCCTAGACATCCCAGGCACATGGTTTGACAGAATGGTGGAATAGCCCTTTAAAGATGTGGTTACTATACTAACTAGGTGACAGTACCCTAGAGGGCAGGGACAGGGTTCTTCAGAATCCTGTATAACTTCTGAACTATCCAGTATATGGCATTGTTCTTCCTGTAGCCAAGATCAGAGGGTCCAGGGATCAGGAGAGGACACAGGAATAGTGTTCTCACAATCCCCCCTAGTGACCCAACAGCAACTCTCGGGCTTCCTGTTCTCTGACAGAGCAGTCTCGGTTCTCAGAGTGGAAATGTTTCCCAAGGCCGTGTAGTTCCACTGAACTGGAAAGAAGGTGACACCCGCCTCTGGATCCTTTGCCTCTGTGCCAACAGTTGAAGATGTAACTCCTCCAGATGGGTGGTTGACCCATCTCAGTGGAAGGAAACGATCGGCCCTGGATGGCAGTGAAGAAGTCTGAAGGTCAAGACCTGTCACGATGTCTCCTAGTGACCCATGATTAAGGTTAATGTGACCCACCACACTTGATCGGGCAGGGTGATAGATGATCCAGAGCCTTCAGGAGCATGGATGGGCCATCTCTCTCCAGGTTAAGAGCCTTCACCTGCTGAGATGGCTCTTGAGAGCAGAGGGATAGTCTGGCTCATGGGAGGTAAGTGAGTCAGAGGCAGGACCAGGGAAGTCAGGCTAGCTCTCAACAGCACTTTTTTTTGTTGTTGTTGATTCTTTGTATAGTTCTTTTTGTTTCTACTTGGTTGATTTCAGCCCTGAGTTTGATTATTTTGAATGTCTAAGCCTCTTGGGTGTGTTTGCTTCTTTTTGTTATAGAGCTTTCAGGTGTGCTGTCAAGTTGCTAGTGTATGCTCTCTCCAGTTTCTTTTTATTTATTTATTTATTATTTATTTTTATGTATGTGAGCATGCTGTCGCTGACTTCAGACACACCAGAAGAGGGCATCAGATCCCATTACAGATGGTTGTGAGCCACCATGTGGTTGCTGGGAATTGAACTCAGGACCTCTGGAAGAGCAGTCAGTGCTCTTAACCACTGAGCCATCTCTCCAGCCCTCAACAGCACTTTTATGTAATTTTAACTTCATTTTATTATTATTTTTTTTGTGTGTGTGAGTGTTTTGGCTGCGGCGTATGTCTGTGCACCACATGTGTGCCTCATCCCCAAGGAAGCCAGAAGAGGGTGTCAAATCTCCTTTGCTTTGCATGTGCTAGGGATTGAACATGTATTCTCTGTAAGAACAGTGGATGCTTTTAACCACTGAGCTCTGTCTCAGCCTGGCACTTGTATTTTAATGACCGCTCCTCTGAGCCGGTGACTCTACCATCCTGCACTGGGTCTATACCATGGAATCTGCCTACTGCTCTCAGCATTCTCCCCTCCCTGACCTCTGACATGTCTATGAGGAAATTCTAGATTAGGTTAATTAAAGCAGGGAGACCCATCCTGAATGTGGGAAGCACCTTTCCATGGACTAGGATCTTGGATTGAATAAAAGGAGAGAGTGAAGCTGGGTGCCATCGTATTTGCCTTTAATCACAGCACTCTGGAGAGTGGGGCAAGTAGATATCTGAGTTCTAGGCCAGCCTGGTCTACATAGTGAGTTCTAGGCTAGCCTGGTCTACATAGTGAGTTCTTGGCTAGCCTGGTCTACATAGTGAATTCTTGGCTAGCCTGGTCTACATAGTGAGTACCAGGCTAGGTTAGTATCAGCGTTCATCCATATCTCTCTGCTTCCTGACTGTGGATATAGTGTGACCAGCAGTCTCACACCCCTGGTGTCATGCCTTTTACTCTCTGATGGATTGTTTTGTAGCTTCAAATTGTGAATCAAAATAAATTTATCTTTAAGTTTCATTTGTCAGGTACTTTAAAGGAAAGTAACCAATACAGTGAATTTGGAATAGAACCTGATGGAGTGTGCCCCACTGAGAGAGGGCATTCCCCTCATGCCCTCTCTCCAGCTTTCTGTTCCAACCTGGGCCAGATCCTTTCTCCTTTTGCATGATACCGCAGTTCCAATGGCCTTTTTGTCTGGACTGGGAACAGCTCAGAGGCGAGGTGCCCAGTGGCAACACTGTGGTCTCCTCTGCTCTCCGTCTCTCAGTATCTCCAGGCTGGCTACATTCTGAGCATTCAGTGCAAAATCGTGGGAAATATCTGAGGTCAAGCACCCTGAAGAGCCCCATCTCCCAGAAGGATGACCCTACTATCTCTCCAGGTGCAGCCTGAACACCCACTGCCTTATCTTCCTGCAGCCTGAACCCAGAAAATGTCTGTAAGGCTCCCATGAGCTGTTGGGCCTCTCCAGGTGATATCTGTGTGCAATTGGCAGGGATAACAAGGACAGAGTTGACATCATAGGAGCCAGTAGAAGGGGATACTTGGGGACAAAGGAGAGCACTCTTTGGCTCTCTGCTACCCAACAGTGCTGCCTTCTGTATGTCCTGGGACCCCAGGCTACACTCAACGCTAAGCATTCAGCATCTCATCATTCAGGTCTGTTGGACCTTCACAGAAGCCCCCCTTGCTCACCTCTAGTTCTGTCTGCTCACACTGCTAGTGGAACTCAGCCAAATTCTGACTCAGGACATGCTGCTGGGTATTCACATGAACCACATTCACATCACTTTCCATAAACATATAATGAAAAGTTTTTGATTTTTTTATTTGAGCATCAGTGGCTAATAAATTTGATTCTGGAGCCAAGTAGTCTGGGCTGAAATCCAGACCAAGACTTCGCTGCCAGCATGACCTTGGGTATGGATACATTCTTCTCGGAGCCTCAGTTTTCTCTGGCGGAAAGTTAGGCTATACCCACTTCTACCCCCATCTAATTAGTGTTAGAAATAACCAGTCAGTAGCTATCCCATCCCAGAACAGTGCCTATACCCAAAGCTGCATGAGCGAGTTCTGTTCTGTAATTCAAAGTCTGCCCTTGTAAGCTTGCAAACATCTCAGACTCTGGTGTGTTATCCACAGAACAACACATTATATCAAGACAGAGGAATGATCAATTTATGGAAACAGACCAGCGTCTGTGAGCCACACTGCTGTCCTAGACTCCTGAGGTGTGAGGTGTATCAGGCTCCATCTCGGTAGGCACAATCTCTATGGTGAGTGACTACAGAGTCCTGGCCTCAGTCCCAGTGTCTGGGGCCTTCCTGATAATGTCCTCTGAGTCTCAGAGACTTATTTTCTACTGAAAACCATGCTTTGTTCCAGGGAACAGCATCTGAATGCTTCAAGGATGGCTCTTCTTGTGGGAAACACCCAAGGAACAGCTCCTGTACCCCTGGCATAGACCAGTGTGACAAAATCTGCAACCTTGGCTCTTTCCTGGGACTGGCCATGATCCCGTTCCTTTAGTATAACACTATATATGCTCTTGGTAGCTTTTTCTATCATTTTGTCTGTATTTGGGTGAAGTGATGGCATAATAGAAATTTCTTAATTCTAAGGTGGATTTATTAAAAATATATGATGGAATTGATTTCAATTATTATTGAATCAACTAAAAACTTAGAGAAATCTTTATGACACGTGGAATAGAAATCACACGGTCTCCCTGGGGCATGTAATTATTCTCGGAATGGTACATAACACACACTGACTGAGAAAGTAGCCCTTGCAAGAATGGATTACGGAAGTTAATGAGTAGGCATGAATATGAAGACATTAGTTCAGGAACTCATTTATGTAGATGCCAAAGCCTGAAGTAGTCAGGAAATAGAAAAAGTTGGTCAAGATTCAACCAGATTTAGTGCCAACGGAAAAAGTTTTATCATGGCCATGGTTGTGCGAGACAGAAATAAAGATATTATCTTTGTAGGTTCAGATAAAAGCTTGTATTAGGTGTTTTAAGACACAGAGCGCCAGCCACAATGGTCACAGAGATGTGCTTAATTATCAGCCCATAAGGTTAAATATCTGCCTAGGGAAATAAAGCATATGAGAAAGAAACTTATAGGGAAAATTGCAGAGGATTTTGATCTGGTTTCTTGGAACATGTTTGAGGAAATAAAATCGAAACTGTACGCTTTAAGCCTTTGAAATGAAATAAATACAGAGAAGCTTGAGGTATCCGGGGCCGTCTCTTGTACAAAGAGCTTGTGGTCATCTTCACTGTGCTGACATCACATCTACTTCCCGGGGGATTTGAAACTTAATGGCACTAGACTCCGGCAATTTCCTTTTCCTTTTTAAGTTTTAGAGACGGTTTCTCTGTGTAGCTCTGGCTGTTCAGGAACTCACTCTGCAGATCTGGCTGGCCTCGAACTCATGATTCTTCTGACTCTGCCTCCTTCAGCAAATCCTGCCTGCATGTGCCACACACCGGCCACATTTTCTGTGACAGGAAGAAGAGACTTAGAAAAGAAGCAGTGTGACTTTTATTCCTGCTGCCTCCACTGAGAAGTCGAATGTCTCTAAGCTACACAGGACACATTAGCTTGTGGAAAAAGACAGTATGGAGAAGCAAGCCTGAACCAAGAGCCAAAGCCTCTACCCACTCTCCCGAGTGTTAACAGATATGACATAGACACACACAGAGAGAAACTGCACACACATGTACATACAAATACACACATGTGTCACATACACATTGCACACATGCATAATCACAAGGACACTGTACTTTCATGCATATATATGCACACACATGCAGACACACCACATACTGCTCATGCGCTTATGTGTTATAAAGACATACCACATTATATGCACAAACAAATACAACATGTAGAGACATATCATACACACTTTGCACATTCACACACCAAGGAAACTTATGAACACAGAAGCACGTGTAACACAGACACAAGTGCATATCCATGAATACATATGCAAAATCTTGCACAAACACACAGGCAAACACACGGTCACATACACACACAGTGAACACACAAACGTGCATGCTTACACATGATATATGCTCACACAAGATACATGCATGCACAAAGACTCATGCAGAACCAAGATCTACAAAGCCCTACAGACCTCGTCCTTCTATGAGAAGAGCTCACAACAGAGTAAGCTCCTCATAATTGCGCCCCCCCATCATTTATTCATTCCACAAATATTTGCTAAGCACCAGCTACGTGTCAGAAACCATTTCAGGCACTGTAGATTCAGTGGTAACCAGGTATCCAGAAGCTCACATCCTGTGAATCAGGCTCACGACCCAGGCTGTGTGGCTTCTACCATCTCTCCTCTGATCCCAGCTGTCTCATCTACAACTGTTTGTTTGGGGCTAAATTAGAGAGGGAGGGGCAGGTGTTTGTTGCTAGTTTTCTTCTGGCTGAGTGTTCACCTGAGCTCTGATGACTTGGGAAACCTGGTCAAGATTTGTTTTTTCCTTTATTTGTTTGACCTGATGCTACAATAAGATTGCTCAGTCTCCCGCCTACTCTACTCTCCTTTCTTATCCTTTGGTCCCAGAGGAGGGCAACCAATCAGATTAGGTTTGGCCAAGCGCGGTGGGCAGGCAAATCTAGGTGGCTCTGACTCATTACCGCACAAAGGCACCCCACCACACCCTGGCGTGCACCCACAGCACAGTCCTAATCGGCGTTCTCTAAGGCTTCCTGTCCACAGGGGTCAAGTGTGGGTTCTGTCCCCTAAAATAAGCCCGGGCGTGGAGGGCGGTTCGAAGCTCCGAGTGGTGCCGCGCCCTGGGCCTCGTTCCACGCGGGCCTATCCTGGCCAGGGGTGGCGCGCGGGATCGGTTTGGGGCGGCGGGCGGGGCAGCGGGCGCCGCGTGCATGCTGATGAGCGCAGGCCGCGTCACTGCGCACCGGCGCCGTGGTTTCGGGGCGCGCAGGAGCGGGGCGCGCAGGAGCCGAGCGCACAGGAGCGGGGCGCGCAGGAGCGAGCGGGGCGCGCAGGAGCCGGACGCAGCACCAAGGCCTCGCGCTGCCTCCTGGCCCAGGAAGCTCCGGGCGGGCGGGCCCTGCTGACTATGCGGGCGGCGCCCTGTGCCCGCATCCCCGGGCGGTTTCTGCGCGCTGGAGAAGAAGGGCGGGTCGCGGCGGCCTGGCGCGTGGAGCCCGCGCGGCGGTGCTGAAAGAACAGCTCCCGCCCTTGCCCGGCTCATGGTCCCCACCGCGGGCGGCCGCTCCCAGGCTCCTGTGGCCCCGGGGCCCCGGGGATGCCCGGCGGGTGAGGCGGCCCCGTCCGAGCCGCGCTCATGGCGGTGGCCAGGAAGATCAAAACTTTGCTGACGGTCAACATCCTGGTGTTCGTGGGCATCATTCTCTTCTCAGTGTACTGCCGCCTGCAGGACCGTTCTGAGGCTCTGGTGCAGGTCGTGCGAGGCGCCGACCGCCGGATGCGCAATCGGCTATCCAAGGCGAGTGCTCTGGCCGACCGTGAGGCCATCCTACAGCGCCTGGACCATCTGGAGGAGGTGGTCTACAACCAGCTGAATGGTGAGCCACGGGATGGAGGGGAGTCAGGGTCCCGTGTTAGGATATCACTGTGTCCAGGAGTGGTTGCCCACACCCACCCTACAGTATCTTTCAGGATCTTGAGTGGAAGCAACTCTGGGTCCTGTAGAGGGAATGCTGGAGGCCTTCATTGGCAGAGGGCGGTGATAGGGCGACTGCACCACCTACTCATCCTGTGAACACTTGGGAACTGTCCCCTGCCTCTCACATAATGCCTCCAAACTTACTACCCATGAGAACTTGAACTTCTCAAGGAAGAGCCTCTGAGGAGTTGCCAGGAGGGTAGTGAGGGGCTCAGGCAATGCCTAGCCTGTGAGGGAGGTCCAGTCTGTGCCTAGGTTCACATCCAGCGACCAGAGATACCTTACAGAGCTGTGAGGGTGGAGGTGACGCCTAGGTCCACAGAGCCTTTCCAAGCTGTGGGTTTAGACCGGACTTACTCCTCTCCCTGGAGATACAGAAGGAGGGGTGATAGTTACCCATCTAAAGTGATTGATCCCACCTCCCTCACTGCATGGCACAGAGGATGTCCTGTCCATGAAAGTGTGACCTCTGGCCTGGATAGCCACCTTTCAAGGATGCTCAGGGCTCCTGCAGAAAGTTCTGTTGTGGGAGAAATGTAAGACACCACCGGTGCTGCATGGACAGATGGATTCAAGTGTCTAGTAAAGCTGGGTACGAGCCAAATGCTCACATGGACTGAGGTGAGGTCACGGTGCCTGGGAACCTCTGAGGCATGAAAGTTTCTGCTTCTGGTGGGTGGCCTCTTTGCTTTTCTGTGAGGAAAGGGACACTCAGCATCTTTGTCACAGCAGATCACAGTGGATGTTGTAGCTGTTGGGAATAGACTATTTTACATTTTAGGTGCAGGATGAATGCACCATCTCTGTCCCCAAGGACAGCTCTGTTAGGTTTCAGGAAGGAGACAATTGGTGCAAGCCTGCAGCTCCAGCAGGCTTCTGTTCTGTGTGGCTCACTGCAGAAACAGCCTCAGCAAACCCCTTTCAGCAAGTGCTAGGAACTGGCTTCAGTAGGTAGTGACTAGATTGGGTGGGCATCTTCAGCAGGGTTCATGTCAAAAGCTGTAAGGGTCACTGGGGTCTCCCGAGAGAACTGGGTTCCAGGCAAGTGCTATCTGGATTCTAGGTGGCTCAGATATCCCTAGATAACAAAACCCTCACCAGCTCCTGGAACCCACAGCAACTTGACCAGCTCTGTGGCTTTTCCATCAGCCATTCAGCTGAAGGCACAGAGAAAGAAAGTTGAGTTGGAGCAGCGGCTTGGCCTCGCCGCGTGTGTGATTCATCTTCTGGAAGACGCTGGGTCCCGTAATAGCACAGAGCTTTATTGAAGTGTATTTGCCAGGGTGTTATGGTCTGTTTTATGGGGCAAACCAGAGGATTATATAAAAACATTGGCACCATTTGTGCTTGTGTAACGTCGTGCTGGCCAGCCAGTCTCATGAGCTGTTTCCGTCCCTAGCTCCCCAAGGACAAGAGGGTCCAGTATATGGTGGGAGAAAAAACTGGGACCCTCGATCACCTTTCCTGACATTGAGGTGGACAGAATGAAGTTCTTCCCTTTGCTCCATCTCTTCCCTGCTCCTATGCTCCTGACTGCTTCTTCCTGCTTTTCTTCTCCCATTCCCTCCCTTTCTCCACCTTTCCTTTATAATACTTTTTCCTCCACCCCTCACTAAACCCCTTCCCTTTTCTCCTCCTCTGTGCGGAAATAGCCATGCCTTCCTCTCTGATTCATAAGCTTAGCAGACCCTAAACTCAGTTGTTATTCAATATTTGTCCTAGGAAGGAAATCAGTCTCAGGTGGGCTCCTCCAGGGAGAGAGCACAGAGTATCCAGGGGCTGTCTCTTTAAGTGAAGTCATTCGAGAGATATCCTTACCCCACTCCTGGCTTGGCTCAAGGCCTCTTATTGAGGGGATGGAGGAAAGCCATGAGAACTTCCTGGAGGAGGCTGGCTGCTCTCCCCGGCACAGCTTGTTCTATTTTAGATCCTAGAGATGTGGGCTTGATCCCCAGGGGTTTGTACTTGCATTAAAACAGTAAGAGGAAGCAATTGCTTACATCCCCTGGGCCCAGATTCTTCCTTTGAACTCTCTCCTGGCTGGGGAGACAATGAGAAGAGGGAGTCCTTGGGAGGCAGGACTCACAGGAGGGTGCTCTGGTGTGGGCAGTATGCCATTCTCTTTGGACCTGTGACCTCATGGCATGTTTTATCCTGGCAGAACACCCCAATGTGGTGCAGACTCAGTCTCATAGGACCTGGAGGCATTGTGGGAAAGGGTGTGCAGTCCCTCTTCTGTGTGCTTGAGAATCGCTTCTAAATTCAGCGCTCAAGGCAAGAAAAAATGTTTATGGGAAAAACTCACCCTCTGAATACCTTAAATTGTACATAAAGCCTGGTGCCTAAGGCTGTGTGAGCGGTTGGCCCAGGCTCTCAGGAGCAGTAAATTTGAAATCCTCCAAGCTTGGTGCTGTTTCCCCGTCTGGTGCTGGGAATCCAACCCCTTTCCCCTAATGATATGTGTGGGACAATTGGGGCTTGTGTATGCACTGAGTGCCCCTCTATGAGTCTGTGTGAAGGCTCAGCCGAGTGTAGGCACAGTCCTCTGCTGCAGAAAGCTTTGTATGGCGGAGGGCACCACTTAGCCCAGGGTCTCACACCTGGGTAGGTGGTCACTCTTGAAGGGTCGTTTCTAAAGTCAGAGCACTTGTCCATGTTAGTCCCCTCTAAATTGTGCCGCCCCTCCCCACGTGCGGTCATCGTACTGTCCGTAACATTCAAAGCTGCGGTTGATCTTATGGTTGGGACAGAACGAGGAACCAGGAAGTGGAACAACTTGCCAAGGGTTGTGTAGGATGCTGATGGTGCAGCTGCTTGAAGAACGTGCAGGACCTGCATCTATGACATGATCACAAGTTCAAGTAAAAACAAAAACAAAACAAGATTTTAATGTGGGCCCCAGGTGCTGGCCGTGGAAGTCTTGGCACACATGGTGTCTATCTGCTTCATAAAGGCTTGCTTGCCCTCCTCTGGGATGCTGGCCTACTTCTCCTGACTAAGTGCTTGCCTACTACTTCTGGCCACTACACCTGTGCAGACTCCTGTCCTTTGGCCCCTCCTCCCTTTTTGCTGTTTTAGAGTTCGGGTCTCTCTATTATGTAGCTCTGGGCGTCCTGTCTCTCTAGTCTCTAGTGTGTAGGCCAGGCTAGTATAGAGATCCACCTGCCCCTGCCTCCTGAGTATTGGGATCAAAGGAGTACTCCACCATGCCCAGCTCCTTCGGTCTCCTTTAAATACTTTTGTCTGTGGCTCCGTCTCTAGCGCCCAACACCCAGGCAGAGCGGCACAGCCATGACTATTTGAGTAAGTGGGCTGTCCATTGCTTTTGATAGATAAGTTCGTTTGTTTGTTTCAACAAAGTCTTTTTCTACACGGCACTGGATGTCTTAGGCTCTATGTACACCAGGCTGAACTCAAAGCCATCCGCTTGCCTTTGCCTCAAGTCCTGGGATCAAAGGCTTGTGGTGCCACATGGCTAAGAATAAGTTTAATTTGGGCCATCCATTGTATTCCGCTGCCATGCTTGTTGGCGGAAGCACTGAATGAAAGTGTTCTCTGGGAGATCACACTCTGTTGTGCAGCTGTCAAGATTCAAAGGAAGCAGCTCCAGAGAGGAGGATAAGGGATGTGGGGTGAGCCATGCTGCAGAGCCAGACTGCAGTAGCCTGATTGTTCCCATGCTGTGATCCTGGGTTACTCAGACCTTTCCTGCTTCCTGCAGCCGAAGCTTACCAGTGCACACAGCTTTAGAAGTAGGTTTCAGAAGCCCCCATCTAGAGTTAAGATGGAGGCCAGGTGGGAAAACTGAGGCAATTGTTTCTGGAACGTCTTCATTGCGGCAATGCTAGGACTGTTCGTGCGCCAGTTCTTCCAACTAACTTGTGTTGGGCACAATGAATTCCCATCTATAAAGGACTTTGAGAGCTGGAGCATAGAGGCTGGAGGGAGGGAGGGGAAGGTTGGAGAAATGTCAGCAATGATGTGGCTTTTCCTTGTAACCTTTGGCTTCAGAGTAGTGGGTACTGAGCCTAAGACAAGGTGTTGAAGGTAGAGGTAGCTTGATCCTACCGCTGGGGAACGTGGCAGCTCCCCACCTGCTGCTGTGCCGGGTGTGACAAGATATGACATGCCCTAGATCTCTGTCCTACCAACAGCATTTGCTCGGAGTGCAGCTGTGTCCCTAGAACACAAGTTGAGCACAGTGAGCCTCTCCTTTGGATGTCTTCACAAAGAGTGGTCCCTTTATTCACTTCTGTTATGCAGGTGACTGGACAGGTGGGCAACAGGCAGAGGAGCAAGAAGAGAATGCAGCTGGAGGAGTATGTGGACCTGGGTCTGGGGATTGCTTCCTTTTCTGTTGGCAGGTCCAGCATATCTCCCTCTTGAGCCTCTGGGAAGATCAGAGTATTAGCTTCCAGAAAAGAGCCTGTTTGGAGCTTCTCTGCACGCTGCAGAAACGGGAAAGATGCCTCGATTGCAGGGGACACTACTGATGGCAGAAATGTCTTTTTCAACGTAATACCTGCAAGTATTACTTACCAAAGTGGCTCACGGCTGGTTCCAGGCCTTCTCAGCGCAAGCCCATTGGGTTTTATTTACCCTTCTCAGAGTGTATGGTCCTGCATGGCCCATTTAAGTGGCAAGAGTCATGGGAGAAGAGCTGCAATTTATTGCATTTGCTGGCTTTCACCTTCCCCTCTTTTACAACTCACCTACTACTGACAAATAACCACAAACAATGACTATCCCACTGGAGTATAGCCCCAGCTCCACAGCTGGGTAAACTCAGGGTATGTGATGGCTGCCATTCTGACTCTACTGTCTGTTGTGTACACAGCTCTCAGACCAGCTGTGGTAATGGTTTTGGTTTCTTCAGTTTGGAAGCTATTTGGCTCTACCTTGCGTCTCACTGCTGGGCTGGACACCCGTGTTCACCAGAGATATTGACTGCACTTGACCATAGTTGTATGGGGATGGATCCCTGAGCTCCCATGTGACAAGCAACCTTATGATATGAAGCGGACACTGCCATGCTATCTCCCTGTGAGCGGTGGACCTGGTCTGGCTGAATCTAGGGGTGGGGAGGAGGGGCAAACTTGTAGGAAAGCACTCACATGTGGTGGCCCCAAGTTTGGGGTGCTGGGGTGGAATGATCGGCCCATTTCAGTCTGTTAGGGATACACTACAGAACTGTAAGAAATGGTTTATCATTTGTTGGTTGGAAGCTGGATAAAATAAGCCTCTGTGAATTCACTGTATCTGCCTCTGCATGCAGACATGCAGGTGAGGGCTGGGGTGGTTAACAGTACTGTCTGCTCTTACAGAGGATCAGAGTTTAATTCTAAGCACACACATGGTGGTTCCCAACTATCTGTAAGTCCAATTCCAGGGCATCCATAGGCACTGTAGGCATGTGGTGTACAATGTGGACATACATGCAGGGAAAACCCTCATGTAAATTACAAAGGAGGAGGAGGTAGAAGAGGAGAAGGAGGAGGGAGAGGAGGAAGGGGGAGGAGGAGGGGGAGGAGGAGGA
>JANHMN010000023.1:41139248-41200026 GCA_030674055.1 Rhabdomys pumilio | reverse complement strand
AGAAGGAGAGGGAGAAGGAGAAGGAGAAGGAGAAGGAGAAGGAGAAGGAGAAGGAGAAGGAGAAGGAGAAGGAGAAGGAGAAGGAGAAGGAGAAGGAGAAGGAGAAGGAGAGGAGGAGGAGGGGGAGGAGGAGGAGGTAGAAGAGGAGAAGGAGGAGGAAGAGGAGGAAAGGGGAGGAGGAGGAAGGGGAGGAAGGAGGAGAAGGAGAGGAGGAGGAGAAAGAGGAAGAGGAGGAGAAGGAGCTTGTCGTCATCAAAGAAATGCAACTAGGCTCTGCATCTCAAGACCAGCTCATCATTCTCACTGTCTTAGAAAAGCAGAGATGCTTTGAGAGGGAAAACAGGTGTTACTACCAGCAGGAAGAATTAAGGACCAGAGAGCAGCGTCTTCCCATCTTCTCAGCAAGGTCCTTGCCCCCTGTGAAGATGAGTGTGAACAGTCTTTTGAAACTTTTTCAAATAGAGAGACTCACTTTGCAAGTCATCTCAAGGGTTTTTCCGAGGAAGGTGGCTTTGAATTCTAACACAGGACGCTGTGGTCATCAGCACCTTCCCAGGCCCTCTGATGCCTGGGAAGCATCTGTGCAGCATCCCAGGATTGCTCAGTGTCTCTTGTTCTACAGTCCTTACTGACCAAGCACACAGATCCCTGTTCTATGGGATGTTCACACTGGTGAAGGATGGGCAGCGTACAGAGGTGTGTGAGGAGAATACGTAAGCATCTATCCTGGGATCCCTCCAAGATGGAGGTCTTCTAAGCCCACCCTGTACTGGCAGGGATCTGGTGATGCCCAACACTGTGCTGAAAGTCTCCATTCATTCAAAATACAGCAGGTTACACCGTCCAGGTAACAGGTCTTATGCGCCTCTATTGCTGACCTCCCTGGGTGGATACAGAGCCCAGGTAAAGCATTTCAGCAGAGATGATACCGAAAAGTGATTGACAGAGTAAGTAGGTAGGTGAGGGACATGAGAGTTACTTGATGCGGATTGAACTGTGTCTTCCAAAATTTTCATCCCCCAAACCTTAGAATGTGGTGTTATATGAAGAAAAGGTCTTTGCAGATATTGAAGATGAAATTATGCTGTCTGGGGTAAGCCTAAATCTAATGACATCTGTCTCAGTGGGAAGAGGAGAAAGGGGCTGGAGAGATGGCTCAGCAGTTAAGGGCACTTGCTGCTCTTTCAGGAGACTGGGGTTTGACACCTCCTGCCTACATCAGGTGTCTCACATCTGTCTGTAATTCCAGCCCCAGAGGATGTGATTTCCGAAGCAGTCCTCGGTGGGCACCTGCATGTACATGTGCACACGCAATGATAAAAACAGATATTTTTAAAAATCGAGAGAAGATACAAGAAGTGGCTTATAAGGTCAGAGGTAGAGACAGAGCAGTGTGTCCAGAAGCCAAGGGATTCTGGGATCTTCCAGGAGCAGAGAAAGAAAGGCAGGATGCCTTCCTTAGAACTTCCACAGGGACAGGACTCTGTTCACTATGCCTGAATCTTAGACTTCTGCACTTCCAACTGGAGAGAAACCAAGAAAACCATAAGTCAGGCCCCCAGGTGCCGTGCTTTGCAGCTGAGGACTCTCACAAAGGGACTCTATCCAGTAAGAGCAAGTGTGACTTAGGAGTACCCTGGGAAACAGAGTGGGTGTCAGTAGATGCAAAAGCCCCATCCATGGCAGTGGGTCTCAACCTTCCTAACGCTGCAGCCCTTTAATACGGTTCCTCATGATATGGTGACCCCCAACCATAAAATTATTTTCGTTGCTACTTCTTTTTTTTTTTTTTTTTTTTTTTTTGTTTTTCGAGACAGTGTTTCTCTGTGTAGCCCTGGCTGTCCTGGAGCTCACTCTGTAGACCAGGCTGGCCTTGAACTCAGAAATCCGCCTGCCTCTGCCTCCCAAGTGCTGGGATTAAAGGCGTGCGCCACCACCGCCCGGCTCGTTGCTACTTCATAACTGTGATTTTGCTACTGATATGAATCATGATGTAAATATTTTTGGAGATAGATGTTTGACCGCTGTCCTCTGTCACAAGAGTCCTAGTGAGTAGTGAGGGGAGGGGAGGCAGATAGCCTATTTTGGTCTCCTTGGTGTCTTGTTAGGTCAGCAGTTATCATATGTGTTCCTTGGCTTCTAGGAGGTTCCTACAGAGGGAGCTGATAATGGAAGTGCTCTGAGAGAGACCTGACTTTTCTTCTTTTTTTTTTCCCTTTCCCCTTCCCTTCTCCTGCTCGCTCTGGCCCCACTTGCTCTGACTTTTCTCTTAAACATTTTGTTTGGTGTGTGTGAATGTGTGTGTGTGTGTGTCTGTCTGTCTGTCTTTGTGAGTGTATTTGTGTGTGTGGATGAATATGTGTCTGTTTTTGTGAGTATATTTGTGTGTGTGAATGTGTGTGTGTCTGTCTGTCTTTGTGAGTGTATTTGTGTGTATGAATGTGTGTGTGTCTGTCTGTCTTTGTGAATGTATTTGTGTGTGTGTGTATGAATGTGTGTCTGTCTGTCTGTGGGTGTATTTGTGTGTGTGAATGTGTGTGTGTCTGTCTGTCTTTGTGAGTGTATTTGTGTGTATGAATGTGTGTGTGTCTGTCTGTCTTTGTGAATGTATTTGTGTGTGTGTATGAATGTGTGTCTGTCTGTCTGTGAGTGTATTTGTGTGTGTGAATGTGTGTGTGTCTGTCTGTCTTTGTGAGTGTATTTGTGTGTGTGAATGTGTGTGTGTGTGTGTGTGTGTGTGTGTTACCTGTAGAGGCTAAAGAAGACTTTGGATGCCCTAGGCCTGGAGTCACAGGTGGTTTGTGAGCCACCTGATATGGGTTGTGGGAATTGAAGTTGGGTCCTCTGAAAGAGCAAAAATTGCTCTTAAGTATTGAGCCATTTCTTCAGGCCAGACTGCCTCTGCCTTGCTGTCTGGTTTTGAAAAGCATTGATGATTTCTCTTGGATGTTTCGGACCAGATGAATGTGATCTGGACAGTAATCCATTTGTCGATTATCAGAGGGGAAAGAGCAAGTTTCCTAGGCAACCCAAAGGCTGGACCGTCCCTCTATCCATTCTGGAGGGCGTTGATCAGGGCTTCTAAATTCAGTGCTTCCGCTACTTTATCCCAGGTGTCCTATGTGTCTAGTTTATTGATTTATGGATTATGAGATGTTGAATACTGTCCCTGATCCCTCCATCTGCCAGAGACAACCCCTTTACAGCTGCTACTTGAGCTATGTCCCCAGGGAAGCCCTGCCTGGCCAAGCTTCCCTGTTTTCATTAAGAGTGTGGCCATTGACCAGCTGGGTTCCTTTCTAGCCCTGCCCTTCTTTGTGGGCATCATCTGCCTGTTAGAGTTTTAATTTCTTCACCTGTGAGGTAGGTATGGGAGTCTGACTGGGACTGAAGAATTTATTATAGGCAGGAGCCTTACCACATGCTTTGTAGGGAAGGGGCTCTGTGACATATTACATATATATGTGACATCTATATGTATGTATGACATATATATGTGACATCTATAAAGTGTGGAGCATGCCCCCTTGCCGTCATCTCCAACTTCCCAGGCAGAGCCAACGGCAGTACTGTCTAGCCCATGGCAGTTTCTGAGCCAGACTCCCTAGTGACCTTCAAGAGACCATCCCTGTGAGCATGTGTGCGTGCCCATGCACATTACATGTGTATGTGGGTGTTGCATGTGTGAAGATACGACTGGGTGTCAATACTGTGTGTTTTCATTTTCTATTTACTAGCGGTTTTTGACAAATGATACAGGTTGTCTTCTTTCATTAATAGCAATATATTACTTATCTAAGAGGCATTCATCAAGAAGTGGGGGCCATACATAGAGTTTGACTGAGAATTTGATTGTTCACCGCTCTAGAGGAGGTGGGATCTGGGAGAATGGGAGCTTATAAACAAGGTGGACTGAAGTCTCATGCAGTAGCCAACTTTCTTCAGGGCATCAGATAACTTATACTCTGAGGGTTGAGAGGAGTCCCATGAGTGACATGTATAGTAACAAGGGTAAGCCACATTTGAATGGGAAGCCCCAGGTGGCAGACAAGCAGCCAGTGGCTAAAACATATTTTTCCATAGAGGCAGATTGTGATGGTTTGTACACAATCAGCTCAGAGAGTGGCACTATTCGAAGGTGTGGCCCTGTTGAAGTAGGTATGTCACTATTAGAAGGTGTGGCCTTTTTGGAGTAGGCATGGCACTGTGGGCGTGGGCTTTAAGAACCTCATCCTAGCTTCCTGGAAGCGAGTATTCTGCTAACAGCCTTCAAGTGAAGATGTAGAACTCTCAGCTCCTCCTGCATCATGCCTGCCTGGACACTGCCATGCTCCTGCCTTGATGTTAATGGACTGAACCTGTAAGCCAGCCCCAAGTAAATGCTGTTCTTTATAAGACTTGCATTGGTCATGGTGTCTGTTCACAGCAGTAAAACCCTAAGACACAGATAAACAAATAATAATAGCCAGTTGTGATGAGTAATACAAAGTAAACTCACTTCTATCTGCTACACCCAGGAGGGACACAAAAGCTTCATCCAAGAAAAATTAAGGGTTTTTGAAGAAACTGAGGTCACAAGACTGGTCTTAGTTTCTTGGAGTTTTCTCACAAGCACTTAGAAATCTCCTCATGGGACTCCATAATCTTACAGTGTGAGCTACTTTTGCCTAATCATGCACACGTATTCACCCAAAATTAGGTCATCGTAGCTGAAGTATGTGTAATTTGCAAAGAAGTTGGTCATATTTTTTTTTAAAAAAAAAGTATTTCACAGGCATGATTGTAAACAAATCTCCTTGCCTGGCTATGCCCTTGAATTTTAAAGAAGAGAGACAAATTTACTTAATTCAAAAGATGAGTCAGTTTCAGGGAATCTGCTGAATAATATAAACTTGACCAGTTTGCGAAGACTATACAGAGGGAAGGGCAGAAGCTAGAGTATGGTGATTCTTAAGGCTCCAGCCTGACTGGTGCCCCTGAGGCCATCAGTGTGATCAGAGTTGGTAGAAGGAGACACATAACTCCCGATCTTGGGTCCTGGCCAGAGTATCCTATATTCTCAATCTGATGAAAACAGGTGACAGTCTAGGTGTTTGGATGCTTGGTGGAATAGGCCCTACAGGTTAGGTGTTAACCTTGTCATGGTTTAACAGTGTTGGTATAAGGAGGACGATTGACCACCCTCCCTGCTTGCTGGGTGGTTCCAGAGTCTGCGTTTCGGTAGGGTCCCTGTGGCCCACATACTTACGCATAGTGTGAATGCATTCTGTACTGCCATGTGCTGACTGGGTATTATATTGGCAACCCCATTGGTATGAATGTCTGGTGTTAGGGGTTGGACCCTCGGGTCCAGGGGGAATTGAGTGGCTCTTATCTTTTTCCCAGACCATGAAAGGAAGGCATAGCAACTGTTAGGCCCCATAACATCTCTCTTTCTGGGTCAGGTCCACCTGGAGCCTACCGTCTGGATCTTGGAAACTCTGACTGTCTAAATCGGGCCACAGCCCTGGGTCCAGCCCACACGACCTCTCGGATGCCTCAGCTGCTGAATATACATTCTAAGTATAATTGTTCTTCACAGTGCTTTCCCAGGCCTTGCTGTTGTGTCAGGGAAATAAAGGGACCCTTGTCCCAGGATCTCCCTGATCCATAGTCCATGGAGCCCAGTTATAGCTCCTTCCTGCTGAGTTTCCCTGCCCTCTTTAGGAAGAGTCTGAGCTGCCGGCAGGAGGGTGGAAGAAAGCAGAGTCTTAAGAGGGCTAGATACTCTTCAGGGCCCATCTGCCTGTGGGCCTTGGGGCCATTTTGGTTTTTCCAAGACAGGGTTTCTTTGTGCAGCATTGACTGTCCTGGAACTTGCTCTGTAGACCAGGCTGGCCTCAAGCTCAGAGATCTACCTTTCTCTGCCTCCTGAGCACTGGGATGAAAGGTGTGCTCCACTACCACCTGACTGAAAGGACGACATTTTAATTGAAGTTTAGCAAACCACCAGATTTGTGATACAGCGTAGTTCCTATGCATTCAGTTAATGCTTTCGTCAGATGCATGGGACATGGTGCACTCAGCTCTTCACCGCATGATAATGGAGCCCATGAGATCACTAGTGCCGTCTGTGGAAGGCTTGAGGGCGTACATGAATGCAACTGTTGTGTGGTGAGACACCTGCTGTGTCCATTGGTGTCTCCAAGGCACTATCCACCATGAAGCTTATCTCTGGGGGCCTCTTGCTATGCTTCTGTGAGCTCTTTGGGGAGGACCCTAGCAACATCAGTTCTGCAGCCCAGTATTACCCCTGAGGTAGCTCACCCCTGAGAGAGATGATGGGGGGGGCACTCTGCCCTTGTGCTGGTACTTATGAGAAAGGACAAGGCAGGCTGGGCTCATAGCAGAGACTGTCCCAATACCAGTGACTTTCAAATGGGACATTATGCAGTTACCAAGTCTGTATAACTAAGCTGAGCCCATTTTTTTTTTCACGTAAACCCAATAAATTTTCACCCAAATTTTTCTACAATCAACCAGAGTAAATCCCAAGAAGATACTTATTTATTTTGTTTAAAATATGGAAACTCAGTTATAGTGTGGGTTCTCAGTATCCTCTTGGAGATACACATGCAGTAGGCCAACCAACGTCTCTTCTGCCACCTCCTCACATGGAGGCCATGCTCGGGGTGCAAGATGCCCCCCAGAGGAAAGTGTGCTGAGAGCTCCATGGTCTCCATCTCTTGGTGAAGACCGGAGTAGCAGAGACAGAGGCAGTTAATTTCTAGTGTCCGGTGAAGGCTCAGACCCAGGCATGGAGGCCCAGAGCTGGTCATTCTCCTGGTCCCTAGAGGTGCCACCTGCAGCCCCTGATTATCTTTACATTGGCAGCCTGCTGTCTCTGTATACCACTGCATCTCATCTCCAAGGCTCCAGGACACTGATCAATACAGCCAATCAGAAACTGTTTCCTCTGTTCTCCCTCCCCCTTCCCCTCCTCTCCTCCTCCCCCCTCCTCCCTCCCTCTCCCCTCCCCCTCCCCTTCCCCTCCCTCTCTCGAGTCATCTGTCCTCTTACCCTCTAAGGTTTACTTTTACTTTCTAAACCTTACTCCCAAGGTTTAGAGAGAACACGCCCATCTTTGGGGAGAGGCTGCATTTTCAAAGGTGCCCAGAGACGGCCTTGCATAGCAGTGACTTCTCATATGTAATGACTATTCGTGGCTGTCAAGTTGACTCTATCTGGAATGAACTACAATCCAGAATTGGAGGGCTCACCTGTGATCCAGATCTTGAGGCTGAAAGATACAAGTTTCTGACCTGGATCTTGGCATGGAGATCTTGAGGCATAGTGGCTATGAAAAGCTTAGGCCCAGGCAAGGTAGTACAGGCCTTTAATCCCAGGAGATTGAGGCAAGCAGATCTCTGAGTTCAAGGTCAGCCTGGGATAAAGCAAGTTTTAGATCCAGGCGTGGTGGTACACACCTTTAATCTGGGCCACACCTGCTGGAGGCCTACAGAGGGACGTTGGAAGAAGAAAGATTTGTTCTTCTTTGCCTGCTTGCACTTACTAGCCAGCACATCTGTTAGCATCTAAAATTTAAAAAACAAACTGTCTAGTGCCATAGAGGTATGAGAGAGAGAGAGAGAGAGAGAGAGAGAGAGAGAGAGAGAGAGAGAGAGAGAGGAGAAAGATGGAGAGGGAGAGAAGGGGAGTTGGAGCGGAAAAGAGGTCTACAGAAGACGAGCTTAAAACAACTAGCCTTGTGAACAGAGCAACTACTAGCTTCTTGGACTTCCCATCCACAGCTGCCCGTTGTTGTGTTAGTTAGACTACAGACTGTAAGACACCATGGTGAATTCCATTTAATATATAGAGACATTCTGTAAGTTCTATGACTCTAGAGAACCCTGGCTAATACATCAGGAAAGCCTGAAGTGAGAAGGATGAATAGCAGTGTCTGAGGCGGCATGCTCAGACTCGACCAGTGCAAATGTCTCAGAACAGCAGTGCCAAGGAGCATCCAGAAAAGACCAGGGAGTGTGATCAATGAGGACCGGATCATGGGGACAATGATTCTGTATTTTCTATCAGATGCTGTTAAAGGCAGGGAACATGTGCTGTTTGTTGTGTGGTGAGCTGCATCCCTGGTCTCTACTCAGAAGATAACTGATTCATGTTATCTCTTGGTTGTAAAAACCAAAATGATCTCCCTGAGGACAGACACTCCTGAGAGCCAGCTCAGTACAGGGTAAAGTATTCAGGTAAAATGCTAAAGGGCATTTGCCTTTAAGATGGTGGGCACTATGCATTGCATATTGGCTTGGACTGCTAGAAAGACAGGGCATTTGAAAAGACAAGACGGCCAGGATTGATGGCCACTGTCCTTGAGTGGGGACAGGGGCAAGGAGACTGCAGGGCTCACTAACACCATGGACAGCTCCTCGATGGAGGTTTGTCAGGCAAGCTGGTCACATGGGCCGGCTTTTCTCCAGGGAGTTTTCATTTTCCTAGGGAGGCAAGAAACAGGTCATGGGGCTGAAGTTAAGAATTGCAAATCACCCTCCTGTCTTCTCTCCTCCTCCTCTCCCTCTTCCTCCTCCTCTTCCTCCTCTTCCTCTTCCTCTCTTCCTTCTTTCTCCCCCTCTCTCCCCCATATCTCTTTCTCTCTCTTTCTCTCTTCCCCTCTTCTCTTTCCCTCTGTCTTCCCCTCCCTCCCTCCCTCCCTCCCTCCCTCCCTCCCTCCCTTTCTCTGTCTTTCTCCCCCCAATCCCCTCTCTGTTACCTCTATGGCACTAGACAGTTTGTCTTTTAAATTTTTGCATTTTCTGCATTATTATTATTATTATTTTGGTTGAAACAGAGTTTCTCTGTGTAGCCTTGGTGTACAGGAACTCTATAGACCAGGTTGGCCTTGAACTCAGAAATCTGCCTGCCTCTGTCTACTAAGGGCTGAGATTAAAGATATTCCCCCTCATGCCCAACTAGACAGTGTTTTAAAGCATGTGTGAGAATGCATGTTTCCTTTCAAGTAAGGGTGTCATAGAATGTGCCTTATGCCCAGGTGAGAGCATTGGATTTTATTGGACTGAGACCACCAGACTACAAAGTGGAGGAATGTGGTCTTTTTTTTTTAAGTTGAAATTTTTTTTTTGTTTTTTTTTTTTGTTTTTTTTGTTTTTTTTTTTGTTTTTCGAGACAGGGTTTCTCTGTGTAGTCCTGGCTGTCCTGGAACTCACTCTGTAGACCAGGCTGGCCTCGAACTCAGAAATCTGCCTGCCTCTGCCTCCCAAGTGCTGGGATTAAAGGCATGTGCCACCACCGCCTGGCTTAAGTTGAATTTTTATTTTTATGTATATGGGTGCTTTTCCTGTATGAATGTCCATGTATCATTTGCATGCCTGGTGCCTGTGGATACCAGATAGCATCAGCTTCCCTGGAAGTAAAGCTACAGATTGTTGTGAGCTGCCATGTGGTTGCTGGGAACAGAACCAGCGTCATCTGCTCTTCTGGAAGAGCAGTTTGTAGTCTTTGTTTGGTTTTTGTTTGTTTTGTTTTGTTTTGTTTTTTGAGACAGGGTTTCTCTGTGTAGCCCTGGCTGTCCTGGAACTCACTGGAGACCAGGCTGTCCTGGAACTCAGAAATCCGCCTGCCTCTGCCTCTCAAGTGCTGGGATTAAAGGCATGCGCCACCACTGCCTGGTGGCAGTTTGTATTCTTAACCACTGAGCAATTTTTTCAGCCCAATGGTGTGTGCTTTTAAGCTGTGGCACTACCTTCCTCTTTAAGGCCAGATCCGGGGCTGCTGAGCATGGCTGACTAGCTACAGTCATGAAGTGCATGGCCCACAGTGCTCAGCTCTGCTACTTCTAGAACTTTTTCTGAGATGGAGAGAGATAGGGAGACAAATGGAACCAAGGACTCACTCAGCAGATCTCAAGGGTAAGGATGGCTGGGGTAGGTGGCTGCCTGGACTCTCCTTGACACCATTCCTAGCATCCTCACTGGTGAGCGCTGGCCTCTCTGGAGAAAGCCTTAGCGTCAGACCAGTAGGAGGAGCTAAGGTGGGAGGAGTAAAGAGAGGAAGGGGAGGAGGAAGGAGAGGAAGGAGAACGAGAGAGGCGAACATGGAGGCAGCGTTCATGTGTCTGTAGCAGTCAAAGTTAGTTGGTATATCTAGGCTGGGTATTGGGTCACACTTCTGATTGTATTGGCATCTTGTTATTGATCATTACCAAATATATAAAGCCTTTGGATAATCTAAGCTTTAGAGTCTCATCTGTACCGAGCCCGTGTGGTTGGTGGGATAGTCCGGGCACTGTCCAGCCTTTCGGCAGAGCCATCTCCCATGCTGGCATCTTGTGGGTGGCAAGGCTGGTGTCTCTGGCTGGCCGTTTCTAGCCGAGGTAGTTGAGCTAGGCAGAGCCGCCACAGTTTAGACAGACAGCTTCACAAGCGGACATATTTTAAATATTTACTACAACACAGACCAGCCTACTACACATGTCCCAAGTCCTCTCAGTTCTGAGTGAGCCCCCAGGGTTAAGATTAACATTAGAGGATCACACACAAAACAAAAAGAAGCTACTATAAACACAACGACGTGTATCTTTACTCCTGGTCCCACAGATACCTGTGATGACGCTGGTTCTTTAAATGGTTTTGCCCAAAGGAGGCCAGGACCCAAAAAAATCTCATAGCTTAGTGATGGCAGAGATGGGATTTGAACCCAGGCGTGACCTCCATATCTCACTGAGCGTGGCCAAGAAGACATGATTTAGTTGGATCAGGGCTAGGTGTCATATCTTCCACTTCTCATAGTACGAAGGAAGTTTAATTTTTTATTATCTTAAAATTATATTTATTGTGTATATGCGTGTACAGGCTCATGCACGTGGTCACTTCTGTGCACACATGGGGGTCAGAGGACAACCTGAGGGAGTAATTCCCTCCTTTCACCGTCTGGGTTCTGGGCATCAAACTCGGGTCAGGCTTAGCAGCAAATGAGCTAAGCTTTATCCACTGAGCTGTCTCAACAGCTTGTAGCTGGTTTTGTTTGAATATACAGTTCAGTCAGTTACTCTGTGCATGTCCCCATCTAAAATGGAGCAAGTCTTGATTTTATTCTTAAGTAGGAGGATCATAGGCAGGGCCTGGGTTATGCAAGGAGAATTATCACACTTTCTGAGAAGGCTGTGGGAAACGCCTGTTAGCACACCAGTGCTCAGGCACTTGACAGTTGCTGGGAACACAGAGATGGTCTTGATTGGCGGGAGTGGAGTACGTGATTCAAGCAGGTTGAAGAGTTGGGCCGGCCCCAACCCTGTGCTTATACAATCTCAGTCTCATGCCTGATGTCTTTGTTCCTCAGTGTCTTCCTCTGTAGATGAGAGTGCAGGTGCTCACCTCTGGGAGAATGGGAAACTTTAGGAGCAGTGCCTGGCATGAGGTGTCTCCCGCCAGGGAAGGGCTGACTCTCATGGGTTTTGGTCACCATTTCCTCAGTACTGTCATTTCTGGCATTCACTGTCCACTTGACTTTTCCACCCAACTCCATAGGGATCAAGATTCATTTTTTTTTCTTATGTGAATGTTCACCAAATGTGTGTAGTGTCTATAGAGGCCAGAAGAGGGCATTGAATCCACCCCCGATCCCAGAACTGGAGTTACAGAGAGTTGTGAGGTAGAAACCATATTGGTTCTAGAAACCAAACCCAGGTCCTCTGCAAGAACAAACAATGTACTTAGCTGCCGAGTCATCTCTCCAGCCCGATGTAGTTCTTCTCTGATGCATGTAACGAAAAGTCATGAGTTCTGTGCTTCCACAGGAAGCTGGGAAGGAGGTGGTGGGTGTAAGCCCTGTGTGTGCTCTAATCCTAAGAGCAATGCTGAGCTCTGTGTCCTACCTTTCTCTAAGAGCTCGACTCAGGTATGAGAAGCAGTAGCCAGTGTCACTGCCCTTGAGGATGGTGTGCTATCTGGAGTGTGAAAACCCACAGGGGCTCAAGGAGGGGATGGTTTAGTGACAAGTCAGGTGGCTTCATGGAAGGAGGGGCATTCAAGCTACACAGTTGGTGTTGGATGGGTCTGTCTGAGCACAAATTTCAACTGGATGGTTTTGGGGAAGTCACTGTCTCTCTTTGAGCCTTGGTTTCAACATCTATGAACCGTGAGTTACCAGTTCCTGTTAGGATTCTGTCGGGATCACTGAGATTACATAAGATGCCTGTAGAGGGTTTGGTGAAGCCAAGTTGATTCTCAGGAATGTTAATGAAGATGTAGAAGAAGCAGTTAAAATGAGGGTGGGTGTGGATTAATGGATAGGATAATGTCAGTCATGCGGTAGATAAATATTGTTTGGTGGGGTGGTTGGATGACTATGTAGGTGATAGATGGATGGATGGACAGATGGATGGACGAACAGACAGATGGGCAAGTGGGTGGATGGATGGGCAGATGGATGAATGATGAATAGATGGATGCATGAACAGATGGGTGGATCTCTGGGTTGTGACTTCCGTCATCACTTAACTCGGGTGTGTCATTGTTGAGGTCACCCTAGACCATCCTGTCCTTGCTGCCAATGATCCTTAGATGCAACCTGGGTTTGTGGGCACTGGTTGCTATGCGTTGAAGCTGTGTGGCAACTGTGGGCTTACCATGTAGGGAAAAGCTGTGAACCCGTGTTCTAGGAACTCCCGTGCACCCCATCTCCTCTGCTGCACTCTCAGTTGAGTGAGGGAACTCCATGGGAGGGTTTATCAGATACAACCTCCGAGGGCATCTCCGAGTTACTGCCATATCCTGCAAAATGTTAGTGACCTCATTGTTTAAGGATATTGGTCTATGCTATTGACAACCTGTTATGAGTTCGGGTCCCCAGGGAATCTTAAAAGATCTAATGAACCATAATGAAAGGAGCTGTTGTATTTGAGGAGAGTGGATGGAATTGAAGCCGTGTGCAAGAGTCATCATGTACAGAGACAAACCAGAGGCTGTCATTATTATCCAAACTTTGTAATCATCACAGTGAATAGCCAGGCATATTAAATCAGTTTGCATTTTTAGGGCGGATGAGAAAGAGGAGCAAGGAGGTCTGGAGGGATGTTCTGTTTGTCCCCAGTCTTCTTGTTCCTCCCATACACACCCCACAAGATTGGCAGTCAGTATCTTGGAATCATGAGGGAAGCTTGGATAGACCCTGGCAGGTAACAGTAGTCATTTCTCCTTGCAGACGGTGAGGCTCAAAGATGGAAGCCACTGGTACTTTTGGGACCAAAGAGAAAATGTCTGAAGCCAGCTTCCACTGCTCTGTGGCATGCACTCACGGTGTCTTGTCTGTCCATGTGCCTTTTTGTACCGGCTATGGCCTTTGTGATGAAGTCTGATCTGCAAGCATGTTTGTGTGAGAATGGAGAGATTCCCTTGGAGCGGACCAAAGTTGATTCTCTGGACTCCTGAGCAGTCCTTTAGTCTACCTCCAAGATCATTCAGGCCCAAAGTGTGTCTACATGTGGCAGGACATACAGGTTTCACTCTCCTTCTTTAGAGAGAGGTAAATTGATCCTGATGATATTTTCCACTTGAAATGTCAGATTCATAGCATTCAGAGCCCCCACCAGGACAAAGCATAAGCGCGTCTCAGCTCTCCTGTCCCACACTCTTGCTCTGCTGCCTTCTCTCCGGGTCACATACTTCTTGCGACTTCATCAGGTATTTATTATGTTTTAAAATGGCTTTATTTGATGTATATAGGAATTTGGCCTGCATGTAAATCTGTGTACTATATGTGTGCCTGGGCCCAGAGTATCCAGAAGGTAGTGTCAGATCCCCTAGGACTGGAGTTATAGATGGTTTGAGGCTGCCATGTAGGTTGTGGGAATTAAACCTGGGTTCTCTGGAAGAGCAGTTAGTGCTCCTGACCATTGAACAACCTTTCCAGCCTTGTTTGTTGCTTTTTGGAAGTTGGTTCTGTTGGTTGTCACAGTCTTAGTTGTTTTCTGTGAGCATAGTTTTTTCCTGACCTATTGCTGTTATGGGATCCTGGGTAACAATGAATCCATTCTCTGGGATTATTGGGAGCCCCAGGTGCCATGACAGGCTGAGACTCCAGCCAGGGGAAGCTGTCCCTAGGACTTGGTTGTCATAGCCGGCACCTTCACTTTCAAGGCCAACCACCGTTCTTCCCAGAGACCTTTTCCTCTGCTTCTTCCTCTGCGACGGACTTATGGCTGGCAGCCTGGGTACTCAAGGCTGTTTCCTCTCTCAGAACGCTGGCTGATGCTGTGTAACAGATGGAAACCAGTGACTCAAAGAGAAGCAGGGAGCTCCAGAGCCACACTGCCTTCCAAGTTGAAAAATCACAGCCGCCCACGAGCCCAGGTACTCTATGCGGAAGAGGTGGGCTGGCCAAGTGTGAACTGCTGGGGGCAGAGAAGTTTGGTGGGAGCTGGCAGCACTTCCGTTCCTGCGGGGGCTCTTGCCTAGCCAGGAAACACTAGCTGAGTTCTTCTTGGCAGGGCCATTGATCAGTTGGCAGTGTGGATTTTCCTATGCTGAGATCTTGTCTTTCTTGCACGGGAGAGAATTCAGTCTGATTATCAGAGACTTGAGTTTTTTTATCTCCGTATGCTTCAGAACCACAGCTGAAGAGCACCCCTGCATTGTGGGTTTTCTGTGGCACACGGACTCCAGAGGGATGATGGAAATCTTCCAGAGCCAACCTTCTCTGAATCCCTGCCGTGTGGCATTGCACTGGATGTTTACATCATGGCTACTCTCACCCCCAAAATTGAGTCCTAGTTCCAAGCAGGAAAAGGGCATAGGACTGTGGATAAAAAGCAAAGCTTGCACGATATGGTGATGGGTACACCCATTAGCTATGTCTCTCAGAATGGCATTCATCAGGTCCCATGTAAATACCGATGACAACCCATGGTCAGACTCACCCCAGCCTGCAAAGCCTTCATGGAGGTGAGTGGCTCACCAGAGCCATTCTCCTGGAAGCGAACAGTGGCTGCCAGACCTCACCACTGGCTGTTCACTTGTTATTTCCCCTCTCTCTTTAATTTCTTACTTCCTGGGGCTAGTGTAACAAACGACAAGTCTGCAGGCTCCGAGATGCAGGCAAGGTAGCTTTCCCTCTCTTGACCTCTCTCTTGATGGTTCTAGACACCCAAGGACCTGCCTAGTCTAGTCTTGCCATCTGCCTACTGGCTGTGCCTGTCATGAGGACACTGCCTACTGGATTTAGGACTTCTCAATCCAGAACCCCTTCATCTCCACACTCTTACTTAATGATAACAGCAACAACTCCTTTTGCAGACAGGGCCACATCTGCAGTCTTTGAGGGATACATCCACAGTCTAAGGTACAATTTAGGCCCTCAGGTAGCTGCTGCGAGCTGCTTACTGTGGGCGCAGGCAGTCCTCCTATGAGCCTATCCCTGCCCTACAGGAAGCAAGATCCATGCTGCCAGATTTGTGACTGCTACAGAGGCTGGATGTCCATACTTAAACTGAGAACCTACAGGCCTTGAATGTGGAAGCAGCCAGATTTCTAAGCAGTCTCTGCAGTCAACATATACATGTGCCTGGTGGATAGGCCTGAAACACTACTTTCTGTCTTCACTACTCCCTTCAGAGAGAACTGCTATTCTGTCACAATGCTCTCTCTATATATAAGCCATTGCTGAAGTAATTGCTCTGAGGGTTCTCTTAGCCCCATGTTACAATGCACAGACCCACTTAACAGAGGCAGAGGCAACAGGTGGTAGCGTATCCTTGGTCTCCATGCAACCTACAGCCACTATCTCTTCTGGTCCAGGCCTACAGGGAGTGCTCAGCTCCCATACACCCCAACCCTACTGCAGCAATTTGCAGGTGCCTCAAGGTCCAGGGGTCTCGTGGAAAGGACCTTCAGCCACTAGCATCTGAGGTCTAAATACTTACTGAGCTTTTGCTTGATTCTGTTGTTCTTGGGCCTGAGGAAACAAGTCACCACAAATGACAGCCTGGAATGTAGAAGTCTGGAAACCGTGTCGCCTGCATAGACACTGGGGCTGGTCTCTCCCTGGCTGCTTGTATTCTTGAGGAATCCACCACCACCCCAGCATCCACGCCTCATGGCTGTGTTGCTATAGGAACTGCCTGGTTACACTGATTTTGTACTACCTATGGCTGCATTCAGCCCCCATTCCATCCCTCATGAAATAGATGTCCCATCTCAACCTGCTAGATTTAGTCATACCCACGGACTGGGTACAGCCACACTGGCTTCCCAGTGTCCAGTACTTAGCCAGCCAAAACTCAGCCTAGCACACAGACTTGCATGCTTGTCTCTTAACCATTTCTTTCAAACCATGCCATGATAAATACCTATATATTGATGTTTCTCTGGAAATCTTAGATCATCTGGAACCCTTGGTCCCAATTCTGGCTGGCAGTGATTGGTTCGATCTCAGTGGTCCTGTGTAGCCATCAACCTCAGTCCTCATCACCATCTGTAGTCCCCAGCATGACAGTGAATGGCGTATTTATCCTGGAACTTCTGCCATAATTTTTCTCAGAGTGCAGCTTGAAGGGACTTATGGAAACTGATCCAAATCACACCGCCACTCCTGAGTCACCCTTGCCTGCCACCCCTGCTTCCGAACTGAGTCAGCTCCTTGTGTAAACAATCCCACCCCCACCCCCTGGCAACAGCTCTACCTGAGGAGTGTGTTCCCTGTCCCAGGTCACAGGACAAGAACTTTGAATGATTATTCTATAAAGGTGGGATTACTGCTACCTTTGCATGTCACTGAGTCATTGCCTTCAGTGGCCATGTTGCCATTGCATTGGATGGGGAAGTAGCCTGCCTGAGTCTCACACTAAGGCTGCTTGCCTCCTAGAAGTCAGACCACTGCCTCTGAACCAACCGAGGACCTGGGCCCTGAGCTAGAGCAGTGACAGAGAGTAGCCTGCTCCTGCTGTCATGTGACCTGCCTCCATGGGGACTAGTAGAGGTACAAATGTGTGGTTCTGTCCCTTGCTCTGGATACTTGCTCCTCATAGCCAGGGCCAGCTGATACCTATCTGTACCCAGACACTGAGCTGTTCCTCGGCCCCAGGAGTCCTGGTTCACTTTTGCACCAAGCTGGTCCAGCTCTAATCTACCTGCTAGGAGGTGACACTTGAGATTCAGTGTTATCTGAAGGCCAGAACCAGAATAACTCCAAATCCCTCTTCCTATGCACCCACTCACTCACGAGAATGATCTGGGTGTTGTTAAGGATTCCAGAAACCAGCTGGGTATAGGGGCAGTCATCTATAATCCCAACAGTTGAAAGCTGAGGCAGGAGAATTACAAAGTTGAGGATCCTGTCATTTCCTCCCCGCCCCCGCCCAATTTCATTGTCTAGTGACAGAGGAGTCAGGACCTGGGGTCCAGCTCTGGGGTGGAGCTGAGTGCCGGTTTACAGATTCTAACTAGTGGTTTTCAGACTCCCGGGAGAGGTGAGTGATTCTGGGACCTAGAGCAGCAATCTGCAAGGTTAGCTGTGTTGCAGTTTAGAACCTAAACTCTGCTTTTTTTTTTTTTTTTTTTTTTTAAGATTTTTTTCCCTCATGTGTGTTTGCCTGCATGTATGTATGGGAACCATATGTATAACTTGTGCCTGCAGAGTCCAGAAGAAGGCCACTGGATCCCCTGAAATTGGAGTTTCAGGCAGTGTGGGTGCTGCAAATGGAACCTGCATCTTCTCTAAGAGCAGCAAGTGCTCTTAACTGCTGAGCCATGTCTCCACCTGGCTCTGTGTTCCCTGACTTTGTGTGCTAGGCTGGGGCACTTGGGCCTTCCCGTCACATTCCTGGTAACTGGATGCTGCTGGCCCTGGGACCCGATTTCAAGAATCACTGCCTTATTGTGAGCTGCTGTCCCTACTCTCCTTCTTTTGGACCCAAACTTTCCTGTCCTCGTGGCTCCTTGTCACAATGCGAGGAACTTGTGGAGAAATGCCCTATCTCAAAGCCACACCTGCAACTCAGCTATTTTCCCCTATAGCCCTTTGCTCACCTCTCCCCGGGACCCCTGAGCCTCAGACAGACATCTTTTACCTGGAGCCCAGGCAGCCAGCCAGGTGGTATGCTTATTACATAACTCTAAGCTCCTGTTGAGAATGTAGAGGCAGTTCTAGTTATTGAGTCTGGAGGCACCTGTGTGGATTGGTATGAAAGTAACTGGCAGCCTCGACTACTACTGCTTCCCCCTCCTCTCCCCCCTTCTCTCCCCCCTCCTCTCCCCGCTCCTCTTTCTCAATTAGCTACAAAAATTCAGTCATTTAATAAGAATAGCTCCACACCCTTACTCTATGACAGTATCCTGAGAATTATGAGCTTAGGCAGCTGTAGGAGGTGGTGGAAAGCAAGGAAAATGAGGGCATAAGTCAGACTCCTGGGAGTATGAATTGGTTACATAGACACCGGCATAAACTGAATGGGAGGCTAGAGCCAACCCTGACTTCTACACTCGACCTCAGTCAAGAGGCCAAGACATTATCAGACTCAACAGTCAAGTCAGCAAATTGTAACCCAAGGGGCATGTGACCTAAGATAAAGGTAGAGGGGGCAGGGAAGGAGAGGGGCCATACACAGATGTTACTAATTGTCCCCAAGGCTCTAACGCTGCACTTTGGGAAGAAAAAGTGCTGGATTTGGAGGCCAGGAGTGAGAAGTCTTGTTCAAGAGTCTGCAGCCTCTGGCTGTTGAAGCCACACTTAGGACAAGGGCTACTCTGGGAACACAAAGTCCATCCATCATCAATGTATAGGCTCTGAGGTATTGAGGAGAGTAGAGATAGTGACCGTTGACTGTAAGAGGCAAGTGTGCCTGAGGAAAACTCAGGAGCTGTCATTAAAAGCAGCATTCAGAGGAACAAGACATGGGTGCTTCTAACAATAAAAACCAAGGTGACAAAATGACTCACCAGGGAAGTACTTCAGTGTCCCCCTCCCCCCCCACATCCCCAGAACTAAGAAGAAATGGAGCATCTTGGGAAACTGAGTGAAGGGAGGCCTCTCAGCTCTGTCAGATCAAGCAAGACCTGATTCTTAGGAGATGCATGAACTTGTTCTCAAGCTCTGAGTCTGCAGGACCAATAAGATGGCTCAGGGGTAAAAACAATTGCTGTCAAGCCTAAAGCCTGAGTTTGATACGCAGAACCCACACGGTGGAAGGATAGAATGTACTCCTGAAAATCACCCTGTCTTTCACACAAGTGCTGTGACGTGTACATGTATGCACATATGCAATAGTGTAAAAAATGTTTTTAGTTAGAGTGAGCCTGAGCCAGGTATGGTGGCACATTCTTTTGAACCCAACATTTGGGAGGCAGAGGCAGGTGGATCTCTGTGAATTCAAAGTTAACCTGGTCTACATAGTGAGTTCCAGGATGGCCAAGGGTATGCAAAGAGGCATTATCTCAAAACAAAACAAAACAAAACTTGAGCCTGTACCACATCACAGACAAGCCCCAACTGCAGCCCACCATGTTTTCTGCTGAGCACACAGACGGTGGACTCTGTAGAAGAGAGATGCCTCATAAAGTTATAACCTTGTGTTTCCTATGAACAGGAAGGAGTATGATATTGAATATCATAAAAGGCTCAGAGACCAAATGATTTAAAAATTGTTAGGTGCAGCCTGATCCGTATTTAACTTTATAGTTTCTGTTAATGCACTGGAAAACAACTAAGGTCAAAACTATATTACCTAAGGTCTTAGGGAAAGCACACAGTCATTAAATAAATTGGGAAGAAGGAGACAATAAACAGGAATTAATGAAATAGAAATTAAAATGAGAAAACAGAAAGACCCGTAAAAGCTGAGGCTTTTCTACCCTGGCAACCTGGGAGAGTTGGGTAGTTCCTGGGTTTCTATATCTCCCAACCTTCCAAATGGATCCTACGTTTACTGCAGTCACTTTTATGGTGGCTCTGAATGTCCTCCCTGTCCTAAGCAGAGCTGCCCCTCCATGCAGCCAAGTCTCAGGGTTAAGCTCGACTCTAACCTCATTTATCAAAATCCCTTTACTGTCCAGCTGCTGCCTCCCAGGGGTTTGGAAAAAAAAAAAAAACCTCTTTCCCCATGTTTCTCTCCCATGCTGCAACTCTCCCCCTCTTCCTACAACAGAAAGCTTGCTTTCCTCATGCTCACCTCAGTGGTTTCCCCACATGTAAGACTGGACAGTCACCCCCCAACACCAGGCATAGACCCATTTGTAGCTTTGGATTAGGCTGAGGATTAAGCTCCCCACTCCTATTGTCCTCCCATACCAACCTTTTGAGGTTTTAAGAGCACCCTTCTCTAGCCTACCATGTCCTGATCTCCTCCTAGAATGCTTTGTCCCATTCTACTCTTCTCCCTGTACAGGGTGGAGCATCCACCTACCGCTGGACCCCACTGATGGTGCTTGTGGCTACCAAGATCTGTACCACACTTGGTTCCCTGCCCCTGCCAAGTTTCCAAGCATGTGCTTGCCCATTGGTATGGGATGGCTCTTGTCAAAGACTCTGCACATAATTCATATATGCGTGCATACATGTATGTGTGCACATGTATGTGTGTGCAGGAGTGTGCATGAATGCCATGTGCACATGGGTTCCTGCAGAGGCCAGAGGAGGTCGTCAGATCTAGAACTGCAGGTACAGGCATTTGTGAGCCATCTGATGTAAGTGTTGGGAACCAAACTCTGGTCCCCTAGAAGCAAATGCTTTTGGTCCCTGAGCCATCTCTATCCCCTCTCCATGGCCATTTTGACAAATGGACAGAGAAATAAAAGGTGCTGTTTGACACTGTCTTTTTATGTTTATGGCTACCCAAGTGAAATTTTAAAAGAATTTTCGGTAGCAGGAAAGTGTTGAGGCAGAGTGAGGAGGGCAAATGTGAATTTTAATCTGTCCCCTATGTCCCTGGTGGTCATAGACTTACAGAAATAATGTGAGGTACTAAGCTGTGTATGTTGATTTTGTGATGAGACCCTTGGATGATTTCTGGGTGTTCATTCATGGTCGCCCTGCCAACATGAAGGAAATGTGGTAATAACCCCCTGAGAGTGTTCACCAAAGGTTGACCTCTCTTGGTTCTCTCTCCTTGACTGGCCTGGTGGGATTAAAGACACTGCTTTTCAGTTGATGCTTTGGCTGTTGGAATGAGGTGCTGGTGACCTTCTGTCATCCATTGAGGACCTTTGTGCCTGGGTGGCTGGTTGGGCCCATTATACGATGATCTGGGGGCCTTGGTGGCTCCATCTTTTCTGTAAGGCACCAGATTCTTGGAGGGTGACCCTGGATTGAGCGTGGGAGGCCGACTGTAAGACTGTCTCATATGATGGACATATGGGCCGTTATATGGACAGGATGTTGGTTTCTGTTTTCTAGGAAAGATGTGGGAAGATGTTTTAAACTGAGCTAAGGAATGTACATTTCCCATCGTTCTTAGAGTCATGTGACATTGACGATGCAGTACAAGCTAGATTTCAGGACCAGAAACTGGAAATCACTTCATCCTAGCTTCTCTGGGAACTGCTGTGCTATCAGAAACCATGTCTCCACTTTCTCACAGCTTAGATCCCTGGGATGGACACACACTGGGTCACCTTATGTGAGGAACATATCAGAATCTCCTACCCCTAGATGCCAGCAGAGCTTGGTCAAGTCCAAGTGACAGTGTGTGGTGCAGGCTATGACTGTGCAGCAAACACCACAGACCAGCTACAACCACAGGCTCTGAAGTCAAGGAGTCTGCAGGTTTCATCTCTCATGGTTCCAGGGAAAACCTTTCCACCCTGTCCAGCTGCTGGAAGTTCCAGGTGTTCCTGGCTTATGACCTCAACTCTATCTGTGCCTTGTATGCAGATGGTCTTTTCTGTGGGTAGATATTCAAATTCCCCAGTTCTGAGGACACCAGCCATGTTAGACTTGGGATCCAGCCTTATCCAGTGTGACTTCATTTTACTGTGATCACGTCTGTTTCCAAAATGTGCTCCATTCGTCACTCTCGAAATGAGACTTTAAGCACATTGACCTTAAACATGTCTGGAGGATGCGGTTCAGCCCACAGCAGTGTCTGTAGTCTGGTCTTGTGTGCTTAGTGGGTATAACACTTGTTATTGTTGCTCAGTGGAGCTGGGGATCCTGAGAACCAGGAAGGAATGAAGCAGAAGCATACCCTACCCCTACTCAGAAGCCGTGTCCCCCTCCCACCCAGACTGTACTGTGTCTGGAACTCGGCCTGCAGTAAGACAGGGGAAACCCCACAGCTGCTGCCCAGAAGTCCCACAGTCCAAGCAGATAGGGGCTTCCTAGCTCAGCATGGATTTTAGCAGAGACTCAGAGTATGGGCAGTCCTATAGATAGTTAACTTGGTAATACAGGCTTCATGACTTTCCTGTCACCGAGAGGTCATCTCAGTATCCATCCAGGTTTGTCTCGTTTCCTGGTGAGATCAAGCACTTCTATCTCTTTACAAGAAATCTTTGTGAAATAGGATCTGAGCTAACACAGGGCGAGTGAAGGAAGATGAGAGGCCAGGATCTGATGGCAGAGTGACCCTGCCTTAAAGGCAAATCCAATTAGGACTTTTCAGTCAGTGTTGCTGGTACAGATTTCAACTCCAGAGAACTGTAAGGGGAGCTGAGGCCCAGGCAGGAGGCTCTGACTTTAGGCCCCACGCCAAGGCTGGTTTTGGAGTTTTGTTCTACTCATGCTAACCTCTCTCCACTGGCAGCCCCTGACCAGTGGGCCTCAGAATCGAGTCTGTGTGGAACCCACTTGTGAATCTCCCCAGAAACAGCATTCCTGTTCCACATCTTCTGTTGGGGCTCCACAGAAGCCTTGTGAATGGCAAGAAACAGGTGCGTCCTTAAGGACTGACGATCATGTACCACTGTGAACTCCTCCCGTGGCCTTTGGGCACACTTTGAAAACGAGGTGTGATAGTTAGTGCCGGTTGTGAACTCAGGCAGATCTAGAGTTACCTAGGAGACAAAAGCTCCGTGCTTGAAAGCGTTTCTAGGTTAGGTTATTTGAGATGGGAAGACTCACCCTGAATAGGTGATAACATTTCATGGGCTGGGGTCCTGGACTGAAAACAAAAGGAGAAATTGAGTTGAACACCAGCATGTATTCATTTCCCTGCTTCCTGATTGTGCATGCAGAATGCCCAGCTGCCTCATGTTCTTGCAACTGTGATAGACTGTACCCCCAATTTGTCCTTCCTTCCTTATGTTGCTTTGTTAGGTATTCTGTCCCAGCAATGATAAAGCTAATTGATATACAAGACTTCCCAGATGTGTAGAATACCCTGTGGGGTCGTATGTAGGAAGGATGTGGGGGCCAGGCCTGGACTAGCAGAGCCATCAGGACTCTACGTTGAATCCTCACAGTGGAGGTTTTGCAGGAGCCTAACGTGGGCTCCCAGTCCACCACCTCCACTGAGCAGCTTGAGGGAGGCCTTGCCTGGGCTGTTTTGTAACTCTGGGTCTTTTTTCTCACCTGTTCTCCAAGGGTTGGAGAGGTCATGCCCTAGGGCTGTGTGAGTACAGACCTGGTCTCCAGGGGCAAGAGTTGCCTTGCTCAGCCACCAGAAAGCCAGCACGGTATCGACACAAGGCAGAGAATTAAGAACCAGTTCTTCAGGATTCAAAATACCGTAACAAAGAATATCATAGGTGGACTAGTTAGAGGATTCGAACAAGGGATCAAGCTAGTAGTCTGAAAGTCTCAGAGAATGAAAACAGAGCAGCGATGTTAGCAAGAGGAAGAGGCGTGAAGAGGATGGATCTTCATTTAAGGGGAGTCTCAGGGCTCAGGCTCAGCAATGGAGAGCACTGGGGCTCCCCCAGCAGACCCAAGCTCCATTCCCAGCACCCATGTCCAGTGAGTGGCCCACAACCACCTGTAATTCCACCTCCAGAGATCTGATGCCCTCTTCTAGCCTCTGCTGGTACTGTATACATCCACACAAGCATAACACGCACGTGTGCACACACACACACACACACACACACACACACACACACATATACAAATAAGATATAAGCACATCTTTAAACAGATAAAAAAAATGAAAGGAAGTTGCAGAAGAACAAGTTGGAAGGCAGACAGAAATAATATTTTATAGTTAACTGAACACATCAGAGGGAAATGTCTCTTGAAGGCTGAACATGACCATAATAAACCCCAGATGGGAGAGGCAGGCAGGCAGGCAGGCAGACAGGAAGACCGACCAACAGACCGACAGACAGAGATGGCACAGAGATAGAAACAGACAGAGACACAGAGACAGAGTTTGTATGAATGACAATACCTATAGAAGGTAAAGGATCTCCAGTGTTGGAATTCAATCCTGGGATTGGGTGACGGCAGGAGCTTGATAGGAATTCTAAATCCAGCAAAACTATCGGCCACTCGGAAGGAGGAACAAACAAGTTTTCCAACGGCCTTATAGTTTAGAAAATTCTCTTTCCATACAATCCTTCTGAAATATGATTTGGTAATAACCTTCCATCAAATGAAAGACAATTCCCAGACCCAAGGAGATGTGGAATTCACAAAATCAGAGAGCTTACCCAGGCTGAGCGTAAGGATGGTGTCTGAGAAAGACAACACAAATGATGTAGGAGGTAAAAGGTCCCTGGGTGAGGGTGCTGAGCGCTGCCCATGGTCCCTGCTCTCCAATGAGACAGGCTGGAGTCTACCCCACAATCACCTTGTTAAGAAGCCTGGGACACAGCATGGAGAACATGTGTTTCTAGCCATGCTGCCTGAGTGTGGTGGTGTGCTCCTAACACCACAACCTTGGGTGTTATTTGACTCTGTGCCTCAGTTTCCTCTTCTGCAAATTGAAGTGCCCCATATGACCTCCTAGAGGTGCTGTAGAGAATGAGGGAGTGGACATGTCTGCAAAGCATGTGCCAACAAACACTGCCACTACCAAACTTACATGCCCATGCCAGAGCAAGATGGCTGGTCATGACCTAACATAAAACAACCAAAGTGTGTGTGGCTCCGGGAATTTAGAACATTGGTAATAGGACTTATTATTGTTGGCCAAGTATTGGTGGTCCGTGCCTTTAATCCCAGCACTTGGAAGGCAAAGGCAGTTGGATCTCTGTGAATTTGAGGCCAGCCTGGTCTACAGGGTAGATTCCAGGACAGCTAACACTTCACAGAGAGACCCTGTCTCGAAGGGTACAAAAAGGAAGAAAGAAAAAGAAAAGGAAAGAAAGAAATCAATATTGCTGTGATTTGAAAATTCTTCATTATGTAGTCCGAGATTGGTTAGTGATGGAATTATTACATTTTGATCCAAATGGTTTCTGGGGCGAGTTCTGTTCACATAACTTCACAGGATAAATACTGATCAATTTCTTGTTTTAAAATCTCGTGAAATCTTGCCTGCTTTTGCACAGTATGGAAGGGTTGTTACAGACAACCTTGGGGGATACTGTGGTGCTGTGGGCAAGAAGCCCATATGTCTCTCATCTTATATGTTAGGCATCGAGGGACGTGGCAAAAGTTGACGTTCCCGGAGATAGAGCGTTCAACATTCCTCTTGAAGTCACAAGGGCAACCACCAGAATCACTAAAAATAAAACAGAGCTGAGAAAAATCGGGGGAAGGCGGCACAAGGGAGGAGATGGAGGCGGAGGTGGAAACAGACTCTGCTCATTTTTCACACTGAGGAGCCCTGGGACTTGTCTCTGGCTCACAAAGCGGGAACCAGATCCATCCGGCTATCAGAGCTACCATGCTCAAATACTGGCTGCAGTAGAAAGAATGCAGCAGGCCACCAAGAGCCAAGTACTTCCAAGGGTGGGGTCGCAGACACGTGAGCACAAGTGGTGTATTCCAGATTGACCGGACAGTTCAACAAGTGGATATTATGCATTTACAAGGAAAGCCCCAAAGCTGGGTACTAGCACCCCCGAGCAGCCCCAGTCACCCTTCAGCCAGGTAGCAGGGTCTGAGGACAAGTGCTCAGAGGGTATCAGGGCTGCTTTCCTGCCAGCTTGGAAGCTGCTGTGTGTCTGTCTGTCCTGTGGGATGCCCTAGCTGTTCTGGAACTCGCTTTGTAGACCAGGCTGGCCTTGAACTCAGATCTACCTGCCTCTGCCTCCCAAGTGCTGGGATTAAGGGTATGTGTCACCATTGTCCAGCCTTCAATTAAAATTTTATATATTAATTAACTTTACTCTCTATTGTAGATTTTATTACATTTATTTACTTATTAATTTAGTGTATGTGTGTGTTTGTGTGTGTGCATGCGTGCGCACATGCACGCCCATGTGCACCTGCTCATGTGTGCCAGAGCATGTGGTTGGAACCCAGAGAACAATTTTCAGGAGTCATTTCTTTCCTTATACCATGTGGTTTCTAAGGACTGAACTCCACACAGCAGCACCCTTACCCTCTGAGCCCTCTCTGACTTCCCTTTCTCTTTCTTTCTTTCCTCCTTTCTTTCTTTCTTTCCTTCTTTCTTTCTTTCCTTCTTTTTCTTTCTTTCTTTCTACCTGTCTATCTATCATATCTATCTATCTATCCATCTATCCATCTATCTATCTATCTATCTATCTATCTATCTATCTATCTATCATCTATCTTTATTTTTACATACATTATATCCTGACTGCTCTTTTCCCTACCTCCACTCTTCCCAGTCCCCCTCCCAACTTTTCCTCTCCCCTAGATTCAGATCTATCCCTTTTCTGTTTCTCTTCGAGAGAAGAAAGAGACAGAGAGAGGGGGAGGGAGGGGAAGGAGGGAGAGAGAGAGAAGACAGAGACAGACAGAGACAGAGAGAGGGAGAGAGAGAGAGAGAGAGAGAGAGAGAGAGAGAGAGAGAGCCTCCTAGGGATATCAACCAAACATGGCATAACAAATTATAAGAAGACAAGGCACAAACCTTCATATCAAGGATGGATGAGGTGACCCAGTAGGAGAAGGGTCCTAAGTGCAGGTAGGTAGAGTCAGAGATACCTCCCACTCTTGCTGTTAGAAATCCAAAAGAACTCAAGCTACACAACCATAATGTATATGCAGAGGACCTGGCTCAGACCCACACAGGGTCCATGAGTGTGGCTCCAGTCCCTGTGAGCCCTGTAAGCCCTGCTTTGTTGATTCTGTGGGTGGTGTTCTCATGGTGTCCTCTGCCCATCTGGCTCCTAGAGTCCTTTCTGCCCCTCTTCTTTCCCTGACTTTGCCTAGTGTTGGGTTGGGTGTCTCTGCATCTGCTCTTCTCAGGTGCTAGACAATGCCTCTCTGATGACAGTTGGGCACTGATGTATGAGTATAGCAGAGTATCATTGGAAAACATCCTGGGTCTCTAGGCTGACAAACCTCTAGTTCTGAGCCATCCACACAGTGTGAGGGGTGGGCTCCATCTTGTGGTGTGGGCCTCAACTTAGGTCAGTCGTTGGTTGTCCCCTCCCACAAGTTCTACACTTCCATTACCCCAGCACATCTTGCAGGTAGGACATATTGTAGGTCAGAGGTTTGTGGCTGGGTTGATGTCCTTGTCCCACTGCAAGGAGCCTTGCCTGGTTATAGAAGAGAGGCAACTCAGACTCCATAACCCCCATTACTGGGAGGCTTTTGATAAGGTCACTCGTAGATTCCATGAGTTTACCACTGCCCTAGGTTTCTACATCACTTCCCAAATGCCTCCCAGACTTTATTGCTTTCTTTACAGATGTATTCTTGGCATCATGATGTCATGTAGAGTAGTCCCACTGTCCTGGTTCATGCTCCCCCTGTTCACCCTCCTACAGTCTTATCAGCCTGTGTCTTTTGACTTCACAGACAATCTCATTCCAGGACACACTGTGTAGGGGATGGGTATGCTGGGCGCAACTCCAAGGATGTCCTGACTTGTCTTTTCTTGTCTTCTCCAGGCCTTGCAAAGCCCATTGGGCTGGTGGAGGGGCCGGGTGGCCTGGGCCAGGGAGGAGTGGCTGCCACTCTGCAAGATGACAGCCAAGAGACCGAGGGCAAGTTCGAGGACTTTGGTTACAATGCACAGCTCAGTGACCGCATCTCCCTGGATAGGACCATCCCTGACTACAGGCCCAAGAGGTAAGCAGCCTGGTCTTAGCAGCTGAGAACTGGAGGGAGGGGGTTCTGCTGCACAGGGGTGTGGGGCTGCACAACATGCCTCGGTCTCTTTGTGCCTCTGCCTCCCTTGATCCCTCTGTCTCTGTCTCCCTGTCTCTGTCTCTCTCTGTTTCTTTCTGTCTCTGTGTCTCTCTCCCTATCTCTCTCTGTCTCACCCTCCCTGTCTCTGACTCTTTCTTTCTGTGTTTCTGTCTCTATATGACTCTCTGTCTCTATCTCTGTTTTTGTCTCTGTCTCTGTTTTTCTCTCTGTCTCTATCTCTCTCCCTGTCTCTGTCTTTTTCTCATTGTCTCTGTCTCTTTCTATTTCTTTCTGCCTTTGTCTATCTCACTGTCTCTATCTCTGTTTCTTTCTCTTTCTTTCCTTGTCTCTGTCTCTGTCTCTTTTTCCCTGTCTCTGTGTCTCTGTGTCTCTGTCCCTCCCTGTCTCAGACTCTCTCTCTGTATCTCTCTCCTTGTCTCTGTCTCTCTGTCTCTCTGTCTCTCCCTGTCTTTGTCTCTCTTTCTCTCTCTCTCTCTCTCTCTCTCTCTCTCTCCCTATTTCTGTCTGTCTCTCTCCTTGTCTCTGTCTTTCTTGCCCCTCTGCTGTCTGCTATGTTCTTCTTCTTGAGTCCTACCCCCCACACATAGGATCAGTCCCCTTTCTCTTTGTTCTCAGAGGCTGGCAGGCTGGAGGTGGCTGGGCTATCTCTGTGAACTCAACTATAGCTGTGTGCATACACATGTGCACATAGGCATGCAGATAGACTCGAACACCTAAGCTAGAGGCCTTAGTTCCTGATAAGTATGTTCTTCTTGCTGGCTTTTGCAGCTATTGCTGGTGTGTGAGTGCTGTTATTGTTCATTGAGCCTCCAGTGTCCGAATAGTTTCAACAGTCCTTCAGAGGGTGTGGCCATCTTATTCCTCACCACAAAGATACTCACTGCTGTGGCCTTCCTTGCTTGTATCTCAGGACTTGGTTCTTGTCCCTGATTATTCTCTCGTTCCAAAAAGCACACAGGGGTGTTGCGGACCGTGCTGCCCCAAGTTGGGTGACCAAAAATGTTGCGGCCCGCTCTGTCAATGTTTGACCTGCACTGCCAAAAGCCTTGGGGGCTAAACTGTTAGAGCTCACACTGCCCCAAGCTGCTCCAGTCCGCCGGTCAGGGTTCAGCAAGAGAGAGAGAGAGAGTGAGGATGGGCTTGAAGAATGGAGACCAGACAGAGTGTGATTCAATTTTGTTTATTCTTCAGTGTCTCTTCTTCTCTCCAAGTCCCAAGTCTTGAGTTCCTAGTCCCTAGTCCCTAGTGCCTCCAAGTTCCAAGTTACTTCTTCCAAGTGCTAAGTGCCTAATGTCTAATTCTCTGTTCCAAGTGTCTAACCTAATTCCTAGTTCCAAGTTGTACTCTGTCAAGTAATCTGTTGTCTGGTTGAACTGATCTCTCTTCTGTTTGCCTCTTGCCTTTTATATGTCTCACTTCTAAGCCACACCTCTAAGTCACTCTCTTAAGTCATGCCCTTAGGCCTTGTCTCTAAATCTAATCTCTAAGTCACACCCTTAAGTCTCAGCTCTAAATCACACCTTTAAGTCTCACACACCCAAGGGAAGATCCTGGGTATCTAAAACAAGATGTTATCAGAGTGTGCTCAGCTGTAGTAGGCTAATGTAATCAAGTCTCTTGTCAGGGTATATGGCTCAAGATGGCTACAAGAGTGATAGCTGCCTTCTGTCGCTCCCCACATAAGGGGGCTGACCAGAGCTGAGCTTGAACAAATACCTTGTTAGGAGGACTGACTAGGCCTAGCGTCTACAGCATCAAGACTTGGAGTTTCCAGCAGCAAGCCTGAGTTGCATCACAGGCCACCAGGACAGGAGACCTAGATAGGGAAACTCTCAGCAGCCCCCTGTTAGCTGAGTTCAGGGCTTAGCACCTGGCAGATGCTTCTTGGGGCCTGGTTGAAGGTCATTGAGTGGTAGGTCTGTTTGCAGCTCCTCTACTGCCCAATGGACCTAAGGACTAGAACTCTGGCAGAGGAGAGTGGGGCCAGGAAAAAGAAGAAACAAGAAGCTCAGAGAAGTATCTCACCAGAGCAGTGATGGTGAAGAAAGGAGGGACTACCCCACCACCCACTGAGTTCCTGAGCCTCAATCTTCTGGCTGCTTTTGAGGAGTTTTATTCCTCACCCCCAATTTTCTCTGTACATGAACCAAGGCGGAAAGATAGCCAGAGCCCAGAGTCCCAGCTGGCTGTGAACACCCGGAATCTGGAACAGTTCTCCGGGGCTGTGCTTGAACTGCTCCCAGGATGGTGCCCGGGCTGGGGTGATCCTCCCAGCAATGGAACGGAGACTGCACCTCCAGGATTATTCTGGTAGCTGTGCTACTTTTAAGTCCCAAAATAACCTGTATTTTTTTCATGCCTGATTCTTTTATTTTTGGGTATCTTCTGAAATTCAGAAGTTGAATTATTTACATTCAGAGACAGACCCAGGAAGCTAGCTGCTGCTGCCTTCAACTCTGAGGTTACACAAAGGTTTATTACCTGCTTTGACAGAGCCTGGTGGGCCTCTGTTATGTTCTTTCTCGAAGCCTGCTGATCTGGGCTGGGAAGTTGAGAAAGGGCTATGGAGAGTGTGGGTAAGATTCTGACCTGGACAATCTACCTGTTTCAGATGTCACCCACTTGGCTTGCTAAGGAACAGTGAACTCTTTCAGCCTGAAAATTCCCACAATGGGCTCTCCCCAGTGAGCAGTCCCACAGTGGGGTTCTCCCTGATGGACATTTCTAGTGAGTGAACCAAGGACAAGCATATGCAGAATTTCATCACTCAGCTCTTGGACCCTTTTTTCCCATGTCTAGTTCCACAAAGTATGGCAGAAGGCCTCCTCCAGGTAACATATGTATGCCAGGTCTGGCCAATCAGAGCAAAGGCATGATGGGAACCAGCCCAGAAAGACTGAGCCACAAGCATGTTGGAGCTGCCGAGAATTAAAAACAGGAGCGAATGAGACATCCGAGCATGGGGGTGGATGGTCGAGGTGTTGTGGGCAGGCTCTGAGATGATGCTTGAAGAGACAGCCACACAGGTCAGGATCTTACCCACACTCTCCATAGCCCTTTCTCCTGGGGGGCTCAGCCCCTTCATGTCATCTTTAGCCCTCATGGGACTGTATCACATGACAGTCCTCAAGCTAGAATCTTTGAAGAGGCCTCCAAATTTCTGCTTCCCCCATGACCCCAGAACCATGGTAAAAAATGGCTATTGTGTGAGTCATAAGCTTAGGCTGCTATGTGCAGCTAGTGGTAAGACATCGGACGAGCAAGGTGAGCACATGGACTGTGTCGTCGGCATCTGTGAACATTGTCCTACTCAGCAGACTTCCACACCTGTTGTTAGTGACAGGTGTCTGACGGTGGCCAAGTGGGAAAACTGATCATTGCAAGCTCAGCCCAGGCTCCCCAAAAGCTTTCTCTCTATAATTTCCTTAAGGGCTTCACGGTTCCAGCATGGCCAGAACATGCCTCCAGGACCAGTGGGTACGGTCATCAGAAACTGAGCTGGAGGTGTGTGTGCATGTGTATGCCCATGTGTGAGTGCGTTCCAGCACCCACAGGTGACACCGCCCACTCAGATGATTTCTCTCGCTTTCTTGTCGGTGTCACCCTTGGATGCCTTTTGTCTGGGGGTGGACAGTTTTTCTAATTAAGCGGCAGCTTTAATTATGGCACAAAGCACATCACATAGATGTTCATTACTAAGCCTGCCCCTGGGATGACGAAAGGAGGCCGGTAAATCCAAATTAAAACAGTGTCATCAGAACACATAGCGTTCCCCAGAAGCCTCCGCTGCGATGTCCCTCGCCTCATGTTTGTGGTCTCCATGCATATTCATTGTCTGAGCCAGGAACAGCTTGGCTGTCAGCTCCGATAAGTGTGGACTGAGTGCATGACAAACGGGAGGCTGAGCTAGCTCCTTGGATTCGAGCTGACAGATAGATTCTGCACCGTCTACTGGAGGAACCCCACCCCCACCCCCTTGTGCTCTTGGTCCTTGTGAGGAAGGGAGGAATTTTGGACACTTCAGATCTCAAGGCAATTAGGGCTTTCCTGAAGACATGACCCTTGATCTGTGTTCTGTGGAACAATGTTTTTTTTTTTGTTTTTGTTTTCATTTGGTGTGGTTTTCCGGAGGGTCTCCTCATGTAGTCCATGCTGGGCTGAAATTCACAATCCTCCTGCCTCAGCCTTCTGAGTACTGGGATGACAGTTCCATAACCTGACTCTTGACGCTGGTTTTTACTAGGAGTGGAGCTGTGGACAGCAAGTCCTTACCAGCTCTCTCTGCCCATGTCTGCACTCTGGTAGGGCTGTGCAGGATAACTGGAAGGCCTTGCTTCCAGGAGGGTCCAACCCAGCAATTGTCTCTGGTGCTCCAGACCTGTCCCCGATTCCACAGATTGGAGTTATGAAACCTATGAAATGACAATGAAAGCCACCACCCTTGCATCCTTAAACACGGACCACTGGAGTTAGAGCCCAGGGCTAGCTCTAGGCCTCTCAGGAGGCAGAGCTGGATAGAGTGCACTGGCGGTAGTATGCCTTCAACCTTAGGCCTACAGTGCTGCCATCCCCCTCTCCTGCTGTGTGAGCTCTGACCAAGACCCACTGAGTACCCACAGGCCCTGTAGAGGGTCCTGGGCTAAGGCAGCAAGGAGTTTAACACAGCTGCTGAAAGTCAACAGAGAACATCAAGAGCTGAGCTAGCCCAGAACATAGCGTGTCACCTGGACCTGGGAGACCTGCCAGCACCAGTGACCTACAAATGGTTTGAGGGTTGCTACTGCCTGGAAGACAGGGGGCATCCTTATACCCCTGTGAGGTTAGGGGAGGCTGCCTGTCTCTGAGTGGCTGGTTCACTCAGGTAGTGACCCTATGACGACTTTGAGGTCCCTTTGAGAGACGGTGATATGAGAGTGTTCTTCATGTGTCTATTACATCTGTGTGTCTTGCTTCTGACACACAGTTGAAATGTGTCTGTCTCCAAAGGGAGTTTGAACCTGTGAGAAGAGGGATGGTGGGCAGAACATGTGGGCTTGCTCTCAGCTTTTTGGTTCTTTGTGGCTTTCAGTCTTTGTGCATGGACATGTGTCTGTGGCCATGTGTCCATAACTACAGGGACAGGAACTGTGTAAATGTATATGCCCCTCAGGCCATTAGCATGCCAGCCGGAGGTGTCTTGGTGGGATGTGTCTGGGTCTCCAGACAAAACGCTGTGTGTACATGTGTGAATGTAGACATGCGTGTGTGGAAGTGTGTGCTCATCTGTGCAAATTGTGTGTGTGTGTGTGTGTGTGTGTAGGTGGAATATTGTAGGGCAGGCTTGTCTCTAGCAAAGATGGATGGATGATGGATGGATGGGTGGGTGGATGGATGGATGGATGGGTGGATGGGTGGATGGGTGGATGGGTGGGTGGATGAATGGGTGGATGGGTGGGTGGATGGATGTGTGGATGGATTGATGGATGGATGGATGGATGGATGGATGGATGGATGAATGGGTGGATGAATGGGTAGGTGGATGGATGTGTGGATGGATGGATGGATGGATGGATGGATGGATGTGTGGATGGATGGATGGATGGATGATGGATGGATATGAATGGATGGATGGATGGATGGATGGATGGATGGATGGATGGATGGATGGATAGATGAATGGATGGATGCACTCAGTCTGTGAAAGACAATTTGATTCAGGAGGGATCCCTAGTTTCTGAGTCCTTACTGTCTTTTTCCTCTAGCCATGGAAACACCCCTCTCCTGTTTCTTAGATGGTAGTGGGAAGGTAGTAGCCAAGTGACTGCCTAGTTGAGGGTTTTAAACTCATGTGTGTGCTCTGCTTGTGTGGATGAGCATGTGTTTCGCAGTAAGGCAGAACTCTGCCGTGCAGCATGGCAGAAGCACAGTCCCCAAGGACTTGCCTTCGAAGAATCTCCCTGTACAGTTTTCCCAGAAATGAGGGCATTGTTTCCAAATGAGCAACTTTCTGTCTGCTGAGGCCCAGCTCAGCATGAGACATGGGTCCTGTTGCCTCGCAGCCAGAGGCTCTGAGGGACACTTCGCTTCTCGTCATTTCCACAGTCGTTTTCCCAGGGCACAAGGGGCATTTCCATTAGCACCGATGATCTGGGCATCTGGGGAGAGGTGCTTGGGTTCTTGGCAAGTGCGCTGCCCCTGCCGTCTCTCAGGCAGGGTTCTCCTATCTCCCTGTTACGAGCTTGAATCTCTGTAGCACATGGTCCCTTTAGTGTACTTTCCAGCCTCGACCTCACCCTCCTATCAAGCTCATGCTCAACCATGGGTTCGCAGAAACCCTACTCTGTGCCAGCAATGGGAGAGGACACTGTCCGCAGGAAAGCCATGGTGGGCAAACTAGTTGGTTGATTGCTCACGGTTGAACACACTGCTTTATTCTGCTTGGGAACGGCACTACACTGAGCCCAGGAGTGGGAACAAGACATAGCCACCACCTCCTGGTGTATGGCAGGCCAGAAAGGCAGTGTGGCTAACCATGAGAAGATCCAAGCTCTGGTTTATGTTATCTCTGACTGACATGATGCTACTGAAGTTGGGAGGAGCCTCTGGCTCCCACACACTCTGCTGCTATGGAGTCACAGTTCATTCTTCTCTTCTCCGAGTCCTGGAGACTTGAATGGTCCTGGGCATTATTTCAGCTCACGCAGTACTCTAGGAAACCCAAGGTTAGGAGGGGGCACAGGGTGCTTGAGACATTACCTCATGAACACTTTTCACACATGCAGCCCAGAGTACTACACTGACTCCATATTGTAAGCCATCATTTGTCTGAAGAGGGACAAGGTACCTCTAGGGTACATGACACATAGCTCTCTGTAATACACAGTAGCAAGGATTTTTGTCAGGCCCACATCAGTGTCCAAAAGGAGGGGGCAGAACTGGGGTGGAATGGGTTCAGCTCTGTGTCATATCTGAGCTTTCAAAATGTGATATGGGCTGGGCGGTGGTGGCTAGCGTCTTTAATCCCAGCACTTGGGAGGCAGAGGCGGGCAAATTTCTGAGTTCGAGGCCAGCCTGGTCTACAGAGTGAGTTCCAGGACAGCCAGGGCTACACAGAGAAACCCTGTCTCAAAAAACCAATATAAGTATGAATGATATGGAAGCTAAGAGGAACAGCAAAAGCTTAGGGGTGTGTGAGACAGGTGTAAGCCAGTAGCTACTCACTTCTGTATTTGTTTAAAGGACTGCATGGCACTGTCTATTGTGTTTGTCTGTTTTTCTCTCTCTCTCTGTATTTCCCTCTGTGTCTGTCTTTCTCTCTTTTTGACTCTCTGATACCTTGTCTTTCTCTCTGACTAGGTCTTTCTTGTAGAGAATTATAAAATTAGGTGCAAGTCAGAATGAAGACACTTCCCACCATCTCTCCTGGAGTCTCCTGACCATGAGGCCAGGTTCTGGCAAGCGGAGTCACTGTCCTATTCTGCATGCCATCTCTCACGGCGCTTCTGCTGGGGAGACATTTATCAGTGTCTGGGGAGGGCCCATTACCCTTCCACTCCTGGGAGATCCTGGCTCTTCTGCAGGTGATCAGGGGTACAGTGTCCTGTGCCCAGTTCCCAGCCCAGTGGATGGCGAATGTGAGAAGAGTCTAGCCTTCCTCAGTGTAGGCAGTGAGCCAAGGCTGGACCCCATGGTCCAGGAGATAGTATCTCTCCCTCTCAACAGTCCTTGACAGGCTAAGGACCAGGAACAGGACACTCTCAAAGCGCACCCCCTAATAAACCAGTCCTTGCAGGTAGAAGGTTCTTTGGAACAAGTGCACATGTCCATGGCCAAATCCATCAGCTTCCTGACAGCTAACTCAGAAACAGAAGGAGAATTAGTACAGTCCATCCTGCCCCTGCTTCCCGATAGCACATGGCAGGGCTTTTGCAGATGCTCAAATGATATTTGGCCTAGATGTCCACCATCATTCTCTTATGAAGGAGAAGGAGAGAAAACTCCGACAGAGGACATGGGTGAGGGACCCAGTCGTGAGGTCTGTGTGCTGGGTGAGTCTTGTACATAACTATCCTCAGAGCAAACCAACCACCATCCCATGTGCAGAAGATCATTCCAGCTGGGCTTCTTGACTGTTTACATCCGCTCATAGAAGCCATTACAAGATGGCTGCCTGAGTATCTAGTGTCTTCCTACCACCTGTGGGTATGCTGTGATTCCACGTGGCCCCAGGAAGGGGCTAAAGTATATAGGCCAGAGACTGAAAGGGGCTTCATCTGAGGCTGTGGGAAATCAGCATCCCTGTTGATGAAAGACTTTCCAGTGTGGCCTTTTGAGAGTAGCACTCACAGCCTTGTAAGTAACCTGTGCTCTGTAAGAAAGCCCAGCTGGTTCCCCAGTGTGAACTTGAGTGTGCCTGTTTGTTGTTGGGACCTTAGAAGGAGAAATAGACTTTTTTTTTTCATGCTGCATCTTCTCTTTAGGAATGAACTGCAGTAGCAATAAGGGTACATCATGGATAGAGACTCTAATGACAGACTCGGTGACGGTCACCTGCCCAGTTTCCTGGTGCAGGAAACAGTTATACCTCTCCCACGGAGAGGCATGGGGTCCCTTCTGGGTGGCTGCAGCTCCTGCAAGCCCGCTAATGTTTTCTCTGTTTTACATGCTTTGCAAGTTCATGAAAATCACGCATTCAACTTTCTCCTTTCACGGGTAAATGGACCTAGGTCTTCTTGTCAGGAAGCGTTTGTCTGAGTGATGAAATCTCCATAGCTGAGCACATGCAGCCCATATCAATGTGGTGTTACACAGCACTTGTCCCTTGAAAGTCACACAGGCCGTGAAGGCGGTGACTGTTGGGGGAGGCTGGGTCCTTAACTATGCTGTGTACGGTGGGGTGTCCCTTCTGTGCTCTGCTCCTGACACAGATGGCTTGTGTTTGAATTCCCACAGCTGAGAGAAAGAGTCCTCATTTCTAACAGGAATATTTGTGGCTCTTGAACCGAAACAATTGAGTCCGCAAAGAGTAAGAGTGAGCAAATGCTGTCCCTGTTCTCAAGTGAGACCAGAGCCCTTTCGACTCTCTCAGTCTGAATGTGGAATGAACGTTGCTGTTCCTAGTGTCACAGGCTGATCTGTGTCCCCTGAATTTGCTTCAAAGCATTAACCTACAGGACTTCATACGCTTCACTTGGAAGCAGAGCTACTGTGAGTGTGATTAGTTAGTTCTGGATGCTGCTGTTTGGTGGGACCCCCTAGATCCTCTCTAGTCTTTCCCCCCTTGGTGATAAGGGCTTATAACCATTTTGTCTCCTGCAGTATTATCTACCCTTATATCTAGTATTGTCACACTGCAATTCACCCATGATCCCATTAGCACTCTTACTTCTGAAGGGGTTAGGTTGTACCCACCTAGCACATCTCTCCTGTAGCATCCTGTATCACACAAAGGTAGGTGTGTTTAACTTTAAATGACTTGTCCGTTAGGAGGGAAACCTTATTTACTTCTGTGTAGAGTCTAGCAGATTTCAGTGGACTCCATTTCCTCACTTCACCCGATTTCCTGAGTTTCGATTCTTCCTTCATCCATTTATTTGTTGCTGTTTTGAGATAGGATCTCATTCTAGCCCATATTCATCTGGAAGTCTCTGTGTATCAGGGTTAGCCTCACACTCACGGTGATTGTCCTGCCTGCCTCATCCTCCTGAGTTCTGGGGTTACCAGTGTAAACCACCTGAGCTCCTTTGTTCCTTCACTTTTTTTTGTTGTTGTTGTTGTTTTTGTTTTTTTGAGACAGGGTTTCTCTGTATAGCCCTGGCTGTCCTGGAACTCACTCTGTAGACCAGACTGGCCTCAAACTCAGAAATCTGCCTGCCTCTGCCTCCCAAGTGCTGGGATTAAAGGCGTGTGCCACCACTGCCCGGCAACTCCTTCACTTTCTTATTTGGATTTTATTTCATGTTTATGGGTGATCTGCCTACATATATGCATGTAATATGTCTGTATACCACATGCATTTCTCATGTTTTTGAAGGCTAAAAGAGGGTATCAGATCCCCTAGAACTAGAGTTACAGATCTCCCAGTGCTGGGAATCAAACCTGGGTCCTCTGGAAGAACAGCTAGTGGTCTTAATTACCATCCATCTCTGTAGCCCCTGAGTTGGATTTTTTTTTTTTTTTGAGACTTGAGTGTTAGGTATCCCAGTATCTTAGGGTGATAAACCACCATGACCAAAAGTAACTTGGGGAAAAAGGGTTTATTTCATTTTAAGCTTCCAGGTAATGGGTTAATGGGAAACTGGGGCAGGAACTCAAGCAAGGTGGGAACCTGGAGGCAGGAGCTGATGTGGAGCCCATGGAGGGGTGCTGCTTACTGGCTTGCTCCTAATAGCTTCTCAGCCTGCTTTGTTTTAGAACCCAGGACCACATGCCCAGGGATGGCGCCACCCACAATGATCTGGGTCCTCCCACATCAATAATTAATCAAGTCAGTATCCCATGGCCTTGCACATGGCCTCACATGTAGGACAGTCTCATGGAGACATTTTCAACATTATGGTTCTATGAAAACTCTATCTTGTGTCAAGTTAACATAAAACTAGCTAGCACGTTCAGGCTGGCTAGAACTTGCTATGTTGCCAAGGACAACCTTGAATTCCTGATCCTTCTGCCTCTGCCCTTGGGTTTTGTTTGTCATACCCCTCTGTATTTGTTAGCTGTGTTTGCTTCTGTTTGAAACATGACTTCCTCCAGTCAACTTCATCACAGGCTTACTGTCTCTGGTCCTGGATTCAAACCACAAGCCCTGGTTCTCCCAGCTTTGCGCTTCCCTCTGCACTCCCAGAGGCATGAGGCTTCCTCCCTAGGTTGCTCACACTGGACTCTTGTGGTACCTCAGCACATTTGTTCCCAACAGCCAGGTGGCACCTGCATACTCTAACCCCCTACCCCTAGCTCAGCAAACCTTGTTAGACAGTTGTGCCCAACTGTTCATGGCCTATGTTACTGTCTGCCTGGATCAATCCCAGATGTCAGGTGCTAGTTGAGTTGAGATTATACAGATTATTTAGGGTCTACAACCTGTTCCTCCTGCTATGAGGAGGGACATGTAGTTCCATGGACACCACTGGAACTACACAGAGGGTGAACAGCCCAGGAACCCCCCAATAAACCTCAAGAACATCTACCCTCTAACCTTAAAGATAACCCTAACCCTAACCCTAACCCTTACCCTTACCCTTACCTTAACCCCTAACCTAACAGTTACCCTAACCCTAATCCTTAATCCTAACCCTAACCCCTAATCCTCAACCCCTAATCCCTAACCCTTAATCCCTAACCACTAACCCTAATCCTTACCCTAGTACTAACCCTAACCCTTAATCATAACCTTAACCCCTAACCCCAACCCTAACCCTAACCCTTACCCTAACCCTAATCCTAACCCTAACCCTTAATCATAACCCTAACTCCTAATCCCTAACTCTAACCCTTACTCTAACCCTAACCCCTAACCCCTAACCCTAACCCCTAACCCCTAACCCTAACCCTAGCCCATTAAGCATTCTGCAGTATAAAAGGTTTAAAGTGAGTTGGCACAGGCTCAGCGTGTGAGAAGCTGCAGCTTCCAATTAGCATTTCTTGGTTTCCATTGGCTGCCTTGTTTCTGCCCTTCAGCTGACTTCAGGGTCTAGAACCTGCCAGGTTGGCCTCCCACAGTGACCACCTCAGTCCCAGCTTCCCGCTGCACCCCCGGTGACCACCGTGCCTCCCACAGGTGCAGACAGATAACATATTCCGAAGACCTGCCCCAGATCTCCGTGGTCTTCATCTTTGTCAACGAGGCACTTTCAGTCATCCTGCGTTCTGTACACAGCGTGGTCAACCACACACCCTCCCACCTCCTGAAGGAAGTCATCCTGGTGGATGACAACAGCGACAACGGTGAGTGGCAAGCACCTGGCTTTGCTGCCTTGAGGGCAGTGCCATGGCTTTGCAGCTGTGGACCAGCTCTTGGGCGTATGGATTCCTGTGGCCATCCCAGCTAATGGCTTCTAACAAGGGTCTTGAAGCCATAAAGTTGGGTTGTTTAAAGATTATCCAGTAGCTTTATATATTTGGTAATGCTCAAATAGCAAGAAGCCCACACAATTAGAGGTGTTACCCAATACCTAACCTAGATATTACAACTACCTTAGACTGCTGGAGACACATGTACATCCACCACCATTTTCCCTTCTCTTTCTTCTTCCTTTTTCCTCACTCCTCCTCCTCCTTCTCCTTCCTCCTCCCACATTAGCTCCTCCCCAATACAGAGTTTGATATATCAGGAAATATACTGCTACAGAAAGGCAACAGCTTGGAGGTGCAGCCTGGGAAAGCACCTTGCTGAGTATCCTTCCCATCTTTAGCTGCTGCCAACAACACACAGGGTTCTGGGCTGTGACCCTTTGCTCTGTCTTTGTGTTGTTGGCACACAGTTTTCTGTGCACCTTCCTCTCAAGGCCACTGCCAATGGGCCTGCATTGGTTACTTTACAGATTGCTGGGACGATGTGTCTAACAAAATCAACTTAAGGAAAGGCCTGTTTTGGTTCACAGTTTGAGGTTATGGCACATCATGACGAGGATGGCATGGCAGAAGATGCAGAAGGCAGCTAGTCACATCCATGTTCAGAAAGCAGAGATCAATGCTGGTTCTCAGCTCACTTCTCCTGTCTTGTTTAGTCCAAGACTCCTGTCCATGGCTACCCACAGTTAGAATGGGCCTCTTACCTCAACTAACCCAATCTAGAGACTTCTCCATTTACCATTTTAACCATCTTCAAATGTGTGATTCAATGATATTGAGAATATCCATGTTGGGTAACCACCACCTCTATCTCAGAACCGTTGGTGGGGGAAGGTATTTTGAGCCTCATTCTGTAACCCAGGCTAGCTTAGGACTCATTACATAGCCTAAGCTTATCCCAGACCCTCCTGTGTCACATGCTTGAGTTCTGGGATCACAGGAATAGGCCACCATGTTATGGCCACAGAATTCTTTCATCATCCGAAACTGAACGTGTTCTCATGGAAACCAGTTGCTTACCGACTCCAGCAGCCAGCACCTTCCTACTGTCTCTCTGTGAATTTGACCCCTATAGACATGTCCCAAAGACAACCAAGCACACTTTATCTGTTAGTGTCTGGTGTGTGTCACTCTTTGCTGTGTCACAGTCCCTCCATATTGTAGCAGTATCGGGGTGTCCTATCTCATCATCACCAAGTGACTCCCTTGTGTGGAGAGACCTTGCTGGCTGCCCCCTCATCTGCACAGGAGTTCATTCTTGTGTGTAAAGATCTGGCTGACCATATCCTCATCTACACAGAGTCTACATTCTTGCCTGTAGCGCTTCCTACACTGCCTCTATCACTTTGATTTGAGTTGTTTTTATTTTTGACTTCGCTATTTTTCCCAGATTCAAAGGACCGGGCGTCCCGTGCAGTATTTTGGATCTCTCCCAACCCAATGTGACTTCACAGTATCTTTTTGACTCTCCAGTTTGGGAGCAAGGCTCAGACATCCCAGATATGACTCAGGCTCTCGCCAGTGCAGCATGCTAACACACATGTCTTTCTACTTCAGTGGAACTCAAGTTCAATCTGGACCAGTACGTTCACAAAAGATACCCAGGGCTCGTGAAGATTGTACGAAACAGCCGTCGGGAGGGTCTGATCCGCGCCCGGCTGCAGGGTTGGAAGGTGGCCACGGCTCCCATCGTTGGCTTCTTTGATGCCCACGTGGAATTCAACACTGGCTGGTAAGGGTGTGTGGACATCCTGTGTGGATTCAGATCAGACAGCACATAAGGCTGGGTCGGGGCTCTAGGGGTTTCCAGAGATGGTCTCTGCTGATAGCCATTTGGCATAAGAAGGAGTATTTTCTGGACCTTGTGGGAAATTCTAGATCTAGAAACTGCTTCTTATTCAGGGAAAGGATGGGGCTCAAATGAGAAACAAATGGGGCCCTATGGCCAGGAGTTGAAGAAGCATCCCCATCCTGTGGTCATAAGCCAGTAGGTATGCAAGATATCCGTTACTGGAGCAATCTCTCTATCCCTCCAGTATGGATTGGGATCCTGCAGTCCATAGGTGCAGGGACCTTAGGCCACAGCAGGGCTGTGTAAGCCCAAGGCATCCACAGGGGCTGAGTGGTTCAGTGTCTCTGTCTAGGGATTTCTCATGTTTGTCCAGCAAAGGATGACTTGAGGAGAGTGTCTTTTGACCAGCAAGTGACACATCTTGAAGAAGCAATGTCAGAGGTGTGGGGTCAGAGCTGGCTCCTTGTCCCGTGCTGCTAGGAAAGGGCATGTCCCTTCCGCTGACCCTGGGCAGGAGCTGGGATCTTGGTGCTTCAGTGATGCCCTCCTCTGGTGACCAGGGTCCCTGGCTACTAACCTATGTGGGCTGTGCTGTACCTATGGGTGTGGCCAGCTGAGGTCTCCTGTGGTCTTTGTTTCTCATATGGAGAAGGGGGCATTAGAATCCCTGCTTGTGGCTCTGCTCTAGGACTCAATCTCTGTGCTTGTCAAGATCACAGAGTGGTACCTGCTATCACATATATGCATGTCACATGAGCAGCTGGGACCATAAGCCAAGATGCCAAGACCACTTTAGGGCAAGGTGTTGTGAGAGGTGAGAGTGGGTACCATGGGGTGCAGAGAGTAGGGTGGGGCAGAGGGAAGGTGGCCTGGAATAGTACTGCCCTGGGACCACCACCACCAAAGCCCCTCACTAGCTGCTGAAGATAACTGGGGTTTGTCCTCTGCCAGCTTGAGTACTTGGATCAAGGTGCTTTGGGGCTGGTCCTTCTGAGGCTCTACAGAGAGTCTTGCCCTCTCTCAGCTCCTAGTGGCCAGGTGTCCCTCAGTGTGTGGCTGCACTACTCTGCTGGCTTTCACATGGCCTACTGTCCCTTGTTAGAACCCTGGTCATTGGCTCTGCCAGGAAGTCCCTATGCCAAACCTGAACCTTAGAGCCTCTCAGGGTTCACAGTTGTGATGGTTTGTATATGCTTGGCCCAGGGACTGGCACTATTAGGAGGTGTAGCCTTGTTGGAGTAGGTGTGTCACTGTGGACATGGGCTTTGAGACCCTTAACCTAGATGCCTGGAAGTCAGTCTTCCTGCTAACTGCTGTCAGAACAAGAAGTGGAACTCTCAGCTCCTCCAACCCCCTTTGTCTGCCTGGATGCTGCCATGCTCCCACCTTGATGATAATGGACTGAACCTCTGAACCTGTAAGCCAGCTCCAATTACATCTCATCCTTATAAGAACTGCCTTGGTCATGGTGTCTGCTCACAGCAGTAAAACCCTAACTAAGACAGAAGTTGGTGCCAGGAGTTGAGTATTGCTGTTATAAGCCTGACCATGCTTCTGTTTGGAAGAATGTGGATTTTGGGACTTCAGATTTGGAAAGTAGTGGAATGCTTTAAATGGAGCTTAATGGGCTATTCTAGTAGGAATATGGAAGACTTTGTTGCTGAGTGTTTTGAATTGTGAGGACCTGGCCCAAGAGGTTTCAGAGGAGAATTTCAGTGTGTGGAATAAAGACTGCTTTTGTTTTGGTTCAGTGAAGAATGTGGCTGCTTTTTGCTCTTATCTGAAGAGACTGCCTGAGGCTAAGGTGAAGAGACTCAGATTAATTGCATTGACAAAAGAAATCTCAGAAACACTCACCTCAGACTTTGTTCTCAGGTTAAGTCTCATGAAGAACATTTTAAACAAGTTTAGCAAGCTGAGAAAGGAAAAATATAAAATATATGGTTTAAGTACTAAAGGAGCACCAGGAAATGAAATGGAGCCGAATGCTTTGTTCAAGGATATTAAATTGAATTAAGGGAGTAGTGACCTTGGAGAAAGCTCCAACCCAGCTAAATTTAGATCCAAGTATAGTAATATAAACCTTTAATCTCAGGAAGCAAAGGCAAGCAGTTTTCTGAGTTCAAGGCCAGCCTAGGACAGAGCTGGTTCTAGGTGAAGAAAAATTTAAGTCCAGGTGTGGTGGCACACACCTTTAATCCCGGCATTCAGGAGACAGAGCCAGGCAGTTCTCTGAGTTCAAGGTCAATCTACAGACAAGTTCCGGGACAGCCAAGCTTAGGCAGCGAAGGAGTTAGAAAACAGAAAGCTGATAATAATGTAATAGAACAAAGGGACCATGTTCCAGCTCCTGCAAGCAGCAGAACTGGGCAGCTCCAGCTGTGGCTCTGACTTGATAGTCAAGAGGAGAAGGAGACTACTGGGACAATTGATGCTGGTTAGCTGGAGCTAAGAAATTAGTGGTGATTAAGAAGAGACCAGCATCACTGAGGTGAAATCTTCTGGGAAGTGTTTTCTGATAGCACACAGAAGCTGTGTTCCAGAGATAGCCAAGGTTGTACCTCCTGCTACAGCTGGACTTGGTGATGTCTGAGAGTCACCCAGGTGGTACTGGTTTTGAAGGCATGAAGGGGTCATGAAGAACAGCTGAGGCTCGGCACTGTGAGAGGCCATGGAAGGCCATTGGTGAAGGTGCAGCCTCAGTTGCAGTTGACAGCCCAGGACTGAAGGGGTCATGAAAAGGAGCTGAGGCTTGGCACCATGAAGAGAGCCTATGAGAGGCTATTGCTGAAGCCTAGTTGCAGCAGAAGACCCCAGTGTATTAGAGATGTCAGTACCATGGGCTGATCACCAAGAACAGCAGCAGCAGTGGAGTGGATCAACCTGACCTTAGAGAGCTACAGAGGGCAGAACTGGAGACGTGACCCAAGCCCTTTGGAGGAGCCCAGAAGATCGTGTGTGGATCCCAGATATTGAAACAAGAAGCTGTAACACTGAAGTTGCCTTGGAGACCCCAAGATGTTCAAGATGCCAGAGCCATGGGCTATCTGCTGAGGAAAGCTGCTAACAGGGAGTGAAACCAGCCCAAAAGAAAGAAGATTGTTGCAGTCAACAAAGATAAAAAGGGAGCTGGAGATCTGAAGACCACTTTGACATCAGACATAGAGATGCAGAGTTTGGAGTTTGCCCAGCTGGTTTACTGTCTTGCTTTGGGGATTATGGTAATCTTTGAACTTTGGACTTTTAATATTGTTGGAACTGTTTTAGACTATGGGAGCTTTGGAAGTTGGACTAAATGTATTTTTTTATTATGCTATGGGTATGTATGGCCCCCATAGACTCATGTGTTTGAACAAGCCTATAGGGCCCAGGGAGTGGAATGTGATGGTTTATACATGCTTGGCCCAGGGAGTGGCGCTATTAGGAGGTATAGCCTTGTTGGAGTAGGTGTGTCACTGTGGGTGTGGGCTTTGAGACTCTCATCCTAGCTGCCTGGAAGTCCACTAGCAGCCTTCAGATGAAGATGTAGAACTCTCAGCTCCTCCTGCACCATGCCTGCCTGGATGCTGCCATGCTCCTGCCTTGATGATAATGGACTGAACCTCTGAACCTGTAAGCCAGCCCCAATTAAATGCCATCCTTATAAGAGTTGCCTTGGTCCTGGTGTCTGTTCACGGCAGTAAAACCCTAACTAAGACAACAGTGAAGGACCCACCCAGGGCCAGGGAACACCGGGGAACATCCAGTTGTCTATTTTCAAGAGAAACGAAAACTCAGTTTTGTATCACTTCTCCCACCTTTTTAAAAATATTTATTTTATATATATGAGTGCTCTATCTGCATGTACACCTGCATGCCAGAAGAGGGCATCAGATCTCATTGTAGATAGCCATGAGCCACCATGTGATTGCAGACAGTGCTCTTAACCACTGAGCCATCTCTCCAGCCCTTTTCCCACCTTTAAAAAAGGAACTTTAAGCTGTTTTGTTGTTGTTGTTTATTGTGAGCATATACACAGGAGCACACCACAGTGTACATGCCGAGATCAGAGTACAACTTAGATGGGTCCCAGGGATCGAATTCAGGCTTGACAGCAAGCACCTCTCCCCTCTGAGACATCTCACTAGGTCACCAACTCATTTTTTAAATAGAGAAGTTTGTCATGGTGTCAACCTGGGGGTTGGGGGACTAGTAGCTGCAGAGGGGCTCAGTGCAGAAGTGTGTGGAACTATCCACCCATGTGTGCTCCCAGAACCACCGAGGGTCCCCCGCGTACTGGGAGTTTCAGGATATATTTAGCTCCTGGTAGTGGAACAGCATTTTCTGACTCTCCCCTGTTTGGTCTGTCAGACAGTCATGTCTTGGAGGCAGCTTTTCTTGTACAGCTACTGTGATACTCCAACAGTCTCAGCTACCCTATGACTACGACTTGGTTGGGTATTCTCAACAGGTGTTTGACAGTCCTGCCTCCTTCTGCTCCCCGTACCCCATGCCTTCCTCCTCTGCCACTCTGTGATACGGCTCTTCTTTTTTCATCTTTCTGTCACCTCCTCAAATCCTATACCATCAATCATATGTCACCAGCTACCGTCCCACTAGAGTCTCCTCGTACTGTGGTGTGGGTTGTGCATCATACAATAGTTACACTGGCTACCATCAGTGCTCTGAGTATACTAGGCACTTAGGAGAACCGAATTTATCAGTCAGAATGCAACTTTTTTTTTTTTTTTACCTATATGACTCTTATTTTCATAATTGGAAACCCCGTTATCTGCGAATAGCATGCTCCTAGCATGGCCTTTATTGCAGATCCTACACGTTGGCAGAAACAGCATTTGCTGTGTCTCTGGTGGGCTTTGTTCATTCATTGATGAGGAGGTAGGTCAACAGAGGCTCACCCAGAGGGACAAGGCTACCCCTGGCAGGGTAAGGTAATGTATCCTCCCCCATATGGCTGTGACTTCTTCTCCTTCCACTGCTGAAACACACAGATCCTCAATCCACTAGTCACCTCAATCTCAGATCTTAGGTGAACCCCAGTTTGGATACATCCCTCTGCCTTGTGGGTAGATAACATGTCTTTGACCTTGTCCTTGTGGTAGATAATATGTCTTTAAAGGCTAGGGGCTGTCCCTGTCACCTCCAAGATATCACACAGGCAATGACCCAGCTGATGTCATGGAGCAAATATCTGCTGCCTTTGACCGTTCATCTCTGCCTTTAGAGTCTCTCTTGCCCTTCTCTCCTATGGCCTCCTGACAGCCCCGCCCCCATGCATACTGGGCATGTGCAGACAACTGGTAAAGCTGCTCTGTCCGTGTAGACTGTCCATCCATACTCCCTAGCATCCTCCCACTCAGTACCCGCACTCATACCCAGAGCACTCCTCACTGGATATCATCTAGAACTCAGAGTTCACCCCACTCACTACTTCCTGTTTCCCATAGTACCTTTCCCCTCCCACACACCCTCTACCCAAGCCTCATCACCCTCATCCCCCTAACCATGTCTATTGTGTAGGCTGTGCATTGCATGCAGTATATGTAAGCACCGTGAGGCATGGATATTTTTTCCTTTTAATTTTATGAATGCCATCTGTTACAATAAGTGTGGCCCACAACAGATCTTCAGTTAACACTTGAAAATGGACATATTTACCACAGGTACAGGAATAGAGAGGAGGGGAGGGTTAGGCTAAGATGTCTCTCTGTGTAGCACCAGGACCCTAACTGACCCATGGAGAACCTTCAGATGTCTCTGTGCCTAGCACTGACCAGTCAAGAAGACTGAAGTGACCAGGCTTGGGTCAAGGCAGTATTGTGGGTTAGCCATTCCTAGTAGTCTAAATCTGCCATGACTGGGTCTTGTGCTCAGCTAGGTATCATGTCCAGCTGCAGGGTCTGAACTCATGGCCAGCGGGGTTCCTTCCTTGGGTTGCTGAAGGTTCGGGGAGGCTCTTGTTCATTGCTAGTACCTTTCCCAGGGCTGAGCCTGCCCTTGCACGGATCCAGGAGGACCGGAGGCGCATCATCCTGCCAGCCATCGACAACATCAAGTACAGCACGTTTGAGGTACAGCAGTACGCCAGCGCCGCCCACGGCTACAACTGGGGCCTGTGGTGCATGTACATCATCCCGCCGCAGGACTGGCTGGACCGTGGTGATGAGTCAGCTCCCATCAGGTGAGCCAGGGTTAGTGTGGGAGGTGGGAAGTTCCACCAAAGCTGGCTCAGGACCAGAGGGAGGATCGTTTCCTTGAAGAAGCCCCAGCCTGGCCCCAGATTTTGCCAAGATTACAGAGTAGCCATGGTCAGGGGACATGGACAGGGCTGGCTCAGATCCAAGTCCAGAATGATGACCAGGCCAGATTAGATTATGGTCTGGCTGTGTGATCCTGAGGAGAGGCAGAGAGAGGAAGAGAGGGAGAGAGCGAGAGAGACTAGAAGAGACAGCAATGGAGAGGCAGAGTCAGAGACAGAGAGACAGAGAGGCTGAATGAGTGACAAAGAATGAGACAGAAGCAGAAAAACAAGACAATACTGAGAGATGGCAGCTGAGAGAGACAGAGTAAAGGTTAGAGACATAAAAGCACAGAGACAGAGAGAGACAGAGAGAGATAGACAGAGACAGTGAGGAAAGAGAGAGAGAGAGAGAGAGAGAGAGAGAGACTGAGAGACAGAGAGGGGAGAGAGAGAGACACAGAAAAGCAGATGGCAGCGGAGAGTAGAGAAGGCAGCCATGGAAAAGCCCTGATATGGTCAGAGAGGACAGCCCACGGCTGTGGACTGTGTTCACGGTAATGTGGACCTCACGTTACTCTGGGGAGCATTTTCTTTTAGTTTGAATTGATTTCTTTAGACTTGAGAAGAGGAAGTTCGACCATTTCATGAGATCTGGGAGCCCCATTCATCCAAAGGAATTACGGGCTCAGCTCAACCAGCTTTCTTTCACCTGCCTTCCTCGGGTAACTCCCATCTCTCGCCACACCACCTGATGAGCCCCTGGGAAATCTGTGCCTTCACATCTGGTGGCTTGCTCCACTTTCTCCTGGGGACCCACCTGGGTTCCAGAACTGTCTTTGGAATGAGTGAACATCTCCAGATCCTGCTGGGCCCAGGGTGCTGTTGTTTGTACACCTTGCCCTATCTCTCCACAGGGCTGTGGGACTTGGTGGGATGACCTCCTTGCCTCCTGGTAAAAAATGGCATTTTCTAGCTAGAGTGCTGCAAGCAACTGCAATCCCTTGGACCCGGCTACTCCTGTAGGAGGGTCTCCTGGAGGCTTCCCAGGCTGGTGCACAACTTGACCCTGCAGACTGAAGGACTAGTTCATTGAAATGCGTTGCTCATCTCCTCTCAACTGGCAAAGAGCTATGGGTAGTAAATCCAGATCTCAGCATTGTGAGATGAATTCATTTGGGGGGAGGCAAAAGAAAACAAAATCGTCATCTCAGAGGAAATAGTTTTACAATGCTAAGACTAAGGAGCTTCCAGAGCTGGCAAAGTACCATCTCCCCAAACCTCTTAGCTTCACAAGGTCGTTTTCTCTGCGATGGACCAGGAATCTTGGAGTTGCCTGGGCTGTAGCGATTTCCTAGGCAGGGCTCTCAGCTCTGTGCTTTGCAGCAAGGCTACAGTGTGGAGCTCCCCTAAGCACAGGCCCACAGATGGGTCCCAAGGGGCTCATTGAAGCAGAGAGTGACAGTCTGAAGGTTATTTTTCTTCATTCGAGATTCATTTCATGATCCCAATTAGTAGCAAGATAAATGCTTCGCGTGTGACATTTTAGAAATCAGAAGAAGTCCGAGGCCCAATGGGAAGCATCTCCCACAGTTTATGCCGGGCTCCGAATGTACAAGAGACAGTAGGGAACAAAGCTTGACGGCTTGATTGAGTCCTGTAGGATGCTGATACCCAAACCCTTTTATTATAATCACCCGGAGCTGTTAACCCTGCTGCCAAAACCCAGCTAACTAATGGGGCTGACTTAACGGATATCACATTAAAAAAGCATACAGCTAACCAGAAACTCCAGCTGAAAAGAGACAGAGACACCACCACATACCCATGAGAGTGCCTAAAATGAAGACAGGTAATACTTTAAGGGAGGTGGGGGCAGGGAACACACAGAAGCTCATGCCTGGCTGGCAGAAGCCACTTTGGAGAACTGCTGTCTCCTGTGAAGAAGCAAGAAGTTCCTGCATCATCTGGACATTTTATTCCTGGCAGTTTTTTTTTCAAAATGAGTGAACACGCAGCCCACACAAAGGCTTATATAAAAACACTTGCAATGATAATTTAAAAAAATACTCACTGTAGAAACAAGCCAAGTGTTTTGACCCGGTGAGTCCTGCCAGACAAGGCTTCCCTTATTCTGGAGGACGGGGAGTCACAGGGGAGAGGATTCTGACAGACATCCTCTCCCTCATGGATTTGCCGTTGGAGGTGGTCTGATACATCTGGTGTGTATCACTGTCTTGATATTATTGTTCAGGGGAAAATCCAGTTAGGCTTCATCTCCCTATACAAGAAGCAATGAGGGTGGGGAATTCATCATTGCCTCCTTCCCTCTGGCACATGAGGAGAGACAAGGAATCCAGTCAGACACTGCCTCCCTCATTCTAGAATATGAGGAAGTGTGGGAGAGAATCCTGTCAGAGGTTTCCTCCCTCACAGTGTCGGAGCAGGAGCAACAGGGGAGAATCCTGTCAGCCCTCTCCTCCCTCACTCTGGAGTGTGAGTGACAGTTGGGGCAGGTCTCGCTTTCCTTACAGTGCTGTAGCAGGAGCAACAGAGGAGGAAGAACCCTCTCTTGTCACCTCACCCACTCTACAATATCTGGAGTAACAGGGAGGAATCTGGCTCACTTCGGAGGATCAGAAATCTAAGACAGAGCCCGATCAGACAGCATTTACTCCGTTGTCAGAGTAACATGCTCCTGGCTGCTCCTGGTCATGTGTGGCTTCTCATAGCTGAGGATCTGAACTGAGTATTGCTCCTGACCAAGGAGCAATGACCAAGATCTATGCCGATTCCTCCAAAGTGTGACCAGCAAAAGAATAGAATCTGCCTGTGGGTGGAAACATGCTATGATCTCCTTCCTTAATTAAGCCAGCTGGGCCAGTCAATCATCACCTGGCTAAAGGGACCACCCTTCAGGAAGGCAGATTCACCTAACACCATGCTAAAGAGAGGGGAGGAATCATTAACCTTTAATGAGATAATGTATTTTCCCTTCCTGGAAAATCTGCTCCTGATGCAGTCATACCCATCTTTATGAGTAGGGACTTAGAAAGGTATAACGTTTCCTGTCTCTCTCTTTCTGATAATGGCCTAAGCCTAGGTGTACCCTCCTCTCTTTGGGCTTTTTAGATTTTCCTCTGAAGTCTTTCCCACCACATGGCTGTGTCTCTGTCATACTGTCTTAACTCAAATGGCAAAGGAACATGGCTTCCCTTTCCCTTCCCCCTACTCCCTTCCTCCTCCTCCTTCCTCTTCTTCCTCCTCCTCCTTCTCATCCTCCTCTTCTTCCTCCTCTTCCCCCCTTCCTCTTCCTCCCCTTTTCCCTCTTCCTCCTCTTCTTCTTCACCCTTTTGAGACAGGGTCATACTATGCAACTCTGACTTGTCTGGAACTTGGCATGTAGACAAGATGGCCTTGTACTCACAGAGATCCACCTGCTTGTGATTCCTCAGTGCTGGGATTAAGGGCATTTGTCTGACCTGTGGTTTATTTTTTAAAACTCTAATAAAATTATTTTCAAGCTACTACAACAATAACAAAAACAACAAAAACCTAAGGAGAAAGCACCTTCCCCACACACTCAAACACCACCATGCCTGCCCTCTATAACCTTCCATGAAAAACTGGAAGTCATTCAACAGGCTATCTTGGGAATGAGAAACAACAGAAATTTCTCAGTTTTGAACACTGGTTCTGAACTGACCTCCTTTCTCTGTTTGAGACCTCCACACAGAGCCACAGCATCTGCAAGTCAGGTGTCCATGGAAATGCTTCTGGCTCATTGTCACACCATGGCTCCAGTGGGTCCCCAGAATCACCTCTGCACTCTCCAGATATGTAACTGAAACAGGATATTGGAGTCAAGTTTTACACAAATAATAAAACTACCAGAAATGGAAGAGAAACGTGGAGGAAAGAAGTCTGGAAAGGTGAGGGAGCCTGAGAACCAGGGCCCGAATGTGCCTGGCCATTCTTGACGTGACTTGACTGTTGGTGGCCTGATACAAGTCTGTAATAGCCAAATAATATTCTGCTGTGCACAAACCATTGTTTGTTTATCAATCAACTGCAGAGACCATTTGGGTTGATCCACTTTTTATGCTACAACAGAAACATCCAGGTTCTAGTGGATCTTACAGGCCCGGAAGACGGGGTCAGAGGCAAATGATCTGGTATTGGGACAAATAGGTCTCTTGTCCCCCTTGGGGACCTGTTGCTGTGTCTCAGTGTCCTTTGAATGCTGTAGAAGTGGGGGTCACCCCTACAATGATCAGGATACATCCCCCAGCCTGAGAAGACTTCATCTGAGGCATTGCTTGATTCTGCTCTTCTGTAATCACAGCAAGAATTCCTCATGCAAATAAAATCAGAGCATCTGACTCGTGCACTGTGGCCTCTCCTGAGTTTCTGTTTATTTTAGAGTCGAGCAATAATAAAAAGTCATTACTGGCTATAATGGCCTCGGTGGGGAATTTGGCACCTCTCTTTATCAGAAATCATCCTGGGATTGTTATTGTTGTTAAGAAGATAAGAGACATACCTGTTGGACTTTGGGATCAGACCTTAGCCAATCAAGTACTTGCTGTTAAATTGAGTACTTGCTGTTAAAATTCAAAGGTGCTATTAAAATCTTGTTACTGTGAGCTTTTTGGACAACAATAAAAAATATCTTATAACAAATAAAAGGACAACTGTTTTTTTAATCCCACTGTGTTCACCACTGCCTTTCAGTCAACAAGAGCAGAATGTTTCTGTTAAATTTGATGCACACCAATGTCTTTTCACTCTTTTTATTGGAACGATTCAGGCCTGCAGAAGGCATGAGCAGCCTCCACTGGGTTCAGCATCAGGTGCTGCGGCCTGGGAGAGACTAAGCTCCCGGTGCTGAGGGATGCCTTTGTTCTGAGGCAAAGCCTAGAAGGCTGGAGTGTGTTATGTGATGTACATAAGGTCACTGCCTTTTCTCCATCTTTTCAGTCTTTTTTATCCTGCCTGGCAGGCTCAGCGCACTCCACCCTGTACCCGGACACCCACACACGCAAAGTGCCATCAAGATGGTGGCCACTACTCTCCACCCCCATCTGGCCCTTTATCGATCTTCTCGATGTACTGTTTCCTGGGTGTATGCACATTGATGTGTGTTTGTTTTGATTTTTTGTTTTTGTTTTTGAAATAGGGTTTCTCTGTGTAAACCCAGGCTGGCCTTGAAATCAGAGATCCACCTGCCTCTGCCTCCCAAGTACTTCTGGGATTAAAGGCATGTGTCGCCATTGACTGGCTGACATTGATGTATTTTTTGGTACCTAGACAATGAGCGTATCCACTCATGGTTTCAACAAAACACTGGAAGGCTTTTGGCTGCCATTTTTAAGTGTGTGTGTTTAAACTGAAATATTACGCGGCAGCTGGCAGTCTGTTCACTGCAGCTGCGTAGCTGTGTACTCGGGAACTTCAGAGCTTGTCACTCAGACTGATATCAGTAAAGGTTCACGGAGCTGAGGAGTGTACACTTACATAACTGTGCCGTGTAGCCCTGAATCCGTACACACCAACAAAACAGGCGGCTGAAGGAGGAAGACTAGGTGTGACCTGTGGAGTGTCTGTTGGAGTCACACAACCCAAGCCAAGCTCTTACACTCTGGTCTGTACTATTCTGCCAGAGCCTAAGGCATTCAAGGACATGTCCATGGCAGCTGGAGAAATGGCTTCCCACTATACCCAAGACATACTGTAGAACAAATAGCATGGGGATACCGAAGGGGCAAAGAGGTTGTGGTCTCACACACAGGGCTCAGGACCAGACCCTGGTGACAGCCTCATTCTGCATCTCTCCTTCCCCAGGACACCTGCCATGATTGGCTGCTCATTTGTGGTAGACCGGGAGTACTTCGGGGACATTGGCCTGCTGGACCCAGGCATGGAGGTGTACGGTGCCGAGAACATTGAGCTGGGAATGCGGGTGAGTAGGCATGCGGCTGGCATGCTCTGGGGAACCAAGACTGTCTAGTCTACAAGGATGGGCCTTAGGGTTCAAGCTGCTTAGAAGACTGCTAGCCCAGCCAAGACAAAGGCCCAGTGGGAGTCCTCGCTAGCACTTTTAAAGTGAAGTTCTGCCTATGAGCCAAGCAAAGCAGATGGAGCCCTGTGTCTGTGCTTCAAACTGTCATTTTCTGTGTTATGCCCACTGGCCGGTGGAGTTGCCTGGGAAAGTCTCATCCTTAGAGCCCAGGTGGATGCAGTGGGGGAAAATTGATCCTCCAGCTAACTGGATACAGCTCAACGCACCTACAATCTTGGTTACAGGGAAAAACAGAGTATCCACAGAAGGCACAGATGCCCCTTTGAGGGGAAGCATTAGAACAGCCTGCGGTGGAGGTGACAGGCGTAACTGGGCATGGAGGAGGGGGGCGAGCACAGGGTAGACTGTGACCTCAAGCAGAGAGGTTGTGGGATAGAGATCAAGCATCCATGAGCTCTTATGCAACCCCTGTGAGACAGATGTGGGCACAGGCTTGCCCTGAGCTTTTGCCTCTGTATCCCTAGGCCACTGGGCCTCTTGGAGCCGTCAGTAGCACATGTGTTGATCACCTCATAGCTAGGTTTTATGGCTACAGAAGGAAAAGGAAAGGATGCCTTGCTTTTCCCTATCCTGGCTTCTAGGAAAGGTGGTGATTAGAGAAAACTAAGTGTGTCCTTCAGAGGGGAAGATGGAGTAGGAAATGAAGTAGGGAGGGACTGAGGCAGGAGCATTGATTGCAACAAAGAACTTTAGTGAAACACACTAGAGAGCCACAGGAGGCTGGACAGAAAGGCAAGATACAACAGGCAAGGGACTGACCAGTGCAAGGCTCTGGGGCAGCCTGAGACTCCCAAGGTTTGTGTGGCCGTACCTCAGAGATGGGAAGGTACTCACCTAATCGGTGGAGCAGGACATGAAGCACCAGACTCCACGGCTCCTGATGCCTTCTTCCAGGATGCCTCTGACTTGTGGGATGGGAGAGGCTACACAGAGAGGATAAGACATAGCTGAAAGAAGAATTGAGGAGGTAGTGATGGAGAGTGGGCTTACTCCTCAGACTCTGAGCTATCCTGAAAGAAGCCAGCCATTTTCAGTGGTGGGTAGTGGAGGGGAGAATGGAAAGCGGCTTCCCCGCCATATTGGTTTTGAGCATCTGGAAGGGCAGAGGTGTCTCAGGGGTGTGGGGCTGACTGTGGGTGCATGCCACAGATCCTGAAGTCCCTTCCAAGTTCAGCATCTATGCAGCCCTGTCACTGGGAGAGACCTCACCGCAGCCTTCCCCAAGCCTCAGTTGCTCCATCCGTGTTCTGAGGACTTTGTGGAGAGAACAGTTGTTCAGTGCTTTGTTTTGTTCTCAAAAAGAAAAAGTAAATCAGGTTGGATTTGGAAGCTGGAGGTCAGGGCTGAGGAACAGAGGCTGTGTATAGCAGACGCAGCAGACCTGTGCTAGGCTCTGACTTCCTGGGGGACAGAGAGCAGACTTGGGAAACCTTCAGATCGATTTACGGTTTACAGGAAAATCCAAGGACAGGTAAGTTGTGAACTTCACAGTCGGTAGAAGGAGGAGAGTAAAGAAGTTAAGTACCCACAGAAGTCAGCAGTATGATGGCAGGCAGCCAGGCCGTGGGGAACGAAGCCCTAAGCCTGCATTAGGGAGTGGAAACGCATAGTTAGGCTCTGACCGGCATCCCAGATAAAACGAAGAAAGGGGATCCTTAAATCTTTCTGAGTCAGAATGCACAAAGGCGGGCAGACCGGGCAGAACTCATGGTTCATGGGGAATTCTGGGAAGGGATGTTATAGAAACAATAGCCCTTTTCATTGAGAAATATCTCTGCATACTTAGAGATAAAAGAAAGGCTTTTTTACCCAAAAAGCCCATGGCCAACTGGGGCTAATGGCCAAATACAACATGGCTACTTAATAGATTTTACTAAGTTGGTAAAATCTAAGTAAAACTTCGGCTCAGGCACATTACAGTCATCCTTAAATTTCTTTTAGGTCTCAGCCCCAGGTTATTCTTGAAAAAATTTATTTTTTTATTTTTTACTTTTTTATTTATTAACCAACTTTACTTGAAACAATTTAAACAGAGACAGGAGACTACAAGTCTGGCCACTTGAGCAGATGGGAGATTCTCCACAGCAAAGATGTCACCAAAATAATTTCTTAAGTAAACCTATGATGTTCTTTTCAAATGGTTGTTATCTGGGCTTGTCTTTCCCATTTGGCAGAATCATGCTTTTTCCCAGAAGGGAACTGGGGCTTTATGTCAGACCAGGACTTAACACTGGCTATGGCCCTGCACTGCCCCCTAAAGCACGTCAGAGGTATGTTCTTTGGGAATGAGTCTAATGGCTGGTCAACCTTGAACAAACATTTACATTCAGGCATTGTAAATTTGTTTAATGGGCCTAGATACTTATTTTTAGTGTATTTAGGAAGCAGCACCCCTTAACTAAGATTCTACTTTTTGTGGTTTTATGTCTACAAGACCAATCTATTAAGAAAAAAAAATTTCTTTGTAATTTCAATTCTACTGCTTTGTGTTTTTCCTATATCAGGAAAGTACGTTATCTTAAGGTGAACCCACCTCCCTAGGGTAGTCCTGATCTACCCCACTGGGTTAACCATTAAGGGAAGAGACAGAGTGTGGCTTCACCTAGAGGTGAAGAGATCTGCACTCAGAACTGAAGAGGGCGCAATCACAGTCTCCCATGCTGCAAGACTGCATGTCACTCACACCAGTCATGTGTGAAACACACAAGCGAGCCTAACGTGTATATTCTATTTTTATTTCTGACTGCATTTAGGGGAGCCTGCATGGAAGCAGACAGTTTCAGCAAGATAAAATAAATCAGAGAAGGAAGGAAGGGAGGGAGGGACAGGCTGACACAGCATACTTACACAACCCTGCGGGCATGGGCAGGAGGAAAGCCAGCATTCCTCTGAGCCAGGCCACTGTCCAGAAGCTCTGCTCCTGTCTAACCCCTGAGGCTTGGAAGGCTGAGCCCAGGACCCCCTGTTTTCATTGTTAAAGGCTGGAGTCTGAATACCAGAGGGCTCTGTAAGGAGGAACTCTACTTATCCAGAGACCCAGAGTCCTGGGAGGAACCCCAAACCAGGAGCCCAAACAGTGTGTGGGAGCCAGGCAACAGGCCTGACCCATGGAGAGGAAGCAAGGTGAGCTGCCCTCCCCTCAAGGTACCCAGTTCGCTTCCATCAGACACCTGTGTGGCTCCAAGTCCCTTTAACTGTGGGGCAGCCCCCTGTTGAGGTACTTCATCTTGGAGAATCCACAGGAGCCATCTCTAGTCTTCCCGAATGTGAGTGTTCTCTAAACATGTCCCTAGTATTAAAGAATAATTGATGAAAATGGCTCCTCCGTGAGAAGGTGGGTCTAGAAATCTCCAGGGAACAGGCATCTGTGCAGTCAGTAGCGATCCTGGAAGCTGTTTTGCTCAGATCAATGTAGATCTATCTGACCCTTTAGGATGTGTTCCTGCTCCCCGCAGTGACCCTGAAATGACCACTGGGTCCAGCACATGTGTGTAGACAAAGAGGATTCTCAAGCAGAGAGATCCAGGGCACACTGGAATTTGGGTAGCTCCATCGCCCCCCTCACTCATAGTACCCAGATGATCTGGAAGCAAACGAGGAGTCAGGACAGACCTAAGCTAGAGATGTCAAGACAGTGAGGATGACAGTGGTAGCAAGACATCCCTGCTGGCTGGTGCATCACAGGATGCCTGTGGCCAGGACAGGACAGGAGTGGTTAGCGGCTGTTGGGTGGGGGTCAGGGTCATCTGGATTTTTCTCATTCCTAAAGTAGGTGAGCATCGTAAAAGTAGCTTTTTAAGAGAGAAAGCTGCTGCTGGGTACTTGGAAATAAAGACAAAGGAAGTCAGGAGTGAGCAGAGGTAACCAGGGATGAAACTCGTCTCCATGATGGCTCAGGAGAGCTGGGCCTTTGCCACCTATGGTAACAGCAGCTGCCACGCCCAGGTCTTGCGGTCTTGGTGGACTTATGTGCTGTGTCCCTGGACTCTGCACAGGCCTCCTGTCTCGGTCATTCTTCTTATTTCTGTGACCAAATAGTCAACAAAACAACTTATGGGAGGGAGGGAAGAAGGAAGGAAGGAAGGAAGGAAGGAAGGAAGGAAGGAAGGAGGGAGGGAGGGAGGGAGGGAGGGAGGAAGGAAGGAAGGAAGGAAGGAAGGAAGGAAGGAAGGAAAGAAAGGTCTGTTTTGGCTTGTAGCTTGAAAGTGCGGTTTATCATGGCAGAGATATCATGGCAGCAGGAGCGTGAGGCAGCAGATGACACTGTGTCCTTGGTCAGGATGCAGAGATGGACATTAGCTCTCAGATGCTTTCTCTTCTGTTCAGTCTGGGAGCCCAACCTATGGGATGCTGCCGCCTTCCTTCCTCAGTTAACTCAACTGAGAAACTTCCTCACAGACAGGCTCAGAGGTGATTCTAAGTCTTATCAAGTCAACAATCCAGATTAGCCACCCACCTCCCAAGTCTAAAAGTCCCAGTGCCCACCCCACTAGATGATTGATGCCTCTGCCTGTCCCGTTGCCACCACCCACTGTGAGAACCTGGATATGTCTGGGGTGTCTCCAAGGACCTATTGTCCTGTCACAGATAACGTATTCATGGGTTCTGGTGTGATTGATCACTGAGGCTGAGATCCATGCTGGAGAGGACTGTGACATCTCATAATCTAAATGCTTATCTAACCGTATGCAGCCCCATCCTGAGAAGCCATGGGGAACACATGCATGAATGCACACACAGGAGAAACGTTCACAGGGTTACTGACAGCTGGTCCCACCCTTCTGCTCTACCCAGGAATCCTGAGTAGAAAGGAGATGCTCTCCCAGGGCCTATATTTCCTGAGGCCTGGATACTGGACTGGCTGACCCAAATGCCTATGGTTCTAGGCCCTTCAGAGAGCAGAACTGTATTTCCCTGGACATTTCAATTAGAGGCTTATTGCCCTGGGCCTTAACTACCAGCAACCCAAGTACTTGGCAGCTTCTGTGACCCTCAGCTTCTAGCCACAGTAAATAGTGACAGCACACAGTTCAGAGCAGCTGGAATGACAACTGCTAGTGACACAGCTCTTAAGCAAGTCTTAGGTGCTGGGACCCTTTGGCCTGGAGTGACAGGAGTTACAGCTCTCAGGCTTTGGATGTCAGAATCCTTCACTCTTAAAGCTTTGCTGCTCTCTGCAATTTCCCCAGCAGCCAGGGCCCGTACTTCCTTGTCTGGGGCTCTCTTCTCTCTTCCTTTCTCCAGTCTCCACTCTGCACCTGCTCTGACTTGCTCGCTACCTCTGCCCCACCTCTGCCGCCATGTTGTTTCTGCTCCTTGTCTCTTTGCCCTTGTCCTTGCCTCTTGTCACTGCTGCTGCTGCTACCCCTGCTGGCTCGCTACCATAGACTTCTCTTCATGTTACCAGTTCAGCCTGTTGCTATCATACCTGGGGTATCGGGGGACCAGCACAGGAGGGAGTCTCCCAGTGACTCACAAAGCTAGATGAACAGTTTGCTTATATAGCCAGAAAGTGGGTGTGGCCAGGGCATTCACACCAATTACTGCAGTCCTTTATACAAATTGATGGACTGTGTTTTCCCAGTCATGACATAGCTCCTCTTGAACCAACCAGCCGTTCACGGATGTTACCTCCAATCACAGTCTTCTTGCTTGTACAACGCTCTTAACCACTGAGTTATCCTTCCAGCCCCTAGAACACACTTCTGAGGATGTCTCTACAGATTAAGAACAGGGTCTCAGCTGGGTGGTGGTGGCAAACACCTTTAATCTCAGCACTGCGGAGGCAGAGACAGGTGAATCTCTAAGTCTGAGGCCAGCCTGGTTTATAGAGTGAGTTCCAGGACAGCCAAAGCCACACAGAGAAACTCTGTCTTGAAAAACCGAACCAAAACAAAACAACAAACAAAAAGAAGAGGGTTTTACAGTTTCTTCTTCCTTGTGAAAATCAGTTCCAAGGCTAAGGCCGGTCCCCACGGGGTGGGGTCCTGGGCCAGCAGTGGGTGATTCTCAGGACAGGATGGAGCATATGTCCTGCTCCTCAAGCTGCAGGCAGTTTACAGAGCAGAAGCCAGTGTCTGAGCTTCTGCTCTACGGCTGGCTTTCCAAAGCAGACTTCGTTAGATTTTGTCCTGACCTTTATTAAGTCTAATGGACGTAGCAGAATCATTTCCCCCTAATTGGCTCCAGGACTTTCCTCATTAGGGGACGTACAGCTGGTATTTCTACAATCACAGGGATGGAAATTGACCTGGAGACCTCAGAGTCCCTCTAATTGGATTGAGTCGATTAGAAAGGCTGTGTGGACCATCATATTAATCACAGGTCAGAGACAGTGAGAACAGGGAACGGGGAGCAGAGCATAGACTTGTGGCTGCAAAGCAGTATCCTGAACAGGTACACACACACACACACACACACACACACACACACACACACACACACA
>JANHMN010000023.1:41120230-41139238 GCA_030674055.1 Rhabdomys pumilio | reverse complement strand
CACACACACACACACACACACACACACACACACACACACACACACACCCGCTCTCCCTCTGAGCTGTTCTTACCATGCTGGCCTCACAGCCTGGCTCCCACCAAACCGGAGCCTTCATGTCTCTGTTTAGGTGTCAGCCTTCCTCATGGAAATCCCTCAGCCCCTCCATGCTTCTGTTTGGCCAAAGCACATGCAGACTGCACGGGGAGAGTTCTGTCTGTTTGGTAGGGAAGTTCCTCAAGGAGATATATTTCCCTGGCATGATTCTCTGCTAAATCATGTTATCTATAACCCCCAGAACGTACCACAAGAGTCTGCAAGTAGCTCCCTTCTCTTCACCCCTTCCCAGCCAGTGCTGCAGCCCACTTTAGATGAATCCTGTATCATTCCTGAGTTACAGAGTCACTGAGTGTATGCACCATGGTAACACCAAGGGCTTTTAGACTTGGGAGATGCAAATATTCTGCATTGAGCCTTATGAGAGCAACATTCTAGTAAAAGAGGGAGGAGAGGAGACAGGTTATAACTGAGCAAGGTGTGTGTCTGAGGCAGGGAACAGGCCATTCCCAGGATATTTGAGACCCAAGAAGGTATCAGACCTCGATCCAAGGTGACCGGGGCTGAGAGATCAACTTAGGGTTGTGTCAGATCTGAGATCATTACCACACTGTCATTATTTATATTGGGGTGTCTCAGCTGCTCCCCTGAAAGTGGGTGGCCTAGAAGGAGCCTGCTTCCAACAACTCTGACGTTAACTGCTGCAGGCTGCCAAGAGCTTTCTAGGGGCACTGGCTACATGGCAACTCTAACATGCAAGGAGCAGGGCTAGCCTGGACACATCCTATGGACCACACTATGACTGCCATGCCACTATGATCCTCACTAAGAATGCCTATGGGAGGCAGAGCAGAGGGGTCCTTTGCTGTCTGGGTGTTGGACAAGAGTAGTCACAAACTGTGAGCATCTTCACCTGCTGGCTATCACATGTGCACAAGCCCCAGCTGTGGGGAGCAGGCGTTGCCTGGGAGGTGGGGGGAGAGGACGAAGGGTATCTGCTGCCTCATGTGTGGAAACATCACAGGCGCAGTGATTCCCTGAGACTTACATTCAAGCTGGACTCTGCTCACTCATCTGTTGCATCACCAGCTACCTCAGTCTGATTCCCAATCCATTGTAGAGGGGCCTATGAAAACTAACTCTGCAACTGTTTAAGGATTAAATGCTGTGGGTGTTCACGGTGGTTCTGATAGATGCTTGCCCATCTTCTTAAACACAGTTTGACTTCCCTTTATGAAACTGGCCTGATGTGGCAGGGTGCAAGGGAGAGGCACACTGGCTCAAATAGAATTGGAATTAGCCTAGTTTGTCAGAGGCAGGTGTGCTCCCACTCAGAGCCTGCTTGTGGATATGTGTGCACTTGCTTGCGGTAGGTCATGTGTTATTGTGTTTTTGGTATGGTTCTGCAGATATCCTTGGGGTGACCTGCTGGAGCAGCATGTCTACTACAGACATGTATCCATGGTTCCTCATCCTCAAATTTATGGTACTGGCCTGGCAGGCACTTGTGGTTTCTCTGTGTTAGCAGCCTGGAAGGGACAGCTTGGTCTGACTACTCTTATAAAAGCTCAGTAACCCCTTGTAATACGTCTCTGAAAATGGAGTTACCCAGTCAGATGAGGCTCGAATTTGTACAGCTTTTGACATAAATGTTAGTCCCTTTTTCTGCCCCCAGAAGGATATTTGTATGTCTGTGTGTTATATTTCAATGTGTACATGTATGTGTGTGTGCATGTGGTATATGTATGTGCATTACATATAGATTATACATCTGTATGTATATGTGAGTGTGATATGTACATATGTGAAATGAGTGTGGTATCTGTGTATGTATGTGTGTAGTATGTATACATGTGTGATGTGTCTGCATACATGTGGTATATATATGTCTATGCATGTGCATGCATATGGTATACAGTGTGGTCTTTGTGCATATATGTATTTGTGTGGTATGTGTGTATGTGTATACATATTTATGTGTGTGATATGTACATATGTGTATGGTATTTATGTGTTGTAGTATTTGTGTATGTATGTGGAATGTGTTGTGTCTATGTGTGTGAACGTATGTGTGTGCTGTGTGAAATATTTTCTTTGGCAGTGATACCTGAGGGAAGCCATTGTTCAGGCCTTGTGACATGTGGGGCTGATCAGCTGTCGTTGTTATTTTCTGCAACTATGACAGACACTGAGGACATAGCTCTGTGGTTTTGAGTGAGTCTGAACACTGTGTGCAAGTGTTCACCATATGTTTTTCCCTCCCTGGCTGGCTTTGCTTGCTTGCCCCTCCTTCTCTGGCTCGTTGAAGAGCTGTTCTGCCCTCAGGGATATCAGCTCCCTGTGAGGTTGGGAAGCCCCTTCCTGTTGCATCTGGCTTGCATTCTGGTGTTTTCTGGAGGGATAACATGAAGCCATCAGCCCTTTAAATACCTTCCTGTTGGCACCACGGAGTTCCCACCTGAGAGCTCGCTCAGTGTGCAGTGTGTGCTTGTACTAATCGCCTTCCCACTGTTTTAAAATAGAGGCGCCTCCATCCTTTGCCACAAGAACAGCCTCTGCCATATACTCTGTGTGTGTGTTAGTGTGTGTGGTGTGTATGTATGTCAGTGTGTGGTGTGCATTTGGTGTGTGGTATATATGCATGTCTGTGTTGGTGTATGAGTAGTATATGTTTGTGTGTTGTGTATGTGTATATAAACATGTGCATGTGTGGTTTTGTGCATATATGTGTGTGTCTCTATATATATGTAAATGTGTATGTTAGGTATGTATGTTGGTGTGTCTATAAGTGTGTACATGTGGGTTTGTATATATATGTGTTTGTCTATATATATATGAGTGTGTATCTATATATGCATGCATATATGTATATGTGTGTGTCTATGTATATGTGTGCATGTATGTGTGTATGTTTGTTTATACATCTGTGTAGTTTTATGTATATATGTATGTTTTTATGTATATATGTATGTCTATAAATATGTGTGTATGCATATGTATGTGTGTATATGTGTGTATGTTTGTGTATATACATGTGTAGTTTTGTGTATATATGTGTGTGTATATATATGTATGAATATGTATGTGTGTACATGTGTATCTGTGTGTATATATGTGTGTATGTGTGTATATAATGTGTATGTGTGTGTATATGTGTCTATATATGTGTGTGTATGTGTGTATGTATGTGTATGTGTGTCATATCTGGGTTTTTTGTTGTTGTTTGTTTTGTTTTTCGAGATAGGGCTTCTTTGTGTATCCCTGGCTGTCCTGGAACTCACTCTGTAGACCAGGCTGGCCTTGAACTCAGAAATCTGCCTGCCTCTGCCTCTCAAGTGCTGAGATTAAAGGCGTGCGCCACCACTGCCCGGCAATGTCATATCTGTTTTGAGCTATCATTACCTCATTGTTTTATAAAATACTTTATGTCTAGCAGCTGAATATATCCTCATTATCTGTCTAGAATTTTCTCGGCTATTCTCTTGTTTTTATTACTGTGTCACAGTTTGAAAATGAAATGTCCCCTACAGGTTTAAATATTGAGGGCTTGGTCCCCAGCTAGTGGGAAATGAGGGAAACTTTAACTTCCTCCATGCTGGAGGAAGTATATCCAAATAACACTGTGTAACCGTCCCACTCCCGGGCAGACAGAAAGCAACATGAATGAGCCACGTGTTAGCCCAGCTCGAGAAGATCATGGAGATTAGCTGGGGAGAGCTAAACTTAACAGGAATGAGTAGAGCAAACCTGTGCTTGGTCCCAGAGTGCGAAACCAATTTCTACTGCAGGGCAGCAGATAGTGAAAGGATTCAGAGTCTGTTCGCCAAGACAGCAAACTACTCCACCTTCTATTGGATATGTGTGTTTGCTTAGGATACCATAGGCTACGTGTTATCTTCATTTCACTATGACTAAAACACCCAACAGCAACAGGTTGCGTAAGGAAACATTTACTTGGATGCACGGTTGTATAGGCTCTGTCCCTCACGTCAGAGAAAGCTTGTCAACAGGACACCTTTGGTGTCAGGAACATGAAGTGGGCACTGAAATCATGGTTGACTAGGAAGTAGAGAATAACAGGAAGCAGGCCTTTCAACTCATGACTGACTTCCTGCATTCCAGTCCCTCCTCTTGGTATTTCCACAGGCTGTCAAAAACAGGACCACATACGGGAAGAAAGCATCAAAAATCCGGGCAGTGGTGGCACACACCTTTAATCCCAGCACTTGGGAGGCAGAGGCAGGTGGATTTCTGAGTTCGAGGCCAGCCTGGTCTACAGAGTGAGTTCCAGGACAGCCAGGGCTACACAGAGAAACCCTGTCTCGAAAAACCAAAAAGAAAGAAAGAAAGAAAGAAAGAAAGAAAGAAAGAAAGAAAGAAAGAAAGAAAGAAAAGAAAGCATCAAAAAAAATGCTTAGGGCAGAAGCCTGGTGGTGGTTTCCAATTCAGCTGCTGTTAGGCAACTGGTACCTCTTTTTATTCAACCCAAACTAGCTTTAGGTTGACTGGCAAACTGGGCAGGGAGGTAATTATTGAGAGTCTCTACTCAGAACACTGAGTAGAGACTGAATGAGGTGGATGGGTACAAATCTATGGTCATACAACATGGAAGATAAATCAGGCATGACAGGAAATCCCAACAAGGAGGCAGCCTCATGCCCAAGCCCTGGTGGGTACAGCCTATAGTCCATGGCTTCTCCATAGACACCTTTCTCTAACAAATCCTAAGTGTCTGGATTCCACTGGCTCAGGTGCCCTCCCATTGTATGTTGGGTTACCTAGCACGTCGGGTGGCTTCTGAGGCCTCTGACCAGGTTCATTCCTCTCTCCTCAGGTATGGCAGTGTGGTGGTAGCATGGAGGTACTCCCCTGCTCCCGCGTGGCCCACATCGAGCGTACCAAAAAGCCATATAACAACGACATTGACTACTACGCCAAGCGTAACGCACTGAGGGCAGCCGAGGTGTGGATGGACGACTTCAAGTCCCACGTGTACATGGCATGGAATATCCCCATGACAGTAAGACGGGTACTGGTGGGGTGGACAGATACAGGGAAGCTTGTAGACCCTAGGGAAGGAATTCTGGGATACTGGGCCACATCCAGGCAGCCTCCCCTGCACGGTAGCTCATATAAGAAAAGACTTCTCATTGCATTGGCTCAGCCATAGTGGCCACACCCTTCTCCTCCCTATAGGTAACTGTTCCAAGCTCCATGTATCCAGCAAAGGTTGTAAGTTAGGGTCATCCATGCCCTAAGCCTTACCCCAGTGTTTCCATGTCAGCTTCTTCAGCTGGTCCAGCCTCTTTTAAACAACTTTTATTTTTCTCCTTGTATAATCAGAACCAGTTCTTGTATTGTGTGCCCCTTCGGGGCACGTGTGTGCTTTCTTATATTTATATATTTGTTTTAAATGGGGTCTCACACTGCAATAGTCTGCTGTTGGCCTTCATTCACAAGTCTGCTTCTTTCCCTCTTGGACTGGGGTCACAGATGTGTCTCACCATGTCTGGCCTACTTAACCTTTGTAAATGTCTCTCTTCAGCCTCCTAAGTTGGCTCACCTCCACTGAGACAGCACAACTGTCATTTGGATAATCACGTGGAGTGTCTGTAGTGGACCACCCTGCATCCCTTGCAACCCTGCTGAAAGGCAGGAGACTGACCACCTTAACCCAGGACCTGTAAGGTCTGATTTTGGTCTTCCCTCCAGCCTCAAGGATTAGGGTCCCGTTAGAATGCACAGTCTTAATATAGCAGAGGCAAAACCTAACAAACCTGTTGTCTACAACACAAGCTGATTTAGAGAACACACAACTATATCTCTGTTAACAGTGGAAGGGAATGTAGGACATCACAGCCAATCATGGGAGCCACACACATGAGGTTCACTACCCCAGCTCCACTCAGTCAAGCTGGAGGGCAATACATGATAGCTCGGGGCCCAGAAAGGACACTGGCCTCCACAACAACTCAGGCTCCACAATTCACTTGAAGGACCACAAACTCAACAAAGCTGCTGAGTAGGCATAGCTAGGGAGGAGATTCGTGGATCTGCAGGATCCTGTCCCCTGTAGTTCCCTGAGCTTCTCTGTGTCTGGGGCTTAGTTGTGGTGACACCCCCACCCTCCAGAAATCAAACTGAGTCCAGCTGATACTTTGTGGTCTATGGCCCCATCATGAGTGTCACGGAAGCACAGGCCAACCCAACACAGATCAGGCAGGAAGAACAAAGCTCAGGTCTCATCCCCAAAGCAAAGCAGTTGTAGACAGGCTAAGTCTGTATGTGTAGCCAGAAGCCTCTGTGAGTTCCAGATGAGGAGGCTAAGATGAGGCCCTGGTGGCCCAAGGCTGGGGAGCCCAAGAGTCACAGGGAAAGATCTGCAACACTTACCCTGTCCTGCCTGCTTGTGTCCCATAGAACCCGGGAGTGGACTTTGGGGATGTGTCCGAGAGGCTGGCCCTGCGCCAGAAGTTAAAGTGCCGCAGCTTTAAATGGTACCTGGAGAACGTGTACCCTGAGATGAGGATCTACAACAACACCCTTACGTACGGAGAGGTACCGCCTCCGCACAGGGCCCTGCCGGGCGGTGGGCTTTCCGCCCAGCACCCCAGACCTATCCCAAGATCTCGTGCCCCAGTATCTTGTACCCTGGCACCAAAATCTCATCTGCATAAATGTGTATATTTTTGTGCACGTTCTGGGATATTAGCGTAGACCAAATGACGTGGTTATACCCATGTTTATGAGGAGAACTGCTAACATTTGTGTGCAGAAATATAGCCAAATAAATGGACCAGTAAGATGGCTCAGCAGGTGAAGGTGCTTGCTGCCAAGCCTGATGACTTGAGTTTGATCCCTGGGAATCTATAAGGTAGAAGCAGAAAACCAACTCCCTCAAGTTGCCCTCTGACTTCCACATGCACACCATGATAAGCGTGTGCCCACACACAGAATGAATATTAATTAATTAACTGGGCCTTTTTTTAAAACAGGGTTTCTCAATATAGCCCTGGATGTTCTGGAACTTTCCATGTAAACCATGCTGGTATCAAACTCACAAAGATTCTCCTTCTGGAATTAAAGACATGGGCTGCCATACCTGGCAAAAATAAACTTTTATAAGACATATACCCAAATAGATAGGCCTGTGTATACACACTCACATGTATAAACAGACATTTACACACGTGTACACATGTGTATGTAGACATGCAATCTCACACATGCTGAAAAATGCATAAAATCACACCCATGCCCATCACACATATGTGCACACATCTGTGTATATATTCACACACATTTATATCAAGATACATGTGTACGCGAATGCATTATTACATATGAACATGCATTCATACATGTGTGAATACATGAACTTATACACATACATGTGTGTATGTAATGTATAAGTTCATAACATGCATACCTGTGCATGAGGCCATACAAACACATACTGAAGCATGTCTTCACCTATGAATACAGGTGCACACACACAGGTGCACACTGTTCATGTACATGGAGCTCCCCAAACACCCACTTTCATCCATGTACAAAGCCCCTCATGAAACATGGAAGGGCACACATTTGTGCACTGGTACCACATAGCTACATTCACACCACAGTCCACGCACTATGTGCATACACAGAAACATGTATACAGGTACACCTGAGTGCTGACACATCAGCTGTACCAAGACTCATGTGTCACCCTGAGTCCCAGGTACACAGCTGTGCACAGGGCTCTCTCTAGAGCCAGGGACAAGGCACTGTGCTCCTACCTGGACACAGGTTTGGAATCTAAGGTCTCTCACTATGGAACCGTCAGGGAGAAGGGAAGACATTCCCGCAGACAGCAGCAGCAGCCCCCTGCTCCCAGCTTCTCAAGTGCATGAGGGCAGCCCAGCCTCACCACAGGCAGGTTATATACACACTGGCCCTGGGACTCAAGGGAGGGTTGAGAGGCCTGGTGGGCAGTTCTTGGAGAACCGTCCCTTAGTCAGATCCAGCCTATGGACATGAAGCTTTTTTGGAAGTTCAAGTGTTCTCTGCTCTCCCGTGTTGTCCCTTCCACTTGTGCCAACTGTGGGATCCATACCCAACCCTAGATGCTGTGACCCTAGGACTTTTCCCACCCCAGCGTCAGGCCCATGAGTCCTTCCAGGGAGCTGTGCTCTGTGGTTGACTTACTGCAAACCCCACAGCCTGAAACCCAGTGGAGTGAAACAGAACACAGCTCTCCTGGGTCAGAGTCCAAGGTCACCACTGTTCTGATGGGTAGGGGCTGCAGTGGGTGCTCCCCTGTGCTTGTTACATAGACTAGAGATCAACTGACCATTGGTTGGGTCATGTGATGCTGCCACTAGCTGGGAGCTAGAGCGAGCATTCCAAGTGTGTGCCCTGGGGAACCTGCAGTTGCCTCCTGAGTTCGAGGCTATACATGGTCACTTTTACTGTAGTCCTTAGCCAAGGTGTCTTGGAGGCAGAATAGCTTCTGCATCTGTGCAGGAAGGAGATGTTAGCATAGGGATATCCCTGAGCTAGTAACAAAAGCCATTCTCTTGACCAAATCTAGCCTCATCTACTGACTGGAGGGCCAGCTAACTGTCCATATACCCAGAGAGCATATGTTTATGTGACAAGCATGGGCATCCAGGCTGCCTAGGGAACCAGAGTGGCTGCACCTGGTTTTTTCCCACCTCCTCCCTAGACACATATCTCCTGCCTACCCCAGGCAGATGCCAAGCCCCAGGGTTGTATCCCAAGGGAGGAATTCTGTACTAAAGTTCATGCCTGTCTCATCAGTGGCCACCCACAGCCAGCTACAAAGTGGGGGACAGGGTGGGAGAGCTCCTGGAAGCCTTCCCTCAGCCCTGGGACCCTCCTCAGTGACCTGCAGTTTCTCTATTACTTCTGGATATAGGTGAGAAACAGCAAAGCCAGTGGCTACTGCTTGGACCAGGGGGCAGAAGACGATGACAGAGCCATACTCTACCCCTGCCATGGCATGTCCTCACAGGTAGGCAGCATCTAGACCTCACAGTGAAGGGGGATAGGTAAGCATGGAAGGTCACAGCAAGTCTCTGTGTTGTTGGAGCCAAGCTCAGAAGAGGCTGGAACATCTTGGGACTCTGGAGGCAGTGGGTGCCATAAATTTAAAAACAAACCCTTTGGGTCAAATGGGCCTTGGAAAGTCATGAACAGTCCCATGCCTTGGTTTCTTCACCATTTGAATGGGACAGAGGCAGCACCTACTTTCTCCGATGGTCTTGTGGATTAAACAGGAGTCCCAGCGAGGTGCTGCCTAATCAAGGAGGAGAACAGTTGTTTCCATTCTGTTCTTGTTAGGGGAGCCCCAAGGCTTGTCAGACTTGACTTAAGAGCTATGTGTAGCTCAGAGCTGGGGTTGCATACCTCTAGGTGACTGGTCCCAACCACAAGTGAATCCCATTCTGTTGCTGGAGATAATGGTATCTCCCCAGCAGCTGCTGAGCTGTGAACCTGAGCCTCATTCATGAACATCTATGTGGGTAGACCTGGATTTCTGTGAGCCTCTGGTTTTGCTGCTGCCTCCAACATGGATAAAGACAACCAGTCTCTGGGTGCTTCTTAATTTCAGACTGCATGATGCCTGCCTTGAGACAATGGCCCCAGTGAATGGGAGAGGGCTCTCCTCCACAACCCTCTGCTGTAGTGGCCTTGTTAATCTCTCTGGGCTGACCTCTTCCAGTGGGTTTTCAGCACAGTGGTCTCTGCTTGAGGGCAGAAGAGGCTTTCAGTGGAGATGTAATGCTGTCTCTCCAGTCTCTTGTCAACACCTAGGTGTCAGTCCCCACCTAGCACCATTTTCTCAGGTCCAAGATGAGGAAGCTTACACTGTCGGGACATGACCTCTGAGAAGGTGCCTCATGCCATGACCAGGGTAGACATGGCCACACCAAGATCACGTTCTCCTGCTAGAGAGGAAAGTTCTGTGCTTGAGTATTGATGAAGGCCTGGACATAGATAGATACCTTGAGCTGAACCTGAGTTCCTCTCACAGTTCCCTCTGTCTCCCTAGCTGGTGCGCTACAGTGCTGATGGCCTCCTGCAGCTGGGCCCTCTGGGCTCTACCGCCTTTCTGCCAGACTCCAAGTGTCTGGTAGATGACGGCCAGGGACGCATGCCCACCCTGAAGAAGTGTGAGGATGTAGCCAGGCCTACGCAGAGGCTATGGGACTTCACCCAGGTCAGTGGGCAGGGCTAACAGCCCTGGAAAGTCAGACTTCAGAGAAACAGCTGAAGGGAAAGATTTATTTTGTCTCATGGTTTCAGAGGGCTCACCATAGTGGCAGAGCAGGGCAGCTCACATCACCGTGGATGAGAGGGAGGGAGGGAGCTAGCCTATAACAGCCGACTTTCTCCTTTCCATCTGTCATTTCATCTGGCCCCCTGTGGGTGTAAGATGGCTGCTCTTGTCTGGTTAACCTCTGCAAACACCCTCGCAGACACATGCAGAAGTGTGCTTTGCCACCGTAGGAACTTCTCAATCAAATCAGGTTGATGGTCAAGACTGATCACCTTATACCTATTGCACAGAAAGTTTATAAAACTGACCCCAAGTCACACAGGAAGAGAGGGGCACAGACTTGCCTACCCCAGAACCTGGACTCAGACAGAGAAAGGATGGGTTTAAGACTAACCCTGGCCACTAGAACTCCTCAGGGCTCTGATGCAGTGGGCTCTGAATCTGTCTTTTTCCTGCTGCCCTTCATTGACCTCAAGCCCTGCTCCTCTGGGTCTCTGGGCCATGATCCAGGTTCAGCACCCTCACCATCCCTTTCTGTGCACCCTGACCCACTCACGTGTCCTCTGATCTTCTTCTGGCCCTGAGCCTCTAGAGATCCCACACAGAGGATCCTTTTGATATTGTTCTGCCTCCATGAGCAATTTGTAGGAGCAGAAAGGTGAGGTCTAGCTACTCTGACCATAGGGATGAGCTGTTTGTTGCTTGCTGAGTCACTGAGACTCTAAGGTTCCCAGGAGGCTGGCTGGATAGACAGTGAGGGCCAGCACAGAGAACCTGCTGAAAATGGCTCCAAAGTCACCAGACTTAAGCCAGGGTCCATGATGTTTGTGGGCTACAGAGATAGATACCAAGTAATTAAAAGGACCAAAAAGCCCCAAGGAAAAGGACAGTCTTGGGGACCCTAGATGTGTTCTTAGAAGATCTTTGAACCCCAGAGACCTGAAGAAAGTGGCTAGCACCTGGCTGAAGAAGGGGAAGAGGAGATGAAGGTAACCCAAAGAGATAGGTCCCTATGTCTTTACGGTGGTAGCGCAGGAACCAAGATGGGGCTAGACTCATCCCTCATCGGGAACACACCCTGGACTCCTAAGCTGACTCTGTTTTTTCCTGTCCTACAGAGCGGCCCCATCGTGAGCCGAGACACAGGTCGGTGTCTGGAGGTAGAGATGTCTAAAGATGCCAACTTTGGGCTGCGGTTGGTGGTACAGCGCTGCTCGGGGCAGAAGTGGATGATCCGAAACTGGATCAAACACGCCAGGCACTGACCTCTGCCCCGGAGCTCACCTCCACACATTCGGGTCCTTGGACTCTCTTGAGTGTTCCAGGACTCAGAAGGTCCTGAGCTGGAGCCAGGTTGGGAATTTTTTCCCACCCCCACAGACCCAGGAGCAATGTGGGCCCTGCACACCTCAGGGCTGGGCCCTGTCACCAGGGATAGCCAAGACCTTGGAATGGCAGCTCCAGCCTGCACTAGGAACCAAACTTTTGTGGAACAGGCAGCTCTGCCTGAGGGAGGACATCTGAGGACAGCGCACACTCATGCCAAATCACGTGCCTTTTCTACAGTGTTCCCCAACCGGTTTCGAGGATAGCCGCCACGCATGTGCTAAGTCCCTGTACATAACCCACATGGAAACAAAGAGACTCAGCTATTCAGTGCTGAGGGCAGGTACATCCTCACACCAAGCACCCTGTCCTAGAAGGTTCCGGCCTCTCAGCTCAGCTGCCCTCGGTCACCTGCTCAACCTCACCATAACCTAAGGCGAACTTCGAGGGTGGCCGCTGTGTTCTGGTAACAAGGCAATGGGAAGAGATCACAGAGATGAGACGCAGCGCGCCTTTCTTCCCCGGGGGTCATCTTGGCAGTCACTGGGCGTGAGTCTCAGCCTGGGAAGTATCTCTTGTTGCTCTGCCATTTCTGCAGCAGCGGCATCAAATGATCCCTCCAGCATCTCACTTGTTTTATAAATAAAGTTTTATTGGCACACAGCCATACCTGTTGTCCAAGATAACTTATGGCTGCGGCGTTTGAGCTGAGGCACAGAGTGAAGACCTTGCTGCGTGGCTCTTAATGTCTTGAATTTTATGGAACACTTCCAGATGTCTTTGTTAGGACGTGTCCACTCTTGTAGTTCAGGAGAGCTGGGCTCGCTGTGTTGTTGCCCAGCTGGCAAGGGGAAAGTTAGACATGGAGGCCTTGGGAGCTGTTTGTCTCTGTCACCATCCCTGCTGAGGAGAGTTGGAAGATGTGGCCTATCACTGGGTATCTGTACCTGCAGCTGAAAGCCAGAGTTTCTAAGATACAGGGCAGGAGAGTTGTATGATCATAGCCAATGTCCTCACAGACAGTGACCCCAGGACACAGTGACCCATCTTGCTCTATTTACAGTCACTGACATCCAGGGCCATTAACCAGTCACTATGGTGCCATTACCAGGCATTGGCAAGTGGCCATGCTGGCTAAGCAGCTAAGAGATAGGTGTGCTAGTGTTGGGGTTCTGGCTATGGCCACTACCCTAAAACCCTAGCCATTCCAGGGCTGCCAAACTGCTCTGAGCAGGAGTGCTTCCTAACAGAGGGCAGTGAGGACATCTTGTCCCTTGCTAGGAGGAAGTTCATGAAGACTGACTGTGACTGAAGACTTAGCACCCACCAGACACCAGAATTCACTACTCACTGGTGGCTGCTGAAAACCAGCCAGCTGTGCCCACACAGAAGCCTCCTGACCCCTCTGATGGTCTCACAGAAGTGGAGCTGTTGGGCCAGTTGCTGGTTTCCTATGCCTCCACGTAGAGTCAGCAGAGTGGTTTCTATACAACAGAGCCTCCATCTGCCACAGGCCTGTCCTATATCTGTATCTGCTGAGAAGCCCAGTCTTTAGGGGCCATGGTCCTGACAGACCCTCTTCTAGCTTGCTTCTTTCCAGGAAAGGAAGTGTCACAACCTCATCCTGCTCAGGACACCAGATTTAGGAAGGAAACTACAAAAGCCAGCAAACATCAGGTTACCCACCCACCCCCAACTGCCCTACAATTCAGCCTCCTGGCTGCTTGGAGGAATGTACAGAGATATTTCCAGAGGTGTGCCATGATGCTCTCTTACTATGGGGGAGACACAAAGCATGTCTTCATCCTCCTTCCAAAGCTCCCATGGGACACATAACCCCTGAGTACGTCTTGTGCAGATCTTCCCAGAGTTCTCCGAGGAGGACACAGGAATAAGTCCACAGGCCTGATGTTCACATGGTGAGACAGTGAGACAGGCATCCATTCACGAATAAACATGGCCTGTTCCTTCACATGGGAACGTCACAAGCCATAGCCGCAGAGCTGTCTCCATGTGTACCCACTGGGCAAGTTACAGGTGAGGCCACCAGGCTATAGCCATACAGAGTCTCACAGAAAACCATTCTCAAACCTTGACAAACCCTACACGTCTTCCTCAGAGTCTTACTGGTCTGGGATGGACTATGAGGCATCCATGTCCCTGGTCTGAAGCCTTCCCTCTGCTACAGCACAGGTATAGTAGAGTGCCTACTGTGTGAGATACCGTTATGTCTTACAGTCCTCACCTGCTCACAAATGGGTACATATTTCTCTGATGCCCTCCTGTTCGGGAATGCTAGGGGACAGTTCAGGCCAAAGACGAAGAAAGGATATGTGTGTGTTGGGGGCGGGGGCTCTACTGTAGCTCAATGCTTTATGTTTTTCTATGGTCAGTACTCTCCATGGCTGACAGGATGTACTTGCTGCCCTAGACCCTGTCTGTCTGTCCCAGAGATGTGTGGCTTGCATGTATGTTGGTTCTTCAACCATAAATCTTGAGTTCAGAATAACATCTAGCCGGGCGGTGGTGGCGCACGCCTTTAATCCCAGCACTTGGGAGGCAGAGACAGGCGGATTTCTGAGTTCGAGGCCAGCCTGATCTACAGAGTTCCAGGACAGCCAGAGACACACAGAGAAACCCTGTCTCAAAACAAAACAAAACAAAACAAAACAAAACAAAATAAACAGAATAACATCTAATGCCATTGTGGGCTGTGCTAAAGCCAGCAAGGGAGAGAGAAAGAATAGAGAGAAGGAGAAAGAGGAGAATGAGAGAAAAGAAAGGGAGGAAACCATTTATATGGGTGTGAGGTTCAGCTCTCTACATCTAAGTAACACTCAGAACATGTGACCACACTTGACTGCTGGCCAGAGGAAGAAAATGACTTTGTATAAGATACTCACAGTCACAGGGTCGATTGGGTACACCTCTCCACGCCCAAACTGGGTTCCTTCTGTCTTTCCTGGCTGCCTCTCATAGTTCCTTGCTTCCTTTCTTCCTTCCCTTCCCTCTCCTCCCCTCCCTCCCCACCTCCCCTCCCTTCTTCCTCTTCTTCCTTCCTTCTTTCCTTCTTTTCTTTCTGTCTTCTTTTCTTTTTTGGACAACAGTCATATTATAAATGCCAATAATCAAACAAATAGAACGTAACACGCCTGAATGTGTCTGTTTCTTTTATTAATTCAGTTGTAAATTGGCTTCATAGCCGATGTAGAAGAATCCATGTGTTTTGGGCAGAAACCAGCTCATTTGTAGCCAGAGCTCTGGCTGCTCTGGGAAACAGAACTCAGAAGAGCCCCTGGGGAGACCCCTTACACTAGGGTGCTGCTGTTGTCTTCTGCTCTCGGTAGACACAGCACGTCGAAATTTAATTCTGCCTAATAAAAATGTTCAACTTGCCAGCAGGGCTTCGCTGATGGCTCCAGCTGTGTTTGGGAGTGGGTCCCTGTGGGAAGCAGCTAGACTCAGGGTGAGCACAAGGGAATAGCAATGAGAAATCCCACTGGCACCTGGCACCCAGGTGGCTTAAGGTTTTCCAGAAGGAATCTCTTGGTGCCTCTCTTCTGCCCTTCGATCTGTACCACATACCACACCCTTCCTCTCCCTGTGAGGATCAGCTCAAAAGCCTCCATGTCTCCTTGCACTGGTATCCTGGGGCTACCACAGAAAGCGCCACCCATTGTGGACTCAAAGCAACAGGAATGTGGCCTCTCCCTGTTCCAGAGGCCAAGAAGCTAGTAAGGAATGGGAAAGGGGAAAGCACCAACGGGAATACCCGGCAGGACCCTCCCACCTCTTCCTACTTCCGGAGGTCATGGGTCTTGGCTTGTGGCACTTTAGGCTCTGCCTCCACCATCATATAGCATCTCTCTGTCTCCCTGGGACCTGTGTCCTCCCCTGTCATAAGGATAGCAGCCCCTGGCTCTCTTGCTCCAGTCTGACCTCCATTGCATTTGCAAAGAACTTATTCCTGAGGAGGACCTGTCCCGAGGGGCTAAGAGTTTGAGGAAGAGGGCACGCTTGTGTTCTCGTTTCAGAACAGACTTAGAAACGTCCCTGATCCCACGGAGGAATCAAATGATATCTGAGCCATGAGTTGAGGGGCGTGGCTGAATGCTCTGGACCTGGTACCCCAAGCCTGTATGTACCCCAACTTCTAAGAAGGCTGAGATAGAGTGATAAGAAAGTTCAAGGACAACTTGGTCAACTCAGTGAGACCCTGTGAGTGTGGTTCAGTGGCAGAGCACTTGCCTGGTGTACACGGGTCATGAACTGACCAGGAGCCTGTAACACGGCTCATTGAGTAAAGGTGCTTGCTGCCAAAACCTGATGTCCTAAGTTCAATCCCAGACCCCCACATAGTGGAAGGAGACAACCAACTCCTGCCAATTGTTCTCTAACCTTTAACTTCCATATGTTCTGGGCTCTCTCTCTCTCTCTCTCCACTCATAATAAATAAATGCAACAAAATTGCCGTTAAAACTAACGTCCGGGTGTGGTTGCATATGCCTTCAATCCCAGCACTCAGGAGGTGGACACAGGCACATAGGCAGGTCTCTGTGAGTTCAAGGCCAGCCTAGTCTACCTAGTGAGTTCCCTGTCTCAAAAATAAATAAATAAATAAATAAATAAATAAATAAATAAATAAATAACCGGCATCCATGGTTGTGTGACCTCTATTATGACCATAGGCTTGCAGGAACCTGTGTGTCACCAAGAACATTCATGTCCACTACTGCCGTGTTCACAGTGACTCTAAGGTGTTCCGTCACCGCTGACAGTGAAGAACCCAAAGCATCATTTTGAGGTTAGTGAAATAACAATGCATCCATCCAAGCTGACAGCTGCAGTGGGCCAGCCTGGGGCACTGGCACTGCCCACCTCTGGGAATCAGATGGCTGTTTGGTGAATGGAGGCTGGAGAGGCCACTGGACCCTGGACATCACAGAAGACGCTCCCTGAGAGAGCTGAGTTATGTTTCCCCATGCAAAGGACTGGGTCTTGCCAGTTAAGAGTTTAGAGGGACACGGTGGCATTTCCCAAGTAGCTGGCTGGTGGGAAGCCTTAAGGTTGGGGCTGGACACTTGTGCATTTGGGTTTCATACCAGCAGGCAGTCAGAGCTCAGGAACCTGAGTGGGGCTGGGGCTGCACCTGAGCAGGACTCCCTAAGGGCCTAGATATCCCTAGAGAAACCCCTTGTGCAGGCATCTTAACTGCACAGTGGTGTGGCCTCCTCACACTGATAAGAACAGCTTCCACATGGCCAGAGTTAATTAAGTTGACAATCTCGCTAAATCCCTCAGTTAACTGCCTGAGGAGAAATAAGATGAGGTGGCTTGTTGGTTATTTCTTCTTGCTCTTTTAAGTAGCCGATAGTCATTTTTAAAATTAAATTAAATGGCTTATCTGTGCTAACACAAATCGACATGCCATCTTTCTTCGGCGGCTGAGTGGTGCTGAACCCGTGACAGCCGGCATTCCTCGTGGAGTCACGACTTGGCCAGGCCACGCTTACCTGCTTTGAGTGTTAAATTCCAGATTTCTCCCCTCAAAGTCACAATTCTGTGGGATGGCATTTTCTTCTTTCAGCCTTCCATGGAGTGTCTATGGCTTCACAACAGGGCAGCATGTCTGCTCTATGGACAGTGTTCTCACACAGGTAAGATAAGGAAAAGTGACACCAAAGTGATTTGGGGTGTTTTGTTTTGTTTTGTTTTGTTTTGTTGTTTTCAAGCTTAGTAATTTTTTAGGACAAAGACAACCAAGTCCAAACTATTATTTATAACAGAGAACAATGACGGGAGAAAGCACAGTCTAGCACATGGCTGGCGATGACTGATCTGACCAACAACTAAAAGAAGCCTCTCTAATTGAACATGTGATGCTTCTTTCCGAAGACGGACAAAATTCTCCCTAGCAGAAAGTTTTTTGAAGTTCGTAACTTTGGCAATAGAGATGTTCATACATCTTCTCACGGCTGAGAATGGTCCCTTTGAAACAGGGTAAGGTGACACCAGGAGCAAGAAGGGCTTCCCCAGCTAACCCTAATCCTGTCCAGGGCTTCGCCCTTGCTTTCCCGCAGGGGCGAGTACTGAGCTCCGGTACAGCCGGCTGCCTCACTCCCCTGGCTCATTCCCGGGCCCCTGAGTTCTCTTCAGCAAAGAAAAGCAGGAGAGGAGAGGATGGCAGAAAGAGAGAGTTGAACCCTGGTCAGGAGTTGGGGTAGGCAGTGCTGCTGACCAAAGACAGAGGAAAAAGCAAGTTGGAAGACAACACACCCCACAGAAGCGAAGAAATTTCCCTGGAGAGCTTGTAGACCGGGTAGACTTCTGAAAGAGGACTCCAAGAATGAAATAAAAACAAACTGCAGGTTTAAAAAAAATGAGTCCCAAACAATCATAGGAAACACAAGGCTGGCGGAGCAGCACCTTGGAGGTCCGGTGGATCTGTGTCTTGCTTCAACAGTGTTTGGACAGAACAGACCCGGGGACTCCGGCTTTGTTAGCTTCCAGCCGCCTCTCAGTCTCTCCAGTTGCAGCCTCCAGGACCATCTCCTCGCCGCCTTCGGCTCCTAGGACCAGCCAGCCCCTTCTCTTCGCGGTTAGCTCCAAACTCTGGATCAGCCATGACCTCTCAGATTCTTCAGAATTATTCCACCGAAGTGGAAGCTGCCGTGAACTGCCTGGTCAACTTGCACCTGCGGGCCTTCTACACCTCCCTCTCTCTGGGCTTCTTTTTTGACCAGGATGATGTGGCTTTGGAGGGCATAGGCCACTTCTTGCGCGAACTGGCCGAGGAGAAGCGCGAGGGCTCTGAGCGTCTCCTCAAGTTGCAGAACGATCGTGGGGGCCGTGCACTCTTCCAGGATGTGCAGAAGCCATCTCAAGATGAATGGGGTAAAACCCAGGAGGCCATGGAAGCTGCCTTGGCCCTGGAGAAGAACCTGAACCAGGCCCTCTTGGATCTGCATGCCCTGGGATCTGCCCGTACAGACCCTCATCCTGTGACTTCTTGGAAAGCCACTTCCTGGATAAGGAGGTGAAGCTTATCAAGAAGATGAGCAACCACCTGACCAACATCCGTAGGCTGGCAGAGCCACAACCAGCGCAGACTGGCCTGCCCCAGGCATCTCTGGGAGAGTATCTCTTTGAGCACCTCACTCTCAAGCACGACTAGGAGGCCTCTGCACCATCAGGGGGCTCCTCCTCTGCTCTGTACCAGCCCACCTCAGAACCTCCACCTGAATGAACCTCTCAAGCCACTAGGCAACTTTGTAACCGCCCTGGAGCCTCTCCCAAGTCTTGGACCAAGTGAAAATAAAGCTTTTTGAAACAGCAAA
>JANHMN010000023.1:41096737-41120130 GCA_030674055.1 Rhabdomys pumilio | reverse complement strand
AAAAAAAAAAAAAAAAAAAAGAAAAAAAAAAGAAAAGAAAAAAGAAAGAAAACACAAGGCTGAAGAGATGGCTCCATCAAGACAGAGCAGCCGGAGGACTCCCTTTGAAGACTTAGAATCACATAAGAAAGTCAGGCATGGTAGCTGTGCCGGCTAATTCTATGTCAACTTGACATCTGAAGATCAGCTAATATCATCTGAGAGGAGGAAATCCCAACTGAGAAAAATGCCTAAGATTGGGCTGTAGTCAAGCCAGAAGAACAGTGCCTTAATTAGTGATTGGTGGGAGAGAGCCCAGCCCATTGTGGGCGGGGCCGTTCCTCCCACTGGTGGTCCTGGGTTCTATAAGGAGCAAACCAGTAAGCAGCACCCTTCGGCCTCTGCATCAGTTCCTTCCTCCAGGTTCCTACCCTGTGTGAGTTCCTGTCCTGACTTCCTTCAAGGATGAACAGTGACATGGAAGTGTGAGCTGGATTAACCCTTTCCTCCCCAGCTTGCTCTTGGTCATGATGCTTCCAGAGCAATAGAAACTCGGACTAAGACAAATTGTTTCCAGGATAGTGAAGAATTGCTGTAGGAGACCCGACCATGATCTTTGGGGAAGAATGTGGAGGAAATTTAGAACGTTGAGCTTAAGAAGCCGTTGAGCGCTGAGAGCTCCGTGAACTGTTTGGTAGGAGCTTGGAAGACAGGAATGTTGAGGGCAGATGATTGGAGGCCTGGCTTGTGAGGTTTCAGAGGGAAGCAAAGACTCTACTGGACCTTTTGTGTAAAGAACCTGTGGTTCTAGTCAGCTGTGATTTAAAAAGAAACCAGATCTACTAAAGGAAAACCTTTGTTTTTCTGAGACGATAGATGCCGGTCAGCTGTGGTTAAGAAAAGGCCAGCATTATTGATGTCTTCTGGGGAGTTTTTCCTCAGAAGCTGTGTTCAGAAGGTTCTGAGGTTGTCCCTTGGACTGGCAGCCAAATGTGGTCATATGTAAGGTCTCACGGTGTTACTGGTTTTGAAGGCATCAAGGGGTCATGGAGAAAACCTGAGGCTTTGTACTTGCAGAGTGCACAGGAGAGGGGGTATTGGTGGAAGTGCAGCCCAGTTGCAGTACCCTGGGATGACCACCAAGAACAGCAGTGGAGTAGAGTAGACTGGAGCTTAAAAGACAAGCTGTGTGCTCTGGTGGAGCCGGAGAAGCGACCCAAGCCCCTTGGAGAAGCCCACAAGCTCGTGAGTGTAATAAGTCTCAAATATTGTACATTGGTTTATTTATACAGTTGGAGTGTGGTGTTGCTTTGTTCGGATTGTTACTGTGCCCTGGTTCTTCCCTCTTGAAGTATGAACGTATTTAACTTATTTTTGATTTTATAGGATCCTACACTTGAGAGACTCTGAATTTTGTTTATTTATTTTGTTTTTCGAGACACGATTTCTGTGTGTAATAGCCCTGCCGGTTCTGGAACTCATTCTATAGACCAGGCTGGCCTCACACCTAGGGAGCTCTGCCTACCTCTGTCTCCTGAGTGATGGGATTAAAGACATGTGGCACAATGCCCAGTTGAGACTTTGGATTTTTACAGAGACTGGACTTTTAAAATGCTTGAATTAGTAAAGACTGTGGGACTTTTAAGTTTATAATGGTTTACATTTGTGATATGTAATAATCTGAGATCTTGGAGGTGACCCAAAAAGAGGAAAGGTTGTAGGTTTGTTTTTTGTTTGTTTTGCTTTTCAAAACAGGGTTTCTCTGTGTAGCCCTGGCTGTCCTGGAACTTAGAGATCAGCCTGCTTCTGCCTCACAGGTGCTGGTATTAAAGGCTTGCACCATCACTGCACAGCTGAAAGGAATGCTTTAAAAAGTGTTGTGTATAAAGTTGACAAGGGGCCAATTGTGCCAGCTAATTTTATGCCAGCTGGACACAGGCTGGGATTGTCTGAAAGGAAAAAAACTCCAGTTGGAAAAAAAATGCCTCTATAAGATTGGGCTGTAGACAAGGATTTAGAACATTTTCTTAATTAGTGATTGATGGGAGAGCCCCACCCATTGGGGGTGGGGCCATTGCTGAACTGATGGCCCTGGGTTTTATAAGAAAGCACACTCAGCAAGCCATGAGGAACAAGCTAGCAAGTAAGCAGCACCCCTCCATGGCCTCAGTTCCTGCCTCCAGGTTCCTGCCTTGTTGAGTTCCTGCCTTGTTGAGTTCCTGTCCTGACTTCTTTCAATGATGGTCTATGGCATAGAAGTGTAAGCCAGACAAACCCTTTCCTCTCCCACTTGCTTTTTGCCATGGTGTTTCATCACGCCAATAGAAACCTTTACTAAGACAGTAACTTAAACGTGTAGTCCCAGCACTGGGGAAATGGAGATAGGACGATTCCCTGAAGTTCACTGGCTGGCTAGACTTCAGTGAGCTTCAGGTCAGTGAGAAATCCTGCCTCAAAAAGCAAGGTGAATGGCTCCTGAGGAATGACCCTCAAGGCTGTCCTCTGGCTTCCACACAAGTATGCATGTGCACACACCCACCATCAAGGAGAACATGAAAGAGCTGTATTAGTGTTTTCTAAAGGAACATAACTGATCAAATGAATGTATCGAGCTGGGTAGTAGTGTCTCGTTTGATCCCAGCACTCAGCAGGCAGAGGCAGGCAGATCCCTGAGTTCGAGGCCAGCCTGGTCTACAGAGTGAGTTCCAGGACAGCCAGGGCTAAACAGAGAAACCCTGTCTCAAAAAAAGAAAAAAGAAAAAGTAAAATAAAAACAACCCCCCTAATATTATCTATAACTATCTCAATATACCTATAGCTGTCTATCTATAAGTAAGGCTATGTATACATTAAATGGGATTTATTATTACAATGACATAAGGACTGTGATTCAGGTGGTCCAATAATGTCTGTCTCTGGAAAGAAAAGCTGAGAATCCAATAGTTGCTCAGTCCACCAGACTGGATGTCTCTGCAGTCCCAGTACTGGAGTACCAGAGGATTCTTCAAGAGCTGGTCTTCAGTCTACATCAGGATCCTGAAAGGGCGAGTTCTAATATCAGTGAAGGGATATCAGCAACATGATAGATGCACCTGCCACCGAGAGTGACGGCAGTCAGACAATAAGTTCATCTTCCATTCCAGAAAACGTGACCTAGAATTGGGGTAGGTCTTCCCTTCCGCGGTATGCTCAATTGTCTGGGCTTTAGTTTATTCCAGACACAGTCAAGTTGACAACCAAGATTAGCCATCACATGGGCCAGTAAGATAATTCCACAGGTAAAGCATTTGCCTCCAAACTCAAGAACCTAAGTTGAACTCAGACTGATTTACATAAGTTTGAAGCCTGGGCTACCTAGAGAGAAGAGAGACCACACACACACACACACACACACACACACACACACACACACACACACAGAGAGAGAGAGAGAGAGAGAGAGAGAGAGAGAGAGAGAGAGAGAGAGAGAGATTGAGATTTAAAATAATGAGTGGGCTAAAGCCCAGGAGTCTTCCCTGGGCTGAAAGAGCCCTAGAGCTATTGTCTGGAATCCATCTGGCAGATCCCTGTACAGGGCCGTGGGTACAGGACTTCTCCTCTCAAATCCTACAGACACTTGCCTAGGTTTCTGATAGTCACTCATTTTGTATCAGGAAAGCTCCGACTTTGGGAATAAGCCACCTGCTCAAAGGCCCAGAAGGCAGAGCTAGGTCCTGACAGGAACACTGTTGGGACTAAAAAGATGGGCGTTTGTTCTTGGAGTGGCTCTGGTTTCTATACCTAGCAACCACTCACAACTGTCCATAACTCCAGTTCCAGAGGATCAAACACGTTTGGCTTCCACATACACGCAAGCTAATCATACACATGAAGAATAAATCTAAAAACGACAAGAGCCGTGGTCTACCCTACCCACAATCCCCCTCATCCAGTCAGGGACCGTACAGAAGAGCCATGGTCTACCCCTACCCACAATCCCCCTCATCCAGTCACGGGCCGTACAGAAGAGCCGTGGTCTACCCCTACCCACAATCCCCCTCATCCAGTCACGGGCCGTACAAACCAGCTCACTGACCCTGAGAAGCTGTGGGCCATGGTCCTTCCTGATAGCTCTCTGCGGCCCAACAGCCCGTCCCCTTCCCCCTGCTCTGACCAGCCTCTTCCCGCCATGCTCCAACTTAATTCCCTGTCTACCTCGGAACATGGATCATAATTGTTAAGAGATTCTTGTTTGTTTGGTTTTTTTTCGGTTTTCGAGACAGAGTTTCTCTGTATAGCCCTGGCTGTCCTGGAACTCACTCTGTAGACCAGACTGGCCTCGAACTCAGAAATCTGCCTGCCTCTGCCTCTGCCTCCCAAGCGCTGGGATTAAAGGCATCTGTCACCACTGCCCGGCAAAAAATTCTATACTTACTATAAGGGTCAGTCTCAACATCTGCCAACACCCAGTTCCAGGCAAAGGCTTCTAACCAACACTTTCTACTTGGGCATGGAGGCAGGGTTGGAGGTAGGGAAAAAGTAGGATGTGCTGAGACATGCCCTGCAAGGCCTGGACACATGCAAAGGAACTTTGCGGGTAAAAGTCCTGGGTTGTGGCTGAGCCCAGAGCTTATTCCTAAGAACCAGTCCTAGCTAGTTTTGGCAATTTGACACAAGCTATAGATTCATTTTACAAGAGGGAACCTCGACTGGGCAAATACTTCCACTAGAGTGGCCTGTGGAGAGGTGTGTGGTGCATTTTAGTGATTGATACGGTAGGGTCCCAGCACAATGTGGGCAGTGCTATCCTTTGAAAAAAGAAAAGAAAAAAGAAAGGCAGGCTGAGCAAGTCGTGAGAACCAAGCCAGTCAGCAGCACCCCTCCACGGCCTCTGCTTCAGCTCCTACCTCCAGGTTCCTGTCCTGTTTGAGTTCTAGCCCTGAGTTCCTTTGGGGACGAGCAGTGATATGGAACTATAAACTGAAATAAATCCTTTCTGCCCCGAGTTGCTCTGGTCATGGTGTTTCATCACAGCACTAGAAACCTAAAACAGAGACTTTATCAATGAAGGCAGGGAGTTGGGGGTGTGAGTCAATTAGTAGAATGGCTGCTTAGTATGCTTGAGGTCCTGCGTTGCATTCTGTGGACTACGAAAAAAAGAGTTAAAATATGGAGGCCTGGACAGAGGGAGGTAGCCTGGCAGAAGAGACATTAGAATCTGGGTGGTGAAATGCTAACAGCTTTGAAGATGGAAAATGGATGCAGACTCAGGAATGTCACACCTTTAAAGCTAAAGAGGAAGGGACAAATTGTCCCCTGGGTCCCCACAAGGAACTGCCGAGGACTGCAGCCTACAGAACAATGGAACACCAGCTGAGATTTTTTTTTTTAAAGATTTATTTATTCATTTAATGTATGAGTACGCTGTCGCTGTCTTCAGACACACCAGAGGAAGGCATCAGACCCCATTTCAGATGGTTGTGAGCCACCATGTGGTTGCTGGGAATTGAACTCAGGACCTCTGGAAGAACAGTCAGTGCTCTTAACCGCTGAACCATCTCTCCAGCCCCAGCCAACTGAGATTTTTTTTTTTTAATTATTTAAAACAGAATAATTTTCACATGTGCATGAGATTGTGGATGTGTGTTCAGAGACCAGAAGAGATCGTCAGATGCCCTGGAACGGGAGTTACAAGTTGCTGTGAACCACCTCACAAGATTGCTGGGAACCTGTCTTTGGTCCTCTGCAAGAGGAGCAAATGTTCTTAACTACTGAGCTATCCAGCCCCAACTGTGATGTTTTAAGTAGTGAGGGGACTGGCCCTCAAGGGTTGGCTGGAGCCCCAGGGATTGAGAGAACCTTGCCACCAGATCAGGAGAGGCAAACACTGGGAATAAAATGGGCCAGGTTCATGTCTGTGGCTCTCCTCCTGGGTGGGGGGGGCAATCCCTATGTGCAGTTAGGGGAAATCAGCCAAGAAATTGATCTCCTGCATGGCTGAGTTATTTACTTGCCTGCTCATTAGGTCAGTAAATTGCATTTTGTGTAACTCTATTCATTGATTGTGGAGCTCTGTGGTATAGGAGCTGGGAGTGCGGAAGCAGAGAAAGGAAGGAAATAGATGGTCAGTTAAGCATTCCTGTAACCATCGAGGAGGCCAATTAATGGTACTTAGGGATTATGGGAAGGGGTAAGTCCTGGAGACACAAGTGGCGGAAGGAGGTTTTAGTTATTTTTGACTTTGACTGGAACTTGTTCCCACCTTTAGATCTAGATGAGGGGAACAGTTTAATCTGAAATCAATTTACAGCAAGGCCTGAATAAGATTGCTATCATCACTTATGTTGAAAGATAATCCCACTGTCTGAATTCTCCGTCAGCTGGGGTTCTTCTGTCAGGGAGGCTGAAGTAAGTCCTCAGGGCCTATATCTCAGAAATGGTGGGCATAAGCAGGTCTGGAGAGCCAGGCCTTCCCACTCATCCTCAGCAACTCAGGTCTCACCATTCTCACTGATACCCCAGAAGCAGCAAACCAGTGGGCATCAGTCCTGGGATAAAATGGTGACATCATAGGTATTTCAGGCTCCACCCTGCCTCTGGGCCACAGTCCCAACTCCTCTCTCCCATATGGCATCAACTCTGGGAGCTGCCCTGGAATGATTCCAACCAGTGCCCAGGAGGAGTATCAGGAATGCTCAACAGATGTAAGATTCTGAGCACCATCCACTCATCCCACCGATATAGAGCAGGTCCTATGTGTATCCTAAGAGAACAGCTCCAACCGCTGTTGTCCGACCCCACTTCTCCGCCCTGTCCCGTAGAAAGCGCTTCAGGGTAGGACCACAATTCACAAAAAAATAAATGCTGATAAATGAACATTCTCTTTTTATCTGAGCAGAGGTAACATGGTATCTCACTATGTAGCCTAGCCTGGCCTCAAACTTGAAGCAATCTTCCTCCTTCAGTCTCTCCAGTGCAAGATTCAGACAGTTTCAACCAGGTCCAAAGGAGGCAGGTCTGAGGCAAAGAACTGACATTTTTTTCTTTTTAAAAAATTATATATTAATCTACAATGTACATGTTTTTTTTTTAATTGGGAATAGATATGGGTGCCACAGCTTGCCCGAGGAGGTCAGGGGACATATATTTCGTGGTATCAGCTGAGTTCTGGAGAGCCAAATTCAAGTCACCAGGTTCTGTCCAAGACAGATGCAGCTGTATGCCACACATGCACATGTACACACACACATAAACTACATAAGTACATGTACACCCACACACATCCCACACGTGCACCCCCTACCATGTGCTCATACCTCATACATGTGCATGTGTAGCCACACACATACCAGACATGCACATATATCTGTATCTGTGTGATATGCATGTAAACACATTACAAACATACCACGGATTCTACAATCACACGCAGATGTGGCTCCTGTGATTTTTTTTTTTTTTTGTTGTTGTTCCCTGAGAGGCTTCCCACGTCTTTGTGCATGATAGCTTGTCATTCAGTTCAAAGAAAACTGACTGCCACCATCCTTTCCCACATACCTAATCCCCTCTGCTGTTGCTCAGCCTTGTGTAAACATGTCCTTGAACTGGGGGAGATGTGCCACTGGGACCCCATGCATCAGCTTGGCAAGTAGGTGCCATGCCTTTGGTTATTGAATTCCCAGATTTAAACACACACTCGTGCACGCGCGCGCGCGCACACACACACACACACACACACACTCTCACACACTCTCACAGCCTTTATATTTACAATAAGCTGTAAAGCTGTAAACAGCACAGTAGCTGGGCAGCTGCCTACCAACACCACCCCCATGCTGTTAGAATCTACTTTCCTATTGATAACTCCGAGTTATTACTATTTACTATGATGTCCCATCTGGGCTGCTCTTAGCACCAACAGGGTAGCCCTCAGGACCATGCTCTCTTGACTCTTAACCCATGGTGGCTTCTCCTTCCTTCTCTCCTGAACATTCTTCTTCCTCGTGGTGGTTCTTTTCCCCCAAACCCACAAAACCTAAACCCCACCTACCTCTCTTCAGCCCAGCTACCGGCTGTCGGCATCTTTTTATAAATTAGAAATATCGTGTGGGGGGGAACCTCTCTTGTCTCTGGGGCAGCCAGTCTTGGGGGCTCCAAATTAGCATTAGGCCAATTCACTATACATGACTGCCAGGACACAGGTGAGCCAGCAGAACATGGCTAGCTGAGGCTCACTGCAGCCACAATTACCAAGAGAGGTGGTGTGGTATCTACAGCAAGTTAGTCAAGTACCTTCTTGTCCTAAAGTCTCATGAAGAGAGACGGGGGGTTGGGGGGTTGGGGGAACTATGCTTGACTCTGTCTAGTAGTTGTGAGGACTTGTGGCCAGCAGAGTCCTTGCTTGTTGGCCAGCTTTCCTAGGCAGACCAAACAGAAATGCCCTGGGCCAATTGCTCAGAGTCAGAAACCGACTCAAGTACAACTTGTCAAACCGAGTGAGTTTAACAGAGTGATGGACAGATACCAATGGCTGTACTCTCCCCAAGTCACCTCTCTCATGCTTCAAGTTCTTGTTTTCTTCTATTTATTTTTACATTTTTTTTTTCATTATAAAGATCCTAAGGCGCCTCAAAGTTGAGGCAGACCTGGTTTTAGAGCGCCACCTAGTGTTCATAAGGCAAAAGTGACTCGATATAAAGAACACAAGGCTGTCTTTAGGCTCTAGGCTGTCACATAAAGGGAAGATGACCCTGGGAACAGATAAATGGCAACTGCTCGTGAGGTAGAGTTTCCCTAGCTAGTACTAAAAGGATTACTCTCAATGTGTGTCGTCTATCCTGAGAGTCCCTCTCTCCTTCCACTCTGCTGGCTCAGGCTCTGAAGGACCTGTGCCAGTCACATGAGATGTATTCCAGGTTTTTGATGGAGCCCATGAGAATGAGGCTGTGGTGTTAATAACACTGTGGTGTTAATCTGTTTAGGAGGGTGGAGTCTGGGCTTCCCTCAGTCTCCCTGCCACCATGAGAGCATTAGAAAGCAAAGCTTTGGGTGCGTTTGAAAAGTCCTCATCCCTGTCTGGCCAGCTATAGAAGCTGATAAGGCATGACCGGACACAGGCCATGCCACCTCAAATAGATCTCAGAATAAGGATCATTTTCAGAAACTTCAGACTTAAAAGATGACGCCTTTCTTAGCCAAGTGCCTCCTGCACACCAAGAAGGCTGGCTTAGCACTGCACCCACCCTGCAAAGCAGGCACGATGGCTGCTCACACAAATACAAACCACCTCACAGCCTACCTCCCTTCCTCTTCCCCTACACTGCAGAGATCATGGTACCCAGATCTGGGACCAACAGCTCTGAGTCTATTCTAGAGGCTCAATAGTTTTTCATCCATCTAAAGAGGAGGTCCATTTGTAATTAGACCTGTTTGTCTTGGGTTGTCTATGCTGAGCTAACTTATTGCCAGCTGGGGAAATGTTCATTTTCCTCCCCAGCAGGACCCTGTGGCTTGTGCCAGTGAGTAGGACTGACCTTGTTCTAGAAGTAGAATGTAACAGATTAATGAGGCAGACTAACGTCTCACGCAATAGCCAACTTTCTTCAGATCCTCAGATATTTATACCCTGAGGGTTAAAAAAAGGTCACAAGAAACCTGTGAGGCGCACACCTTTAATCCCACCACCGGGGAGACAGATCTCTTAAATTCAAAGCTAGCCTGGTCTACAGAGAGAATTCCAGGACAGCCAGGGCTACACAGAGAAACCCTGACTTGAAACTCCACCCCCCAAAGAAAGGTCATATGAGCAAAGTCCTCAGGAGTGCAAGTTGCATACAATCACACGAACAAGCAACATGTGGCAAAGATACGTTTTTTTTTTATAGCGGCATATATATAATTGAATAACTGCAAGCAATAGTGAGTAATCTGAAGGGAACTCACTCCTATCCAATACACCTGGGAGGAGCATGAGAACACGTTCCAAGAACAATTCCGTGTTGCGAGAAAACTGAGCTCACGGGACCCTTGTCTTCTTGGCGTCTTCTCACAAGCACTCAGAGTTCTCCTCACATGGCTTCATTCCTGGCCCACACAGACCTGTACCAGCTCCTGTAGCCCATGGAGTGTGAAGATGAAGATTGGGCCCCCATCTGGTGACCACAGACACACACCTCTGTCCCATCTCTAACATTTGATCGATGTCCAAGAATCTTGTTTCCAATAAACCAGAAAGGAGCGGAGCCACCAAGCCTCCAGGAAATGAAGCAAAAGCTTGCATGTAGATTCAAGATAAAATCAACAAAGTAGTGACAGACACTGGGAGACCAGCAGATGGCAGGTGTGAGGAGAGAGGGCATCACAGAGGCCTACCAAGGACTAAGGTACAGGAGCACAGGAGGGAGCTTCCACTTACCTTGTTTGACACAAGCAGAGGACTCTTGAATACAAAGAGCCCTAGATGCAAGCTGAATTCCTACCTGCCTGGTGGTCCCAGTCATGTGGGACTGAGATATTGCCCATATGCAAAGGATATTTTTTATAAGCGCATGATCAAAGTCCCAATATAAATAAATGAACCCCAGGAAAGAGCATTTTAAATCTGGTGACAGATGAAGGAAACAGAGGAGCGGTCAAATACTTCAAAAGGGAATCTGGAAGCATAGATTGTAAGCTCCTAGGAACTACTGTCCACCCTGAGTTGGTAGCCACAAGCTGACTTGTACAGGCCTCGGGTTCACTGTCAGTACAGCTCAGATGGTAGAGAGGTGTGGGAAGAGAGGAACTTCAGGGGAGCACTGACCCAAGAGAAATAAGAACAGATAGCCGTTCTCACCAGAGAGGGAATAGGCTCTGGTAACTGTCACTGGCTAAAACCAAGTTGCTCACTTGTGACCATCCCCTTTTGATGATTGCAAGGCCTACTTGTAGCTGTCACTCCAGCTGCCCCTACATCTCCTTATGATTGGATGCCAGCCACAGCCTTCTAGGCCTGAGTAGACAGCCAGCAGCTGCTGCAGAGGCAGGAACCTCAGGGGGAGCCCAGTCATGACCTGGGCAGCTATTTTGAGAACAATTACCTGTCCCTACCAAGCCAGCCCAGCTATAGAACAAATGGTGTAATTTGTACACTCAGTCCTAAAGCACTTTGTTCTCTGACCACTGTAACCTAACAACTAAGAATGGACAGGCACAGACTACATTCCTGAGCTAGCAGCTTGGCTGTGGGATGGTAAGAGTGTGATTTTTTTCTAGCAGCTACTGACCTAGAGGTGAGGCCCTGAGGACAGCTGAAGTACCCCGGAGGGGCATCCGTGTACCCCATCCTCTAGTGGGAAAATCATTCTTAGCTGGGGGTGTTTTCCAAAGCACCAAGCACGGGTGTTATTTGGGAAGTTTATCACTGGCTCATCTCATTGGCTCTTAGCAAAAAAGGGACTTAGGTGCTCAAGTGTCCCCAGCTCGCTTCAGGCATGGTACTCATTACTTGTGGGTATGAATTGCCTGAAGCATTTGCATCTCTAGGTAGGAGACAGGAGGGGCAAAGAAGAGAGGAGGAGGGAGGAGAAGAGGAGAAGATTCATGAGGTGAATCCATTGCACATTGAAGAGGGAGACTTGTTAATGTACTGTAAGTTCTCAATAGATGGGGCTGCAGTGAGACCCTTATATATGGCCTCTGCCTGTACAGTCATAACAGGATACCTGAGAAATACTAACTAGGAAAAGCAAATTAGTGATGACCCAATCCTACCAACCCTCAGGAAGGGCATCCTGATTGTTCCCCCCTTTCCCCCACCAGCAGACCATCACTCAGGTATGAACCTCCTCCCATTTTAACTGGTCAATAAAAGGCTAGAGCCTGTGATTGAGCAGTGGAGACAGGAGAGGGAGTGGGAGGGAGAAGAAGGAGAGACAGGACTGAGGAAAAGGAGGAAGCCAGGATAGGCCACGTGATCGGGAGAAACCTGCAAGTAACAAGGGGTCTTATAGCTGGGGAATAAATAAGTTAGTATTAGATTTTCCGAATCCACTCTCCTTCCCCCAGCCCCCAATATAAACAACAAGGGCTGAGCTCTTAAAGTATACCAGGGTGGGAATTAAACACTGAACGGGTCTAGGGTCTACAGAGTGCTGAGAGGCTTCCTCCCCAGGTCCCAAACAAACCTTAACAACCAGAGGCAGCACCCCTGCCCTGAGCTGGGACGTAGGCAGCGCCAGTGCCATAACACGGTTGGGATCCCCTGAGCCTAAAGAGGGACCAAGGACCCTGGGGCACGATCAACAGCTGGGTAAAAAGGCAGCTAACTTTCCAAAGTTTTCTCACAGGCACAGCGGGCTGATCTGGGTATCTCTGCCCCGAACCAGTCTCTCTGTGCTTGCTTTTCTGTATCTCCCACGTCTAAACAGGACACGGGGCTCTCCCGACTGTTTGCACTGGAAGCTGCCTGAGATCAGTTGCTCACGCTGCCAGCTGCAACCCAAACAAAAGCCAGAGAGAGGCTCTCAAGCACAGAAGCCCCGTCTTTCTACAATTAGCCTCTCCTTCCCTGCGGATAAAAGAATTCGAGGGGACTGCAGTGTCCTGAATCGAACACCAGAGGGAGACAAAGGTACAAGACGCTCCAGATCACGGTCTAACAATTATAAATTGACAGTCACAAGAATTCGATACCTTAAGATGAGAAACACAATAAATACCTTTTGGGTTTTATGTAATGCTATTTTAAATGGTTCGAAAGGGATGGATTTAAAGGAAATGGACACCCTGCCGGTTATTATATCAATGTTAAGTTTCAATTATATCCTAATAAGTATATTGGTTTACTATGTCTTCTCAAAAAACAGGGCCCTAAGTAAATATGTAGGGGTCTTAGAAAAGGAATTAAGAGATTTTATAAAACAGAGTAAGAGCAATACCAAAGCACACAGAGAAGAACATGAAGGCTGGAGACAGGAGCTGGAAAAGATGCTAGAACAAAAACTGCAGAATTTCAGGCCGGGCGGTGGTGGCGCACGCCTTTAATCCCAGCACTTGGGAGGCAAAGGCAGGCGGATTTCTGAGTTCGAGGCCAGCCTGGTCTACAGAGTGAGTTCCACGACAGCCAGAGCTATACAGAGAAACCCTGTCTCGAAAAACCAAAAAAAAAAAAAAAGCAGAATTTCATAGATCAGATTGAGTGGCAGAGAAGAAGAAATGAGGATTGGAAGAGAGGCTTGAAGGAGAATCTTCTAAAATTAATCAGTCAACATAAAATAAGACATCACAATATCACAATTACAATATAAAGAAAAGAATAAGATGTGGAAGCAGAGCTTTGAGCAGAGGATACAGAAACGTATGGGACAGGAGAAGCAATAAAAGGAGAAGTCTGAGGCACGGGGGCAAGCTCTGGAGGAGAGATTACAAAAAGCTATCATGCAGGCTGAAGAAAATGCCAGGATGACAGAGATCCAAGCGCAAGAGGGAGATGAAATATTGTCACAGATCTTAAGACAGGAACTTAAAATACTAATTAGGGAAGATACTTGGGTAGAGAGAGATTAGAGAAAGCCAAGCAAAGGTTGTCAGAAAACAAACTTTAGTCTATCCAGTTAATACACGACAAAAAACCCAGCAGATGTTAGTCATCTATAAAATTATCAGGAATTCGAATGGCAACCTGTGGATGTGTCAGAACTGAGAAAGCTTAAGGAAGAAGGTGTCACTAATTTTGGGATGCACTCACCATTTGTAAAAACAAATCCTGACTACTTGAGCTATCCAAAATAGAAATCCCCCAAGACTGGAAGGATGTAAAAGCAATATTAGAACCTGGGTCACATTTACAATGGTGCTCATGGGAGAGAGAAGAGGCAGAGGAGATGGCACTAAATACAGCCAGAGCTACCAGTATTTCTGAAGATCTGCTGCTTGCTGAAGGTCGTTTTGTTGATCTAGAGGAACAGGCTGGATATGATGAAGAAACTTTGACACCGTGTCCCACGGCAGCCTTAACCGCTTGGGACAACGTTGCAGAAAGAGTAAAATGACTTCAACCATTATTTTCAGGTCAAGCAAGGTCTTACAGAAACATTCCTTGACTGTTCGCAAAGGTTGACTTTATCTGTGGAAAGAAGTGCATCGGATCCATTAGTAAGAAAGTCACGGATTGAGACTTCAGCTTTTGAAAATGCGAATGCTGAATGCAAAGGCGTAATCAAACCATGGAAGGCAAGGTCAGCATTGATAGATGAGTGGATTTCATATACAGTTGATGTTAGACCTCGTTCACCTGATAAGACCTTAATAGGAGAAGCTGCCACTAGAGGCCTTGAGACAACCCAAAATCTCAAATGTCTTAAATGTGATGAGCAAGGTTATTTCAAAAGAAACTTTGGAGAAAACCAAATTAATTCCAAAAGGAAGCCCAAGCCTCCTGGAATACCCAAGAGATGTTGCAAGGACCGACCCTAGACTAGTGAATGTAAATCAACAACAGACAAATGGGGTAACTCTTTACCAAAAAGATCCCAGGGGGTCCTCTCATAGGCCCCAGTGCCAAACAGGGGAAATTCTCTTCCTCAGGACAATTAAACATCACTGTTGAAAACAGATGTTATAAGACCAGATAGCAAAGTGAAGACAAATTCTATAGACAATTCCAAAAGGGCCTTAAAACCAATATTTTAGCAAACTTTTCTGTAGAGGCTCAAAGGCCCGAGCTAAGAATACCACTAAACAATACTGAAACTGAAGAAATGGTTGACACTGGGGTAGATGTCATCATCATCTCTCCACATCTGGGCCTGTAGATTGACCATTTCAAGAGGCAGACATCCAGTTTCAAGGAGTTGGGACTCCATCCTCCTATAAAGCAAAGTATCAGATGGCTTAAACTGACAGGGCCTGTAGGTCAGACAGGAAAGTTAAGGTCACATGTGGCTGATACAGCCACAGACTTTTGGGGAAGAGATGTTTCAACAACGGAAAACACAAATTAATATCCCTTCTGCTTCAGAGGCCACACTGGTCAGGCTCCTATTAAAAAAAAAATGATCAAGAATAGGAATCATCCATTGTATATAACATACATCAGATCCCAAACAGGTCTGCCAGGCTCTAATGATGAAATTGATCAACTATTGATAGGAAGTGTCCTAAAGGCTTCAGGATTCCATTAAAAACCACCTTGTTAACAGTAACAGTTTAAAGAAAATTCTCCATCACTTGGCAATAAGCCAAGGAAACTGTGAGGTAATGAATGTCCTTCTTGCTCATTATATAACCAAACTCCATTACCTACAGGTAGTAACCCTGAAGGTTCCCAAAGGAATGATATTTGGCAAACAGATGTGTTCCATTTAACAGTGTGGTAAACTTAAAATATGTGCATCATACAACAGACATTTCAATGGACAACTGCCTTGGTTTCTGAAAAGGCTGATTCTGTAATTACACATTTGTTAGACGTTTGGCCATCATGGGGATATTCCTACAAATTAAAACTGACAATGTTCCAGCATATGTCTCTAATAAAATAAAGCAATCTTTAAAATATATATTATAATCTAAAACATGTTACAGGCATGTCACATAATTCTACAGGACAAGCAGTTGTGGGGAGATCTAAGCGAACTTTAAAAGAGATGCTTACAGACAAAGGGGGGGCAACAAAGACCCCCAGAGATAGGTTGCATAGTGCTTTATTAACCTCAAATTTTTAAATGCTAATGAACAAAAAATATGGCTGCCAAGACATTGGATTGTGGGGAAAAACTGCTAAACTTAATGAGCCTGTCTATTTTAAAGATATCCTAATGTTAGAATGGAAAACAGGAAATGTGTTACTCTGGGGAGAGATTATGCCTATATCTCCACAGCAAAAGAAAAGTTATGGGTTCCTTCCAAGTTGATAAAAATCAGACAGGACAAAGGAAGACTGCCTGAAGGTCTTGGCTATGGACTGTGAGAAGCGGGTGCGGCAGCGCAGCCAGCTAAAATGGTGCCTGGACCAAATCTTATGAATGGCACTGCTTCTTGGCAGTTTGCACACCGTGCGCCTTTCCCTAACTGAGCCACAACCGCAGAACTACTGCGCAGACTCGCTGCCACGAGAATCGGGCTGCACCAATGAGGCATGCCCACGAGGCAGGTGCTGATTGGGACAGGCAGGGGTATAAAAGGACGGCCGTTAAGGAGCTAGGGAGAGAGGGCTTCCAGAGAGCAGATTGTAAAGGATCCTGGATAAACTGCGTTGAGAAGAACTCCGACTTGCTTTGTTCCTGTCTGCTGGTCAGATAGAGAATTGACAATGGACGAGAAGGAGATTGACACGACCAACAAGATAGGTGATGTATACGGGAATCTCTGTACACAGAGACAGCTCTGGGATAGGCTGAGACTTAAATGTCTACATACAGCCAATAAATCATATTGGTTACAAAATTCTCATGACTTATTACAAACCATCCTTTAAGGAGGTATGAGTGGAAATTTATATTGCAGTTTGATATTACGATCAAACTAACCTCTTAAAAAAAAAAAAGGAGGCAGTTGTCTTTCTTCATTGATCTTCCTTAATTGATATGTATGCTCTGCACATTCCATATAAATGTCTTTACAGAGCTATGTGTTGCTTGTAAGGTTTGTAGGTTGCAGAATGGAAGAGGAGAAAGACAGACCTGACAGGATTCACACTCTGGATGCTGAGATTCTGGGACCTTCCTTTTCAGCTCCCTGTTTGGTCTTCAACAACATCGAAGCTGTTTCCTCTAAAGACTTGCTTCCAGGACATTTCCAGAACAACTAGCTCACCCATCCAGCTTTTCAGACTGTTACTGCAGTCAGGACTAAGACTAAGTCATGAACTTTCTCAGCACATAGAGACTGGACAGCAAATGATACCAGCTAGCCTTCTTTTGACATTTTCCTATTTCTTTTTGGGCCTCCAAAAAAGGAATTCTTCGCCCCAATTCAGCAGGAAGCAATTATACAAAGACCGTCGTCCCAGTCCCTTAAGTTGGGGTGGATGGTTTTGGTTATTTTATAAATTATACATATGTTGTCAACTTAAGGGATAATTTACAAACAATTATGTATTTGGAGAAAACTAAATAGAGAACTTAGACTCAGGAATTTCTATCTTCCCTTCCCTCTATCCTTTCTTAAAGAAAAAGGGAAGATACAGAAATTAGACAAATAGGGGATAGCTTATTAAATCTACTCTTAAAGAAAAGCATTTTATAGCCATAATCTTACATTGGTAGAGAGCTTTATATTTTGATGTAAAATTGAGATTGTATTTTGTTACAGTAATATAGAATTCTGTATATTGCTACAGGTTTAAGGTTTTTATTGGCTTAAATCTTTGTATATTGATATAAAAATTTAAATTAATTTTGTCACTCTTAGATAGGCATTGTGCCTATGCAACTCAATTAAGAATACAAAACTTAGCCCCAGTCCTTTTAATAACTGCTAGTTCAAACTGTTTAAAATAATTAAGCAATGCAACAAGTTAATAATCAGATAGCCAAACTCATGGTCTTATCAGATGCTAATTTAGTTAATTACAATAAAATGTTTTCAAGGTTATTCAAATAATAAGAACTTAAAAATAATGTTTAACAATTTAGTTAGGCTAAATATAGGTAGATGGTCTTCAGAAAGGTCAGAGATCCACAGAACATGGCATTTAAAATAATTTCATTATTAAAAGATCTTTTGACTATGAGACAAGTCTGTTCCTGACAGTACCCCTATTGCCCTTAAAGGAAGGTGATATGAGGGTCAGTAACGTCCGTGTGGAGTTGTTTCAGTTGTGACAAACTAGCCACTGGGCAAAAGATGCCCTAACTGTATCTGCAGACAAACTGCTGTCCAAAAAGGACAGACAGACACAGGATAGTCGATGGATAAGCTCTGCCAAGACAGCGTAAGTTAGTCCTTCATAATTCCTGCTTCACTTAAGGTCGGTCAGATGGATGTTCTGGGTCAGAAGGCTGAAGATAGATGCTTCAATGTTATTTAAAATGTTGGGGACTTTCCAGGCAGTCAGCTGTCTCTGTCAGGTTGGTTGGTTGTTTTAATTTTGGAAGCTGCATTCCTGTGCTTCCCATATATTCAAGTACATTTTCCTTCTCAGGTCTCTGATGGGGTTGAGATAGTTAGAGTCTCACAAGTAAACTTGTTTAGCATTGAAGATGTTCTAGATTTAAAAAGAAATTTAGGATGGGAATACAGGTTAAAATTGAAGACGATTTACGTACAAAATTCTAAACTCATTAAGATAGGATAGATAATAAAGTATCTTATTTAGTTATAAAATACAAACAGGCCAGATTTTTTAATAATTCAGACTTAATAATCTTCATGATTATTTCAAAATAGTTCCTACTATGTATTATTTGTTACTATGAGAGCCTTTTTAATTGGACAAAAAGGGGAAATGTAGTGGGTTGGCCTGATGCTGTTTGTAATCTAATGTTAATACTGCTTCCTTAAGAAGGGTTGCCCCCCACACATACTCAGGTGATGCCATGTGAACCTTCTCCCCATCGTAACTGGTCAATAAAAGGCTAGAGCCTGTGATTGGGCAGTGGGGGGAAAGGTGGGACTGGAGGCATGAGAGGCAGAGGGAGGGAGAAGGAGAGAGGGTGGAGGAAGAGGAGGATGAAGCCATGATGGACCAGAACCACATGTCCAGGAGAAACTGCAAGTAGCAAGGGGTCTTATAGCTGGGGAATAAGTTACTATTGTATTAAATCTGCCCAATCTAGGCATATGGCTTATAATTAAAATATCTGGATTGTGTGTCTTTTCTTGAACTCAACCTTCTGAGTGCTTGGATTCTAGGTGTGACTATTCAGCTTATTTCTTCTTGAGACTGTATATTATTGTGTTGCCCAGGATAGCTTGTAGTCTCTGAATTCAAGTGACCTCCCAGCCCCCACGGTGGCAAGGACCACAGCATGCTTTTGGTTACACAGTGAGTTTGAGCCCAGCCTGAATTACATGAGACCTCTCAACTGAGATAGCTCCACTGGTAAATCCCTACTACATGAGCATAAGAACCTGTCTTTGGACCCTAAGCACCCAAACAAACAAAGCAAGAAGCCAAGTGCAGTGGCAAATGCCTATAACCAGGCAAGAGGGTTCCTGGGGCTCACTGGCCAGGCAGCCTAACGGAATTAGTGGGCTTTATCTTCAGTAAGAGCATTTGTCTCAAATAATGGTGGGGAGCAACTGAGGAAGACACCCAACATTGACCTCTGGCCTCCAGCATGTCTGCACACACCAGAAAGAAAAAAAAAAAGCTATATGATGTTTTACTATAATTTTCTACATTTAATGTTTAATGAGTCCCAAATATTGCATGGGCACACTTCTATTATAAATATGCTTTTGTTGGGGCTGGAGATATGGCTCAGACTTTAAGAACCCGGGTTTGATTTTTTTTGGGGGGTGGGAGGTTTTGAGACAGGGTATCTCAGTGTAGCCCTGGATGTCCTGGAACTCACTCTGTAGACCAGGCTGGCCTCAAACTCAGAAATCCATCTGCCTCTGCCTCCCAAGTGCTGAGATTAAAGGCTTGCGCCACCACTGCCCGGCAACAGATAATAGAACTGTCTATGGCAGTCGAACATTTGACATTTTTTTCCCCCCGGGTTTGATTCTTAAGACCCACATGTCAGTTCATAAATATCTGTAACTCCTGTTCCAGGGAATCTAATACCCTCTTCTGGCCTCCACAGGCAAAAGGCATGTATTCAGTACACAGAAAAATGCAGACAGACAAACATACACATTGTCTTATAGTTACTATTGCTGTGATTGATAAAACACAATGACCAAAGCAAAAAGGGCTTGTTCAGTTTATGCTTCCACATCACCGTTCATCATCAAAGGAAGTCAGGGCAGGGACCAGGAAGCAGGAGCTGATGCAGAAGCCGTGGAGGGGTGCTGATTACCGAATTACTTGCTCAGCCTCCACCAGCCACTTAAATGGGCTGGGCTCTCCTCCATCAATCACTAAGAAAAGGCCCTGCCACTTGCCTACAGTTTCATATAATAGAGAAGTGTCTCAATTGAAGCTCCCTCTGAGCTGGGCGGTGGTGGCACACGCCTTTAATCCCAGCACTTGGGAGGCAGAGGCAGGTGGATTTCTGAGTTTGAGGCCAGCCTGGTCTACAGAGTGAGTTCCAGGACAGCCAGGGCTACACAGAGAAACCTTGTCTCGAAAAACCAAAAAAAAAAAAAAAAAAAAAAAAAAAAAAAAAAAAAAAAAAAAAAAAAAAAAAAAAAAAAAAAAAAAAAAAAAAAAAAGCTCCCTCTGATGACTCTAACTTGTGTCAAGTTGACATAAAACTAGCCAGGACAGAGTTGCTGAAACCACCCCCTCACTGATGTGAATATTCATGTAACCTTTGTAACACTTGGTTTTATGCTACCCCAGAAAGAAGCTTGGCCAAGGCCATTGACCTACCCGATTACAGGTGACACTGTTCTAGGATTTATGTGTTCTAGAATTGTATATGGATCTTCCACAACTGGGACCAAAAAGCTTCTGAGACTCTGCTCCAGTTTTCACAAGTCCCCAACTGTGAGCTAACATGTGGGTCTCAAGAATCGAGTCTCCTTGTGACTTCTAATGGGAAGGGACATTAGGGTACTGGGGTACAGAGATTTTTAGCATATTCTACGAGTATCTTGGCTTGATCAGAGGCCTCTTGAGCCTTCTCATTCCAGTTCTATCAGATCATAAGGAGGATATAAAGTGGTGGGTATAAAAATTCACCCTTATTAGTATCTCTGAGAATACCTTCAACCACCTTATATTGACCAGGACAAGCTGTTGCAAGACACCCATATATAATATCTTGAAACTTAAAATATTCAGTTAACAACAAAGGCATTTTAAAAAATTTGTTTTTATGTGTGTCCTGTCCTGGAGAACAGCTGAGGCTTGGCACTATGTGGCAGGGCTGGAGTCCCTGAAGGGAGCCCAGAAGAGGCTGCTGGTGACAGCGCAGCCCAGTTGTAGCAGGAGATGCAGTATCTTGGGATGACCACAAAGAGCAGCAGCGGTGGAGCGGAGCTAGCCAGAGCTTAGAAGACAAGCTGTGTGTGCTGCAGAGGCTGGAGCCAGAGAAGTGGCCCAAGGCCTTTGAAGAAGTCTGAAAAACGGTAAGTGAATCCTAAAGGTTGAATATTGAGTTATTTACACTTTTGGAGTTTGTTTTTTGCTTTATTTAAATTGCAACTGTGCCATGGTCCTTTCCTCTTGAACTAAGAAAGTTCTTCATTTTGGTTCTGCAGGAGCCCACAGTTGAGAAGAGACTGGAAACCCCCTTCCCCCTGCCTTATTATTAATTACATCCTGAGTACAGTTTCCCCTCTCTCCTCCCAGTACCCACTCCCACATCCACTCTTCTTCCATTTCCATTCAGACACGGGTAGGCCTCCCTGGGATATCAACCAAACATGGCATATCAAGTTGCAATAAGTCTAGGCACCTCCTCATAGCTGGTCAAGGTGATCCACTAGGAGGAAAAGGGTCTTCAAAGCAGGCAAAAGAATGAGAGATAGCCCCCTTTTCCACTGTTAGGAGTCCCACAAGAAGACCAAGCTACACAACTGGGACATATATGCAGAGGGCCTAGGTTGGTCCTATGTAGTCTCTGTGAGCACAGGTTAGTTGATTCTGTGAGTTTTCTTATGGTGTCCGTGCCCCCTTTGGCACCTACAATCCTTCCTCTCCCTTTCCTGCAGAATTTACCAAGCTCCATCTGATGTTTGGCTATGGGTCTCTGCATCTGCTTCCATCGGTTGCTGGTGAAGTCTCTTTGACAATGACTAAGCTAGTCTTCTATGCACGTAGCAGAATATCATTAGGAATTAGGAATCATTTTATTGACTTTTTTTCTTTTTATGGCAGTCCTGTTTGGGTCTATTCTAGATTTCTGGGTAGCCTCTGATTCATGGCCCTCCAGGCAGTGTCAGGGTTAGGGTTCCTCTCCTGGCACGGGTCTCAAACTGGACTAGTCATTGGTTGGCCACTCCCCCAATTTCTACACGACCTTTACCATAGCACATTTTGTAGGCAGGACAAATTGTAGGGTGAAGGTTTTAAGGCTGAATTGGTGTCCCAAACCTTCCCTGGTTACAGGAGATGGCCGGTTCAAGCTCCCAGTCACTCCTTATTAGGACTTTTAGTTAGGGTCATCCTTGTAGATTCCTGGGAGTTTCCATTGCATTAGGTTTTTTACCTTGCTTCCAAAATGAGCCCCCATTCCAGTTCCCTCAGTACTCTTTCCCTGTCTCCTCCCCCACACACGATCCCTCTTTTCCCATCCCTACCTGTCCTCAGTCTACCCACAATATCTATTCTCTTCCCCTTTCCTAGGGGGATTCATAAATTATTGCCACCCCCCACCCTTTGAGCCCTCCTTGTTTCTTAGCCTGTCTGGGTCTGTGGATTGTAGCATAACTATCCTTTACTGCTAATATCCGTGAATACATGTTTGTCTTTCTGGGTCTGGGTTACCTCACTCAGGATGAACTTCTTCTAATTCCATCCACTTGCCCTGAAAACTTCAAAATTTTATGCTATTCTTTTAAAGATTTATTTATTTTATTTATATGAGTAAAAGTAAAAGCTGTCTTCAGACACATCAGAAGAGGGCATCAGACCCCATGACAGATGGTTGTGAGCCACCATGTGGTTGCTAGGAATTGAACTCAGGACCTCTGGAAGAGCAGTCAGTGCTCTTAACCGCTGAGCCATCTCTCCAGCCCAATTTTTTAAACAGCTGAGCAATACTGTATTGTGTAGATGTACCGAATTTTCTTTATCCATTCTCCAGTTGAGAGATATCTAGGTTGTTTCCAGTTTCTGGCTACCATGAATAAAGCTGCTTTGACCATAGTTGAGCAAGTGTTTTTTAGAGACAGGGTTTGTTTCTCTGCATACCCCTTAAAACTCACTGTGTAGACCAGGCTGGTCTCAGACTCACAAAGATCAGCCTGTCTCTGCCTCCTACCCTCCAAGTACTGGAATTAAAGGTGTGTGCCACCTGTCAAAACTGGATATTTTAAAAGACAACTTTTAACATGTTTGTAACGCTGTGGGACTTTTAAAGTTGGCAGTGTCTTAGGTTATGATAACTTTATTACTGTGTAGTCTTGGGGATTAAACAAGAAAGGAGCTGGGCGGTGGTGGCGCACGCCTTTAATCCCAGCACTTGGGAGGGAGAGGCAGGCAGATTTCTGAGTTCGAGGCCAGCCTGGTCTACAGAGTGAGTATCAGGACAGCCAGGACTACACAGAGAAACCCTGTCTCGAAAAAAACAAAACAAAACAAAAAACTCAAGAAAGGAAAGGCTGTGCTTAAGTGATACATTTGTGTGTCAAGTCGACAAGAAGTCAGCTCTGGCTAGTTCTATGTCAACTTGACA
>JANHMN010000023.1:40956350-41096637 GCA_030674055.1 Rhabdomys pumilio | reverse complement strand
GGGGGGGGTCACCTCTGAGCTGATGGTAAGATAGCAGGTGGTCTCACATACCTTTAATCCCAGCACTTGGGAGGCAAGTGGATCTTTGTGAGTTAAAAGCCAGCCTGGTCTTCAGAGTGAGTTCCAAGACAGCCAGGGTTACTTTCTTGGCCTCTACCGTGAGCTCCTGCCCTGTTTGAGTTGCTGTCCTGACATCCTTTGATGAAGTTATATGGAAGTATAAATCAAATAAACCCTTTCCTCCCCAAGTTGTTTTGGTCATAGCAATAGTAAAATCTAAGACCAAACCTTACCACCAGTGCTATGCAGGTGATGCTGGGACCAGTGTCATTTAAAGCCAGAACTTCTCTTGCCTCCTGCAGTTGACTCTCCAGCCAAACCTGACTGAATACTAAAAGGGATGTCTCCAGTTCATGCTGATGCCTGGTGTACTGGTGGCATCTGCATGGGCACCAAGTTGGAATGGGTAGCGGTAGGAATAATACGAATGGACACAAACATCCTGAGACTGAAAAGAGCAGAAGTAGCCACTAGGCTTTAAGAGGCATATGGATGGCAACACAGGAACCTTGGTCAGCGACAAGCTATGCTGACAGTTGGGCAGTATTCAGAGGCATGACTTTATGATGGCCCCGTGGTAAAAGGAAAAGCTGTCAGGGCAGCCACTGTTGGACAGGAGACGTTGAAGGAAATTCAGAGGAACTGGAGCCCCCAGTGGCTTATGTAGTCTCCCACCTTCTAAGACCCCCAGGGAATTGGGAAACTTGAGATACCTTTACAAAGGCCAGGGCCACATTCCCCCTTCCCCCACCAAGATACATCAAGAAGCAGCTTGCTGGAGTCATATAAAGTTGGCCACAGGAGCCAGCATGGGGTGGGATGGAAAATACTAAATGCTGGCATTCCAATAAAATTCTCCAACATTCAGCATGCCATCCAGTCCTGTGAGGCTGTGTATGGATGCTCTGACAGGATGCACATATAAGCTAACCTGCCTGTTAAGGGACTGCAGAAATATATATGTCCCCTGCCTGCCAGTGAGTAGTATATGTTCTCGCTTGTGCAGACACCATAGGCTTTACTCAGGCCTTATCCCTGTAAACAAGCAACACGTGAAGCTGCCATAAACAGCCTACCCCACCTCAGTGTTACACATGATACTGGGTGAACAGGGCCCTCACATACAAGTGTTATCACCAACACGGGGCAGCTGCCTTCCAGGAGTCTCCTCTGCCTCATGCCAAGGCAGCTTGCTTGCCCCAAGCCTTTCATCTTACAGGACTCACAAAAGCTTGGCCCTCAGGAAGTTCTGGGCACTCCATAGAGCTTCCAGGGGCCTCTTACTAAGCCTCCTAGCTCAGCCCTACCTGCAGGGTACCCCCAAGGCCACATTCCAACTTAGGGAAATGATGAGGGGCAGATGTGGCCAGCAGAAATGTCAGCCTGGGCAGAGGAGAGCAGGACAGCTAGGGGGATGTGACATATGGAAGCCAGCTCTGTGTCCCCAAACCACGTAGGTGGCAGGCATATCTACTTATTACAAGCCATGCATAGTAGGGCCTGTGGACCAACACCTTGTAGTGGATTCACTCAGAATCCAAACAGCCAACCTGGGAGGAGAAACTGGGCAGTATAGCTAGCCATCTGCCTGTCTTCCCAAGACATCTCTCTCTGAACAAATCTGAGGTGAAACTGAGGACCCTTGACCTCAGTGGAAACCAGGCTGCCTGTGGTAAAGAGTGGCAGAAAATCTATGAACTACCAGCAGCCTACAGGCTGAGGTGTCTGTGTCCCCAGGACTCCACTTGGCTACCTTGTCTCATCTGAATCTGAAGTAAGTGTAGCTGGGTATAGCAAGGTGCCCCACTAAGAGTGAGCCCAGTGCTCCTGTGTCACCTCTGTCTTGCCCTGCAGGCTACAGGAAAGGCAGAGGCCTCTGGCAGTTCCTCCCTGCCTAGCAGATCTCAGCGCTGCCCAAGACCCAACTGGCCAGATATGTTCTCTTTAAAAAATTTTTTTTTATTCTAGCCAGGCAGTGGTGATGGACACCTTTAAACCCAGCACTCAGGAGGCGAAGGCAGTCAGATATCTGATTGGGTTCAAAGCTAGCCTGGTCTACAGAGTTCCAGGACAGCCAAAGCTACATAGAGAAACACTGGAAAACAAACAAACAAAAAAACAAAAAAAAACCCCAAAAAACCCCAAACCAAATCAAACCACACCAAAAAACCAAAACAACCCATTTATTTGAACCTAGGCATTGTGGTGCACCCTTGTAACCTCAGTACTGGGGAGGCTTATGCAGGAGTACCACAAGAAACAGGCAAGCCTCACATAGTGAGATCCTGTCTCAGACACACACATACAAAAAACAATTCTTAGGAGAAGTGGCAGCCAGGTCAGCTGAGATGGAAGAACTGGGTACAGAGGTCATCCTGTCGACCCAATAGGCCTTTAGCGGGGATGAACTCCAGAGGTACTGACTCAGGCATCTTCTTCTTCAGGTCCTGCTCAAAGATCTGCAAAGGACAGACGGTGGTCCTGGAATGGGTGCAGTGGTCCCTATGGCATGTACCCACAGCCCTGTGCACAACACTCACCTCATATGCAGTAAGCTCCAGAAGTGGTGCGATGCTGACCTCAGGGACAGACAGCACCTGGTTGATGACACTGGCAGCTTTGGACACCTCAGGGTGGTAGTGTTGCTGGAGGGTCTAGGAGTAGCACACAGTGATGTTAACGGGGACCATGTGACACACTGGCAGGACCTCGGGATGGAGCTTGAAGTCCTGAGTCAGTGCGAGGTGACTGAATTCCTTGGTACAGCTTGGCATGGTACCCTGTGTGACCAAGATCCCTGGGGGTAGCTGTAGACACGTCAGTGGAGATTCCAATGCGTTCCCGAATCTGGACAGGTGGTGACTCACCTGCAGTTCCCACAGGCAGCTCTCCAAGGCATGGCTCTTGGCTGGGTCCTTCTCCATTGGGTCATATGGATCAGCATCTAGCTCTAGAAACAGATCGAGGTTTCTGCCATTTCCATTCATCATCTGGGCCACAGGAGGCAGGAAGGACTCTTGCCAGGGAGTGCCACCAGGCCCAGCTATTCCTGTGCTCACCAGGGCCCTGTGGGCGGTGCACCATAACTCGGCAGGCAGGGTGTCTACGCAGCAGGTTGCAGATTAAGGGCAGGACCATAAGTAGAGCCTCAGGAGGTGCTGTTAGCGCCAGCCGGGCCAGGCGTTTGGCAAAGGCAGCCACCAGGTAGGCAGGGAGGTGGCTGGGAAGGCAATAGGTATGAGAAGATAGGTCCCCAACATCCTTCCTCCTCCTCCCCAAACAGGACTGCAGCCCCACACTCACGAGGACGAAAGGAAGAGGTCAGCCAAGTGAAAGAAACGGGCTCGGTACTTGACGTGAAAGATGGATGGATCCAGGAGACCATAGAGCTTTTGGTAGAAGTCAGGGTACTCCCTGAGGGAGAGACCAGAGAGGATCCATGAGGTGAGCAACACAGGCACACATAGAGAAGCCAGAGAGCAGATCAATGCAGTCCTGTCTGACACTCACAGGTTATGCTTATGGATGAGGATGAAAAGCCCGTTCAAGGCCAGGAGGCTGATGGCACCACCTGCAGAAACACAGGAAGACATGAGGCCACACCTTGCTCACCCGGAGCCTAAGCAAGGGAGGGATGGCTATAGTTGTAGATGGCCAGCCTATACTGTGACTACTAAGGCCACATGCAAGAAGGGCTTGGAGCTTAGTTCCAGTCTGCCACACTCTGGAGCTGGAGCTTGGCCCTTGCCTGGGTGGAAGTCCCACTTACCCACATCACAGGCACTTGTGAGGAAGTCAATCATGAGTGTAGGTTGAGCCAGGTGGGGCAGGATGGAGTCATGCATGGCCACCAGCACCTTCTTGTACAGGCTGAGGGGCAGCTGCAGAGATTGTGTTAGTCAGGGAGGTGATTTCCCTTGTCCCCACTCCCCACACCAAAACCAGGTACTTCCACCCACCAGACTCTACCTTGTGCTTGAGGAAACCAAGCCACATGTCCTGGAAAGCTTTCCTGTGCTCCTGCAATGGGACCAGGCGGTACATGAATCCGGACACATCCAGCCCCTCTTCGCCAACACTGACCCACCCAGCCCCTTTTACCCTGTCAGCCCGATGGCAGTCTGCAATGCCATGTCTCAGCACAAGGAGAGATAAGGCCCAGAGAGGTTAGAGACTCAGGTCTGAGCTGGTCATAGTGACACATAAAAGAGGCACTGCTTAAGACAGGAGAGTGCATGTGTTGTCTGTAATCTACCCAGAGAGGAGGAGCCTACGCCAAAGGAAGGTCCTCCAGTCTGAAAGCATCTCACCTTCAAGTGAACGACCTTCCACTTGTTTGAAGTCTCTGTAATTACAGCAAAGAGAGGTCACCAGCTTGTAAGACAGTGGCTAGTCAGGCTTACAGACCGGGACTCTGTTCAGCCGCCCACCTGCTAGGGGTCGGGCTCCTGTGGGCCTGAACGTGCCCCGAACTCACGTGCATGCTTCACATAGAAGTTGGCGAGTTCACACTCTTGGAGTGGTAGGTTCACAGCAGACAGCAACGTGAAGGCATTGTTCCAGAAGGTGAGTGACACCTGTAGGAAGCCTGACCTAAGCATCTGGCCAGGCTGCTACCACCTACCTGCCTCCCTGAGGTTCGAGGACACAGGGTGGTGATAAGACCCAGCTGTTTACCTCACGTTGCTGGCTGGTGGCCCGGGCCATGATGCTAGTGGCCATCTGCATCGCGTGGTAACGGATGTCATCATATTCCAAGTATTCACAGAACTGAGAGATAAGCAGGCTGTGGTCATCCTCTGGTGGGAGCAGGCCTCCTACCACTGCCTGGGGACAGAGAAAGGGTGAATGACTTTGTCCCAGAGTGGTCCAAGCATGGCTAAGAAGAGTACTGCAAGCCCCATACCACCAACTTGTCTGCTATTTCCTCCCCAACTGATGAGACACTCAAAGACTAGTGAGCAGGAAGCCTTGCTCAGCTCCCAGGTAAAGGCAAATCAGAAATAATTCCCCCAGCTATTTGATCAGTCTGCTGGCTCATGGGACAGCCTTAGGATGGGGCCACCACAGTCTTCTAGGTCCCACTAAGGCCTTACCCTGAGGAGTGCTCGAGGGAAGAGGTAGTGGTTTTCCCACTGGGGTTTCTCCAGGGGTTTCGCTCCTTCTAGCTGCACGAACTTCATCAGCGTCTTGAGGGCTAGTTCCTGGGATGTAGAGAAGATCGACCATGAAGCCTCCACCCTCCAGGAGGCCCCCCCAGAGTTCATCTAGCCTCAGGGAAAATCTCTCATAGCCAAGCTTAGACCTGGGCCAAGAAGCAGCAGAGAAAGGAGACCAGACCCAAGCTTATCTTGCTTCGTGTTACATGTATGTGATGATGGTGACATGCTCTTGCTAACTTGGGACAGAACTTGTAACAGAACTTGGCCTAAGACATGCACATGCACACAAGCTATACACAAGTTAGGGCTGCAGGAGAGGCCACCTAACTGTTCCCTTGTCCCCCAGTTTTGGAGATGCGTCAGCAAATGTGACAATGTACGAAGCAGATATGCTGATCAGAACTAGGGTTACAGCCTCCATGTCTTCAGGGGACACAGTGAAAAAAGCACATAGAAGACAAAGAACAGTGATAAAGATGTCTTGGTAAAAGTCTCTCAGACAAGTGAGGGAAGAGATGCTCAAGTCAAAGCCCCTACTCCTGCTTTAGAGATGAGGAGAGAAGCTGGGCCAAGGACTTCAAGACTCACCTTGACCTGGAAGGAGGGATGGGTCAGGAGTTCCTCCAGGCGGTTACAGCAGCTGTGGTAGCGGTGTCTCATCCACACCTTGTATTTGTATGTGGCTTCCTGGGATCCTGGGGACAGAGTTAGAGCTAACTCGCACTGATGTTTATGTATGCCAAGCCAGACTAAGGTCCCAAACGCAGCCCCATCTTCCCACTGTTTCCCTTCTTGACAGTTGTGAACCTGATCCCAGGCCAGGGCTTGGAAAAGACACGTTTCTGAGCCCTGCAAACTGGGAGCGGGTACTGAGACGCAGTTCGTCTCACTTTGCCTCAGGATCTGGATCTCCCAAACACTAGGGCAGTGACAGTATCAAACTTTGTAAATGGAGCAAATTTCCACGAGTAAAGAAAAAAAAAAAAAAACCCAGCTATGTATACGAATTCACTTAGTCCTAGCAAAAATACACGGATCTCATTTCCTGAGCCACAGTGAGTTGACTGCAACGTCTACGACAGGGCCCTGGCTCGGGGTTGTTCCTCCAATGTTGACAAGGAGTCCCACCAGAACTGCCTGGCGGAGAGTACCCCACGCCCTCCAGGTCACTCACCAGCAAGGACCGTGTCTTCGCGTGGCAGCGAGCCCACGAACAGCTCTTCCCGCTCCAGCAAGGTACCGAAGAGTCGGCTGCACGTTCGCACTCCTTCCTTAATTTCCTCGGGGTCCTCGGACTGAGACCGGAGGCCCGACAAGGTGAAGCTCGGCCCCGTCGTGACTCCCACTTGCTGCCCCAGGTCCGCCCCCGCCGCCCCCGCGGCTCACCTGAAGCACAGCTAAGATGTCGAACACCGCGTTCGCCTGGCCACGACTCTTCAGCACCGCCTCCAGTAGGCGGCCGAGCTCTTGCCTGGAGCCCGCCGAAGCCGGGTGCCGCTCCATGCCGCCGCTAGCTGCTTCCGAGAACACACGTCGGGGCCGAGTGTGGTCGCACGCGTGACGTCACCGGCGCCTCTAGGTCGCGGACCCGGCGTACGTCATCAAAGAGTGCCGAAGAGGAACCAAGGCGTGCGGCAGTTATGGCGCTGTTCCACATAGCGCGGTACGCGGGCCCGGAGGCTGCGGGGCCGGGGGATACGGAGGCAGAGGCGGGCAGCCGGGCTCGAGTGCTGCTCGAGCGACTGCAGAACCGAGCTCGTGAGCGACAGCAGCGGGAACCGGAGGTCGAGTCCGCGGGGACGTCCGCGGAAGCGGCAGGCAGGCGGAGACGGCGGCCCCGACGGCGGCGTGGAGTGAGCAGCTCGGTGGCTCAGAACCCGGAGGCTCCTAGGGCAAAGCGGCAGAAAACGGACGACCAGAAGGCGGAAAACGACGTGGACGCAGGTGGGCCGTGAGTCCGCCCTGTGGACAGGGCATTGGAAGCTTCTTGCGTGCGCCGCGGGGTTGACGTCTTCTACCTTGTGCTGTGTTGCTCAGGGAGAGGTGAGGAGGCTCAGGGGGAGCTCAGTGCTGGCGCAGAGGACCCAGGTGTGAGCCCTCAGGAGGAAGTCCAGAGACCTCCGGCTTCAGGCCGGGTGCTGGGGGACTTTACAAGAAGGAAGAAGACACCGAAGGTGAGTAAGCCTGTCTGCGGTTCTTTTAGTCCTCCTGGGACTCTTCAGTCTTAGCCGGGAGGTTTTTGGCTTTTTTTTTTTTTTTTGCTTCGCCATCACATGGCCTTAACTACAAAAAGCGGGAGGCTTATAGATTATAAAGTTCCGCTGGGTATGCATGGACGCTCTTAAAACTGAAATCCAGAGACAGGTAAGAACTATTGGGATAAGCCCCCGTGGTGTGCCTGTCTGCCTCCGTTGAAAGCAATATTTGGTGCACGGAGACAATTGCTGGGTTGGTAGGCTTATAGGCAAAGTACTTCATGCAGGGTAGGGTGTCTGTTGGTCCAGGTGTCTTGTCCAAAGTTTGCAAGAGTGGGTGGCGGTGAAGGGGTTGAAGAAAGACTGGTTAGGGTCTCTTCTGTTGTTGTTCCTGGTTACTAATGACTCCAACAAGCCTGAAGCTTTTTGCTGAACTCTTTTTTTTTTTTTTCCCCTTGCTTTCAGGTCCAGCCTTTCCTGCCAACATGGTTGGCTAAGCCAAGCTGTGTCAAGAAGAGTGTCACTGAGGATCTTACTCCTATTGAAGACATCCCCGAGGTTCACCCTGACTTGCAGAAGCAATTGAGGGCTAATGGCATCTCTTCCTACTTTCCAGGTGCTTCAGTGCTTCAGCCCTGGGCAAATGATGGGGTGAACTCCTTGAGGCAGCCTTTCCTGGGCTGTTAGAGCTGAAGTGTCAGGGTTGTGGCTTAGGGGTCCCTACTGCACATCAGATCAGTGAGCTTCTGTATTCTTGGGTTCAGGTCCTTGACGATTACCTGAGGCCTTATCCACTCCTGGTGACATCTTTATCCAGGAGAATTCCTGAGTGAAGTGGTATATCATGGCATATACTTGACATGTTTCTTTCTTTCCTTCCTTCCTTCCAGTCCAGGCAGCTGTGATTCCCGCCCTCCTCGAGAGTGCTGACAATGGGTTTCTTGTAGGCAGAGGTGGCTACCAACCTAGTGACCTCTGCGTTTCTGCCCCAACAGGCAGTGGGAAAACACTGGCCTTTGTCATCCCTGTGGTACAAGTGAGTATGTGGGCACAAATTTGCAGCTGGAGCGCAGCAGGGAGGGTCCCGGTAGCACAGATGGTCTCTTATCTCTGCAGGCCCTGTTGCATCGAGTGGTCTGCCACATCCGTGCACTGGTTGTGCTTCCCACTAAGGAGCTGGCCCAACAGGTGTGTCAGCTCTATATCCAGAAGTCTGTGTCCCAGCTATAGTTGCCCTGTTTGTACATGCTACTTACGTCCTCACCACCTGTCTATCACTCAAGGGTCTTTGCTGTGGCCGGGTCCTTTTGCAGGTGAGCAAAGTATTCAACATCTACACAGACACCACACCTCTTCGGGTGGCCTTGGTGACTGGACAGAAGTCACTGGCCAAGGAGCAGGAGAGCCTTGTCCAGAAGACGTAGGTGTGCCAGGTGGTGGGCCCTTCAGGACATCCTTCCTCAGCCCAGCTGGTGTCCTTTGGTTGGGGTGGTCTCGGTGCTGTAATGTGAGCTTTGAGTTAGATGGCCCTGGGAGGCACTTCCTTTCTCTGAGTCTCTATGGTCTGTAGAGCAGATGGCTTCCGTTGCCTGGCTGACATTGTGGTGGCCACGCCTGGCCGCCTGGTGGACCACATTGACCAGACCCCAGGATTCAGCCTTCAGCAGCTCCGCTTCCTGGTAGGCCACCACCTTCTGGACATCTGGGCTTCTAGCTGGGGTGATCTCAGCAGGAAGTCTTCATTTGGCCCTTGCTCCTGTCTCCTGTAGATCATCGATGAGGCTGACCGGATGATAGATAGCATGCACCAGTCCTGGCTGCCACGAGTGGTGGCAGCTGCCTTCTACAATGAAGACCCCACAGGCTCCTGTGCCCTGCTCGAGAGGACACAGCCCCAGGCTGTGACTGCTGCCAGGTATCCTGCCTTGCATGAAGGCTGCCTCCTTCATGTACTGCTCCCTTTCTTAGCTCCCTTGCTGGCCCTGTAATAGGGATCAGGTTGGCTCAAGGAAGCCTGACCTACTCATATGCCCTTCCTTTTCCAGCACCTGTGTTCCCCAGATGCCTCTCCAGAAGCTGCTGTTCTCAGCCACGCTGACCCAGAACCCCGAGAAGCTGCAGCGCCTTGGCCTCTACCAGCCGAGGCTTTTCTCCACAAGGCAGGGACCCCAAAGCCCTAAAGACACAGTAGAGGTGGATGAAAACGTGGGGAAGTACACCTTCCCTGTGGGGCTCACGGTGAGCAACTAGGACATATGGAGTAGGTGCTGGTGTGGGGCAGGTTGGTGCCCAGGTCCAGGGCTTCTGGCTAGTGCCTATTGTCCATTTCCCACAGCACTGCTATGTGCCCTGTAGACTCAGCTCGAAGCCACTCGTCGTCTTACACCTGGTCCTTGGGATGAACTTCTCAAGGGCTCTTTGCTTCACTAACTCCCGAGAGAATTCCCACAGGTAAGCTGAACTAGGGTGGGTGTAGCCAATATACACTAGACCCTGGTACCACCTGGCCTCTTCTCTACCCAGGCTCTTCCTGTTAGCACAAGCTTTTGGGGGTGTGAGTGTGGCTGAATTCTCCTCCCGCTATGGGCCTGGCCAAAGGAAGAAAATCTTGAAGCAGTTTGAACAGGGAAAGATCCAGCTGTGAGTACCTGGAAAACAGACAGGACCCACTATATAGAGTTGGGGTGTTACTGGGCCCTGCTAGTTTCTGGGCAGCTGATTTCCAAGAGAGACTTAGAACTAACCGTGGTAGGGTAGACACAGGGGTGGATGTTTGTCTCTGGTCCTCAGCCCCACTGCCTGTATCTGTCTCATCAGCCTTATCAGCACAGATGCTACCGCTCGAGGCATTGATGTGCAGGGTGTGGAGCTGGTGATTAACTATGATGCCCCACAGTACCTGAGGACCTACGTGCACAGGTAAGGGGTAGTTGGTACTGGCCATTGATAAGCCACATTATGAATTCTTGGTCATCCTATGTGGGATCACCTTTCATGATGGTTATGTGTAGTGTGGCCAAGAGAGAGAGAGGCGCTGTCCTGTCAGGTCTCTGGGCTGGGAGCCACTGTCTAAAACACTCATGCTTGGTTTCAGGGTGGGGAGAACAGCCCGAGCTGGGAAAACTGGACAGGCCTTCACACTCCTCTTGAAAGTGCAGGTAAGACTGATTAGTTCTCAGCAGATGTCATGGGCAGATCCAAGCTGCTACAGATGCTGGCCTGATCCAGACTCCTTCCCATGAAACCCCTCTCTCTCAGGAAAGGAAGTTCCTTCAGATGGTGTCAGAAGCTGGGGTGCCTGAGCTGGCACGCCATGAGATACCCAGGAAGCTTCTGCAGCCACTGGCTGCTCGTTACGAGACAGCCTTGTCTCAGCTGGAGAAAACTGTCAAGGTGAGGGCTTCTACAAGTTCAGCCTGTGCCCTAGTAATGCATCCCACACAGGAAGGGAGACAGGCAGGAAGCAGCCTCAGGCTGGGAGATGCCTTCTTTACCATGGTGTCTGTTGTCTTGCAGTTGGAGGGCAGGGGCTGCAGCTAGCAGGAAGGATCAGAATGGTGCAAAGCTACCTTTTCTTCCACAGGAGGAACAAAAGCTGAAGGCAGCCTAGATGGGAACAGGCCCCTGGAGGGAACATACTGCCCGCGTGAGTGTTTCGTGTGAGCAGAAGATAAGTTCCTTGGGGTTCCAATGGAAACAATCCTTCTCCCCAACTCCATGGGCAAGAGCCATGAGTAATGGCTCTTGGGTTGGACCACTGGTGTCCAGTTGATCTTTGGAAATAAGCTCAGGGTGACGCTGAAGGATGCCTTCAGGAGTGTGACCAAAAACTATGGTGACTGCAGATTAAAGTGCTTATGTTAGCATCTCGTGTCCATGGAGAAGCTGTGGTGAGCCTGTTCCAGGCAAATCATTAGAGCCCAGAATAGGTTGGCAGCAGCCCTGAAAAGATTTCCTTGGCTACTAGACTTCAAGATCACAATTAATGATCATAATTACTTTATAATTAGCCACCACCCATATGAGTTCTTAAATGATGGGAGGGTCCTTCCCTGATCATAGTCAAGGAGACTTAGCACTTACCTGTGCTTATGAGAAGCCTGTATTTGAAAAGTCTGTGTATCAAAAAAGATAAACTATTTTCATTTGTATTCAGAAAAAAAAAAAAGGATCACTTGACCACATACAAATTCCCCGATAGCTCCAACACAGCCACCTAGCTACGCCTCTTAACTGAGGACACCTAGGCTATCCCACGGGAGCGCAGGCCACAGGTGCTGTCTTCAGGCCGTTGGTGGCTCTAGGAAGTTAGATAAGGGGAAGCCTCCCACAACTTTGCCCCAGCCGTCCCCCCTTTAAATTTCACATATATGAGTGTTCACCCGCATGTATGTCTGTACAACGTGTGCCTAGGACCCAAAGAGGCTAGACGTGTTTGTTGGATCCCCTAGAACTGGAACTACAGGCGGTTAGTTGTAAGCTGGGTCCTCTACAGGAGTTGTAACCACTGAGCCATCTCTGTGCCCTTATCCAAGCCCTTTTTAAATCTGGAGCTACCGCAGCCCTGGCTTCCCTTGCTGCTGCCTCGCTCCAGGTGCGTTGGCTCTACCTCCTCCCCGTGACCATTCAGAACATGCATTACTCCTAGACCCAGGCTCACATCACTTGTTTCTCACAGGATCAGACCCTTCCCCTGCACCCAGAGACCTCCCGAACACTGTCTGCCAAGACCGAGTTATTATTAAGGTCATATGCTGGCTTTCTGTCTGAATTGGTGATACTAGAAGGGAAGGGACAGGTGCTAAGATGGCAGGTGTTCACAATGTTAGAACACAATAATTTGTAATAAGACCAAACTCACATTTAATGTGCACGAGAATTACAGTTGTAATGTTTAGTGCCTGTGTATTAGGCCCAGGAAATGTTTTTCCAAAGCATGTTTTAACTAGAAATGCCTGTTTTCTAACAAAATCTTAGGTAGAGCCTAATAGTAAGAATAAAGCAGACAAAGCCACTGCGGACCTGCAGCAGCAGCAGCAGCAGACACATTTTGTTTGCAGAAGAGTTTAAAACTGGGGGAAATGATTTCTGCAGAAGCACCAAAAACAAACATGGGCTCATCTCAGCATTAACCCTGCCAGGCAGTTGCCACTGAAGCCACCTTATCACCTTGGTCCCTGAACACAGTGGCTCAGCAGTGCCCTGCCCCACAGTGGGACACAACACAGTGAAACAGTTGGAGTAACTCACTCATCACATTGGGCCTGTCTGTTTACCTGACCTGTAGTGGTTACCTTACAGCTTTCTCTGGCCTGGAAACTGACTCATGTTGACTCGAGCTCTGGAATTTGCATCCTAGCCTCTTGCTGTGTGTGAGGCTGCTCCCTGGGAGGAGTACCCTGAACTGAGAGATTAAAACTAGCTGGTGTCATTCTTATTCTTTGTTTTTTTTTGGGGGGGGGGGGATGTTTTGGGTTTTTTGTTTGTTTGTTTATTTTGTCTGCATGTTTAGCTGTGCACCATGTGTGTAGTTCTCTGTGGAAGCCAGAAGAGGGCACCAGATCCCCTGGGACTGAGTATGTATATAGGTGCTGGGGATTGACCCTGGGTCCTTTGGAAAAGCAGCCAGTGTTCTTAACTGATGAGCCATCTCTCCAGCCCATCATTGTGTCCCTTAAACCATAGCCTTTATGGGTAAATACAGCCACTGATGTATCACAGTGTAGTCACAGTTGATTTTTGAAACAGCTAGTCTTTTTACAATTTTTCATTTGCTGAGCAGGTTTCTCTGCATAGCCTGGCTGTGCTGGAATTTGCTCTGTAGACCAGCAGCCTTGAACTCGCCTGCCTCTGCCTCTTGAGTGCTGAGACTAAAGGCCTGTGTCACCACCACTCCTAGCCAGATACTAGGATTTCACAGACCAGAACTAACAGATAAAACTTTCATACTAACCCTTCAGAGTCTGCTAGCACCTGGTCTGAGGGTCAGACTTCTTCTAAGTAATCAACATTGTATTACTAATATTACCATTGCTTTCAGCATTTCATACAATGACATTTGATCAACACACCCTTTTTCTCCCATGTCCTCCTCCATTCTCACCTTCCCACTCACCTGACCCCAAGATTTTCTGTTGTTTAAACCCATTGAATTGATTTGTGTATTTACTCTTAAGTGTGGTTCCTGCCCTGCAGTGTGGCCAGCCTACCACGGGTAGCAGCAGCAGCAGCAGTAGCCCCTCAACATATGCACTGTGTCTTGTGCGTGCCGTTACAGCTGCTCCAAGGTTATATGTCCTGCTGCCCTGTTGTGTCTTGGAAGCACTTTTCCTTGGAGTCTTGTACCGCCTCTGGTGCTTAAATTTTTCTGTATCTTCTTCATCAGAGATCCCTGAGCCTTGGATGGAGAGGTGTAAGGTGCTGCAGTTAGGGTGCCGCCCTCCACACACACTTGACTCTGAGCAGCTCTCATTGGCAAGCAGCTTTCTGACACAGTGGAGAGGTGCACTTGCCTATGGGTATAGCAGTGCCATTAGAAGTCATTTTAATCCTATGCTCATTTTAAAAGACAGTATTTGTTTCTCAAGTCTGTGACCTATCCGGCCACAGGTTCTTGGACCCATTAACAGCACCTGCTATTTGATGGAGTAGGCCTTAAATTGGATCAGAAAGTGGTTGAACAACTAGAGAAGGGTCAGCAGTTAAGAGCATTTACTTGAATAGGGTTTGGTTTGGTTCCTAGAACCCACATGGCTTACAGCTGTCTGCAGCTCCAGTGTCCTCCAAGGGCACCAGTCACACACACTATACATGGACATATTGAAGAAAAAATCATTTTCAAGAAAATGGTTGGTGCCTGGCTTGGTGGCCCACACCTTTAATCCCAGCACTTGGAGGCAGAGACAGGTAGATCTCTTGAGTTCAAGGCTAGCCTGGTCTACAGAAGAGTTCCAGGACAGCCAGGGCTACACAGAGAAACCTTGCCTTTTTTTGTTTTTTAAGCAGTTGCTTCCTCCTTTAAGACTGCCACTAAAGCACCATGGGCATATCCTGTCAGGCTAGTCATTATTGCAGCTCACAGGATTGACAGCTGGATAAGGGTTTCCCTCCGGCTAGCCAGTAGAGATGAAGCATCCAGGTTGAATACCAACCTGATTTTTCCATGTTGGATGATGTATGTTCAACAATAAGGTCTTACCGTTCTGGAGGGTAATCAAGATCACCGGCAACAGTATGCGTGTTTGGGGGTTTATGGCACCCAATGGCCAACAGTTCAAATAGGTAACCCATTCCTTGGGTTATTTGCTAGCATGTGTTACCTAGTTGGGATATTATGCCCCCAACACCCCAGTATAGGGGTAACTCCATTTAAACTTGTATGTATATGTATATAATAGAATGTGTCTGCAGAAGGTTTTTCAAAAGGCCTTTAGGCCCAGAAGAGGGCATCAGATCCCATTACAGATGGTTGTGAACCACCATGTGGTTGCTGGGAATTGAACTCAGGACCTCTGGAAGAGGAGTCAGTGCTCTTAACCTCTGAGCCATCTCTTCAGTCCTCATATTCACAGTCTTAATCCTACCAATCCATGAGCGTGTGAGGCTTCCCCATCTTTTGTTTCTTTAGTGTCTGGAAGTTTTTAATGTATGAGTCTTTCACGTCCTTAGATTTATTCTAAGCTTTTTAATTTTTATTAATTTATTACTATTATTTTCATGATAGGGTTTCCTTGGTGTAGCTCTGTAGATCAGGCTGTCCTCAAATTCAGATTCCCCCTGCCTCTACCTCCTGAGTGTTGGGATTAAAGGTGTGTGCCACCACTACCACCCAGCAAGCTTTTATTTTTAGGAATTATGGATGGGGTTGCTTCTCTGATTTATTTCTCAATTATGTCTGGCATTTGTATATAGGTTACTGATTTTTGTGTGCTAATATTGAATCCTGCTACTTTGCAGAATGTATCAGATGATGGGGTTACTGGTGTGTGTACATGTAGTGTGTATTTTATGTATAAAATCATAAATTCATATAATTTATGTATAAAATTATATAATTCTTGGACTTCATTTCCTATTTTCCATTTGTCTCCTTGTCTCACCACTCTAGTTAAAGATTCCAAGTACTATACGGAACATGAGGAGGGAGAGTAGACATTCTTGTTTTGTTTGATTTTAGTGGAAATGCTTTGAGGTTTTCTCCATTTAGCATATTGCCTGTAGGGTTATTTTTGCCTTTATTATGTTGAAACATGTCCCCTTTCCAGGACTTTGATCACAGAGATGTTGGATTTTGTCACAGGCCCTTTCTGAATCATGTGGTTTCTGTCCTTGAGTTGGATGGTGTGTGGTGTATTAAGTTTATTGACCCAGGCTGAATCATCCCTGCATCTCTGGGAGGAAGCCAATCTCATCAATTTAGTTTTTAAATAGTTGAGAATTTTTACATATGTTCATCTAAAAGGTTGGCTTATAATTTTCTTTTCTTTTTTCTTTCTTTTTTTTTTTTTTTTTTGGTGCATTTTTGGTTTTGGCATCAGGCTAAAACTAAACTCAAGAAATAATTCAGTGTTCCCTCCTTTCCTACTTTCCAGAATAGCTTGAGTAGTACTGATATTAGTTCTTCAAATGTCTCATCAGATTCTCCATTGTATACATCTGACCTTTAACTTAGTTGTGAGATTAACTACTGCTTTTATCTCATTGGTTGTTATGGGTCACTTCATCTTAATTTTGGTAGGTCACATGTTTATAGAAATTCAGAAATTAGAATTTGTTGCAATGTTTTCCTTTTTGACTCTGGTTTTAATTTGGGTCCTCTTGCATCTTTTGGTTAGGGTTTGCCAATCTTGCTAATGATCTCAAAGAAACACCTCTCCATTTCATTCTCTCTCTCTTTCTCTTTCGTTTCTATTTCATTCATTTTAGCTCTGATTTTGGTTATCTCTAATGTAGTCTTTTTGATTGTTTTTGAAAGTAGGCTTTTATTGATATAAGCCCCCCCTTATTGTAACCTTCATTGTATCCTATAGACTTTGGTATATATTGTGTGTTCATTTTTCCTCCTCCTCCTCCCTTTTCCCCCTCAGGTTTGAGACAGGGTTTCTCTGGCCCTGGTTGTCCTAGAACTCGCTCAATAGACTAGGCTGGGCTTGAGAGCCTGCCAGCCTCATTAAAGTGTGACACCACTACCTGGCATGGTTTCATTTTCATTCAATTGGAGGAATTTAATTGCTCTCTTGATCTCTCCCTTGACCCAATTTCTATCCAGTAGTGTGTTGTTTAGTCTCCATGAGTTTTTGTGCGTTTTGTTGTTTCTTTGTAGCCAAGTACAATGCATAGCATTTTCAGTTTTTCTAAATTTGATGAGACACAAATTAGACTTTGTGTAGTAATGTATGATTGGCTTTGGAGAAAATTTTTTTTTTGCCATAGGACCTAGGCATCAGGAATGAGATCCCTGGTAGTGTTTTTGACGTGGTTTTCTGGGCTTGCCTTTATGGAATGGGTGCTTGGATCTGGTTTTCAGTTCTTGGATCCACTTTGTGTTGATCTGCAAATGGGGTGTCAGACATGGTCCAGCTCAGCAAGGGTAAGTTCAACCTCTGAGCCTGGGAGTAAACTTCTAGGCTTAGAAGATTGCTACTGTCTGTCTTCAGAAGTTTGCAGGGCCTCACCTGGCTCTGTAGGTGGTTCTTGGGTAGCAGGGCTCCTGTCTCAGCAGAAGTGGGCGTACTCTGAGGGTGGTACAGGATGCCACACCATCCTCAAGTGAAGGTGAGTGTAGGGATGGCAAGATGGGGTCCTCATCTAGGATCAGGACACTGTATGACTCCAGTATCTTAGTGTGTGGGGTAGTAAACTGGCTCAGGGGCTTCCTTCCTGGAGACTCCATTTGATAGGTAGGTGACTGATGGATGGGTAGGTGGAATGAGTCTGAGGGTACCCTACATGGTCAGACTCCATACCGTGCTGAACAGTGCGGAGGGTAGGATGACTTGATAGGCAAGTAGACAGGCCAAATGAGTCTGGGGTCAGACTTTACACAGTGTCAGGGCAGCACAGTGGGTGGGGTACAGGCAGGTGACTGGAATGGGTCCCCTTTCCCTCCCCTCTCCCCCATAAACTCCCCTGGCTAGCCTGATCCCCTTTGCTTCTCTACTGGGGATTAGGAGTTATGTATACCACACTGTGCTTGAGAGCTAGCCATTTTGGATGGGCAGTGTCTCAACCCTGTCAGGCCTGAGTGTATGCTTAAATTTTTCTCAGCCTTAATTTTAGTAATGGTTCTTAAAAAAAAATTTTTTTTTTTTTTTTTTGGTTTTTTGAGACAGGGTTTCTTTGTGTAGCCCTGGCAGTCCTGGAACTCACTCTGTAGACCAGGCTGGCCTCGAACTCAGAAATCCGCCTGCCTCTGCCTCCCAAGTGCTGGGAGGTTCTTAAAATTCTTTAGCCTCCCTTCTAGTCCACCACCCACCAGAGGTAGTGGAAAAGAAACGTAATTAGGATTCAGGGGGAAGTGGACCTGTTTAGAAATTGTTCTTTGGAGCACATTTGTGATGTCAGGAAATCAATGGTTCAGTTCACAGGAATCAACAGCAGCAGCTCGATCCACTCACAAATACTTCACAGATATACCTGCAGTCCAGTTCAGCAGTGTTGGGATAGCAAACACACATCAGCAGTGGTGGCACGACCTAGCAGACACAGCCAGGCCACTGTTGAATCAGCACAAGTCAGCTATGACCAGCAGAGAAGCCAGGAGCAGCTCTTTGCTGTGCCTCTCTCAAGGAAAAGATTAGCGAAAACTAGAGACCAAGCAGCATTGCAAAGCTGGCTATGCCAGCCCGTCACTGGCCGTTGGGGGTCCTATTTATACTCCAAACATCACATGTCCTCCATAGGTCTTGCCTCATCACATGAGTCTGCATCAGCTGACATCACTCTGCCAATTGGCACGAGTCCATGGAAGCAGCAAGAATTTGCCAGAACTCCAGGGAAGTTTTTGGTATGCTTCTATGAAGTCATGACAAGTGGAACTCAGCAACTCAATGTAAGGCGGACCAATCCTTCCTTCATCCTTTCACATGTCTGCCTTAGCAAAACATGTTTTCACTGGTGTCTCTGCTTCACGTGTGCCCCAGCAAAATACCATCCAACACAACTGACTTTCCAAAGACACTAAATTTTTCACTTCACCTGAGTCATTAAGGTTCGTCTAGGTCTGTACAGGATCAGGCATCTATCTGGTGATGGCGGGACACACCAGAAGAGGCGGAGACCATGGGACCAGCTAGACTGAGGGCCACCTAGGGATCTGTCTGCATGAGGCTGGGTGTGAGCTGAACCCCAAGGAAGAGGTGTGAGGGCCGATTTTGCTTGATAGCTCTAAACAGAAATGAAGCATTGTTTTTCTGGTGTCATAATGGAAGGTGTCCAGGAGAGGACTTTGTATGGTTGTACACGGGGTCACCTGATCATCTAGGGTAGAAGGGGGACGGACTATGCTCATAAGGACATTTCTACTCCCTGGTACAGTCCTGTTGCCAGGTAGCTAAAGAGGAAGACCTTGGCTGTGACTTTGGAGCCAACATTGCTCCTTTTATTAACTTTATAAATTAAACACACCCTTAACCCAAATAGTGGTCTATGAAAGACAGAACAAGAAGGGTGTAGAAAGGTTATTTATTAGCCTTTACTTAGTAGGACATCTTGTCCTTTTAAAATCCTATTCAAGTACAAATGCTTGTGTTTACAAAGTATTTACAATTTCAGTCCTGTTTCTTACATTTTTTAAAAAACACAACAGCTATCTGGTTGAAAAATAAACAAAAGCAACTGCCAAAAATGAGAGACTCTGCTTCTCACGCTGCCTTTTGTGTCCCACCAAACATGTGGCTTGGGCACACTGAAGAAGGCTGTCACAACGGTGGGAAGGGTGGATACAGGTGTGTTGTTCACTAAGGAGCCCACGGACCAACAGGGAACAGGAACTGCTGCTGCTGGGAGCCAGATACCAGGTACCCAGGAATCTCCAAAGCTCTTTCCCCTAACACAGCACACACTAAGACAAAACAATGGGGTTTTGCTTATGAGACCGCATTCAGGAACCTCTTCTGTCTTTTCAACACCTGCTACTTTCTCCCTAAGTTTCACATTAAGAGCTTAAAAGTGAGTTCTGAGTGGCATCAGGATGGGATATAATGTCACATCCCAGCCCACACAGGACACAAAACAGTGGGACGGACATGATGGCACACAATACAACCACTTCTGTCACCCAGGCTGCAGTGCTGACAAGACAGCACAAGCCTCAGGCGACCCAGGCCATAAAACAGGCTTCAGCACTAACGTGGAACATGGACCTTCCACTCTGGCATAGTCAGCCTGTTATGTCCATGAATGCCACGTGTCTGTCACCTTGCAGTAGTAAGAAGAGTAAACACATAGGACTCAGCTTCAACTGCAATGGCCATAACAGGCACAACAGTACAGTCACAACATGTGAAAATTGGTAAAGAGCTGCCACGGGTGGGGTGGACCAAATGATGCCTTCCTAGGCTCTCCAGACTAAGCCTAGACCAGGAAAAAAGTAAGGGAAAGTAATGTTGGTTTCAACTCCACCAAGCTACCTCACCTGCCATATACATATATATAGCACCCGAGACCCACACTAGCTTGTCACAAGAACACTGTAAAAGATCCACGGAGGTGTCTAGTAAAATGTGTCTAAACACATACTATACAGAGATGGTATCAGCCCCAGAGCTTCATTCAAATCAAAGCTAATGTTCAATGGGGCATGATGGGTGGGTGCCTGTAACATAAGCCATACTAAGAAGGGTAAGAGAGAGGACCAGGACCAGAGTGGAGGCTCTGGAAAGAGATGTGGATCTCTGATGGTCTGTCATCTCTCCTGCTGAAAGACTACAAAGCGTATGCTGAACAGTGGTATCCAACAATGGTAGGATATGTAGCCCTACTGAGCTGTGCACACTAAGAAAAACCGTGTGCACTGCCTAAACATGGACTGCCACGGTCACATACACACAGGACAAAGTCAAACAACTGTGTAGCCACCCTATCGGTAGCAAATCCCAGAGTCCACAAAGAGTGTAGTGTTCTGCCAGGACAGCACCAACCAGTTTCCATCCTACTGGCATGGAGGTTTGGTGGGTGTCTTCAGCCTCACAGCAGGGACTCTCATTTGCAACTTTGGTTGCTGGCTTGGGCTGTCAGAGCTGGCTGGAAGCTGGGCTGGGCTTGGGCCACCGGGGGTCTGCAGTGATGCTGAGGCAGTAGTCACCACCTGCTGCTGGATGAGCTTCTGCTGCACTACCTGGGCTGTTGCAGTCACTGTTGGGATCATCTGTACGGGTTGCCCTGCTGCTGTTGCCTGTGTGAGCGTCACTGTCTGTGGAGAAGCCTAAGCCAAGATCAGAAAGCACATGTCACCAGAGAGCAGCCCTGGCAAGCCTACCCCTCTAGCAGGGAACTATTGCCTACACCCCATAGTCTCAGAAAAACGGCAAAGGATTTGGGCCAGTATAACATTATTTAGTTTCTTCAAGTCAACGGACCCCTTAGTGAAAATGTCAGCATTTAAAACAAATGCTGCATCACAAGTAAAAACGGCTCTGGGTCACAAAGGGGTGTTGTCACTTGCCACCTTGCCTCCACCTGGATCCCATGCTGCTGACACAGGCCTGTACTCCCCAGAAGCTGTAATTCTACCTTGTGGAAAATGCCAAAGGTGCCTGCTGAGAGCAGGTTCAGGTACAAGCCAAGTCCTTAAGCTCAGTGGTCTTGCTCTGGAAATTCCCTAGTCATTTTCCCTGAAAGCTCATCTTTTTGTGTGCATTATAAAAACCAAAAGCAATTCTCTAATCACTAGCATCCTGATTCTGAAGGATGAAAACTACAACTTTCCAATAAATTGTGACCCCACTCCAGGTCTCTGCACAGCCTACCTGCTGAGAAGCTGAGGCAACTTGCTGTATACTGGCCACAGGTGTTTGTTGCTGTACAACTTGAGGAAGCTTTGCAACCTTTGACAAAACAAGGCAAGCATACAATTCAAAGTAATGCACGGACATCTCTGTATTAAGCAAATAAATAATAGCAGGTAATATGGAGAAACAATCTCAAGTGTGCCCACCAGGATCCTAGGAGGGTGAAAAGCAACTGAGTTACCTTCATAAACAATCCGTAACAACTCAAGAAGATTCTAGTTTCATATTTTAACTTAATTTTTTTAGTAAATGTGACTTCAAATTTGAACTGCAACATTAGCACCCCGAGTTCTTAGTGGCACTGGATGAAGGAAGGTTATGGACAGGCAGCAGCACTGTATTTTAGTCAGCAAGCTAAGTGGACCAGGAGACCTCGCCAGGACAGGAACTGAGACTTCCCAGTCGTTTGTTTCATCCATCCTAATCAAGAGCTCACTTATACAAAGCAAAATTCCCTGCAGACATTTGTTGCAGAGGTTTTTTGCTGTTGTCAAAATTTACGTTTTAAAAGCTGAAGCTGTAGCTCAGTAATGAAACTCTACTCATGAAGCTGTAGGTTCAATTCTCAGAATCACAAAAGCGATAAAACTTTCCCATACAGGCTGTGGTGGCACCGACAACCCCAAAACAAGGGATGGAGATATTATTTATATATATATCATGTTCAAGGCTAGCCTGAGCAATATGAAACCATCTTCAAACTAAGTTTTATATTCAGATTTCTGTAACCTTAAGTATGAACAAAGGGGATCCTAAAGCCTGTGGCAGCAAGGTTCATGCATCTGAAATTCAAAAAATGTGTGCAAACACTCATACAAAAAAAAATTTAACAGCTAAAGCCGGAAGATAGAAATGTAAACACATGGAAAGTAGTCCCTCCCTCCCTTCTTCCTTCTCCCCCTGCCCTCCCTCCCCTCTCTCTCTGACTAGGAAGTCTCAGTGTCTGTCCTGGTAAGACCCTGAAAATAACAAGTATTTACAGTTCCATCTGCATGGAGTTGCACACAGTACCATGCTTACCTGGATCTGAGTCTGCACCTGCTGAGTCCCAGCCAGTTTCTGGGCCTGGGAGATGGGTGTGGTCAGAAACTGGGTTTTAAGGGCTGGCTGGGCAGCATAGGCGACCTTCTGCTGTGGGCCCTGAGTAGTGATCTGTTGGGTGGTCAGCTAAAGAAAACAGACAGCAGAGGCTCAGCCAGGTGAAGACTAGGTTTCCTACCCAGAGCCTCAGCAACTAAAACGGGCCTGGACCTCCTAGACAATATGGTCAGGACCATCCCAAGATCCTGGCAATGCCCTTTCTGCCATTGGATGAGGCCTATGGCAGTTAAGTCGCTACATACAAGAAGCAGTGTCTCCTGCCTGAACCCACAGTCCCAGTGGAAAAATCCATACCTGGTGTCTAGCTTGAGCCCACCCACCCTAACATCAGTTACATAAGCATTCATCTCAAAACAAAAGGAAAACAAGAGACACTAACCACATTAGCACCTCCACCTTGAAGCCCATATCTTGTAGCCCAACAAACCTCAATTACTCTGGACCCTCCTCCCCAGCACAAAGCTGCACTGAAGTGAAATTTTACACAAGGAACTCATACCTTCTGCTGGACGGCAGCCTGGCCTTGGGCAACTTGTGGCTGGATGGCCTTCTGCTGCTGGACAGCCTGCTGCTTGAGCTTCAGCAGTTGTTGGACATGTACGGGTTGGGCCACGACAGTCTGCCCTACAACAACACCAAGTCAGTTAGGCAGGTCCTGGCAAGGGCTCCCTGCTTATACAGGTTCCATTCAGAAAAGATTTAAGTTCTAAAATTGTCCTAAGGCAAACTAAGCAGGCTCTAGGTATACATTGTGTTTCTATTTCATAAATGATGAAATATGGAAAATGTCAGAATGTTAATGGTTGAAGTCAAGGGCCAAAACTTGGGACTTGGAAACCAAGAGAATTTACACTCGGCCTATGACGTGTGTAAAGCTAGTGTTAGGACAGAGCAAGGCAGTGACCAGGCAGTGACCATCTCCACCAGACAAACCTCCCTGTGTACCACAGAGCTACCTGAGAAAGGCATGCAGCAAGAGGAGGCTGCAGGAAGGTACCTGCTGTTTTTTGTGGCTGTCCAATTGCCACGCTGATCCCTGCAACGTTCATAGGCAGGGTCGTTACCCCTGGCGAGGAGACCACAGCCGCTGGGACAGATACCACCGGAGGCTTTGCCAAGGCCACCTGAGCAGGCTGGGGCGTCTGAGTTTGCATCTGCCCTTGTGCCTGCAGCTGAGAAGTAGGGACTCGGGTCTAAACAGTGGAAATAACAGGAGAATCCAGAGAAATTCAGACATTGTATGTCTTTTCTTTCCTACTTTTTTAAAAACTTTTTTTTTTTGTCCAGAGGTCAAGAAAATTTACAAAGATGGACTAGGTAGAAAATCTAAAATCACAAGGCTAGCCAGGGACCTCTGCTTGCCAGTAACCGATACATGGGGACAGAATCTGTACAAGACCTTTGGGTTGTCAGCCCTGCTGCCATGTTCTGATGTCCGTAAGATTCCAAACACATCTCTCACCAGTCATGCCATTTACTCTCCATCAGAGGCTTCTACTCCCTTCTCTCCAAGATTACTACCACAACCACCCAAGGCTACCTGATTCTACAACTTTTCCCACACTGCTACCAAGCACTTCTCTCCTTAAATTACATTCTACAAAAGGACAATGGAAATGAGTCAGTTTTTGTATATATAGAGATTATCCAAACAAACACATCAACAAAAAGAAGCCTAAGAAAATCAAAGCTACCCACAGTCTTAAAGTCCCCACACACAGGAAACTGAAAATGACATTCAGCTTCTAGGCATCTCTTCCATCTGTGCAAAAATGCCGCAGTCAGATGAGTCACTTGTACTTTGTAGCCTCTTCCCTTTACAGCAGGCACTTTTAAAGTCCTTGACGAAAGGTTGACTTTCATTGTCAGTCTGACTGGATTTAGAACTGCCCAGGAGAGGACCCTCTGGGAAAGACTGTGTGGAGGTTGCAGAGCAGAGATGGGAAGACGGACACTGGGGAAGATATGGACTGGGAGCCTGGACTGAACCTGATGAGATGATGTCAGCATTTGTCTCTGCTCCCCAACTGCAGAGGTGATGTTACCTGGCTCCTCTTTCTCACACTGCTACAACTCCCCACCATGATATAACATCAAGGAGGAAAATAAAGGAACTAATCCAGTTGCTAACCCACCTTCTGAATGTCTCTAGTTACAGCCCCACTATTTTTGTAGGAGATAAGAGCACTATTGTATTAATGAGCATGTGAGTGTGGCCTGATCACTACAATCGTCTCTGCAACAGCTTATTAAGCTTCTGCCTACTAGCTGTTACCACTCCCTTGATTTGCAGTTTTGTAAACACAAGCACAACAGTCTTCTTTTTGAAATAAGTCATCCTCAGACTTCCTCTTTGGTGGAGGGGCCTCTCACAAAGACTTACATGGTAGAGCCCAAGGGGTACCTGGGACCTAGGCCCTGACCTGAGCAGGTGATTAGCCCATGTCCCTCCTTCATTTGTAAAAGTTAGTGCAATACAAAACACCCAAAGACTGGTGCAGAGCTCCCGGGGCAGCACTGACTGGGCAAGCCCATCCAGGAGCACCCACTATTGGCTGCTGTGACACCACTGTGGTCCTGTACACTAGCCTTACTGGTATTGCCATTTCCCTTCCCTAGCAAAGAACAGGACAGCTAGTGTGCTATGCCTCCCCTCGCTGTTCACCTTCTGCTATTCCCAACCACTCAGTCCCTACAGGTCTGGTGACATTCACTGGTTCTGTAAGAAGCTCTGGCACAACCTGCCAAATCTAATTATCTCATCCCCTCTAAGGATCAAATGTTCAGCAGGTAAAGGTGCGTGCTACAATCCTAGCACTTTGAGTTTAGTCTCTATAACTCTTGTAAAGATGGAAGAAAACTGACTCTACAGAGTTTCCAACCTAGATTCATGTCTCCCCACCAACCTAAATAACAAAAGCAAAAAAGCTTTAGGGAAATGCAGAGATGGTACTTTGGACAACACATATATGAACTAGAACTTACAAGCCGGGCCACCTGGAGGTTGGCCACCGTGGTGCCTGTGAGCAAAGCCCCAGGCCGTGGGGCTGTGACTGTGGTGAGCTGAGGACTCTGCTGTTGCTGTGGGGGCTGTGGAGTCTGCACTTGCACTTGTGCTGGTTGCTGTGGGGGCCCAGGCTGGGCCTGTGGTGGGGGTGGCTGTGGTGGCAGCTGCATCTTCTGCTTCTGCATCTTGATGATGTGTTCCTGAAACCCAAATAAGACATGCCCTCCACATGAGCTAACCATAAGCCAGCCTCCACCTCTACTGAGGCATCAGGTACATAAGCTGATATGCAGAAAAACCATCTGCACTGCCAAGTGGGCACTGAATGAAAAGCAGTACTTCACTCAAGAAACCAGGATAGCAACTCTGGCACATCACTAAGTTCAAAGCAAGCTTTCCAGGTTCTTCTCACAGCCAGTCTAAATAAACAGTTCATGACTTTGTAACTAAACTCCATCAATAGTAGTAGCCTGACAATAAACCCTATGCCTTTCAAAGAAGTGCATCAAGATAACAAGATAATGAGCTGGGCATGGTGGCTCAAGATTGCAATTCTAGCACAATGGAAACAGGAAAAAGACCAACAACAGCTACATGATACAACCAGACTCAATAACAAAGCTATCAAGAACATTATCAAAAAACATTGAAAAAAAAAAAATCACCCTCTCACCCCCCAAATGTGTGAGTTGTTCCTAACAGATCTCTCTGGATACATAAGACATGACAATCAATTTGAAACTGAATTAGGAGAATGTGGGTGAAGACTAAAGGAATAAGAGAATGAGCAGGACTCCTGGTTGCTCTGGGTGGGAAATGCTAACTGGAATAGTCTCAGTGACAGTTACAGCTATCATACAGTCTGCCTCTGCTGGTCTTAAAGACCTGAGAACAATTACTATGGTTTACTGAAAGAAAAGGGCTAGACAGGGCTGTCTAATTCAGCAGCCACAGCCTTGGGGGGCTGTGGGGAGCCCTGAAACATAACTGCTGAATGAGCAGCTCAATGTCATAGTTTGTGGCATTTCAAATGGTTTAAGACATGTGTGTAGTAGCCACACATAGCTGGGTAGCTCCCAACCGAGGTACCTGATCACCACTTCTCAAAAGGAACAAGGTTAAAGTAGTCATAGACACACTCAAGAGGTCCCAGTAGAACTGAGGACAGACATAGTCAAAAAAGAAACACAGGACAACTGATCTATCTCTGGATTCTTCTCAAGCTTTACAGAGGTGGCTGCACCTTAGCTCTAGTGTGTCAAGTCTCTGACCAGTAGCTCAAAAGATCAGGTCCAGTAGTCAGTAGGAATCACCAGAAAAGTTCTTGTTCACGCTGTATCTATTTTTCTGGTTTCTTTTGATGCTGCATATTCCCAATTGTGGCAAGGATATAGCATTACCTTCTACAGGAAACACATTAGCACAAAAGACAGCAAGATAGCAGACTGGCAGAACTAGGAACATCAATGTTCAAACAAGCAACCAAGAGAGGTATACTGTGAACTAGCTGCTCCTGAAGAGGAGCACTGAGGAGTGAGTGCCTTTGCACTATCCTCCAAGAATGGTTCACATTTCAGTCCTCTGGAAAATGAGCTATGGCAATTCACTGCATAGGATTCAAAATGCACTTCCAGCAGGAAACTAAGGTTTCCCAGTGCTTCTTAGAAACCTTACTGGATGGAAAGCTGTTTAAATACAAGAAAGCAGGCTCTCTACCTAAAGGCAATGCTGGATTTCTGCAAAATAGGTTCCGAATTGAGGAAAGGCTAGGTGTGCCTGTGACTTTAGAGTAAAGGATGTATTTACCGGTGCTAGTTTGCCCACAGCTTTGATCTGTGCAGGAGACTGGGCCTGGCTCTGGAGCTGTGGAACTTGCACCTGGGAAGTCTGCTGCTGTTGCTGTTGCTGCTGCTGCTGCTGCTGTTGCTGCTGCTGTTGTTGCTGCTGCTGCTGCCTAAGAAGCTGGAAATGGGCAGCAGGGGTGATGGTTTTTCCAGGTAGCTGAACCCCTGTGGCTGTAAAGAGGTTGGCTTGTTAGACCTTTGCAGCCTCAACTCTTTTGGAGAATAACTGCAAACTGAAGCTCTGATCATGAATACTGGCTGAGGGAAACACCAAGCCCTTTACCTTGAGACACCTGGGTTACTAAAGAGCGGGTTGGGGTCTGCACTGGAGTCAGGTTGGTAGTGACCACAGCTGAGGCTGTCACAGAAGTGACTGCTCGAACACCTTGAGTTGTTGTCATGGACACCAGGTCAGTGGTGGCAGTGGCTGGGGAACCAACTGCTCGTTGTTGAGTGTGGACCACCTGAGCAGGAGCAGAACCTCCAGACGTCTAGAAAGGTAACATAGGAATGATATCACAGCTGCCCACTGTAAGGCCAGATGTATGTTTCCCTCCAGAAGTCCATAGTTTCAATGGCTTGTTACATGCAAAGTGAATTCAGCTGGGAATGTGGTGCACACCTTTAATCCCAGCAGTTGGGGAGGCAGAAAAACAAACAAACAAACAAACAAAAAAGTGTGAATTATTTGCCAAGATTCATTTTTAGTGTACAGCTCCCCAACTGTTCTGGTGTCATCTGGTGGACAGTCCTTTCCTTTCTGGCTTCCATTGGTATGCTCAGCAAACCCACTGGTTACATGCCAGCATGTCTGTCTTCATAGTTCTGTACCCTCCCAAACTCCATCCATTTTGGGGTCTACTTCTGTAGTATATCAGAGAAATTACATCTTTCTAACAAAGGTATTCTCTAAACCACAGAGGGGCACAGCATGCTGATGTAAGAGCATTAGATCTTTGAAATGTCACTTCTTATGTAAGAGACAGGCTGCTTTCCAGGCTTGGTGTCAGAGAATCAAGTGTATTGCAATGTGTTTTATTTTGACTATAAGCTATGAAAAGAAAAGCAGGTGGCTGACACTAGGAAAACTTTGTGACCACATGCCCTGTGCTGTGGCACAGAGGGCATTTCCTCTTCACCTAGGGGGATCATCTTCTCACAGCCAACCTATACCTTGATGCTTGTGATGGTTCTCTCTCCTGCCCAGTTGCCTTTTCCCTGGGGAATCAGGTTGCCTGCTCTCCTCGTATGGCTCTGAGCCCCACTCCAGCACAGCGCTCTACCAGGGCACCCACGTCACCTCTGCTTCCCACTGATAGAGTGAGATGCAGGTAAGGCACCTGGGCCAAGGGGTGCTGCTATTTCTGGCTGCTATTTCTTCATACACCACCTCTCTCCTCTCTGAAAACTTGTCCTATGGGAACATTCATTCCTCCCTAATATTACAAAAGAGAACAGTTTCCTAACACCTGATGATTCCCAAACTGACCAGCTGCTTATTGATGAAATTCAAACTAGACCAGTTATTTTTCTCATCTATGGCACATTCAAGAAGCAAATAGTCTTTCCAGACTACAAGTCATGGTATGCTCTCTGAGCAGGGAACAACTCACAGTCAAAGCTCCAGGAGCCACAGGTGATGCCAGACGCTTGTTAATGGACTGGAAAGTAGCAGCAGGGACACCAGCTATTGTGTTCACAATCACATTTCCACTTACAGTGCCTAAAGAGGAAGACATGGATGGGTGAGGCCAGAGGAGAAAGACTGAGCTCTTTTCAAGCCCTCTGCACCCTCCTCACCTGTTGGGATGCTTGTTCCAGTGACTGAGGTTTTAATGGTTCCTGCCTATTGAAAACAGAAACTCAGGTTAACTTCAAGTCAGGCCTTCTACTATATAAACTCTGCAAAATCAATTATCATCAGCCAATGCAAATCCCAGAACATATTCCTTTGGCTGCCTTCAGTCTGCTCACAACCAGGGCTGTCTCCAGCTTGGCTCCCCTTCCCATGAGCCCCTCACCACATGCATTATCTTCAGCCCTGAGTCCCACCCCTCACACTGGCCAAATGCAAGCCTCTGTTCCAGCTGCTTTCATCCTTCTCACCAGTGCCTTTCTGTCAACTTTCAAATGCCACTTCTTCACTATCTTCCTATCAACCAATCACTGTCCAAATTCTTCCTGTGATCATTACTCTAGTCTACACAGGAAGACAAACTTCAGTGGGCAGGAGATATTGCCCATCAACCTTACTCTGAAAGTCCCCATACCATATAGTGTTTAGTAAATGTATCATCCGAGTGAAGGGAGACTGTTACCCAAACACATACAAAAACCCACCACAGCTCAATGTTAATGATTCAAGGTCTGAGGAATGTCTCAGTTGGTAAAGTGCTTGCTTTGCAAGTATGAGAATCTGAGTTTAACTCCTCACCAATGTAAAAACCTCCAAGTAGTCATGTGTGTGCTTGTAATCACTGTACTGGTGAAGTGTAGACAAGAGGATCCCTGGGGTCCACTGGCCAGTCTCCTTAGCCAAATCTTGAAGGCCCATCCCCAAAACAAGACTGGATGGCTCCTGAAAGCACCACCCAAACCTTTGGCTTCTTTATGTAACAGCATTCCTGTGTACATGTACGCACCACACAAATACTTTCATGCCTGGCTGATAGCACTAAGTGTCATCCCAGTTAGCACAGGGCCTGTTCTCTTCAAATGGCTTCGATGACTATGTGATGAACACCACAGAAAATGAATGTAAGCATTTATGCCAACACCTGGGTTGGCTACACTCTGAATTTCCTTTGTCTATTTATGCACTTATGGCTTGAGAATGTGGGTGAGCGGTAGTGACATCCCCAGGTGGTGACTGTGAATGCACAGTGACCCAGAAGGCATTGTAGGGAGTGGGAACGAGCTCATCTGTCTTATTTTACAGAACGCAACTTCTTTTTTGCATGAGTTGTGGTCTTGTTTTTACACCTTGGGCTGCACTCACACTCACGATCCTCTTGTTTTAATCTCCCTCAAGCATGGATTAAAAGCATGTGCAACTACACCCAACTGTAGGACTCAGGTTCTCCTTAGTCCTTATCCTTGTACCAAAGAGTGGCTTCACCCTCCCAAGCCATCAAGGATGGCTCAGTCAGCTGAAAATGCAGACGTCCCCTAGAATGCACCCTGAGTTCTCACAGAGGGAGGTGCACAGACTGTGGGTTTAGAGGCTCTCACCAGCACGGCAGCACTGCCCACAGTTGTCATTGTGGGCTGACCCTTTGATTGCGGCTGCACAGGCTGTGGCTGGGCCTGGACCTGGGGCTGGGGCTGGACAGCAGGCGGCCCTGCTGGTGTCTGACTGCTTGCTGCCTGTGGCTGGGGCACTGGTGGTGGTGGCTGCTGTGGAGGTGGCGGGGGCTGCTGCTGCTGCTGTTGTTGTTGCTGCTGCTGCTGCTGTTGTTGTTGTTGCTGCTGCTGCTGCTGCTGCTGTTGCTGCTGCTGAGGAGGAGGCGGCTGTGTCACTGGTGGCTGCTGTGCCTTCTGCTGATCAGCCAAAGCCTAAAAGGACCAGGTGAGAAAAGAAGCTGCTACAGGAACTGGACCAAGCCTAGGGTGACGGCATGTTTCTGAGAGGGCCCAGGTTTCAGAGCACCATACCTTTTTCTCTTTTGCAATTCGCTCTGCACGGAGAGATGCAACTTGAATGGGAGGCAGTGGCTTGTCATAGTTGATTCCACTTAAAAGAAAAAAGCCAAAGTTAAAAAGCTCTTTTATCTACAGCTTCAGTTACATACATCAGCTGGGTTGAAAAATGCTTGAAAATTTTCAGAAACAATTCATTAGGTTTTTTTAAATAGTCTTAATTTTTTATTTTATTTATGAGTACACTGTAGCTGTCTTCAGACACACTAGAAGAGGTTATCATATCCCATTACAGATGGTTGTGAGCTGGAGAACTGAACTCAGGACTTCTAGAAAAACAGTCGGTGCTCTTAACTGCTGAGCCATCTCTCCAGCCCCTAGACTTAATTTTGTAAACTATGTATATGTGTTTGAGTTTATGCACAGGTGTCTATGGAGGCCAGAAGATGGCACTGATTTCCTGGAGCTGGTAACAGGTAGGTGTGAACCACGACATGGGTGCTAAGAACCAAACTCTGTATCTGCTGAGCCAATCACCAGCCCTATAATTCATTAGTTTTAAACTATATATTGCCCTCAATACTTTGAAAACGTGCTTTGTCACATTCGTTCTAGCCCAGGGTATGAGCTGTGTTTTAGTCCAAGGTGTATACTGTATACACTACTCAATTATTATAGTAACTGTCATAGTCTCAGCTACCAGACTGACTATATTTCAGGCTTGTGTTAAAAAACAGTTGGACAGTGGCAGCATACTCCTTTAATCCCAGCACTTAGGAGGCAGAAGCAGGCAGATCTCTAAGTTTGTGGCCAACCTGTAGAGGATGGCCAGGGCTACATACAGGTAAATCTGGTCTCTAAAAATAAAACAAAACAAAAACCGCCAATCAACCAAAAGACACAAACACAAACCCAAACCAACCCCCCAAAACAAACAAAACCCAACTTGACTTAATAATGTACAAAAAGAGAATGATGGGAAATGATGCCAAAAGAAGTCATACAACACTTAAGTGAAAAGTGAAAAGTTTTTACTTAAGAAAAAACAGTTTACAGCACATGGTGGCTTACACCTGCCTATATAGGATTCCCATCACTCTTGAGGCTGAGACAGGAGGATTACCACAAGTTCAAGGCCACATGAGATCCAGTACTTTCTGCAGTCTCAGGACTGCACTACCAGGCAATAACTCTGTGGGTCTGCCCAGACACACCTCTGCATGTCCTCCACGGTCACCGAAGAGCCTAGAGCCTGTCCAAGTTATCCCAAAACACTGGACAAATGCCAACCCACCTCCTATTCCCACTAAACAGACAACCCTCCTACCTACACCCCAGAGCAGATGCTGTAAGGTTATCACCCAGTCAAGTTATACAATGGGCCAAGGTGACCTCACTAATGCTCACATCTAGTTATATGAGTGCCCTGTTCAGCCCATGAAAGTCTCACCGCCCTTGCAGCACACTCTGTATTTTGTCTACACTGCTCTGGTGACTCTGAGTTTCTCTTGTCTTTAGCTTCCTCTCCAGGCCCAGCTCACAACCCACCTTCCTAGGAGGTGACTAAACAACCCTTAGCACCTGAAACTATGCTTCCCAAACTCTAAGCATTCCTTTATGTCCTATACTATGCACAGAACACAGTTATCTGTTAAGATCCTCTTTCCTCTTTTATGCTACATACACCTCTGGAAGGCATACCAGCGTCCTTCATTAAACACTGTTGCTCTACTAGCCCTTGACCTATTAACAAAACAACAGCTGAATTAATTCATTGTTTTGCCCCACCAATAAGCACTGCTGTAGAGGTGCAGATAGCTAATGAGTTACATAGGGCATCTCTGAAGGTAATCCCTGTCGGAAAGAAATACAGCGGGCCTGGGCTTCAAGTTTCCACATGGTGGCCCAGCACTGAAAGATGGAACACTGAGAGGTCAACAGCCCAGGTCACACAGGGTGCTCCTAAAGGGAAGTCCAGTACTGCTACTGGGCTCTCAGCAAATGTGCCATGAGTTGACTCTTTGGCAATGACCACTCCCACAGCTATGTGACAAGGAGACACAAGATTTAACAGGAAAGCAGGTGCTGGACAAGAAATGACCAGTGTGCACACATGTAGTGTTGAAGACAAAGAGGTGGCTCTTTCACCCAAGCAGATCTCTTTCCTAGTTATCCCAGAGAACATATAAAGGCACTGCTTGTATCCAGCGTACAGCTCAGCTCTAAAGAGAGCTTCATCTTCCCATTTCACCATCCACCCACTGACTATTTTCTTTTTCCTTTATTGAATAACTAAGTACATTCACCTTAATATCTTTTTATAGTACAACCAACAAAAGTTGTAGCTACAGGGCAGAGAAACCTGGTAAGAAACTTCCTTGCAATCGCTCTCTTAGCATTGGGACACATTAGCTATACCTGAGAACAAAGGCCCTGCTATAGAGATAGAGGGGGTGATGACTCCTTATAAATGCAGGACATGACTCTCAATGTGTCTGTCTATCGAGCAGAGGCTACCCCAGACAAACTCTGATCAAGGGCAAAAGACCTCAAGTTTTCTCAAGCTAAGGGTCTGTACCATCACGGCTAAGGCTTAGATCATGCTATTTTATACTAGGGTTCAGTAGAATACTGAACTTAAAGTAATTACACAAACTCATTTCAAAAGCAAAAAATGTGTACCTTTCTGCCAGTACAGAGGCATGTTTGGGGTTCTTCTGAAAGGGATTCATGCCAAGCCTACAACAGAGAAACAAGAGAACAGTTATGGAACAAGGGCAGCCAATCAGGAGCAAGTCTCAGTTCAGTCAGCAGACTCTAAGCTGACACAATCTCAGTAACACAGTGAGAGCCCAGGGAACATACAGAGGCTTGATTGGGGGGCTTCTCTTGCCAGCTGTCATTTTCATCAGCTCAAAGTGGCTTGTGTACAACTGGGTGTGAGTGGCATTCTCATCCTGAGCATAAATCTGGCTTGTGCGGAGTGGACGGTTGTTCTTACTCTGAAACAAAATTGAGAGGAGCTCATCAAGTTTATTAGACCATCAGCCTGGCACACAACTACTCTGGAAATAGCATTTGCTGAATCAGAAGCCTGTGTCTAAGCTCCAAGGGCTACACCCAAGTCCCATTCCCCTCCTTGCTTTCTGGGATAACCTACTACAACTGCAGCAACAACGAGTGATCACCACTTGCTGGCACCCAGCAATCTTTCTCAGTCCTTAGGGACCTTTGCTCAATTGAGCCTCCCCCTTCACTGATGGCACCCGGCAATCTTTCTCAGTCCTTAGGAACCTTTGCTCAATTGAGCCTCCCCCTTCACTGAGGAGAGAAATGTTGCACAAAATATTCAGGGTCACACCCTGGAGTTAACACAGGGCAGGTGACAGAGCAGGGCTGACTGCAAGTCTTCAACTGTTGAGTCTAATACCCACTGACACTAAAGGGCAGTGGTAATCTAACACAGATACCTTCTACCCACAGTAAACAGTAGGGCAACAGGGATGTCTAAGACTGCATTCCTTGAAGGCTGTGGTATCATTTGTACCTCATGATCTTTCCTGCTTATAATGCAGATAGACAAAAGGACATTCAACAACTGTCCACTTGCTACCCCTCACCCAAACACTTCCCCTCAGATACAAAGTCCAGAGATAAGTCTGTGCAAGGTCAGAGACCAGAGCTCACAACCCCACCTGGCCCAGGACTCTCTCTGCCTCTTGGTATCTCTGAACCCTGACTAACTCCATTATTGAAGTTAGTTATATCTAGAATAATTGTGATATACTTAGGCAAATAAATACATGTACACATCTGTTGCTGCAGGTATGCCTTACGTTCAGAGAGAATGCCAAGGAAAGTCAGAACTAAAAAAACGAATGTGCACGGTTAAATGGATCAGCTTTGTGAACACTGTCCCCTATATAAGCATTCTCCAATTTAAACAACAACAACAACATTAAACAAAGGGAAGCAGGGAGAGGGGAAAGTAAGAGCCAGTGAGTCACACCCACCACCAGAGCGAAGGCAAGATAAGGCCAAAGGCAGGAAGGACATGTGTTCAGCAACAAAGCCCTGATTGGTTCTAGCTATGAACAATAGCTCCAGGGCTATATGTACACACATGCTATGCTTACTGGCATCTAGTCACCATGTTACAAGCCTCAACAGGGTGTGAACAAGAGGGAGGCTTCTCAATGTCCCTGAGGATCTCAGTGAATCACTGTGTGGTTTCTTCAGGTGAAGAAGCAAAACCTCTATTGTATAGGAATAAAAGGCACTTGAGAAAACCCTAAGTGCTGTATTTCTGACCTACAATCCAGGCTCAGCCTGAGTCTCACTGTGCTCCTCTGCACAGGCACTCACAGAAAGCTTTCCATCTCAGTCACAACACCTCCTCGTACCTTATAAATATTTTGTGCCTTTTTCTTTGGATTAGCTTCACAAATCAGCTATAAGAGAAGAAAATATTTTAGCTTTATTTTTTTTCAATATTAAGGTAATGGCTGCTATTATTATAAATGCTTCCAGAACATAAAAGAGTGAATGTGAGATTTCAGGAAGTTTTACGGTAGAGGAATCACAGAATGGTATCATGAGGAAGGCTTGCTTTTCTATTAAAAAAAGCAAACAAATGTTTTGTTCTGAGACAAGTGTTTTAGAAATGACAAGAAATGGTTCAAAGAGTGGTCACAGAAGTGAGGTGAGTGTGGCATCCTCGTCCTGAGGGCACACATGGCTCTTAACACCAAGGTCGTTTTCACAAATTGTACCAAACAAGGACTAGATGCCTGTCTTGCCAACATCACTGTTGCTCCTAAGCTAATGGGCATACTGAGGTGGTCAGAAAGACAGTGTTCTCTGCACACCTGCCTTGGCAAAAGGGCTGAACATTTGCAAAAGCTGGTGTGACATGTGCAGAAAAACTAGAGCTAAGTGGAAAAAAAAAAAAAAAAAGAGGGCGATATGTAAACAAACGAAAGCCGAATGGAGAAACAAGCAGACAGACTCAGAGCAGGAGGAGGAAAGCCGATTAGAGGCCTGCATGTCCCTGAGCAGCAGCACCGACTCATTCTCGTCCAGGATGCAAACCATAGCAGGTTTCTTAAAATGAAAGACACAATGGTTTGTCATATTATCAGTCAGTAAATACTTGCAATGCTCAGAGCTACCCCAGAGAGAGACTGTGCTTGCAGCACACAAAGTATAAGCAGACTCTTCTTTAAATGAACTGGTTACCAAATAAAAAGAAGAGTTCTTCCCTCACTCATCCAAAGCTTAGTAACAAAAACTAGCTATGATGAAGGACTGATGGCATAGTTTTTCATACTGCAGTAACAGCACAGATGCTGGCACCTGGTTCATATGCTGCTAACACCAACCCCGTCTCAAGGGCAAGGTGGCTGACGCTCCACAAATGTTCACACTGTGTGCCAGGTACTATGTACACGTGGGCCTCACTGGTTAAAAAGGCTAACTTCATCACAGTTTACCAGGATGGTTATACTGCCCAGCAATGCCCAGCAAGACCTAGTCAATGCAGAGGCCAGACCTTCCCAGGAAGACCAAGGAGTCCAAGCTCACCTTCCCCTCTTCTCTGGGAATGATGACATTCTCATAACGATTCCGGCACTGCTTGGAAGAACGGTAGATTCGACTACAGGAGTTGACAACATCACTGACAAGGTCCCAGTTAGGAGTGTGGGCAGGTGACACAATAGTGAGGTTCAAGGGCAGCTCGAGCAACTGCTTTACAGCCTGGAGGTTGAGGTTTCATAGCACACAGGTCAACACACTTCAAATGCATTGGTTATGTCTTTCCATGTGTCAAAAACATCCCTTACAGCACTATAAATTGCCAGTGTTGGGGAGCAAACAAATCATAGGAATGCTCAACTCAAAGATAACACAGCCACTCACCTGTAGCAAGGCCCAGTCCTCGCCAATGAGCCAGTCGGGGCTGTCCTGGGCAGGTTCCCCTGAGGACTTGACATAGGTAGGCAGAGGCTTGGCAAAGGTTGTCTGCTGCTTCAGCAGGAGATTCTTCTTCTGCTCTTTGCCTTCACGCCGGATTTTCAACATGCCAGGTGTTGCCCGGTCAAACAAGGATCGTGGCGGGACAACTGCCTCGCCATGCCTCTGCTTCTTCTTCCGGCCTGCAGCTGAACAGGAGCAGAGTTCAGCAATATAAGACACTGAGAGATTTCCCCATCAGTGAGATGAAGAAAAGGAAGAAGGCACACAGAGAGGCATGTAGACCAAGGAACTATGGAAACAACTGCTGAAGGCAAAACTGGTTTCTTAAGTTTACTATTTATCTATTTTGGGTTTTCAAAACAGGCTAGCCAGGAACTCTTATGATCCTTCCGCCTCAGTATCCCAAGGTCTGTGAATGCAGATGCATACCATGGCACCCACCCTCTCAGTGGTTTTCTAGTTCTAACAACTGTAACCATCAAACCTCTTCTCCTAAAACAGGAGAACCAGGAACAAGAGACAGTGGGTGGGTCCCTCCTCCCATTCCAGCAGAGGGAAGAGCCACAGTGACTTAGCCTTTCATCAGCACCACAGTTCCTGGGGGGCAGTGAGGTACACACACCTGAGGGGTCTGTTTTGTGCCGCTTGCGCTCCTTCCTCACATAAACAGGAGGCAACTTAGCTTCTGGGATGGGTGTGGTCTCATACATGAGACACATAACTGAGTCAATGTAGATATCATTGTCATCCTGAGGAGGGGTGGGCGGTGTCCAGAGCTGTATAGAGAAAGCAGGTTCCATAAGCTGCTATGTGAAAGTTTGGCCCTTGTTCAGGGATTCAGGGAGAGGGGTCACATACCGGCATGACTTCTGTTTGTCCATCGGCATCTTCATAGACATACTCCTATGGACACAAACAAGTTTGAGAAACAACAAAGGCTTTGCTTCATGTTACATGTCACAAATCAATATTCAATCGTGACTGTGGATTTAAAACTGTGTTTTATTTAAATCCCAGAAGTCCCATCCAATCTGTTGAGTCAGTTTATCAGTGAAGACCTCAAAGTGTCAATTATTGCCAGCAGTGGTGTCACACGCCTTTGATCCTAGCACTTGGGAGGCAGAGGCCAGCAGATCTATCTGAGTTTGAGGCCAGCCTAGCCTGGTCTACAGAGCTGGATTCAGGACAGCTAGGGAGGGATACACAGAGAAACCCTATGTTGAAAAACCAAAAAAGTGTCAATTATCAGGAATATGCTTCCAAAACAGCAGTCAGGTGAGGAAAGGAGCTGAATGCTCTTCTCAGAAATGGAGGCTAGTTTACCATGCTATAGGCATCCTCCCGAGTGTAGGTGAGAAGCTCTGCCTCCTCCTGCTCCAGGTGCAGCCGGGCCTCCCTTTCCTGCAGGGCTCTAGCATTGCGGGTTTCCCAGTCCTTCATCGATGCCATCACCAAATCCTTCCAGAAAAAAGCATAGGGAAAAGAACTTCTGAGATCAGAGCAGACAGGTTGATTCTGATCTCTTCCTAGTGGTCAACTCACTCAGCCACTGTGCACACACATGGTGGAGCTCTATCTCCAAAGAGGGAAGTCTCAGTTCTTACTGCTACACATGCTCTGCCCCTCAACATATAACCCTCAATCAGCACCCAAGCTGCTTCTAAACAAGTGCAATGACACCAAGGTAAAAAGCAGGCAACCCAGCTGGCTGCACAGGGCTCCCAGGATCGCAGTCTCAGTGAGGCCTGCACTGCTAGGGTTTGCATGTCCCTTCATTTCATGAAATCATAGTCACTTCAAATTCTGCACTGAGAATTTTTGCTTTTGTCACGCTAACCAAAACTTGATTCTCTTACCTCACTGCTTCTCTCTTTTTCTTGTTCAGTGGTCGTATGAAACAATTCCAAGTAATTCAATGCATATTTTTCAATTGGTGTAAGCTATTTCAAAAATACATTTTTGAACTGGGTTAGTAGCAACTTAATAAAGATCAATAAAACTCCTCATAAAATCTTTCACCAACATTTAATTTTAAAAGTAACTGTGCTTAGTCAAAACAAACAACATATTTTACAAAAGGTTTCAAATGTTAAAAATCTTAGCTCTAAAGAAAAACAAAATCCCCAAACCTGTTCCATGAAGTCAGCCAGCTCCTCCAGCTGTGATGGTTCCTCATCATATCTAGAGCCATCTGAGTCTGAGGACACAGCTACAGTGCTGGGTCCAGGCACAGCTTCCTCTGTGGACCTCTGCGCGTCTTCCTCCAGACACTCGATGCTCTTGAGGGCCTACAAGGAGTTTGCACTAAGACTTGGAGGTGGACTTGTGAAATGAAGTAGTGTGTACTGTCACAAGCAGCAAGCCTCCAGAGGTAGTTCCTTTCTTTTAAGAGTCTCACACATAGGCTAAATGATAGGCATTCCAATGACAGACATGTGGATAGATCTAAAACTTCTAGACCTTATAAAATTACTATCAAGCTAGACAGGGAAGTCCCGTGGAAGAACAAAACACTGGCATGGGTTAAGGATGGTGAAATGCCAAAATAAACAGAAAAATGAGGCTACCAAAAAATTACAGGTGCTAAGAAAAAGAAGGTGCTGTGTGGTTTCATTTCACACCTAGACTATATGGCACCAACCACAGCTTTTGACACAGGGAGAACAAAACTGTCACATCCAAATACAAAAAGCCAGTCTGGCCAGAAGGAAGTACACAGAAAATTGTAGCAGAGGTGCCCAGAACATATAGAGACAGCTAACTTCATTAGAATATAAGGCATGTACTTAAAAAACTGGCACTGTTCACCTCCTAAGTACATACCTAATAATGGCTGGGGTTGTAAAAAGAGGTGCTCACGTGTACGACAATATAGCCATGGTAAAAACAACAATAACAACAAAAACCCATGCAATCAGTTTTCAAAGTATTTGGCAAAATCTATGGCTTAAAACATGACCATAATACACAAGACCCACAAAAATCACTTCCAGAAGACAACAGAGGAAGGCACCGTGGTGATCTGGAGAACTTTAAAGCTGGATGCAGAAAGCCCTGATGGTGATGACAAGTCTAGGAATCTCTGTTCAGCAAGATAAACACCAATGGCATAGGTACCCTGAGCCCATACATACAAAGAATCCAAAAGGACAGTAAGAAAAAGAGAAAACAAAAACAAAAAAAATCCTCATCAGAGGACAAGAAGATGGTTCAGCAGGTAAAGGTTCCTGTTGCCAAGACACACAGGAGGAGGAAAATGACTATTTGCAAGCTGTTCTCTGACCCACTTACAGAATCTCTCTCTCTCTCTCCCTCCCCCACGACACCGACACACACACACACACACACACACACACACACACACACACTCATTTGAAAATACTGGGCTGGAGAGATGATGCACTTGGTCTTCAGAGGACCTGAATTCAGTTCCCAGCACCTTGGGTGGTTCACAACAGCCTGTGACTGCAGCTCCAGGAAAACAGACTCCCTTGTCTGGTCTCTGCAGCCAGTCACACTCATATGTGCATCCATATGTACACATATATTACAAAATAAAATACATCCTTTTAAAAAGTCTCCATAGCTGGGCAGTGGTGGCGCGCACGCCTTTAGTCCCAGCACTTGGGAGGCAGAGGCAGGCGGATTTCTGAGTTTGAGGCCAGCCTGGTCTACAGAGTGAGTTCCAGGACAGCCAGGGCTACACAGAGAAACCCTGTCTCAAAAAACCAAAGTCTCCAAAATCCAAAACTTGCTTGACCAAGCAATTAAAAAAAATTATCCAGGAGCTGAAGTAAGACTCAGTAGTAGACTTACATGAAGCCTAGGGTTACATCACCAGTTTTGGGGCAAGGGGGAAGACAGTCAAATGGCCATCAAACTCATGAAAAAGGTGTTCAGATTCACTATTCAATAGCAAGATGCAAAATAAATCTACCATGCGAGACCACAGCTTAAGGGAGAGACCATCCAACTGAAGCCCTAGGCAGTCCACAGCAGCTCCAGTACTCAGATGCCACTGAGGCATACTGTTTAGCTCTTTCCACCAATTGGATATGCAGGATATGCTGGCCAGAGACCCCACTTCAAGGCCTACATTCAGTAGGAATATATGTACATGCTCACACAAGACACTACAAAGTCATCCATACACAGGTCTGATGAGCAGTGTGACAAGTTCATAAATATTATTATCCAGAATGGGGGCAGATACACTACTGACACATGAAACAAAGAGCAGAAACAAAGCACAGAACTCTATTCATATCCAGCTCAAGATTGACAACTGTAAAAGGATGCCACCAAGAGTAGTCACTTCTGGAAATGAGTGGCTGAAGAAAGAAGAGACTTTCTGAATAGTTCGGTTTTAGAATCAGAAAGTAGCTGGTTTACCACTGTTGGTAAAGCTTTGATAGAATGAAGCACAAGCATCAGGTCATTGCTGTACACCATCATTCATGGCTTTTGCCGAAGAGCAATCAATATGTCAGCTGTCTCCCTAGACAAACAGCAAAATGAGAGGTGGGGCAGTGTCCATGGGGAAGACATCCAAAGTAAGGCCCCTGAGGTAAAATGGGCCTTGATCAAGCCAGAAGCAGGAGAAAGGGGATACAAGTAATCCTGATAGGTATACCAGATAGTGTTTGCTATATGCCTATAAAGATGGCCACTGCACAGGACCCATGTGTGCAACTCCAAACCTTCCAGTGCCTGCACTGAAACAGTGATAACCCTTACATGCATCCAGAATATTATACCCCCAACAAGGAACATGAAAAGTATCAAACACAGACATTCTGGGGTCTCATCTAAGTCTTCAAAGTCAGCTGTGTATTTTACAGGCAGAGTACTTGGGGGCCAGATGAGATGTATGGTTCTTTGAGTCAATACTAGAAATCAAATATGGCTCAGAAAGTCCTAATGGGAAGAGGACAATGGCTAGTAACATCTTCTCCTCCATTCACTTGATACTTATTACAGTTGGGACAGAGCAGGAAGGAAGGCAGGAAGGCTTCAGGATCAACAGAGGGGAGAATAAAGAAAGAATAAGGCCTGAGCACTCAGAAGCCAGGTGAGTGAAAGCACAGAGTCACAACTAAAACAGAACATTCATTGTCAAACAAGTCTTATGGTAGACCAGATTTTCTCTCACCTCTATGAAAGGTCTTGCAATCTTGGGTGCAATAGTTTCACTGACAGACGGTTCCTGAGAAAGCACCACAAATTCCTCAGCTTTTACAGGAAAGCCGGCATCGTCCATAGGTGAGTAGACTTCAAACAGCTCCTGGATAGTTCGCTAAACACAAATAATAAACACAGTAACTTCCAGGAACAGACACAATCCTGAATCTCACCTTGGCCTTGGGCAGTATAAAAACCCACCCGAGAATCATCCCTCATTAGTGAATTCACATTAAAAAAAAAAGATGATTCTGTTCACTGCTCACTGCGAGGGAAGGTGGAAGACAGAATCTCCCTATGTAATCATATGCAGTCACTGAGGATTCCTAATAAATGAGAGCTACCTGAGTCAAGAACGCCATCGAGTAGTCATTGCCCTGAGCAGCTACTTCCCGGATCAAATCTTTAGTTCCATTTTTTAACAATTTCTCTTCAATAGAATTGCCACTGACAAGCCTATAAAATAAAAAAGGAAAAAATATGTATACATATACAGATGAAGTAACAGTTACGTCACCTAGAAACACAAGCCAGTACCAGGCATAGGTGTCCAAAGGGTAGCCAGAGAAGCAGCATCTGCCTAAGTCACTCTGTCACTCCCTCTCCATCTTTGCTCTCCCGCACTCTGGAGTCTGCAGTGCATCCCTCTGCCTGCCACTGTTTCTCCCACCACATTCAATCCAGACCTTTCTCATCTGGTCTTAGACTCATCCCTATTGTCTGTCCTTCCAGACCACAACAGGCAGAGCTGACAGCTTCCCTGACTTGCCTCATGAGAGACTCTCAAGAGGTGTCCTATTCTTGCCTGTCCCCTGTTAAGACGCCAGTCCTTCCCCCAGAAGGTCTCAGATGATGAAGCAGTGTTCATCATTCAGTTCATTGTTTTCTTACAATATTCAATGTTTTGTTTTAAAATGTACTTTAAAAAAATTTTTTGTATATGGATGTTTTGCCTGCACACATGTGTGTGCACCATTTGCATGCCTGGTGCCCATGAAGGCCAGTGGGTGGCTCTTGATTTTCTGTGACTGGAGTTACAGCTGCTATGTGAGTGCTAGGAATTGAACTCGGGTCCTCTGTAAGAGCAGCCATCTCTCCAGCCCTCATTACTTGTTTTAAGGATGTTAAATGCTAAAAGTCAAGACAGCCTAAGTTAAACCATTTTAACAAAATGGTTTTCACAGGGATGAAAACAACAAATGAGAATTTTCCAGGAGAAAAAATATTCTAAATAGGGAACATATTAAAAAGTGAGCAATCAAGGTGCAGTGCTGTCTCTTTTCTTTTCATGTTAACACGGGTCCAGTAGATACAGTTCTCTTACATTTAAGCTTTAGGAGTAGGAAAAAGAGCCAGATTCTAACCTATGAGATAACACTAAAACAGTTGCATTTTTGTCCACATCTGGGTTATAAGCACATCAACACTCTGCATCTCACAGAGCAAGGTGGTACCACCTTACATTCATGTAATAAGAGCACATACATGCAATGGGTTGGCTTTTGTTAAAACAGGATATCACAAACCCAGGTTAGCTTCAAGTTCACCATCTTCCTGTCTAAGCCTCTGGAATGCAAGGATTTTAGCAGGTACTGCCATGTCCAGTATGGGTAAAATTTTTTTCTTAGAAAATAAAATTGAGCGAGACTGAGATAGATAGATAGATAGATAGATAGATAGATAGATAGATAGATAGATAGATAGACAGACAGAGAGACAGACAGAAGCACATAGGCATGCATGTGCCACAACTCACATGCAGAAGTCTGAGAACAACTTTTCTCACAAATTGTTATCACTATTATGATATACAGTTACAGTGACAGAATGACAGACAGATGGATGGATGAAGAGTTACAGTGATAACTCTCCTTCTACCATGTAGGTCATGGAGATTAAACTCAGGTAAATTAAAGGCAAATATTTTAATTAACTGAGATATCACATGGGCCCTATGGGTAAATTTTTAACAGACATATTGTACAATGTGGTCCTTCAGGCAAAATAGCAGCCATCTTCATCAGATCAGCTGTGTCGGCTTGCAAGAGACCATCATGAGTGGACCTAGTGATTATTGATGTTCTCTCAGAAAGATGGGCTGGGGAAATCATGGACTCTCATCTTTGTATGTAATTCTACAATAGCGTGTGGATGGGCTAGAGTAAGAAGGCCCAGTGAAGGTAGGAAGAAGAGATTCCATCTATGTTGCTATACCTAAATTACCATCCATTCTAGGGTATAGCTGCTGCTTTGAGGTTACTCACATTCCTGTAAGAAACCATTCATGCTCTATAAATTAGCCCAATAAACTCTCTGCGATGTTTCTAATGTTAGGCTTTGGTGGCATCAAACTTTAGCTTGTCTTTGGGGCCTGCCTTATATGGATACATTGAGAAGGAATTCTTGCAATACATATTTTCATCATTGCTTGTCTTTTCAACCCCTTCTCCTAGGCAGCCAATGCAAAGGCTATTATTAGGAAACGCTATCACACTGGGTGTACCCCGACAGGCCTTTGATGCGTGTGGCATAAGGCACAATCAATCCTGTCTGTCTTGTTTCCTTTGCTAAGCAGCATGAAGAAGCTCCCTATGAACATGCTTTCCTTTTGTCTGCTCACTAGGTAGGTGTATGGCTGCATCCTAATGGGTGTTCCCTATTCCTGCTGCAATGAATAACACTACTGGGAGGCTGTGACAGGTAAAGGGCACAGCGCTTTAATTTCATCAAATCTTCTGCTTTCAGAAGAGCTGAGGCAATTCCTGGGTGCTATAGACATGGCAACTTCCATGTTGCTCTTTGATATGCTTCCTGTCTGTAGTCCCAAATAGATATTTCATGTTCAATCTGAGTATCATTCTGTCCTACAGTGAGCTAGACCTTCATGCTGTGACACCTTGAAATTGATTATTCAAATTCCTAGGCCCTCTGTATTCCCACTTTTAAATAAGAGCACCTTATTTCTCAGCTTACAAGACTGATCTGACCTTTGCACAAAGAACTGCAGGGCACTCCATCAGTCTATCATTTACCTACTTAATTTGTTTATTATATTCTTCAACACTCAACCTGAAGCCTGCTCATCTACTGCCTGCCTGGAATGTGTTGTGCTCCTAAGCAGGAATTGGTGACCCAGCCTTATTATCTCAGAGACAGCATACTCATACATGAGACTAGTACTATATTAGCATAATAAATAACATTCAGAAATTTAGAAGTGGGCCACTGGGTCCCTTCTGTCTTCCCAATTAGCTGTGAAAGGCCACCAGTTACAATTTATATGCTTGAAGATAATGAGACATATCCAAAGTCTTTCAACAGATACTTTGTATTTTATAGTACTTCAAACAAGCCAAATATAAGCTCTGCTCTTCAGTCACTATAAAAGATGTACAACATGTACACACTAAACAACAAAAAGGCAACACATAACTGACTAACACACAACTGATTACATATTCAAGTAAATGTCAAGTACAACAGCAGCACTAGAAACATGTCTAAAAGGAAAATAAACCTGCCATGTAAAAACTTCTAAAATTCAACTGCAGCATAATACACCTGGCTGTACCTCCTAACTGTTTGTTACTGAATTCCTGCACCCACACCTCCCACAAAGCTCATTATGTGCACTTGTATGAGTTGGTCAGGACTGTTATCACCTGTATATGTGGATGTCTTTGCACCTCCCAATTCTATCACACCACTCCTGGGCTTTGGCATCCATAACTGGATTTAGGTCATTGTCATAGAACACCACAGTGTCAGCCTCAACAAGGTTTATGCCAGTGGCACGGCTATGGGTGGAGAGAAGAGCACAGAAAATCCGCCTGTCTCTGTTGAAACTCCTCATCAGCTCCTGAGAGGAAACAAAGTACTTAGGTTAACATTTTTGGAGAATACTGAAATGACCTGTCATTTCAAGTTATTCTGTAACAGTCTGATTTGTCCCATGAATAACATCTCACCCTGGCTCTCCTGCATGCATGCATTTCTCTATGCACAGCATCTCTATGTCATCTTAAGACAGTCACAGACATCATGTGCATAAGATGTCATGCTTATCTGGTACTTGCTGTCAGCCCAATCTGTAGGCCCCACAAGAACGCAGAGTCTTGCTAGGGAGGGAGCTGTGCTTTCTCCTCTATCCTCAGGCAATGCCAGGGCACTCTACAGGCAAGAAGCCCCTGGAGTAAGGCTGAGGAAGCACAAAAAAGATCTATCTATGTGGGACAAACTGTAATGAATGTTGAATACTTCTCTTCTGTAAATTATTTCCATGCCAAAATAGAACTAAAGTTGACCAATCTTTCTCTTCAAATAACAACCTAATTTTCTACACTATTATCAAAATAACAGGCTCCTTTCTATTTGCATATATAATGTGTACCAACTTTGCATTTGCTTTGAAATATAAAAAGAACAACTCAAGTCTTGTTCAGCACTGTGTTTTTCTCACCCACTCATGATAGTCATACTTGTACTGAGACACTTCTGGTAAGGACCTTCTAGTCTGTCATTTGGAGTTGTGAAAAAAGTTGTGGTTCACTGCCAAGGCACAGACCTTCATTGTGTACTTTCTTCTGCTGAATATTCACTCAGTTACTAATCATGGCTTTTCATGTGAACTTCTACAGTGAACAACTTTATGTATCGATCAGTCAGTGAAGCACTACTGCTGTGTGTGGAAGCCCTAAACAGAGATCACTACATCAACTGTCTTACCTATCTCTGAGGCTGGCAATCCATGCTGCTTTCTAGAGAGCTACACTAGTGGTTCTACAAGCACTGTGTATTAACCAAATGATAAAAATTAACAAATATGGTCAACAAAAACATGGAAAAACGTCTAAGTTTGTGTTTCTTTGCCAGTTAGTCTAAAAAGCATTCGTATCATTGCTAGATAGCCACCTCTTAAAGTATGCCAGTACTATTGCAATGTGACTATCGCAGTGTAACTACAGATCACCCCTATTTGTCCTGAGATACCTATGACCAGACATACAGCTGGTTGACAAGCTTGTTGGGGGGGGGGGGGGGGGGGCGGTTGGGGGAAGAATCAAGAAAGCAGTCAGTCAGAACTCAGAAAGTTCTAAACACTACCTCTTCTGCATTTAGGGGCAGTGAGCTACTGACTCACGCTGTAGGAAAATGAGGCCTAAATCCAATGATTCAGGGTCACACCATGGAATCACCATGAAAGGATTCTATCTTACCTGTCGCTGTTCACTGTTGGCATTTTCATCAATCCGTACATAGGTGAGATAATGGAAGTTCAAGAACATCTCTAAAATGTCCAGCATAAGAACCATCTGAGATAAAATCAGCACCCGACGTCCTTCAGATTTCAGTTTCTGTAGCAGGATTGCTAAAGCTTCTAACTTCCCTGAGAGAGAAGAGAGAGAATGTCTGTCTTACACTCTAGAATAAATGTATCTCACTTCACAAACCATGGCAACAGGGTCTGTCATACCTGAGTCAAACTGCACCAGCCTCAGCTCCGGGAACTGCAGTGAGCGCAGTGCTGTTAGTTGTTGCAGCTGCCGGTGGTAAGGGCCAGTGTGCTCCCTTAGACACTGCCTCAGAGCTCTCAACCTGCTGCTATACAGTGAGGGTGGCCTCGCAACCCACAGGGAGGGTGGTGTAGCCACTACTGGAGGAATCACACAGGCCACCCTGAGAAACAGAAATCATATATAGTCACTATGTAGTATCCTGGACTCTCTGGCAGCAATGAGGTTTCTGTGCAAGGCAGAATCCTCTGACAGTGTGAGTTGTCAGACAAGCAGCAAGAGCTAGATTCTATCACTGCAAGGCAGCATGATCTTTCACAGCTCAAGGACACAAGTCCAAGATAACTTCAGTCAGGAAAGATCTAAATGACCAGCACAGGGCATTCTCCAGAATATCTGGAGCCATTGGCTCAGATATTCCTGCTGGGACTCTCGGGACAGAAATAAATTGTCTCTGAATACAAACCTTCTAAATAAATACTACAGGTGACATGTAACTTGAGAGGGGACAGACACAGGACCCTACAGACAGAACTGCAAGGCCATGACCAACCTAACACTACCTATAAACCTCCGTCATCTACACCAGAAAGTTTTCTCTCCAAGGCATCAGCTGAAGCTTTGTTTTAAATATTATTTATTTATTCACTTTTTCTTATTTTTATTTTTTTCTGAGAATCACTAGTTAAAGCTGAGCCTGGAGCTCAAAGACATCCGACTGCCTCTGCCTCTCCAGTGCTGGGATTAAAGGTGTGCACTACCACGCACAGCTACTTTTATCTTTAGTTATGCTTATGCATGTGTATCTATGCAGGGGTTTGTGCATATGCAGTGCCTGCAGAGGCCAGAAGAAGATGTCCAACCCCCTAGAGCTTGAGGCACTTGTGAACTCCCTAACTTGGGAGCTAGGAGCCAAACTAGGGTACTCTATAGGAGTAATATGGGCTCGTAAATGCTTAGTTGTGTCTCCAACATGGAAGCTGGGTCTTGATGGTTTGCTCCCAAGTACATCTCCTCTGAAGTGGCCATCTGTGATGTATGAAGATGACCAGCATTTTAAGACAAACAAGGACATGAGAACAAATGGCAACCACACAGCCTGGAAAGCCCAGGAACAAGCTGACTCAGCTGAAAAGAACTCCATCTTTTTCTTCATTAATTTACTTATCTATGCCAGGCAGTGGTGGTGCACAACTTTAATCCCAGCACTTGGGAGGCAGAGGCAGGCAGATTTCTGGGCTGGAGACCAGCCTGGTCTACAGAGTGAGTTCCAGGACAGCCAGGGTTACACAGAAAAACCCTGTCTCAAAAACAACAACAAAAAAACAAAAACAAAAACAAAACAAAAAAAACCCCACAAACAAACAAACAAACAAAAAAAACACCAAAAAACCCATTTACTTATCTATGAGACCTGGAAGGCAGGCTCTGAACACTAAGCATAGGCACTGGGTGGGTAATCAGGGCCTCTCTGGACAGAAAGTAATAATGTAGTTCAGCCAGACAAAGAAAATAACCCTGAAGCTGAGCCAGGAGAATAGGGCCAGGGCATACAGAGACTGGCCTAGACTGTCAGTTGTGTGAGCAGCAGCAGACACATCAAGGCCTAGCAGGAGCAGTGTGGCTGGCTGTCTAGTTGTGGTGTTCAGCCCACTGAGGCTACTCCACTAATTTGTTCTGAATTCTACTCTTCAATGTCCCCAAGTAACATATGGCTAGTTTTGTGGGTCAATTTTCTAAAAGAGTCAGTTAATAACCTAAGTACCAGGTCCCTGTTCCAACCCTCCAAGAAACTCAAAAAGATAACCTGAGGGAAAACAATTGGAAATAAAAACATTTAAAAAAAATTCAAAGAATGAAGAACTACGGGATGTGGCTGGCGACTCATACTAGCATTGAGAGGATGAGGCAGGAGCATTAGGAAGAGTTCAAAGCAAGTCTACGCTAGCCATATAGAACTGAAGGGCAGCAACATGAGACCAAAAATTGAAAAGAAAAAAAAAAGATTCTGGTGTGCATCAGAGTGCAAGAACAGAAAATAAGGATAAAGATACTCACCTGTATACACAAACCCACCTGTCAAGAACATCTTGAAGAGACTCTTGACGCTGACTCAATGTCAAAATCAAATCACTTTCACTCTTTGAGAGTGACATGTCATAGTTTGCTCCTTTAGAATCCTTCCCAAGGTTACTATCCAGAGACCAGCACAAAGGCCTTTTCCTTCTTCTAGGCAGGGAACAAATCTTCAGCAAGTCTCTGCCATACACTGGAGCCTTGGAACAACGCCGCTCATTGATAAAATGAATCTGATCCAACCGTTCCTTCAAAAGTCTGCTCTTCTCCTCCTTGATCAAAAAGGCCAGAAAGACAAAAGCAAAGCATGACCAAAAAAGAAAAAAAGTTATTTGAGAAACAACCTGACAAAATCACCTCACTGAAGGCTTTGGGAACTATTATGCATACATTCATTTCAACATCCATGGCCTACTTCTATGAAACTACTGGTAGAAAAGATGAAGAAGCAAAAGAGCCTTCTCTGTCCTCCTAAGACACTGAAGATAAGACAAAACAAAAGGAGTAAGGATCACAATGTCTACTGTCAGAAGCCTATGTCAATTTCTTTCATTGGGAACAAGTGTTAAATCAAGGCCCTAATTCAAAGAACATGTGCCTCTCTGAAATCCATAAACCAGGAGCCTTAGCCACCACAGAAAAGCATCTGAAAGCTACTTGCCATTGTGTGTCCTTGCATCTAAGCCTTACCTGGGTTGGCCCTGCAGCAGGAGAAGCTGGTTTGGAAGCCAGGCCAGGTTCTCCAACAGCCATAGCACTCACTGCTACTCGACCCGGAACACCAACTACAAATGTAAAAGCAAACAGCCGAAGGGAATAAAGGTGTAGTTTAATGGTAGAACACCTGCCTGGAATGCTTGAGAAGTTCCATCCCTAACACCCTTGTGCTCCTGGCTTCCAAAGAAAAAAGCAAAAAGGAAAGCCAGTGTGCAACAGATCCGTTCCTAAAGGTGTACTGCCTGGCCAAGGTATAGCAGCTTGCCTCCTGCAATCCCAAGAAGATAAAAGGAGCTGGCTCTGAGAGTTTGGTGCATCAAAGCTATTTCCAGAACTAGAGTCAAGACTGTTCTGGCACTGACAGGTCACATACCTGTCCTAAGCCAGCCTCATAACCTCTGCTGTCCCATAACAGTAATGCACCACAGATAATCAGCACATAACGAGGAACAACAGCTCCTTGCCTGCCCATGACTCCAACTCGCCCACAGGCTCTAATATTCTGAACACACGCAGGCAAGGATTGGTCCTTAGAAGAGAAGCTGGCAGAGAACAGGAGAGAAGCTGAGAGCACAATAGCCTTAGGCCAGCCAGAGTAGTGTGCAAACCCTGTACCAAGTGCATGGCTCTCTACTCAGGGAGCTCTAGGCACACTTACTAAATATTTGGTGGTTCCAAAGGTTCCTTTCTTAAAAATAAATAAAACTGTGTATATATATGTGTATGTACAGATACACACAAACACACACACATATATAAAATATATCTATTATATATATATATACACACTTAAGTGTATAATTATTTATGTATATTAAATTTTAAAATATATTTATGTGTATGATATGTATATATAGCTATACATATCTATAAATAAAAAACTTTATGTATCAGTGTTTTGCCTGCATGCAAGTATGTGGACCACATGTGTGCCTGGTGCCGGAGGGTATTAGAAGAGGGTGACAGATCCCCTAGGACTAGAGTTGTAGATGTCTAAGAGCCACCATGTGGGTATAGGAAAGATACTCAGGGCCTCTGCTATGCAGCAAGTAATCTTACTGATGAGCCACCTCTCTGGTCCCCTGAGTTTTTTATTAGAACATGACAGTGGGGTTTGGTCATATTCAAGCAGTACATCTGAGAGAAAAAGAAGAAACCAAGTTGATGTCATGACACATGTATGGAAACCAGACTAACACAAATAAGGCTTTGACATGCATAAGGCCCATGGCCAGAGGTGCATGACTCCTCCCAGTTACTCCCCTTCCCCACCGCCCCCCAAAAAAGTCCACCAAGAAGTTCTCACCACGCCTTCTTCATGTTCAGAACACCCTACCTTGTGGGGTCAACGGTGCAGGGCTAGGGCCACTGGTTGGGGGCTTGCTTCCCAGGGTGCTATGCACAGCGCCTGCCTGAGACACAGTCTGCATCACCACGGGGCCAGGGGCTCGCAGGTAGGGCTGCCCAGGGGCTGACACAATCTGGAGTACACTACCTGTAATCACATGTCCACCAGGAGCATCAGTAACAGGTGTGTGCACAGTATAGTTACACACTAGCCACTTCCAAATGGTATAGAAACAAATGAGCAAGTATACTGCGCACACATAGTTCCATTTACACAAGCAAATATATGCACAGTTCAGTAACTCAGACAAAGAAGGTATTATTTAAAAATCTCAGATAAAGACAGAAAGCTATCTGAGAAAAGTCTGTTTTATACCAAATCAAGAAAAGACCACTAACTCTGCACATACCCAGGTATTATGTCCACTAGTGACCACAGCTGTCCTGGGCTATGAAGGTCACAGAAACACTCACAGACCCATGTAGCCATTGCCAAAGGGATAAAAACTACCAGAAAGAGCTAGGCTTAGCCCAGGTGCCCATGACTCTGTGGCTGCTCTTCAAAAGTCTGTCACTTGTTTATTACATGCCTGAACCTTCTTACCAAATGTGTAAAAGATAACAAGGTTCTACCAACTACACTCATGGATGGCCCTGACTCTGAGATCCTAAAACCCACCAAGACAGGCATTAAAGTATCACAAAAAGCTGTCACTCAGCCAGAATCCAGGGCAGTGTCTTTCAGAGAGGCTGCTGGGGTAAGTAAGGTACAGGGAAGCTAGTGCTGCCATAGAAACCTGTGAAACCTAGAGGTAAGCAGCTGGTGCTGGATGCAGCTAAAGAAGCTGCAATTGTTGCCACAAACCACTTAAGATTAATTTTAACAAACTATTCAAATTTTACTACCTCCTTTCCTTTGAAAGCAGTAACTACATGTTCTTAGCCAAGGGTCTGAGACATTTGGATCCAGGTGGTGTTAAAGTTAAAACTTTAAACTGGCACAAATCTTGGAAGTCTCAGCTACTTGAGAGGCTGTGGCATGAGGATGGCTTGTCTCAGAAGTCAGGTCAGCCTGGGCAACACAGTAAGAACCCAACTGATAGGTACATAGGCAGGAAGGTAGATAGGCAAAGCATTTCACCTGCAAAAATTGCTGGTCTTTTTGGCATTTTTAAGGTAAATTTGACTCATTCATACTAGAAAGCAACAAACACTTCTACCCTAACTTACAAAAGAGAAAACTCTTCTCCAAGAGCAGATGGTATTGATAGAAACTGAGTATCACTTACTTAGGAGACTGCTAAGATGACTCATGAATGTCATCTCATCATTCCTCAATGAGCCCTCAGGTCAGACTTGTTCAAGCCACTCCTGGGGGAAGACCCTGAACCTCATAGTGACCTACTCTTTTTACCCCGCTACCCAAACAGGTTCTCAAGTGCAGTGCTAAGAGTGGTGTACCTCTGTCCTTGTCTGCATTAGTATCAGCTGGTTGTCTCTTACCTTGCAGCTGCAGAGGCTGGCCTGCTGTGAGCTGCCGCAGCTGGCTATGTGACAAGGTGAATTTGTTCCCTTGGAACTGCAGTGTCACAGGTGTCTCTGGCTGGGCCACACGGCTCTGCGGCCCTGCAATGGACGCCAGCTGAGCTATTTTCACTACTTCCCCACCTGTTAAAACACAGAAGAGAAACTGAACTAACATCACTTGGAATGAAGTTACTGACCATGATACAACACTCTCTCACTACAGTAAGGCCCACCTATGCTATACTCAAGTATCTTCAACACACTTGTTGGGTGTTGCTATCATTTTAAGAAAAGCTATCTTAAGACAAAAGAAAAAAATACTATTAAATATCAGACTTTAGTGGTTAATCTATTTAATCATAAACATCAGGGAGTTTCAGTATCAACCACTACACATCAAACTATTAAGGAATATTTTTACTTTTCTCTCCAAATAATAAAAGGGAAAAAGAACAGTAAATATCAAAAATATCAGACACCTATTGCATTAAATTGGAAACTCTTCAGAGAACTTACAAAATTTGAAAAAGTATGCATCCAGTGAATAAGATCATATCGCCAACATATAAAACAACAAACTTTAATTCTACATGATTTTCTTTAAAGTCTAGGAAAGCTTAAATAAGTCAGACATAAAACTCTTGAGTTTATGTTAATTCAAATGAGCTCATAGGATCTGATATTACATATCAAATGATCAGAAGCTTAAAGACTTTTTACCCAACAGGTGGCTATCCAAGTTCAAATGCTCCTCTCCCAAGAAAAATACATGCCAGGGTTAGTAAAGGTGCCAAAGGGAGAACCGTTAGTAAAAGACTAGCAAACTACCTGAAGATGTCTTGCACACAGAATGAACTGTGCACAAGGAAGGGGAAATGAAAGTCAGAGACAAAGAGTTACACACAGACACTTAAATCTCCCGTCAGCCCTCCTAGATGGATAAAGCCAGCTGAGTCACCAACTTCACACACTACTACACGTAAGGACTCCTACTAACGTAACTCTCATCACCTACAAAACATGAGGTATATATATGCAGCTCTCTCTTCTAATATGACTGCCTAGGACAATCACTCCCCACTGTTGGACACAGAAGAGACTCCCAGTCTCCCCTGATGCTTTTTTCTCCCTTCCCAGTTCTCCAAAAAGGCCTCAATGTGATTCTGCTACAAAGCAAATAAGAAATATATATGATCTGTAATATTTTAGTTGGCATTTCTATAGTAACCTAGATAATAGCCTGTAGAAGATTTGGAAACCTGCTAATCACCAGTGCTGGCAGTACAAAATTCTGACTTAGGAAAAAATGAGTAACGATGAGCTGTTTTAGTCACTGAATTGTTGAGAAATGTCTCTACTGAGCAAGTATTCACTGCCAACTTTAAACTTGGAAATGTGTGAGGAACTAAAAAACTAATGATGTCTAGAAACCTAATGCTAATTCACATGGTCTCACCACTTGCCCCACAGTATGAACCCTGGCACAGCTGGAACAGAACTGTGGCTAAGGCTAAAAGAAGGTGCTAGCCCTCAACACCAGTGCAGCACAGGAGGAAAGCAGAGCTGGTTGAATGGGGAGGAGAAAGAGTAGAACAGAGCAGAGCCCTGGACAATGACCACAGGCAAGGCCCCACCATGACTGGCATCACGCTCCAGGCCTGGAGTGAGGGACAGACAGAGGCAGTGGACAGCAAAGGCTCTTCAGACATCCCGTGTTCCTGACACACTGCTCCAAGGCAGTGAGAGCAGACCCTGGACAGTAAGGCCACTTACTGGGCAAGCGGGCCTGGGCCTGCGAGGTAAGCACCAGCCGCTGGGGCGGTGCACTCTGCCCGGCCACCAGCGAGGGGGCCTGGGGCGGGGGCAGGGGTGGGCCTGGGGTGGAGGCCTGGACAGCGGTCTGAGCCCGCAGTTTCGAAGGATGGGCTGGGCCTGCTGCTGTGCTGGAAGTCGAGGTGGGCTGGTGTCGAGGCGCACCGACGGAAGCCTGAGAGCTCTGAAACGGGGCTGCTGCTGCTGTAATCAATAAGGTCGTTTTGTGCAAAGCTGTTAGAGGTTCTTCATAACACGCAGTATTTTACAACCGAATGTTAAATTACATAAACATTATTTCACAGTCTCTCAAATAAGAAGCCCGCTCTTAGGACACAAACATGGAGGGGCGGGTACAGTACTTAGGTTGAGAGAAACTTAAGGCTCTGCCTGTTGCCAATCAGCGAGGCTCCCTGTGAGTTCACAGAACACACAAGGCACACATCCTGGACTAGCCATGGAGCTATCAAATGCTACCAGCTGTTAGAAAACCCTCTGTAAGCACACAAAAGCTCCTTCTCTTCAGCAGTACAGAAACCTAGAACTGCTGTTTTCAGATGAGGTTACAAGAGTACTTCTAGGTCCTTCCCTGCCTCTTTAGCATAAGTGAAGCTAAAACAATAGCACCAAATGCAGCAGGAAGGCTCAGAACTTTCCTGAACAACCTTGACATACTTTAAGATAAATACTTTGCAGAAGTCCAATCACCTGCTCATCCTAAGAGAACTTCCTTTTACAGGGAAAACCCAGTATAGGAAACAAACTCTACATCCAGGCACAGTGTTACATGCCTGTAAATCTCAGCACTCAGGGGACTGGAAGCAGAGAGCATCCTGGGCTACATAGTGAGATCCAAAAAAAAAAAAAAAAGGGAAAGAAAGATAGTAAAAAGGGGGGAGGGAGAGAGAAAAAGTATTTTCAACTCATGGAGACCTGCAGGTGGCTCCTCTGCAGACCATTCAGGTGTCCACACCCCCAGCAACAGCTATAATACTCAGTAGGCCAGGAACAGAGTAACAGGAGCTTTCCCACAGTCTTCCACAAAAGAGAGCTCATTATGTGAGATACCTTTTGTATCTGGGTTGGCAGAGAAAGTAGCAATCGGTGGCCGTCCTCGAACCTGGCCCTGTGGAGTAGCAGTGGATGCATTGGTGTTTGCCATCCGAGGTGGATGTGTGCTGGGGAATGCCACGGTGCGACCCTCAGGCTTCTGGCCATACTGCACAGGCTGAAATAACCTAGATGTCCATTGGCCCAAGCAGAAGACACACAGCATCACCACATAGCAGACAGTATGGGTTCCAGAGGAGACGGTATGGCCCCTCAGAGACAGCTAGGAAGGCAGGCTAAACAGTATCAAGCAGGAGCAAGGTGGCTCCAAATACAGTTGGCAAGAAGTTGTTGGAGATGCTGACAAATTCTGTATTCAAAGGTCATATATCTCAACTGGTAACACATTATTGTAAATTTTATATGTCAAAGTATGTTTAAAAAAAAAAAAAAAAAACCTTGGCATGTTGTAACTACAGTTCTGAGTAAGAGCAAGAAAAAGCAAATGTTTTACCTAGTACAGATGACAAGACTGCTTATGAAATGGACAGAGATGGCAGCAGCTGGGAAGATGCACGAAGTGCTCATCGAGGCACTAGTGTGGTCACAGAGACATGAGCTCTGTGACCTAGAAAATGTAAGGACAAGCAAGGAGCCAGAAACCTTCTAACAAAGTCCAAGGAAGACAAGTGAGTGGCCTTGTCTGTGTTCACATGGCTATAGGTTTCCTGTATGGGTCTGTCAGGCTTGAGCTGAGCTGCAAAGGAGGAAGCAGGTCACAGTCCCAAGGACGCCAAGCTTGGAAAAAAGCTTGATCTGTACGAATGCCCTGTTTCTGTAAGAAGAGCTACTTTCTGGTTTCCTTTTTCAGCTTACCCTAAGATTTCTTTCTTTCTCACCACTGGGTTTAGTCTATTCAGGAGTAACTACACCCTGACTTCATTCTCTATCTCTCCCGCCTCATGATTTCCCTCACTCCAAATCATCATTTATATCATTCTATTGTTTTCTTATTGTTTTTTGTTGTTGTTGTTGTTATTGTTTTGGAGACAGGGTTTCTCCAAGTAGCCCTGGCTGTCCTGGAATTCTCATTCTATAGAACTCAGAGAGCCTCCTGCTTCTGCCTCCCAAGTGCTGGGATTCAAGGTGTGCTCCACCACTGGCCAGCTGTACTGTCACTTGTAAGAACACTGACTCCACTGTTGTTGAGTGGACCCCATGTCTGCTTGTGCTCCTGCCCATGAGCAGACTCTGAATTCTTCCACATAAGATGTCTGACTTGGCCATGAAAGTTACTGCCACATCAGACAGCACACTGTTCTCAGCCCTTACATCTCCCCAAATTCTAAAGCTTACTTCATTAAAGATAACCAAGAAAAGTGACTCTCATATTTGCTCCCTCTATTTGAGTGTCTTATTAATGTAGTTGTGTTCACTGAAAACAAGGACATTCAGAACATTCTCAAGAACACAGGTTTTCTCATCTCAACGGACTACCTACAATCAGCTAGAGAAAGGGATGCCCAAGCCCAGGCATCTGACTCCCAACCAGCAGATAGTCCTTGGAGCAGTGGCTATGCCAGATGAGCCACATGCTGCTTCTAACCCATGCACATACCTGCTGGCCTTGAGCTTCACTGCTGCTGGCCGGGCTGATGGAGGAGGTGAGGCAAAAACTTCCTCCATGAGTTTCCGAGTCACTTTTTTCTTATACAGTAATTCAGCCTCATGACGAGTGATTTTATTTTCTAGCCCAATGAGGTCAAATATAGAAAGATCGGTTTCCTAAGAAGAAACAGAAATAAATAAAGAAGAAAACATGTTGTAATAGGTGGCAGAGGAAAACACCTGATCAAGAGTCAAAACCTTGGCAATCCTTCTCATGATCAGGCTAGATCTCCTTTCACAGTGGGACAACAGCTATTTGGGCCCTCCCCAGCATCACGTGACAACCTGGAGTGGCAAGAGGAGCAGATGCAACTGAACAGTCATCATTTGAACAGTGTAGGGATAAACAGAAGTCTTCCCCAGAAAAAAGGAGGGCTAATGTGAACTCTATGTGCTAATCAGCGTGTGATGGTGATTCCCTGTAACTCTCATGGTTACTACTCACTGCTAAGGAGAACCAGTCAGATTCATGACAGTAACTGCGGTAAAAGCAAGGGACTTGCTTTCCACAGCACTACTAATGTATACTTCTCAGAACTTGAGATAACAAGAAAGCAGCATCACAGTGAAAAGGATGAAAGACAGGAAGTGGGTACAGAAGCCCTTGTACTGCTAGGGAAAGTCAGGTGGTTCAGCAGCAGTGGGATAGTTGGCAGCCCCTTAAAGAAGTAGACGGAGTGGCTACATTAGCCAGCAACTCTACCTGAAGTACTCTCACAAAAACAGGAAAACCCAAACTGTAGGAGTGTTCTCACCAGCTATACTAACAATAGCCAGAAGTAGAAACCACCTAGGTAAGCATCAACTGACCAAAGGATAAACAAAACGTGGCCTTTCACAGCAGAATGTTACCCAGCTCTTAAAAGGAATGACATTCTGACATACTACAAAGAGAATGAACCTTGAAAATATTGTAAGAATCCAAATACAGTTCTGTGAGCTGCCCAAATCAGGGAGGTCCACTGACTGCAGCAACTAGACAGAAGGAGCTAGAGCAGCAGTTCTCAACCTATGCATTGCAACCCCTTGGGGGACGAGGGATGGGGGTGAGGGAGTAGTTGCCTAAGACCACTGGAAAATAGATTATTTACATTACGACTTGTAATAGTATGAAAATTACAGTTAAGAAGTAGCAACAAAAATAAGTTTATAGTTGGGATCACCACAGCATGAGGAAGTAAGTGTACTAAAGAGCTGTAGTAGCATCAAGAAGGTTGAGAATCACTAAGCTAGAAAGAAGAGGGGTTGGGAAGAGACCCATACAACTATGTGAATTGTATCTAAACAGTACTAGAAATTCTGAACTATCTATCTAAATCTTCTACTTACCTTCCAGAACTCTCTCTCCAGAACTTTGAGAATTAGAGAGGCTGACCTATACTGCAGAGAGCCTGCTGCATAGGAGGAGCCTGGTACCCGTGGCTCTACTAGTCCAGGATGGTTGCAAATTCGCTGTAGCCGTGTCAGGACACTCAAGACGCTGACAAAATGCCCACTCTTCAGAGCTTCCTGAGTTCTGCACATGGAGAAGAGGCAGAAAGCTCAGTGTATATTCATCATCCAGTCTCACCATTAGTGACTTTCTTGATCTCAGAAAACACTGGAACTAGCAAAATTTTCCAATAGAATGGAAATGTTCCCAAATTTATTAATCTAGTTAATAATAGTTAAGAATTTATTAACTGTTAACCTAGTTAATAGCTAATAAATTTATTAACTAGGTTAATAAATTAGTTATATTGCATTTTTAAGTCTACATTTCTGAACAGGTCTTTACTGAGTCACTCCAGAGAGCCAGAGACTTAAGGGGTGGGTATAGGCCAAATCTCAGGTGCTACATCTTCTAAAGGGACAGGGTTGTCCCTTTTAAAGGGACCATGTTTCAGTAACATCAGGATAAAATGCCCTGACAGACAAATAGAAGCATCCAAGGTTTGATGTGTGAAAGGAATCATTAAGCCAAAAGGTGAGGAGATGCCAAGCAAGCCACAGGCCAGACCCTGCTGCAATATCAGACACAGACCAGGCACAGGGAGCTGCAGTGTGGAGTAGAGCCCTTGGGTGAGAAGCATGTCCAGCACCTAAGGCAGGAAGTGAAGGCTGACATCGGGAGCATTTGAGAGGGGGATATAGATCCATGGTGAAATGACTACAAGTTCCAAACCCAAACAACTCATCTAGAGGCTGCCTAGAGAGAACCAGGCTTGGGAAGTCTGAGATCCTTGTGGGATGTGTCAGCTTAGTTATGCCAGGGACAACTCAGGCATATAACAGAGAAAGGTGGGAATACCGAGGAGCACTGCCAGGAGGAGATGTCACAGTAAACCTAGCTTGGATAACAGGAAAGCCAAACACAACCAGCTCTGAGCCCTGTTATAAGGTTCCCTGAACAGGGCAGGGCACAAGAACTGAGTAAGAAGCTATCCATCTAGCTTAGGAGAGTAGATGTGGAACAGAACTTAGAAAACAGATGTTTTTAAAGTTACCAGGTTTGGTTTTAAGAGGGCTAAAGCTATTTACTTCTCCCAAAAGAATAATAGACATTTCCAAAGAAAGGGTGGAGGTGAAGGGGGTGCAAGTGGAAGAAGAAAGTAACCTCCCCCTGAGAATCATAATTGGTGTTCCTACGCACCTGGAAAGTGCAATGTAGAAATGAGGGCCTACCTCAGGCTTATAAATGGTGTCCAGAAACCTGGTTCCCAAATGCAAAAGTGGGGCCAAGGTACACAAAATCTTAATACATTAGCCCTTAATTGTGACTCAGAGAAAAGTAAGAAAACATGAAAAAGTCTCACTGCCATTCTACTCAGAGCAAGAATCACAGAACCACAAAAGATCATTAAGACAAGATGTGCTGGATCCAAAACCATGACCTCTCACACCTCCACAACAGATGACATCACTCCCAAACACAAGTACCTCACTACCCTGTGGCACTGGCATCGTTACAGATCAACAAATTACTTTCCCTGAACAATGACTTGTCAGAGCTCCAGCTTGGAGGACAATTGTGGTAGTTTCAATAGGTTTGGCCACCACAGATTCCTGTTTCAATGCCTGGCCATAGGGAGTGGTGCTATTAGGAAGTGTGGCTTTGCTGGAGTACATGTGTCCTTGTTAGAGGAAGTGCCTCACTGTGTAGGCAGGCATTGAGGTCATCCATGCTCAAGCTCCACCCAGCACAGAGTAAGAGTCTCCTGGCTGCCTTTGGATGTACAACTTTTGGCCTGCCTACACACTGCCATGTTTCCCGCCGTGATGATAACAGACTAAACCTCTGAAACTGTAAGCCCCAATTAAATGTTTGCCTTTATAAGAGTTACCTAGGGTACAGTGTCTCTTCACAGCAAATCACTAAGAAAATACACTAAGGAATTTAAGGGTAACTAAACTGTTTTTCCCTTGTCGGCTGGTGGTGGCAACTGACCTACACAGAAGCTCCAACCCCTTACCACAGAATTACTTCTAACTAGAACTAGTACATCACAGAGGTCAACAAGAGAAAATACCAACATTTTGCTGAAATATCTGACAGAAACCAGTGCTACAGCAACATGGCCAAATGTTTTCTGCTCGTGTAGCTTCCACAGTACATGGAGGTTCAACACAGTAAACACGATGAGGGCACATTCACAGCTCCTATTCTAGACTAAGTGACAGGCTGAATGTCTCATCACCAACACAGCTTGGCAAGGACTGCCTGTGAGATGACCTATGAACGAGCAGCCATCCATTCTTACTCAGTCACAAAGTTTCCATAAGCCTTTTAAACATGATGCAGCAATGCCAAATCATTCCCGGAAGGCATCTAGGGACCATAAGCTACTTTGAGAACTTTAACATACATTACATTTTCTTAGGTATTCATGTATACTACTCTGCTTTATAAACAAAGAGCAGAGACTGCTAGCATATGAAGTCATAAAAAACACACATATGATTATTAGCTGCCATTACAGTCAAGAGAGTGGAGTCTAAGTACTGACAACTACAAGTTTTTAATTTTAAAATTAAAATCTGTTTGAACTTTAATTTTGTTTCTTCCATTTGTTTTAAATACAAGACACCACAGAGAACACAAGAAAGAGTCAAAGCAGCCATGGAGAGGATTCAGAGGATCTAAGTTGAGCCCACTGGACTGACATATTGGGGCTATCAGGCAAGAGTTGGGGGTGAACTGTTTAGGTGATAGGATGCTATAACATGACATAGATATGCCCCACTGGTTTCCTTCCAGAAAGACCATACTGACTCAGTGGAGCAGTGGCTACTTTCAGAGCGTAAGCTGGTCAACCAGCTGCATTCACATTAACTACCCAGGTGTGGTGGTTCACATATGCTTGGCCCCTGGGAAGTGACACTATTAGGAGATATGGCCTTGTTGAAATAGGTGTGGCCTTGTTGGAGGAAGTGTGTCACCGTGTAGGCAGGCCTTAGAGGGTTCCTATGCTCAAGCTCCACCCAGTACAGAAGAGAGACCATCCTGTCTGTAGATGATAGATAGTCTTCTCCTGGCTGCCTTCTGATCAACATGTAAAGCTCCTACAACACCATGCCTGCCTGCATGCCACCATGCTTCCCGCCATGATGATAACGGACTGAACTTCCGAAACTGTAAGCCAGCCCCAATTAAATGTTGTCCTTTATAAGAATTGCCTTGGTCATGGTGTCTCTTCACAGGAATGGCACCCTAACTAAGACAACAGACTAACACAAGCAGCAGCACCAGACAGTGGAACAGATATCAAGCTACACAAATGGCAGGTGTGTAGATTAAGCATATATAATGGCTGAGTAAGAAAAAAGAAAGAGAGGATGTTCTGAAGCCTGCAGAGTTCCTTGTTGCCTCTCTTGACAGGCACACTTACTGAGGCAACAGGATACATCTGCTTCTCATTGGGCACGTGGGCAAACCAGCACTTACCTAGGCTGTAGGATGACATCCTCATATAAGGCCTTCTGACGACTGGAAAGGCGGCACTTCAGAACATGCTCATACTTCCTGGTTAGTTGTTTCTCCACATCTCTCTTGGTTCTCCTCAAAATAAATGGTTGTGTGACCTGGAGGAAATAATAACCATTTTTCTACCCTGTATGCCATGGTATATTTAGCAGAGGACAGATATGCTTTAAAGAGTCGGCTGTAGTTACAGAAGCAAACATACCCTGTGTAATCTTATGACCATTTTGTGATAGTAATCCTGGTTTTCCTCATTGGGGGCTTTCAGGGGAAAGCTCAGGTAAGGCCTGGAGATTCCAGGAATGAGAAAGTGTACCATGGTCCAGAGCTCCAGAAAAGTGTTGTGCAGAGGTACATCGATCAGAAGCAGGCGCTGCTGGCTATAAACAAAATGGGACAATGTTGGAACTTTGAAAAACATAAGTAGGCTGCATAACTTTGCTGTAGCAATATATGAGAAAAGTGGAGACAGAAATTCTACATATGCCTTCAGGGAATGGACAGGCACAACTGCATGCACAGCACTTAGGAAAGGGGAAAGAGGGTCAGAGGCAGGCAGATCTCTAAATTCAAGGCCAGCCTACATAGAGAGCTCCAAGATAACCAAGTGAGACCCCACATAGTGTGACCCTCAAAGAAAAGGACTAAACAAAGGGACTCTGTGTCTCTTAGGTCCAACAATGCTGTGACAAAGGAGAAGGAAATTTCTTTTCACTAAACTGATATGTGTATGCAATGACTTAAATATCTTTAAGACAAATCCTTAGGTAAGAACACTTGAAGATTTGAAGACAGAACACTGGGGTATGGTCAGACCTCTGCAGCTTGAAGATGGCTTCCCAGTGCCGCTCAGTCATGCCCTTCACCCTCTGCATTTCATCAACAACAAGGCATTTCCAGTGCACCCTTGAGAAGGAAGTGTAGCCCCTGAAGAACTGCTTATAGGACGTGATGCAGATGTGAAAGTTATTAGGTTCAGTCCATTCCTGCAATACAGAAAGAAGCTCCATTTCCCCTGCAACCATCTATAGACTATTGCTAGGCAATCACCCTCAGTCAAGCTGTAAATATCACCAGCAATCCAACCCATTCTGCAGAACAACTACACAAGAAAATTCCAAGGTATTAGTCTCTATTCTAACAAGAGCCTAACAAACTCTTGTTGTCACAATAAGGAACTAGAAATTATCATTGGGAACATAGATTACCAGAGAAAATACTGGCTTTTACAGTATACAATTCAAGCAAGGAAGGAAAAAAAAAGAGAAAGAATATGTCTACATTGCAACTAACTGCAATGAGATTTTTAAAGCAAACTAGAGAATGGGCTATGGTCTAACACATCTCCTCTAAACTTCATGGGAATTGGATCCCTACTGTGGCAGCAATAACATTGGGACCTTCTAGGTTCCCAAGAATGAGTCGGTGCTTTATGAAAGGATGGCAAAGATCCAAGTAAAACCCTTCTACATTTCTGCCCTCACCTATGTAAGCACACAATAAGAAATATGTCATCTTAGAAACTGAAACCAGGCCCTCACCAGATGCCAAACCTATCAGGAACTTGGTCTAAGATTTCTAATCTCTAGAACTATAAACAGTACATTCCTGTTCTTTATTAATTATCTTCTCTATGCTTTTTTTTGCAGAGAGAGTGTTGTTTATACTTTACAGAAGGAGAAAAAAACTAAATAAGATAGATGGTAAAAGATCTCTTAGTAAATTTTTCTTTACATACTGTCTATCAGTGAGCCAAAACTTCAAATGGTAGAAACTGATTTATATACATTAACTTGGAAGCTGGCACTATTAAGTACTGGGGGCCAAAGGAAACTTGTATCTGTCATAAATATTCCTGTTTAATCCAGAGAAATCATACAAAACTCAGGAGATCTCACACACTCCATTAGCACAGTGTTGAGGTAGGAAGTATTGAATTCTCTCTCCAGACAAATACTTCACTCTGAACTATTTTCCTTACAGTATTGGGAACTAAACTCAATGTCAAGAAATGAACTCTAAATGTCAAGAAAGAACTCTATTACATCTGTAGCCCAAAAGGGAAAGGGGGGCCTCAAGCCTACGCAGCTTTTTCTAAGAGAACTGGGAGTCTACCTTGAGTCCTCTCTGCTTCAAGGGACTCAAATTCTAGAACCCAATATAGGTTTGGTAACTTACAAATATGTCAATGATATGCATTAAGCAGCATGTAATTGTACTCAAAGTGACTAAAGTAGGAGGATAAAATGTTAGAAGCCAGCCTGGAATACATAAGATTATAGGTTAAGAAAAATTAAGGTGTTTAGCTCTATTTCATGGGCTTAATTATTATTTAGGAACGTGTGAGTTATGTCTATGTAGATGTATATGTTCCACAACATGCCTATAGGGAGCAAAGGACAACTTTGTGGAGTTGATTCTTTCCCTTGTACCTTCACACGGCTTCTAGGGATCAAAATCAGGTTGCAAGGCTTATGTAGCAAGTGCTTTTTAATCTGCTGGGGCACCTCTCCAACCCCTGTATAGCATGTTTAAAAGATACTTAGCTACAGGAATAGTGCCCTGGCACACCTCTTATCTACGAAATGTGAAACCTGGGTATATCTCCAGCACTTCAAAACAAAGAAAGAGAGAGAGGTGGCAGTGGGGTGGCACTACCTGTCTCTTTGCTTTGAGTTCTCTGTGGCTGCCAACATAAGAAAGAGTTTTGAGGCCAGGACACCAGCGTTTCAACTCGAGTTCCCACTTGAGTATGTTACAACTCCTCATGACAACAAGATGAGGGCCCCAATTACCTATAAAAGAAAAAAAAATCTGTCAGATCCAGGAACCTAAAGTTGAATTTGATCAGAAGTTTATTAAACATGTGGCTCACAAAGAGTGCAGAATCCAAGTAAACAAAAACTACCCTCCAATATAATTATACTGCCCAGGTGTGTAGGAGCAGATGTGTCGCCTGCTGTACTGTAACGGGTCAGGCTCTCTGGAAACACAAAAATCAAACCAGGACCCACTGCTAACCATATAAACTTCTATCATTTGAGCCTGAGAAAGAACACTTTTCTAGGCCATGTGTGGTGCATGCCTTTTATCCCAGTACTCAGGAGGCAATGGCAGGCAGAGCTTTATAAATTCGAGGTTAGCCAAAGCTGCATAGTGAAACCTTATCTCGAAAACCTAACCACCAAAAAACCCTTTATCTATGGCAAGCAAATACCCCAAAAAAGAAAGCTGCTGACTTGGGACCTTAGGCCCCAATTAATCTGGCAAGTACCCTGTAGCTCAAACAGGCAGCTCCTTAGATACCCACTTCTAGGCAGAGCATATTCAATTTACCCAGTGACCAAACTGCCTGAAAACTTCACTTTAAGTGCAACCTAGAAAGTTGAATGCACAAACAATCAAAGACAAGAAATGGCTGGTTTTAAGATAAAGCTGCACTTCACATATTTGTAGCCATAGCTGAAGCACTGCTACTGATTCTGAGAAGGAACTGCTCAAGAGAAAGATGAACCACTGTTTCAGCAGAAATTTCAAAGGAAAAAAAAAAAAAAAAAAAACTTAGCAGAAGTCCATAAACTTTTTTTTTCCTTATTGGTGGCGATGCTAGGGACTAAGCCAGGACTTCTCTCAAGACTGAGCTGAAGAAATGGCTCTTCCAGAGGACTCAAGTTTGCCACTCGGGTGACTCACAACTGCCTGTATCTTTAGCTCCAGGAGTATCTAACACCTCTAGTTTCAATAGGCAACCACACATATATACACACACATGTCTACACACAGACCCATGCATGTACACATAATATAAAAGGTAAGAGTACAACCTTTAAATCTAAACATAAAACCTTAGAAGTAAAAAAACATGACCAAACTTAGGTTTTAGAGAAACCTAAAGCAATATTCTCTCAAGAAAGGAAAAACCTACATGGGGCTACAATGATGATTTAGCAGTTAAGAGCACTACTTCTCTTGCAGAGGATCCTGGCTTGGTTCCCAGCACCCACAGGGCAGCTCACAGCTGACTATAACACCACTTCCAGGTTATTTAATGCCTCTGCTAGACTCTATGGGCACCACATATCCCCATAGTACACAGATATTCATATAGGTAAAATACTCATACATATAAGATAAAAATAATATGTAGATTTGAGCATGTGAGTCACTGGTAAAGGTTTTGTCTAGCATATCCTGAATTCAATCTCAGGAAGGAAGAAAGGAAGGAAGGAAGGAAGAAAGGAAGGAAGGAAGGAAGGAAGGAAGGAAGAAAAATGAGGTTGGAAAGATGGCTCGGTGGCTAAGAGTGCATGTTGTTTTTGCAGAGAACCAAAATTCAGTTCCCAGTACCTAAGTCAGGTGTCTCATAACTACTTATAACTCCAGCTCTGGGGGATGCAACACTCCTCCTGGTCTTCAGACAGACCAACAAAAAAATAGTCTCTAGGCCAGGCAGTGGTGGCACACACTTCTAATCCCACCACTTGGAAGCAGAAGCAGGGGTATCTCTAGGAGTTCAGGCCAGCCTGGTCTAGGACAGCCAAGGGTACACAAAGAAACCCTGTCTCAAAATACTTTAAAAAAAAAAAAAAAAAAAAAGTAAATAACCTTACACCAAAATGCCCTTATGTAACAAACAGTACCATGTACAATGAATAGACACAATGAAAATCTTTTTCTTCTTTCTTTTTTTGGACAGAGTCTCTCTATGTTGCCTTAGCTGGCCTGAAACTTGCTATAAATAGATCAGAGATAGATCTCTGTCCCAAGTGCTAGGATTAAATGCACATACAGCACCACACCCAGAAAACAAAAATTTCTTTTTTTTTTTTTTTTTTTTAAAAAACTAATATGTAACCCAAGATTCCATTCTTGGAAACGGCAATGTGGTTGTGACCATGTATGTAAAGGTGAAGTGAAGGCTAGATAAGACACACCAGGCTATCCCAGAGTCACTACCAGAGAAAGGAAATAGGTAGACAGAAAGACTACTTTCTTCCTCCTTGTTTTTTAAATTTCATTTACGTATTTGTGTATTTATGTGGATGAGGGTGTGACAGGAAGGGGGTGTGTGCCACAGCAAGTATAAAGAGTTGAGAGGACCCTGAAGGAATCAGTAGTTCTTCCCACTATGTGGGTCTGGATGATTGACTCAGGTCTTCAGACGTCAAGGTAAGTGTACCTGCCCACTGAACCATCTCCAGCTCTATTTCTTCCTTAAAAACAAAACAAAGACAAAAAACAATGCAGGTTGATGAGCAATTCTTGTCTTGTGTGCATTTCTCAGCATACTGTAATAAACACTAGCTGGGTGTGGTTGGTGCTCTCGTTCGATCCTAGTGATCAGGAAGCAGAGGTAGTACATGGATCTGAGATCAAGGTTGACCTGCTCGGCAGAACTACCTCCAGAACAGTCAGGGCTACACAGAGAAGTACTCTCTTGAAAAATCAACAAACAATAAGTTAATTAATAAATTAACAGTTTGTGGAGAACCAGTGGTTATCTAGGACAAGGATGAGTCCAAGAGACATTAATTTAGGATAATATGGGCTAAGACGGAAGACTCTAGGACAACAGGAAAAGTCCCAAGTAAGGAGCATCTACTGTTTCTCCCAGGGGCCAGGCAGAGCAGGAGTGACAAGTTCAGCTAGCTCCTCCTATGTATGTGTCCTACTGAACCAAGCCACAAGACCCTCTGCCCACCAAACTCCTCAAAGAACCTATCTCTTCTGGCCTCAGCAGCTATCAGCAAAGTGAACAAAGCCCTTAAACTCAGGCCTGCAGTGATGGTATCTTCTGGCTGAAATGAAGTCACATCTGTACAAGGACCTCAACCCTTCTTCCATATGAACATCTACCAACTGTACCAGTCCACTGCACTATCTCTGGATATACCACGGCATTCCAGCCCCACATCCATGGCTCTAGTTCCCTGGTTCACTCATATATAGTGTCCTTCCATGTCCTGCTTCCAAGACTCCTCCCTGTAGATCTGTGTACCTGTCATCCCCTAAAAATAAAGGACCCACCTACTCATTCCCTCACAAGTAACAACATGAAGACTCCTACTTTAGAAGTACAGACAAGGTTCTCTAACTATGTAGTTTCACAGTAAAACATTTTAACTATTGACTTAAATGTTAATTCAAAAATTCTAGAAATAACAACTCATAAGTTTAAATTTGTCTGGGAAACGGGGCAATCCTCTTGTCCACTTTATCCACATTGTACATGCCATCTGCTTGCTAGCACCTGGTAGAAACACTGGTTTTCAGATCCATGATCATCGTATGGCAGGGCTTGTTCAAATGACAATTTAGTAAAAATTCTAAAGAGGAAAGGTAGAGAAGCTGGCGCTTTGGGTGTGTCAGAGAGAGGTCATCATATGCTCATTTTCCGTAAAAGTTCTGAAGTTATGATGAACCATGGTATAGTCCAGGATTTCAGCACACACTGGGGTCCTAGAACATGTCTCAGATAAACTTGTAAATATAGTAAAACAGTTAACACCCTTTTCCTTAAATAATAAAATAAAAAGGCAAATATTTTTTACATCTTGAATCAGCTATGTAAGTGAATTTACTTTAAAATACATTAAGAAATGGTGATACCAGCAGGACTAGCACCTGGGAGGCAGAAACAAGTGGATCTCTGAGTTCAAGGTTGGTCTACACAGTGTGTTCCAGGACAGCCAGGCCTATGAACAAAGACTCTAATCTCAAAAAAAAAAAAAAAAAAAAATTCACTTGGTGATACTAGACCAAAAACAGAAATAAATCAATAGGGGGTGGGGGAGTCAAAGACTCCAGAAATCAGTCTACTTATATAATTTTAAAAATGATGATGAGACTGGTGAGACAGGTAAGGACAGGAGCCATTAAGCCTGCAGATCTGACTTTAATCTCTGGCTCCTATGTGGTAAAGGAGAGAAAGAACTCTGTAAGCTGTTCTCTCACATCAACAATATATACACATACATAGAAACAAATAAATATATATTTTTAAAAAGTGGGGGGGGGAGGATTGCTGGCCTGAGAGGGGTATGGCTTAGCAGTGAAGGGCTCTTTCAAGGACCTGAAAAAACCAGCAAAACGTTCAATCATCACAGATGAAAAAAATAAGTTATTCCATGATAAAGTCAAATTTAAACAGTATCTAGCCACAAATCCAGCCCTACAAAAGGTGCTAAAAGAAACTCCAACCCACAAGGAAGTTAACTACACCAATGAAAACACAATAAATAGTCCAAACCAGCAAAACCAAGAGAGGGGATGTGCCCGCTCTCCCCACCTCCCCAACAATGAAGTAAGAGGAATTAGCAATAATTGGTTATTGGTATTTCTCAGAAATAGACTAACAGAATGGCCATACTAGATGCAATATAACACATGCTAGAGCAAGCAGGCATTATGAACAAAATGGACCTGAAAGAACATTTCACCCAAACACAAAAGAATATACCTTCTTTTCAGCACCTCATGGAACATTATCCAAAACTGACCACTTACTGGTCATAAAACAAGTGTCAACAGAAACAATAAAACTGAAATGACCCTAGCGTCTTATGAGGCCATCATGGATTAAAACCAGATTTGGCCATATGTAGTGAGTGGCACATGCCTTTAATCCCAGCACTCAGGAAGCAGAGGTAGGCAGATCTCTGTGAGCTAGAAACCAGCCTACTCTACAAATAAAGTCAAAGACAGTCAGAGCTGTTACACAGAGAAATTCTGTCTCAAAAACAAAACAACAAAGTAAAACCACCTCAAAACTGGATTTCTACCAACAGAAAGCCTACAAACTCATGGAAACTAAGTAACTCTCTACTGAATGACTGCTGGATCAGGGCAAACAAATTTAAGACTTCCCAGAATTCAATGAAAATATATAAACAACATACCCAGACTTCTAGGACACAATGAAGCAGTGCTAGAGGAAAGTTTCTAGCACTAAGGACCTACATAAAGAAATTGGAGAGATCTCATACAAGCAACATAATAGCACACCCAAAACCTCTATAACAAAAAGAAGCCAACACACTCAAGAGAGGTATACTACAGGAAATGATCAAGCTCAGGGCTAAAAATCAATAAAATAGAAACAAAGACTACAGACACTACAAAGAATCAATGAAACAAAGAGTTAGGTCTTTTAGAAAATCAACAAGATAGGCAATCTCTTATCCAAACTAACTAAAAGACACACAGAGAGAATATCCAAATTAACAAATTCAGAAACAAAAAGGGGGACACGACAGACACCAAGAAAACCCAAAGAATCATGAGATCATACTTTAAATACCTGTATTCCACAAAAAAAAAAAAAAAAAAAAAAAAAAAAAAAAAAAAAAAAAAAAAAAACAAAAAAAAAAAAAAAAAAAAAAAAAAAAAAAAAAAAAAAAAAAAAAAACCTGAAAAGAAATGGACAATTTCCTCAATAGATAAAAGCTAACAAAGTTAAGTCAAAATCAGATAAGCAAGTTAAATAGACCCATAACCCCAAAAGGAAATAGAAGCAGTCATTAAAAGTCTCCCAACCAAAAAAAAAAAAAGCCCAGGGCCAGATGGTACAGAATTCTACCAGACTTTTAAAGAGCTAACATCAATACTCCTCAAATTATTTCACAAAAGAGAAATGGAAGGGATACTGCCAAATTCATCTATGAGGCCAGAGTCACCCTGAGGCCCAAACCACACAGAGATTCAACAAAGAAAATTACAGACCAATTTCCCTTATGAACACTGATGCAAAAATACTTAAACCACTCACAAACTGAACCTAAGAACACATCAAAAAGATCACCCACTATGAACAAGTAGGCTTCATCCCAGAGATGCAGTGATACAAAGACCAGTCAACGCAATCCACCATATAAACACACTTAAAGAAAACACTATCAACTAATGATCAACTCATTAGATGCTGGAAAAGCCTGCGACAAAATCCAACACCTCTTCATGATAAATGGCCTGGAGAGACTAGGGATAAAAGGGACGTGCCTAAACATAATAACGGTGATTACATTATGCCAATAGCCAACATCAAATTAACTGGAGAGAAAATCAAAGCAATTCCACTAAAATCAGGAACAAGACAAGGATGTCTACTCTTTCCTTATCTATTCGTTATAGTAAAGGTCTAGCTAGAGCAATAAGACAACTAAAGACTACAAAATAGAAAGGAAGAAGTCAAAGTATTGTTATTTACAGATGATATGATAGTATATACACAAGCAACCCCAAAAATTCTACCGGAGAACTCTTACAACTAATAAACACCTTTGGTGAAATGGCAAGATTAGCACCTCACCCTGACCCACCTCGACCCAAAGCAAATGACAAATGGGCTGAGAAAGAACCCGGGAGACAACCCGTTTCACAATATTCACAAATAATATGAATCATCTTTGGGTAACTCTAGCCAAGCAAATCAAAGATTTGTGCAACAAAAACCTCAATTCTTTGAAGAAAGAAATTGAAGATTATTATCAGAAGATGGAAGGATCTCCCATGCTCATGGATCAGTAGGATTAACATAGTAAAAATGGCTATACTACCAAAAGGAATCTATAGATTCAATGCAATCTCTAACACAATTTTTTATAAAATTTGAAAGCACAATATTCAACTTCATATGGAAAAACAAAAAAACCTGGGCTAGCTAAAAAATATCTAAAGGTATTACCAGCCATAATTGTAAGCAGTACTACAGAGCTGTAGTAACAAATTTTGCACGGTATTAAAATAAAAACAAAGTTCAATGAAATCAAATCAAAGATCCAGAAGTAAATCCACACACCGCTTTCAGTAAAATGGATGAAACTAGAAAAAATTCATGCTGAGTGAGGTAACCCAGAAAGACAAACATGGTGTATATTCACTTATAAGTAGACATTAGTTATTAAATAAAGGATAACCGTGGTATAATCCACAAATCCAGCTAAGTAACAATGAGGACTGGAAGGGAACACATAGATCTCCCTGAGAAGGTGAAACGGAATAGATTTTGTGAGAGGACTAGGGATGAATGGGAATAGAAGCAGAAGGGTTCAGTTGGTGGGGAATAATGCAGGGAGAAAGTACTGGAAGGCATGATTAGAACCAGGGGCATTTGGGAAGTGATGTAGAAACCTAGGGCAGTGGTAAACTCACGGAATCTACGAGTGACCTTATCAAAAGCCTCCCAGTAATGGGGGTTATGGAGCCTGAGTTGCCTCTCTTCTATAACCAGGCAAGGCTCCTTGCAGTGGGACAAGGACATCAACCCAGCCACAAACCTCTGACCTACAATATGTCCTACCTGCAAGATGTGCTGGGGTAATGGAAGTGTAGAACTTGTGGGAGGGGACAACCAACGACTGACCTAAGTTGAGGCCCACACCACAAGATGGAGCCCACACCTCACACTGTGTGGATGGCTCAGAACTAGAGGTTTGTCAGCCTAGAGACCCAGGATGTTTTCCAATGATACTCTGCTATACTCATACATCAGTGCCCAGCTGTCATCAGAGAAATGTCATTGAGCAAATAATAGGAGCAGTTACAGAGACGCACAGTTGAATACTAGGTGAAGCCAGGGATATTCCACAGAAGAGAGGGAGAAAGGGTTATAGAAACCAGAGCAGTAGAGGATGCCACAAGAATAGGGTTCACAAAATCAACTAAGCAAGGCTCACAGGGGCTCACAGAGACTCAAGTAACAACACAGTCCAGCGTGGGTCTGTGCCAGTTCCTCTGCATATACGTTAGGACTGTGTAGCTTGGTGTTCTTGTGGGACCCCCAACAGTGAGTGGGAGTGGTGGTGTCTCTGACACTTTTGCTTATATGCTTGACAACTTTTTCCTTCTACTGGGTTGCCTCATCCAGCCTTGATATGATGGTCTGTGCCTAGTCTCATTGTAACTTGTTATGCCATATATGGTGGATATCCCTGGAATGACTAATTTTATTTTTTAAATGATAATGGAAGAGTGGCTCCTGGGGAGAGGACGATGAGGGAAAAAACTGGGAGGAAGGGTTTGGTTGAGATATAATGTATAAAAAGAATAAAAAATAAATAAAAATCTAAAAAAAAAAAAGAGAGAGAGTCATTTCTTGGCTCAAGAAAGGGAGATGAGTAGAAGAGGCTGACAAAGTCTCTTCCCCCAGATCTAACACATGCTGCTAGTGGAAACTGAGAGAATCTTACCTTCATTACAGGCAAGGTGAGCAAAAAAAGCAATGATCTGCACAGTTTTCCCAAGCCCCGCCTCATCAGCTAATATGCCATTGAGATTCTTCCGGTAGAGCTTGGCCAACCAGTCAAGGCCTATCTTCTGATAGTCCCGGAGAGCACCATACAACAAAGATGGAGCACTGAACTTCACCTATAGTGACAGACAGACCAGCCAAAGAATGAGTAATTGGCACACCTTCTCAAAGCCTAAATCTAGAGAATATCCCAAATGGTTTACAGAACATAAGGACACAAGATCTGCCTTCTCTAGCAGTTCCAATGGAGCATGTTAGGAGGCCAGAAAAGCTTTCCTCACCGCAGTTGTGACTCGAGCACTGCCCTTAGGGAGGATGGCTTCAGCCACAGCAGTAACTTCTGTGATGTCCTTGGTATTGGATTTTCCAATGCTCATTCTCTCTGCAGCTTTAAACTGATCCATGATGAAGAGTGAGTCAATGAGAACGGAGTCCCTCCGGCTCTCTCTCTCACTAGGACAGTCTTCTACATCTACAACAATGATGAAATAGAGACAACTAAGACTGCTGTGAGTTTTATGAGCCTAAACATAGAAGGGGATGGAGGCAAGGAAGAATAAAGAATTGATACATATTTTTCATTGCAATCCATTTTTATACATCATAATACTGTAAATGAATGTTCTTAGAAAACATCACAATAAACTGCATCTGGGATTCAAGCATAATCTGCCCTAGTCTGGTATCCAGGAAATGGCTCTGTTGACTGAAAGCCAATAATGTAAACAGGAATATAAGCATCTCAGGTTTAATGATCTCCCTTCTACTGACATCAAAGTGGGTGGGGGGGACGGGCTGTAAAAATGTCCAAGTGTGAAAACAAGGAAGAAGCCTTTGTCTCTGACTCTAGGTCTTGCTGTAGAGGGGACTGTGAAAAGCCCTGAATTGCACAGGCAACCTCTAACAATGATCTCACCCCTTCTTGTACCCTCTCTTCCCTCTCACATGCTCTTATTTAATAAACAGAAGAATCAGAATGAGAAAGGACATCCTTCAGGTCTGTGTAACTGTATAAAATGCTTAGTAAGTAAAATTAACCATGAAAATTCTACAAGTTAATAAGCAAATATAGCATAGCCTGGGCAAACAAGGAGCAAGCATAGCACAGGCTGGACAAACAAGGAGATGCTTAGGTTTGGAAACCACAACACAGATCTAGAAAAACCATTTTCTCATCCTTCAGAGTTCACCCAGTGCTCTGATGAACATACCAAGGGTGGGACAGGCCTTTAATCCCTGAACCCAGGAGGCAATAGGAAAGCTGCATATAAAATACATTTTTTTCCTGGCTCAATTTTTTTTTATTCTTTGTTTATAGAAACACACAAGCTTTAATTCTATTCAAAGTAGAAAGTCCCTGCCACAACTCACATGGACTGAAAAACCTGTCCTTGGGTCTAATACTTTCAATTTCCTACATCTTATTAAGTCTTATTTTGGCTTTTGCTTTAAACCCAAATTCTTTTTTTTTTTTTTTTTTTTAATTTTTAGTCTTTTTTTTTATTATCAAATCATAATTTTTACTTTTTAACACGGGGGTTATAAACACAAAATTGCAGGATGTGGGGAAGGGGATGATGCAGGAGCATAGGTGTTCAGGGGGAGTACAGATAGATATCTTTCAGAACAGGGTATCAGCCGGGTGAAGGTTCAGGGGTCAGGTCAATAACTCTGCCTATGATTCAATTGTCCTTATCTAATTTGGTACTATCCGCCAAGGCTGCCTATTTACAAGGTCTGTGACTACTCAGTCTGGTAGATTTCCACAAAAGCTGCCTGTTTACAATATTTTATAGCCATTTGTTTTCAGAGTTTTTCCATAGAGACCCTAGACTTTGTGTTAGCAGGCATGTATGTCAGTCCTATTGCTGATTTTAGGCTTATGGCTGATTTTAGGCCTTCAGTGTATAAGCAGGGCTGCCCCTGACATCTCCTCCCTTCTCCAAGTATAGAAGGGCTGTGGTGATTCTAATCTTGCCAAGGCGGGGATAGAGGCCTGACCTCCAGTAGTTAAAGGGGACCTTGTAATGGCTCCAGTCCTCCTGTCGTTGTCCAGTGAGGCATGAGGGCCATACTCATCCCGATGTCTTTTTCCTATAGAGGGGATACTTTTGACATCAACTCCTATGCAGTCAGGCTTGTCCCTCAGGGAACCCAGAAACATATTTTTGATTTTTATTTATATTCCCTTGCAGTGCTTAGCCAAGCAGCCTCAGCAAGCATTCAGATCGCCAGACAGAGGGGTCTTAAACCCAAGTTCCTTACAACATTGAAACCTTACCTTCCTCCCCACTCGACTCTTCACGATCAGGTTCAGGCTGTGGCCACTGAAAATTTGGCAGAAAGGCACCTTCATACAACTTCATCAAATCAATTAAGGGCAACTCAGCTGGAAAGAATGCCAGGAAGAAACAAGATCATTTTATAACTGTAATTTAGCTGCAAAGGAAAAAAAGTCACTCAGAAAAGCACAGCAAAAAACTGAATGGGTAGCTTGTCACATACATTCCTCTGCCTAAAACAGGAGATGTAGGCTGACATTGTTTATCTAAAAAGACCAGGACTAGAAGTATTCATAGTTTTGATTTTCTGTATTGGAGACTGTCTATAGACAGTCAACTGAGCACACATCTGAAAATCCATTACCCAAAATGTTCTAAAATCTGAAACTTCAGAACACTATTTTTTCTCAAAAAAGTTTTGAATTTTAAAGCATTTTGAATTCTGGATTTTTCAATTAGAAATTTATAGCTTGCAAATTCTAAAAATACATTTTTCCCCCAAAACTAGAATGATGCCCATAAGTAATACAAAGTCTAAGTATTTTTTTTCAGTTAAATTAGTTAGTATTGACATTTTTAGATTTAATTGTTTTATTTTATATGTGTGTTTTGCATGTGTGTTTTGCACCATGTACAAGTCTGGTACCCACAGATGCCGGAAGAGGGCACTGGCCTCGGAACTAGAATTACAGATGCTGCCATATAGATGCTAGGAATCAAATCTTTGTCCTCTGGAAGAACTGTCAGTGCTGTTAACTGCTGAACCATGTCTCCAAGCCCTAATATTAATTTTCAGACAGGATTTTACCATGTAACCCAGGTTGGAATGGATCAAAGACACTAACATTAAATAAAAAAACAAACAAACAAAAAAGATAAGCCAGGTAGGGTGGCATACACCTCTAATCTTAGAACTCAAAAGGCAAAGGAAGGGACTCACCTATGTGAGGTCAAGACCAGCCTGGTCTACATAGTGAGTTTCAGTCCAGGGAACGAGCAATTTGTTTGACTAAGTATCAAACTATGACACAAAAACACATTGCAAGCTCTGTCTATTCAAGATGAGTAAAATCTCTTTGAATTCCCTCACTCTCGATTTCAAAACCCAACTTACTAAATTAACAGACAAATGTGGGGTTAAGCCACGTGAAATCAGACTTCAACCATGGATACTGTGTGTAGTGTTTATAATGCACTTCTCCCAACTTTTCTGAATGTCTGAGAAATCTGTCTCCATATCATCCATATCTATGTAGGTGGATATTAACAGAAGAGTGTTAATACGATGATTCAATGAAATGTCTTAGAAAAAGTTAACTAATGCCCTGAAAGCAACGTCATCCACATTGGTAAAACAGAAGATATATATAACATATCCTTTTTGGACAAAACATAAGTGGTTCAAATTAGCCTTCAAATTAATCTTTGCTCCATGAACAGGAAGAAACAGGTTCCTGAGGACCATGGTGTTGAGTCTAACCCATAACTCTACTTCAAAGATTAGATTCAACCTTATCTAGACAAGGGAAGGCCCATCAACCTCCTTCCCTCCAGATAGTCCAGCCTCTACACTGACCAGGGCTGGCTTGGTCTGTCCTAATACTTACTCTGGAAACCAGTCCAAACTTAGAAAATCCTCATCAACCAGTGAGAACCTGACTAAGAAGTACATTCCTCCCATCTGCTCACATTAAGCCTCTTGAAGGCTTCACCTTGTACCAAGAAAGTGTAGCCATAGTTACTAGGAGAGCTGCCCAACTCCTGAGCCACAGAGGAGTAAAGTTGTGTTAACTCCACATGTACTCCAGCAAACCAAGGACACAAAGTGTCATGAGGCAGTCACCACAATGGGGAAATAAAGGAGGATATCAAACAAGATGTTCATGCCTACAATCCCCACGGAGAAAGGAGGGGGAGGGTCAGACAAGGATACTGTGTGTTCTTATAAGAGACACAATTTAAGGAATACAGATTAGGGGGTCTGAGAAGATGACTCAGTGGGTAAAGGGCTTGCTGTACAAGCAGGTATGGAATTCAGATCCCCAGTACCCATGCTACATGGGTGTAGCAATCTGCCTATACACCCAGGCAGACATGGAAGCCAGCCAGCCAACTGGAAAGCTATGGGTTCGAGTGAGAGTCCTTGATTCAATGTATTAAAAATAAGATAAAGACACCCAACATCAACCTCTGTCCTTGATGGACATGTGGATAACAGTGCACCCACCATTCAGTGCTAGTCCATGACACTTTAAACATATGCCAGAGTTGGAAATGTGTACAGCTCAAGTGAGCTGAGAGCCTGACCAGTAGGCTCAATGCTCTAGTTTCACTCTCCAGAGAAAATAACATAAAATAAACCAAAGCAAAAGAAACAGAATATAAACTGGTCCATTCAAAAGCCACCTTGACAAAATGCAAGTAAGAATCATCTATAAAAGTCTCTTCGTATTCCTACACTTTCTGGATTATGTTAAGGGTAACTTTATGCTGAAATCTCTACGAACAGTATGAGAAATGTAAATTCCAAACAAGTGTCACTTTTAAAACCAACCAACCAACAAACAGGGTTTCTCTGTGTATCCCTGGCTGTCCTATAAATTGCTCTGTAGACCAGGTTACCCTCAAACTCAGAGATTCACCTGCTTCTGCCTTTCAAGCGCTGAAATTAAAGACGTACACCACCACTGCCTGGCTAAGTCTCACTTATAGACAGACACAAAATCCTAGAAAAATAACTTTAAGTACACCAAACAGAGCACACAGCAAAAAGAGTATCACACTGGTAAGCACAGTTCACATTAAATGGGTCAATGTAAAAATGCCTTGTATCAAAGCCTACAAGAAAGAACATACACCAAAATAAAAAATAAATGAATAAATGCAAGAACTGCTTATAACAGAAATGCCTATTTAAGTGATATGAACTTCATTCGACTGATAAAGTACCCAAAAAACTTATAGTGCATACCCAATGGTGAAGTAGTCAAACCACCCTCACCCCAGTTATCCTCACAGAGGCAGCAGATGAACTCTGAATGTATCAGGTTACATCCTTGCTTCAGGATCTTTAGAGCAACATCCCAGCACTTGGGAGGTACAAGTAGGAGGGTCAGGAGCTCAAGGTCATGCTGCCTATACAGCAAGTTCAAGATGAGCCTTGTAGCTACCTAAGACCCTGTCTCAAAAATCACACACACACACGTATGAGAGAGAAAAGAGAGAAATTAATTTAACAAAAGGCATTTAATTTTATATAATGTAACGAAAACTACTTCAAAAGGCCTAAATAAATGGAGAAATACATTCTGATGGTACAACAGAAAAATCAACTTCATAGAGAAAGCCATTCTCATAACTTATTAATATAGGTGAAATCAATTCAACGTTTCCAACAGTTTATTTATTTATTGAAACATGGACTCAAACCTATGCCAAAAAGAAGAAACCATAAAAGAACCTAGTCAGACATGGGTTATCCTAAAGCAACAAGAATCAGGGTGGTGTGATTTCATACAGAAATTGCTACAAACCAGCCAGTAAGCCACAAAAAGAAACACTGTGTAGAAGAAGACAGTTTATATCACTAGAGTAGACTATAAAGATAAGGGAGGACACTGGAAATATAGTTTAGTTGTAGAATGCTTTCTTGGCATAAGGTCCCAAATTCAATTCCCAGCACAAAAAAAAAAAAAAAAAAAAAAAAAAAAAAAAAAAAAAAAAAAAAAAAGGTACGAACAAGATAGCTCAGAGGGTAAAGGGCATATACCACCAGGCTTAATGACTTGAGTCCAAACCCCAGAACTACATTGTAGAAAAACTGGCCAGTCCTCCAAGTTATCCTCTGATTTTCATATGTATGCCATGACAAATAAAAATAAATGTAATTTTTTAAATTAAAGGGTTTTTTTTTTTCCAGATAATTTAGATTCTGAGTGTTAAAAAGAGTCATCAAAGTATGAAATCGATTAAGAGAACAAGCTGCATGAGGCAAAACATGTTTTACCATTAAGACACATAAACTTGTGTAATACGTCTACGTGAACTATGTAACTCTAAAGTGAACTTGCTCCTAACTGCCGTACCAGGGAAGGGGCAAGAAAGCAAATTCCAAGAACCACCCACGTTATGGAAGAACAGAGATCAAAAACTTGTTTACATGGTGTTTTCTCACAAGGTCTCATAAATCTCCTTACACAGCTTGGCTCATGGACTGCATTCTGACATAAGTCACATAGAAAAATTTCATCAATATCTAAGCATTTGACAATAAAATTGTAACCTTTTTTTAAGTTTAATTTTTAATACCATCAAGACACAAACTCCAAATATTTTTAAAACATTCAGTAAGAAAATTTGTGTATATTGTCTCAATTTTCATTTGAACCCTGTATTGCTTCTTATTTTTGTTAAGAGTTACAGAAGAGGTTGTGGGAAAATAACATTGTGCTTAGTTCTGGGAAATGTTTATAATTTTTATGTAATAAAATGAATGAGAGTTTTTTAAAAAAAAAAAAGTTGTTGTTTTTTTTTAATCAAACACTATATAGGAAGCCATCCTTATGATCAAAGTACAAAGAATTTGTGTCCCCTGGGGTGAAGAGTCAACAGTTAAGAGCACTTGCAGCTCTTACAGAGAACCAAAGCTTAGTTCCTAGCATCCATGTCAAAAAGCTAACAATCATCTATAGATGATTTCAGCTCCATAGGATTCAATTCCTCTGTAGTCACTAGCACTCATGCACATGCCCACATGCAAACACATATCAATGCATAATTAAAAATAGTAAAAAATGAGACAAGAATTTATGTCCAGAATATTGAAGGAACTCAGGTAGAAAACCTCACAGCCAAATGAGCCAAAAACAGACATGAGAAAAACACACCTCACTGTCAAAGAACTGCTCCTCCAAGCCACTAGGGGGCCCTATCATCACCACTGGCTCAAAGGCTAATGCCAATACAGCATGTGGTTTGGCACAGCCAACTGTATGAGCTACATGATTCTACAGACCAACCATGTGCCACCACTAACATATGTAGAGCCATTTGTGTACAAACACCATAGAACAAGAGAATACCGACAGCAGCATTGTGGGAATAAACAACTAACTGATGACATGTTTATATGTGAAACAGTGTGTAGAGTTTAAAAGTGTTAACAGCAAATACCCAACAATCTGAATCAAACTACTGGGCAGAACCACTGGACAGGAAGAAAAAGACACATCTTACAATGCCATTGTCAAGGAATTCTGCTTTAGGTTCAAACAAGTAGCTAGGAAGACTCACAGAGGCAAGAAAGGAGAATTCAGGAAGTGATCCACAAAAAGTCTAGGTCAGCTATGATCACCAAGACAGAAGTAACTTAATACCAGAGATCTGATCCCTTAAATTTGGCAGCACAATGTTCCAGGTACTGTTGTCATTTGCATCCAACACTACTTTCTTTTTTTTTTTTTTTTGGTTTTTCGAGACAGGGTTTCTCTGTGTAGCCCTGGCTGTCCTGGAACTCACTCGGTAGACCAGGCTGGCCTCGAACTCAGAAATCCACCTGCCTCTGCCTCCCAAGTGCTGGGATTAAAGGCGTGCGCCACCACCGCCCGACCCAACACTACTTTCAGATCTTCCTGTATTACTGTTTAATGTTTAATGCAAGTATTTTTAGTAAGATAGTGACAACCTACCTTCTTTGGCCAGATTAGTAAGTTCTGTGTGGTGGTCTACAAGCCCTTCGTGTGCTTCCTCCTCTTCGATGGTCTCTTCTTCATCTTCCACTAAAATAGTTATCAGAGGTCAGGCTCATGCAAAACTTCACTTGAGCTCAACACTGCTAATACTATTAGGCTTCAAAACTGTTCTACAGCTACTGAAGAACCTGAATGTAAATACCTTAATTTTTCAGGTTGATTCTGAAAACCATTGTTAAACAACAAACAAATGGGAAATGTTTTCTCTTTCCTGTCAGCCTGCTATCCACAATATGCTTCTTTCAATATACAATGGACCTCACTAACTCAGAATGCTGGTTAACTTCTCACCCACAAGAGAACCACCACAGAGAGACTACATACTTACTTCCCATGTTGCATGCTTTCTAGGAACTCATCACTGCCTACCATAGACAAGGGACACAACCCACACCAACTCACACTCTCAGCCCTAACCCTGGACCCTGCCCCTCTCCTACCACAAAAGTCAGAACTCTTGCAAAGAACTCTTTAGCATCCTCCAAACACAACTCTTCATCACTAGGCAATCTTAAGAGGTGCTGCGAGGGCTGACTAGAAAAGCTACACCCTCCCACCTCGGCAGCGTTCTTCATCTGTCTTCTTCTTGTCCATACTTTCGATGAACTTTCCCTTCTCAAACACACACACAGGTGCATGTGGATTCCTAAGTGCGCACATGTACACACTCTATCACATCCCCAAATTCCTCAATTCTTCACTACAAATCCTCTAGCACCCATCAAAGTTGACAAGGCATTAGATTCCACATCCCTGGGCCCAGGACACATCTAGTCCTAAACACAAAAAGCCTGGTGCAACCTAACAAGACAAGCCAGACCTGTCCTGGAATTTCTTTCTGCCATTTTTCCTGCATGTAACTAAGTAGATGGCTTAGGAGAAAGAATAGTAAACAGGTGTGATGGCTAGGCTGATGTCCTAACTGGAGGACAGCCTTGGGCTATGTAAGGTAACAACATTACCACATGCCTATTAGGCAAAGCACTTACTACTGCTTCTTCCTGCTTTTCCTAAATTAACCCACTACCTAACAAGGGGATGCCCACAAATCAACCAAACAGTCACATCTATATTCTACAAAGGAAGTCATCTAAAGTCTCTATACAAGGTTGGATGCTCTCCAGTTCCTTTTCAGTCATCCCACCCACTGCTGGTTGTATTGATAAACAGACCCTAGCCTTCCAACATCAACAGGTTGGCAGAGAAAGAAAGACAAAAACACAGCCCAGATCCTTCCAAGAGGATATCTGCTTGGCTGGAGGTACCAGAATTGTGCTTGTCTTCTATGTTCTGCCAGCTTCAGTGCTAGCAGTCAGAGCTGTGAGAGTAGCTAAAAGAGGGAGAAATGCTAAGGCAGGAGCACACATGACAATCAAGGGCTTTTTGAAGAACACCAAGTTGCTATGTCAACGCAGGGCTATGGAATCCCAAGTCCCAGCTCCAGTGGGCCACTATTACTCATTGATTTATCTTTTGGAGTAAAACTTAATCCTGACAGTTACTATACTAATCATATGGCCAAACCCTCCCAAACAATAATCAACCCATAGTAAAACCTCTAACTTTCAAACTCTGGAAGTTTACACATTCCCAGTCTAGACAGTAATGTTACAGTGCAGCTGAGACCCCCGGGGTCTAATATAGCACTAATATAGCACATGCTGTATCACACACTGTCCTGTGTTTCCTCTAACTCTATTCTTGCTTCCTTCCCTGTTCCTACAACCAGGAGCCAGTACACATTTGTCTGCAAATAGGTCAGAAACCACGGACATAGTCGGATCTCACACTCACACTGGCATTACATCTGTGTTCTCCTCTGAACCCAGTACCAACACTGTAACAGGACAGGGGCTTCTCCCGAAGAACCCAGTGTAGGAACTGTGGTGGGCACATCTACCCCAATGTACTAAGGGATCTTTAGGACAGGATCAGACAGACCTGGCCCTGAATCATCTTTGTGCACCCATAAGGCTTTCCTTGGTTTTCAGAGAATCACAAAATAAGATACTAAAAAAATTGTTACAGAAACACCCCAAGTCCTCTAAGATACCAAAAGTTACTCTTTTTACACAAACATTCTAGGATAAATACAAAGATTAAACTTTCTAACCAACTGAAATTAACAGTCCCTGGTCAAAGTCAGCATAGCCATATACTACGAAAATACAGACTGCACATTTTGCTTGATCTCAGGCTCTAATAAAGCACCAAGAGAGTAGAGAACAAACCTTCATCATCAGTTAAAGATGTGCTAGCTTTTCTTTTCCTTCCAGATATTCCTAGATCCTGAAAGAGAATAAAAGTCATGTGAGATGCAGCAACACAAAATCAATGTCAAGGCACAGGTGTCTATTAGCAGACGACCAGTGGAGAGCATCAAGGCACCTGTGGGTAATCACAGCACCATGGAGCAGAGTGAGGATGCAGACCTCAATCACTGTGTTCAAACACATCCTCTCAACTAGCAAGCACAGCTATTAAGTGACACACTGTATCATCATCATCTCCTCCTCCTCCTCTTCCTCCTCCTCCTCCTCTTCCTCTTCATCTTCCTCCTCCTACTTTTCCACCACCTCCACCTCATCCTCTTCTTCATCTTCTTCTTCCTCTTCCTCCTTTTCCTCCATCTCCTTCCCCTCCCCCTCTTCTTTCTTCATTTTGTGTTCTTTTGGTTTACCAAGACAGGGTTTCTCTGTGTTGCACTGGCTGTCCTGGAACTAAGTATACCAGACTGACCTCAACCTCACAGAGAGCTCCACCTGCCACCAGCATGATGGGATTAAAGGTTTGCACCACCCAGTGCCACACCATTTTCAAAGCACATGGATTGCATAGATTAGTAACTTTTTCAGGTAATACAAGATCACTATGTGTCAGAGCACAAAAGAGCCTGTGCTTACCAAATAGTGTTCTGGTGATCTATCAAATCCCTTTAATCTGGACTCTTTCCCTAAAAAAACAAGAAATACAGTATTTTCACCAAAGCTATAGCAAGAATGATTTTTAACTCGGCAAGTGCTGTCTACTTATACAAGCTGAGTCCTAAGGCTGTTGACACTCAAGGACAGGAAGTACAAGTTCCACCTCCTCCCCCTGTAGAACAAACTCAGCCTCATTCCTTTCAGTAACCCAGGTCAGCTGTTTTCATCTTATGGCTTTTTTTTTTTAAAACACTTATTGGTGAGTTGTTGTTGTTTGTGTGTTTGTTTGTTTATTGGACTCAGAGTCTCACTGATTGAGTTCAGGCTGGCTTCAAATTCACAAACCCCTGGCTCTAATTGCCAAGTACTGGGATTCAGATTTGTGCCTCATTGTGAAGCTCTCTTTACAGTGCCTACTTCTCATTTTACAGTTCTATAACTTTAGTCTCTCAGCTGCTCCCCCACCAATAATATGAGAGGTATGAGGCCTCCTGGAACATTCCAAAGACTAGAGAATGCAGTGAATGCCACTGGTGTTAGTATAAATATTCAGTAAGTAGGGGAGCAACTACTGCAGAAAGATCTCAGTAGAGCAAAGGCACTGCACCAGCCCAATCCCCAAAGGGCCCTATGCGTGACAGATGAGTCAACTGGTTTGTTTACTGAGCAGAAACAAGAACTAAATTCTGAAAGCATTCAGAGTTGACAAACTTTGGAGTACTGGCACATACCAAGACATGACAAAAGAGCTGAGATTTTAAAAAAAAAAAAAAAAAAAGATTGTTGCTGGGCCTGGTGGTGCACACCTTTTAATTCCAGAGCTCTAGTGCTGAAGGCCTATGTACTGAGTTTCAGGTGGACAAGACTTATAGAGTGAGATCCTATAGGAATATTTGTGTGTGTGTGTGTGTGTGTGTCCACAAAATAAAACACTTAAGCAGAGCAAATGCATGCACATGCTCTCCCTGACCAATGAGCTCTCCAGCCAAAACCAGGAAGCTGCGTAGAACATAATCTGAAAAATTCAAAGCCTGTGTGCATGTGTCCTAGAAGATAAACACAAGGCCTTAACAAATGCTAGGAGGTACTCTTATTCCTGATATTAAGACTGTCTTTAAAAGCCTCACAAAATGGCTCAAAAAAGCACCTGCCATCAACCTGTTAGTCTAAGGCCAATCCCCAGAACCCATATAACAGAAGAACCAAGTTGTATTTAGAACTCCACAGGCACATGGTAGCACACATTCACCCATACACCTCATACAATATACAATAAGTAAACCTGCAAAAACATTTTTAAAAAAAATCACAGCTGGATCAGTAAGAAGATCAGAAGGTTCAAGACCCATACCACCAAGCCTGACAGCCTGAGTTTGATCCCTAAACCCACACGATACAAGGAGAGAACCATTTCCACAAAGTTGTCCTCTGACCTTCACACATGCCATGATGCACACAATTATCCTTCCCCCATCCCCACACCAAATAAGTAAATGTAATGCAAAAACAGTTTTAACATCATACCTCTTCTGGAGACTTTCTGTAAATTTAAGGCTTTTTTCCTTTTCTCTTCTAATTCTACTTGTAGTTTTATTTCCACAACCTAAATACAAAAAAAAAAAAAAAAAAAAAAAAAAAGGATAAATAAATAAGGAAGTCATTAAGGATGCAAACTGTACAAAAATTCTGCACATAAAACATTAAACGGCTAGTCAACCTCATTCACAACATTGAAGGAGAAAATTCAGTTTGGTGCTCTAAATTATCCTGCTCAAATCCTACTAGATAGTAAAAATTTGAAAGTTCTTAAGAGAGAAAGAATATGTAGATGGGAGCGGATATCCTGAGAAAGACTTTACCTCTGATGCCCACAGGACCCCAAGAACTACCTGACAGGCCTTCACTATAGTATCACCTCAAAGCTGTGGCTTCTGAGGGTACAAAGGTAAGCAAAGAGGTCAGAATGGAATCATCCTAAGCCTTGCAGAAGGCTACGTAAGCACAAGGCCCCTGCTGCACATGCATGAACGCTGCAGCTGCTGAGGCTCTGTACCCTAAGGCACAGTCTCACAGCTGCTGAGGCTCTGTACCCTAGGGCACACAGTCTCACAGTTTGGACACATTAATTTTTTTTTTTTTTTAGATCCCATTGAATTCTAGCATTTACCTGTTCAATATTTGACCAAAAATATTCTATTTCTCTGGCAGTGGTGGCAGCAATGCGCCTCAGTCTGCTCTGTTCTTCCTTTTTCCCTCTTTCTTCACGAAGTTTCTTTTCCTCATGATGCCGGGCTACAGTTCTGACAAGCTGGCAAAGGAAAGTCCAACAAATTGTTGTACTCAGGCTGGTAAGAGGGGTCAGCAAGTAAAGTACTTGGTACCAAGCCCGATGACGTGAGTTTGATTGCCCAAGAACCATATGGATTGGAAGGAGAGAGCCAACGAACTTCCAAAAGTTGTTCCCTGACTTCCACATACATGCGTACACACAGAGAGGTAAAAATAAAAACTTAAAAAAAAAAAATTGTTGTACTCTACAGGATGCCAGGAAAAAAGAAGATAGAAAAAAGTTAAGATTTCTCAGCCTAGCTGGGCAGCAGTAGCCCCTCGACTTTAATCCCAACTTTCAGACAGATGGATCTCTGAGAGTATGAGGCCACCTTGTCTACAGAGTCTGTTCCAAGATACACAGCCAGAGATACACAGTGAAACACTACATAGAATGAAAAATAAGATTTCTCAGCTTAGAGTTACATGAGACAGGAGGCTGGGGTGGGAGGATTACAAGTTCAAGGCCAATGTGGTCCACAGAGAGAAACATAAATAAAGCCACATATAATTCACTGTCAGGTATAGCCTCCTAGGTTCCCAGGTGTGCAAGATAAAAACACAGCTTCAGGCAAATAAATACTTTTTTTTTTTTTTGCCTGACTTTTCTAGAAAGTTATCTTATTATTTATTTCTCTCAGGTATGAAACATTATATGGTACTACAAATTTTCTTTCCCATGAATGCAGCTAAGTGTCTTAAGTTTTTATGTACAGAAATTGTTGGGTTAAGATAACTCACATCTTCCCCTAAGTATAATGATGTTTATGTACTTATTTTTGAGACAGGGTTTTGCTGACATTTAAAAAATTCTTTTTATATTTATTTTCTTTTTACTACAGCGTGTGTGCATGAATGCATACATGCATGCAGGTAAGGGCATGTGAATGTTTGTGCCCTAAAATATATAACATTTCATGAATCTGAGTGTCATTCTTATACAGGGACCATACAAATCTCTGTATTTTATTATACAAACTGCTGAAGCACACATTGACTTTTTAAAAGATGTATTCATTTTTATGTGTTTGAGTATTCTGCCTGACTAAGGAGACAAGAAGACATCAGCTTTTCTGGGAGCAGAATTACAAATGGTTATGAGCAACCATGGAGGTGGGCACTGTAGTCAAAACCAGGGTCCTCTGCAAGGGTAACCAGTACTTTTAACAGATGAGCTATCTTACCAGCCCCCAAACTGACATTTTTAAAGTTTTCTTTTTTGTTGTTAAGATATGTATATTTTTGTTGTTTTTGTTGGCAGGGTCCTATGAAGCCCAGACTGGTCTCTCGAATGTACTATGAGCCAAAGGTTATCTTGCACTTCTTACCATCTTACAAGTGTTATAACAGATCACACATGTGTATTCCTACACCCGTTGTATGGTGCTGAAGATCAAATCCAGGGCTTCCAGTTTGCTAGGCAAACACTCTGCCAAGTGAACTACATCTCAGATGGAAGATCCTACTTTTATTTATTTTTAGGAAACAAGGTATTTCTATATAGCTCTGGCTGACCTGGAACTCACAGTGTAGACCAGCCTGGGTCTTTTGTTCTTGTTTTCTATTTTTTTGTTTGTGTTTGGTTTTGGTTTTGTTTTGGGTTTTTTGACCAGCCTGGGTCTTGTCTGTTTGTTTGTTCGTTTTTCGAGACAGGGTTTCTTTGTATAGCCCTGGCTGTCTTGGAACTCACTCTGTAGACCAGGCTGGCCTCAAACTCAGAAATCCGCCTGCCTCTGCCTCCCAAGTGCTGGGATTAAAGGCGTGCGCCACCACCGCCCGGCTTTGTTTTGTCTTTCAAGACTGGGTTTCTCTGTAGCCCTGGTTATGAGTTCCCATGTGAATGCTCTTAACCACTGAACCATCTTTCCAGACCAAGCTATTAGTCTGTGGGAATAAATATCTGGCAGTCACAGCTCCACAAAGTAGGACAACTGAAGATAAGAACTGACTCAGTACTGAGCACATGCCTTAAGTCATGGTCTACCCCATCTGATATAGAAAAGCCATAATGACACCATAATGCACTAGTCTCTCACCAGTCCTCTCATGGGTTAGCTCTCCTTGGAGATGGCATCTGTCTTCTCCTAGTCCCAGTGAAAAGGGAGTAGCTGTAGGCTTACCGTGCAGAGCTAGTCCAACACTAAGGACTATAGATTCTATGCTGCTCTTCAACCTACCTTACCCCACCAGCCAGTTCTTGCCTGCCCAGTCTAGAGTCCACATGCCCAGTCTCCAGTCTCTCAGCACTAGTCCATGTGTCCAACCCACTGTTCACACGTCCAATTCATTGGCTATATATCCATCCTATCTACGTTTGTGTCCACATGTCTAGGACCGTATATACTCCTTTGTAACAAATATTTAAAAGGCTTTGGGCTTTTTTTTAACGTCTATGGATCTAAGCTGAGACCCTTTGTCTCAAGCTTTCCATTCCTAAGTCAGATAAAGAGAAAAGTTAAAAGATGGAAATGCATAGGCCAAAGGACAAAGGATCTATCCTAACCTTGAGAACAAGGAAGGTGAAGAGAGAAGCCTGGGCATGAAATCAATGGTCCATGATGTATGATAGGAGGTGCAGTTGCCTACATAATGAAAGGATAGCTGAGTCCCACCCAGAGGCCAGAATTTTCCAGAAACCTGTCTTATTTTCACTTTTGTAGAGTGAATAGTGCCATCTCTCAAGTCTCTGAAAGACTTGCCTGCTGTGGGAAAAATAAAATGGAACAAACTCTCCACGAGAACCAGAGACAGCTCAGCCACACAGCAGAAGCAGTTGTGAAGGGAGGGGATAAACATATGACCTATCTATCATCCTAGGCCTGGCTGTAGCTCCTAGCCTTTACAATCACCTGACCAGCTCTGGGTGCCCTGAAAGAATCTTAGTCCTACTTGGCAAGGCAACTGGAAGAAAAAGGAACCCAATCTCTGCACTAGTACTGCAGCAGGAGGCTGTGTCTACTCTGGCACTAAGGACTCTGTCTCAGTCAGTTACCAACTTTCTCCACTCTCATTAGAACTCAAAAGTCTTCAGGAAATGGGGCAAGAGTCTAATTCACTGCTACTTACAGCAATTTAAATCCCAACTATTCCAACAGACACCCATGTTTCAAACTTACCTTCTTAGCAGCAGCCAACTTCCACCTCCGCTCTTGGGCAAAGTCTGTGGCCATCCACTGCATCTCTTCCAGCAGATAGTCCCAGTGAGATTTCGGGCGCGGGGCCTCTTGAAGCTTCGGCAGCCGCCTTAGAGACCACAAGCCTTCCTTCCTTAAATCTGCTATGCGCTGGTGGACCTGGTTTTCCTGTAAGGAGCATGGATGTGGGGGTAAGAGTCAGCATGTAATTAAATGTAATTAAATGTACTCTGCTAAACCTTAATGTGTGAAAGGCTCAGGAACTGAGAGAGAGACTCAAGGAGGCCATGGTTTGACATAAGTGTGCACATAGTCAGGAGGCTGGCTCTACAAGAACACAAAGAGAGTCAGACTCTCCCAGACTCCTTCAGGAAACCAAGAGTAGTGATCCTGCTGTCTGTAAAGAGCAAGACAAAATGACCCAAGTCTAACTTGGTGGTAAAGCAACCATCTAGCATCCCAAGCACCAGTTTAAAAAAAAAAAAAAAAAAAATCAGAATGAAACTAAAAGAACCAAAATTTACACCAAAGAAAGTATGAAGAACAGAAACAACCATGGCAGAATTCACTTCAAAATGACCAAGAAGTAGAAGAATCGATGAAGACTCACTACAGAGCTCAAACCAAACCAGATAATAAACACTGAGTTTATACCAAGCTAATGTAATGTATGATTCTTTTAAATCCTTTGAGGAAGTTGCAACAAAACAGTCAGCCAACAAAACCTAAGTACCAAGTACCACGTACTGAGCAGCAACTGCCTGTTGAGGATGGGTGCTCCAGTCTGTCACTCCTGCCTGAGTCCTACCCTTTAGCCATGAATGGAAGGAAGTCAGCCTACCACGGTCAGATTCACCACAAGGCAAAGACATCCATGAGTATAGCAGAAAAGGCTACATTATTTGGTCCCAGTCATGGTTTCTAATGATGATAAACCAAGTGTTTAGTTTTACACTATCACAACCTTAAAATAATGAAATGTATGTCACGAACCAGAATATTAGTGAGTCCCAGCTGTGTTATACAGTGACACACATCCTTATTTTGTCCAGCTACTCTCTTGGCCAGGTTGGGAGTAAGATTTCCCAAACCCAGAAACTAAAGGCTAGCCGAGGAAATAAGGAGGTCCCCAAACAAAACAAATATGCTCCATATTTGCCTATGTACACTTACCAGTGTTATTTGTTCTGCCAGCTTATCCTGAGAACCATCCTGGGATGAGGCTGCATTCTGAGCAGGACTCTGTGGCTTAGGGGGAGCTGATACTGCCACCCCTGGAGACCGAGAAGTAATGGGAGACAGAGCTTTGTTGGTAGCAGAAGAGGGTCTGTTCACTGGTGAAGAACGAGCAGGTGAGGGTCCTGGACCTGAGCCACTCACAGGTACAAGGGATGAGGAAGAGGAAGAAGTGGGCAGAGACCGCTGGCAGGGCTGGGCAGAGTCCAAGGGGGGCCTGGTCGATGCCACTGTCTAGTGGGCAGAAGACAAGTGAATCAGGGTCAGGACAAGGCTTCTACAGGTTCAGAGTGACCAAATTCCAGAGAGCTCAGCCAGCACAGGGCAGCATAGTCAGTGCCTTCCTCTCCATGGCAACACATACACATAAAATTAATCCCAACACAAACCACAACTCAGAACCACAAGAGATGGTGTCCAAAGATTAAATTGCTGTTCTACACAGAACCAAACAAAAGCTCCATTATAAACTGTACTTTTGTGGTATATTATCTCAGAGCTCATGAAAGCTTTTCCTTTTCTTCAGCTTTTTTCCCTCTTTTAAAAAGTTATTTGTTTTCTTTTCCCTTAAAGCAAACCAAACAAAACAAAATAAAAAATAACAAAACAAAACTCCCTTGATTACTACACAGCCTAAGCAGGCCTTGCACTCTTCCTGGGAAAGTCCCCTGAGACATGGGATTACAGGCACACAACATCATGCGCACTTTTTTTTTTTTTTTACCCCTAGCATTTTTTGGAAGATGTTGTTTTCTTGTAATGCTTTTTGAGACTTAATTGGCAAGTTTTACTTTTAATTTTTAGGTTAAGTTAAACTTGTTTAATAAGTTGAATTTAAAGGTATATAAGTAAGGAAAGGCAGTTGCTTTGACCATGAAGTCTCAAGAAAACAAAGCTGTAGGTGGCCCTATGACTGAGCACTAGCCTTTCATTCATCTCCCTCTGCTCACTGACGGCATATACAATGTGACCAGACAACACACACTCCTGTTGCCATGACTTCCCCATCATAATGTACCCTCAAACCATGAGCCAGAGTCCCTTCACCCTTTAATTTAGAGCAAAACAAAATCTGCACAAGACTGTTTTTGTTTTAGCTGTAGAAAAAAATGAATAATGAACTGCTAAACTAGACTTTATTTTTTATTATATTTTTATGTAACAACATCCAAGTGTCAGCTGAGCTTATTGTTTTTATGTATCTTTTTTAAAGAGCTCAATATTGTAGCCCAGGCTGGCCTTGAACTCTCCATTCTCTGCCTCAGCCTCTTGAGTGCCAGGATTACAGGCTAGAGCACCATGTCTCAGCTTGGCATATTGCATCTTTTTAACATCCACGTATGTCTCTGTGGCAGGAAGGCTTGAGAGGTAGAAAACTTTTCTTACTGTCCAGAAATCACATTCACAAAAGGGGCCTCAACTCCAGCAAGTCTGTGTGAAATTCTCCCAGGAGGCCAGTACGTGAAAGCCAGGAATAGACTGGCAGGAAGGCCAGTCAGGACTACCAGGACAAGGAAGACTCAGCAAAGTCTCAAGATTTAACAATGACCCCAATGGGTAAGTGTCTACCTCATAGGGCCCAGAAGGCACATATATATGAAAATAAAGCTTTGTGGGAATGTAGCTACCTCTATTTATTCACAAATTGTGATGTTTTCAGGAACAAAGCTGAGGGACTTGCAGAAACAGAATGGCCTGCAAAGCCAAAAACTTTCTCCTTAGGCCCTTTACAGAAAAGAGGGGTGAGTTCCAGTCTAACTCGTAAGAAACAAGGGTCTCTCCCACCTCCCACCATACTGGGGATTGACCCTAAGACCTCCTACATTCTAGGCAGTCTACTCAGGTTCCTTTTTACTTTTGGCAACGGGGTCTGTAAGTTTCAATTCTTCTGCTTCAACCTCCCATGTAGCTGTTATTTCAGAATTGTGTTATGAGGTCTAAGTAATGGGTTTCTATAGACTTATGGTTTCATTTTATTTTTTAAAAGATTTTATTTATATATATGTCTCTGTGTGAGTATGTATATGCACATGAATATAGGTGCCCTTGGAGGTCAGAGAATGTTAGAACCCATGGAACTGGTCTTTCACATTGTAAACCATCCAACGTAGATGGTGCAAGCTGACCTCAGGTCCGCTCTGCAAAAGTAGTATGTGCTCTTAATCACTGAATCACCTCTCCATCCCTGTACAGTTTCCTAAAAGGCATCTATCATAGCTGATCCTTTTAACAACAAAGGCAGAAAATAAAGGTAAGAAAACCCAGTGCTGCTGTAAGTCAGGACTGCGACTCCAAGAGAAAAAAGATCACTCTCATGAAAGCCACAGGGAGCCAGGTGTAGTAGTGCACACCTTTACTCCCAGCACTTAGGAGGCAGAGGCAGGTGGGTCTCTGTGAGTTCAGGGATACACTGAAAATCCTGTTTAGGGAGGGAGGGAAAAAAGGAAGGAGAAAAAGAAGGGAAAGAAGAGAAGGAAAAAAAGTCAGGCAGCCACCAGCCAGCCATGGAGACAGAATTTAATGGCCCTTGGGGAACCACCATCCTCCCTTAACCAAGTCTGCAGGAAGCTTGCATACCTGCCTGCTTCAAAGCTCTAGAATAATCCAAAAGCTACACAGAGCCCTACCACTTAGCTGATGACATGGCAAGATTGTAATTTTGTGGCCTGAACTTCTCAGAAAATGGGAATAGCAACTCCACTTCACAGAATTGCTAAGCAGAAAAACTAATGCCAATGAACTCGTTACCACAGCTCATGGACGTGGTCAGTACAGATTGGTCTTCCCTTTCTGTACCCATGTGTTTTAAATCCTTACTATATATCCTAACTAGAATTTAAAGCTCATCTGAGTAGCTCCCTTATTAATATGAGGGAGGTGAGAGCCAAGGGGACCAGCACTGACTCCCATCTATGCTCTATAGCTGGTGTGCCAACACTGCGAGATCTCGCTGGACTCCAGGAACTGGGTAAATACTCACAAACCCACACAGGTGTAAAATCAGTGAGGAGCAGCAGCATGCTCAACACTACAGCAGGCACAGTGCTGTCCACACTGGGGGAATTCACAGAGGTGGAAAAAAAGACAAGATAACAGCAAAGGAGGAAGCCTAGCTAATGGTGAGAAACCTGGCTTCACCCTTGAACAAAAGCTAGAGTCAACACTGAACTGTCACTTAATCTCTCTGGGTCAGTCCCACAACTTTCAAGACTAGTAAAATTGTTCACCATCTAAGAGTTCCCAAAAGACCAAATGGGGTGACGAATACAACGCTCTCTGAATAGCATGTAACTCAACAGGTTGAGGCTTTCTCTACTAACAGCAACAATAATGGTTTTCTATTACTTTAATGATTGTTATTACAAAGCCAAATAAAATTAATTTGCAACTGCTACAATAACCAACTGTGCTAAGAGGGCAGGTAAATCTGCTTCCAGGAATGTTCAGGTTCAGCGCAGAGCACCCTACCAAATACCTAGACAGCAAGCCAAGCCACCTTTGCAGACTGTTTCCTCTTTTCTTCTGCACCTCACTAGTAAAACAGCCAATGTCCACAGAGTACCTGGGTCTGGGAGGAAAGCTGAGAGGTCTGCATCTGCGCCTTCCCGGGCATCGGAACATGTAGGGCCGGCTGGGCAGGCTGTGAAGAAGGAGCAGGGAGCTGGCTGGGCAGGGGGGCAGGGATAGGGGCATTTAGCTGTTGAGTCTTCACTGGGATTTGGAGTTGAGTTGAAGCCTCCACCATCTGTGACTGCTGTGAAAACTGTAAGGTGGAAGGGAGGGCTGTGGTTGGGACACTGGCCGGAGGCAGCCTCGCAGGGAGCTGTGGTGGTGGGGTATGCAAGCTGGCGGCGTTCTGCACAGGAGGCCCTGTGGAAGGGTCGTACTGCTGCTGACTCTGCTTCTGTCCAGTGAGCTGTGTGGCCTGAGGAGTTGGGGGCATCCCTCCTGCAAAATAAGAAAGAGCCCAAAGCACTGACCTCAGTGCATAGCAGCTTCTACCAAATGAGTCACAAGGACACACACGGAACACTCTGCCTCTCACATGAGAACTGTTACAGTCAAAATGGGAGTATCCTAGAGCAGACCTAAGGTCAGGATGAGCACACAAAAAAGGAAAGAATGCACCCAACTATTGCAAGTTAGTACTAAGCAAAACAAGCATTAAATAACCACAGGGTATCTGACAGCAGTTAGCAATTAGAAACACAGAAATAAAATCACCAGAAAGCACAATGCAGAGATGTATGGCTTCCACTAGAATGTCAAGAACCTGTCTCTGGGGGCTTTCTTAACACTGAATTGACTGGGGTCCAGAGACATGTTCCCATGTGGGAAATTCCACATCCGTTAGACTCCCTTGACTGCATAGCTCCAATGTGGGCTGGGCTCCAGGTTTTGGGCATTCCCTCAAGACAAGCTAAGAGCACTGTTCTACTGCTGGGTCTTACCTTGGACTGTTGGCATTAACTGCTGCAGAGGGACTCCTGCATTCACCCCTGGATGCTGGAAAACTACCCCTGGATGACCCACTTCAAGACGAGGTCTCTTAGACTGCTCTAGAATAATTTTCAAGAAAGGTGTCGTTTCATGTAAAAATAAAACCATAGAAGTAGTAGAAAAAACATATATAAATGTTTTTATAATCTTTGAAAAGGGAAGCCCTTCTATGCTATAAGGGATAGGTTGATATAGTTTCATTAAAATTTTGCAAGTACAAATAAAAGCATCATACAAAGGCCAAAGGACAAGAACTGAGAGACACTGAAACACGTGACTGGCAGAGGCTCACTTAACCATTCTCAAAGCACTCACAAATAATATAGAAGTTTCAATGCCCAGAACAGTGGACAGAGAACATCAACAGCGAGCCAAGAACAGAGTCACAAAGAGTTAATGAGGAATAAAAGCTCCTGTGCAACCTTACTCAGAATCAGACATCCACATCAGAACAGCAGGTGTGACTGTACCCTTATGTCAACAACCAAAGATTACAAGACTTATTAAAGTGAGAAAAATGGACAGATGTGAGAGAACCAGAGACTACTGACAGTAATAAAACTGAACATGCTTGCTGGCAATCTGTCAGCAGCTCTACATCTTATTCCTCAGGGACCTGGGAGGCTGTTCCTTCAGATCAGCGACCAGATATGACAAATGAACATTTCAGACTAAATGTTAAGTCTCTGTTCATTATGATAGAAAAAAAAAATGTGGTGGTAACCAAGAAAGACTAGTAAAGACTAATAAAAGTCAACTGTCCAAAGCCATGTGTAGTGGTACACACTTGTGAACCCAGCACTGAAGAGCCAGAGGCAGGAGGGTTCAAGACCAGACTGAGCTACATTGAGAGTTACAGGCCAATCAGGTCTTATGAGACAGTACAAAATAGTGATGATGACAGTGGTAGTATCAGTGGTGGTAGCAGCAGTAGCAGTAATAGCAATAGCTTTTACTATTATTAAAGGTTCATCCACACAATGGAGCATGGTGCCCTGGTGCTGACAACAGGAGATCCAGGTACATGAAGTAGGAAAGTGACCTATTATGGTCAATTTTTTTTTTAAGTAACTGTCTATACGTTTTTATCTGAATTTTTTCTTATGTTAAGGAAATTTTGAGCATGAACAGAGTAACATCTTTGAGAATCACAAAATATTGACAGTGGTTCCTGATGTGGTTGTAGAAGCAGACATGAAGTCAGAGGCAGCTATGTGTCACCTTCTTGAGCCTCTCACATTAAAAAGAAGGAGGAAAAAAAAGTGTCACCACATGATAGATAGAGGGAGAAGGCAGCTTAAAAAGAAGCTTCCACCAGGCAGTGGTGGCACATGCCTTAATCCCAGCACTTGGGAGGCAGAGGCAAGCAGATTTCTCTAAGTTTAAGGCCAGTTGGGTCTACAGAGCAAGTTCCAGGATAGCCAAGGCTACCCAAAATAACCCTGTCTCAAAAACCAACCAATTAATTATTGCTTCCAAAGGACTAGGTAATGCTAACAGTGAGCCATACCATAATAGTTGTTCATGAAAAGTTAGATGGAATGTATAGAATCAACTGATAAATTTCTAATTTCAATACAGATAAAAACTTATACAAATATTTCAGTTGATAATAACCCAAACAAAAATAACTTTGAAAGTAGAAATTAAGTTCTTTAGAAACATGTGACAACTAAACTGCCACTGCACTGTTGGTCATGCTGGGCATACCTGTAGGTGGCATCACCTGTTGCCTCTTAAAGGGGTCGGCTTCTGTGGCACTGCCAGGCCCCACCACTAGGCTCCCAGTCAGAGCTTGGTGCTAGAAAAAAAAAAAAAAGGAATGAGATTCTTATTGTTATAATAGACATTCTTATTGTTATAGCCATCAGAAGAGTAACACACACTACACCTACCATACCAATCCCAAACACTGACCTCACTCCTTTTAGTAAGGAGGTTGCTACCTACCTACCTACCCGATGTCTTTAAACACACATGCATGTAATGTACATTGATGTATCAGAATGTAAGATTCTAACTTACCTCTGAGGAGAAAAAAAGGACTTGTAAAGACCCATTAATTCTGGTTTAAATAGAATTTCAAATCACCACAGATCTACAACCTTTGAAACTAGCTTAATTACTGAATAACAACAAGAGGGCTAAACTGGGAAATCTTGCTTTCAGCTCTGAGGCTACAGCTTTGGCTGACTTAAAATGATACACTACCTGGCCCAATTTCACAACAAAAGCTCAGTGATACAAGGAAAAGTACAGATGCCTTCCTACTGGGAATACATAAAAACCTTAACTAGTAACAATCTATCTGAATCTTCAAATGATGTTTTTTGGTTATATATACATATGCATACGTACATACATATGTACGTGCATACACACATATATGTATGTACATGTATATATGCAAATGAAACATGTATGTTATTTAAGGAAGGCTTAAATAAAGTAGAAGAACCCAATCTGTACAGGCTATATATATGGTTTCAGCGACCTGCATCTGACATTCTGTAACAGGCAAAGCTACGAGGACAGAGAATGTCAGTGGTTACAAGAAGTGGGCAGGGATGGGTAGGATGCAGCATGTCTTATCCGATCTAAACCTACAAAAAGCACAGAAACAAGAGGGTGTCACAGCATAAACTACTATAACTCAGTACTATAAACTCTGGATGACAATAATGTCCATGCAGGATCAATTAAGCAAGTGAACCCCTGTGGGTGGTGTCAACAGGAGTAAGGCTACATGTGACATGTGAAAGACAAGGAAACGGTTGATTTGGACAATCTTTAACTTATTTCTATTCTGCTATACACCAAAAACTGTACACCTAAAATAAATAGCCAGGCTTGGTGGTACATGTCATTAATCCCAGCACTCAGGAGGCAGAGGTGGGTGGATATCTCTAAGTTGAAGCTACCCTGGTCTACATAGTAAGTTAAGTTCTAGGCTAGGCAGGGCTACAGAGTAAGGCCCTGTCTAAAAATAAATTTAAGAGACCTTAAAGCTGGGTAGAACATGCTTGTAATTCCAGCACTCTGGGAACAGAAGCAGAAAGATCTCTTAGCGGGAGACTACCTGGGCATGCATAGTGAGACCCTCTCCAAAACAAAACAAAAAAACAATCAAAAACCATGAAAGCGAAGGGTCAGACAGATCTCCATCTGAAAACTGCTCCCCAGTAGCTATAGGCTATGAAATCTATCTCTAAAGGACTTGGGTCTTCCAATCTCCTCTGTGGGGCAGAGTTAAACAGCAGTTGCTGGTACTAATCAAAAGACTATGTCATGTGCATGGTACTGAACTACCTCTAGGCCTTGAGGCCTAGAGAGGCAGGTTTGGCCCTTGCAACCCACAGTGAGCACAGAGGTGGTTCATACTTAACAAATATAGGAGGAAGAAAAGAAATAGCAGCTAACTAGTCTTCTGTCAACATGACATAAGGTAGAGTTATCTGAAAGGAGAGAACCTTAATTGAGAAAATGCTTCCACAATATCCAGCTGTAGAGACTTTTCTTAACTAATTATTGATGTGGGAGGGACCAGGCCATTGTGGGTGGTGCCATCCCCTACACTGTTGGTCCTGGGTGCTAGAAAAAAGCAGGCTGCGCAAGCCATGTGGAGCAAGCCAGTAAGCAGCACTCTTCCATGGGCTCCACATCAGCTCCTGCTTCCAGGTTCCTGCCCTATTTGAAGTCCTATCCTGGCTTCCTTCAGTGTAACATTACAATGTGGAAATGTAAGCCAAACAAACCCCTTCCTCCCCAACTTGATTTTGGTCATGGTGTTTGGTCACAGAAGCCCTGAAACAAGAGGTAGACAAAAAGGGAGGAAAGAAATAATCTAAAAATAAAAACATATTAACAGTGGCTTCTCTGTAAATGGTATTATAACTTTTAATTCATGTATGTGCACTTTTCTCAGTTTTCCAAATACTCTGAAACAAATGGGTAACATTTATATATCCAAGACAGTTACTCTGCAGTGAAAAGTGGCTTGCATGTAGGAGTGACCAAGTAGTCTGTACTAGAGGAAACATACTACAAATAATCATAAGCTCTAGGTGAAACATCCGAACAATGAAGAGACAGGTGATACAGAAAGTTCTGGAAAGAAACCTAGGAAGTTTCCCAATGTTGGCATGTGGCATGAAGGCAGTCCCCAAACTACACACTGTAGAAGGCTGACAGGAAGAGTAGAGACTGCTGGACAGAGGAAGCCCAATCTCTTTGCCTAGCTCTGACTGGCAGGTGTTAGAAGTATGGCTGACCATTACCCACACAGGCAGACAGACACCCAGGCAGCATACAGAGGCCAAGATAAGAAACTAAGAAGTAAAGTACCACCTGCTTTAAAGGAGAACAAATTTGCAGCTACGACACAGTAGCCAGATACAGTAGACCACAATAGTAATCCTAATACTCAGGAGACTTCGACTATAAGGTCAGCCTGGACTACATGAAGAAACTCTTGACTTTAAAAAAGTCAACTAGGAAGCAGTAAGGTAGCTCAGCAGGTAAAGATGCTTGCCACCAAACCTGATAACCTGGGTGACACATGAGAGATCCCTGATACACATGAGATAAGAAAACAATCAAGTTCCCTAGGTTGTTCTTTGAACTACATACATATGCACACACATACACAATAAATAAATAAATAAATAAATAAATAAATAAATAAATAAATAAATAAATGAATGTTATTCAGAGTCTAGACAACACAACATGAGAAAGAAGAGTGGAAGGAATGAAAGACAGGTAGCCTGCAGAAGATCCAACTCAAATGATTGCTGCCTATAAAAGAATGCACTTGCCTCCTCCTGGAGGAAGACTTACATCACCAGGAAACTGCTGGCTAAATGTCTGGACCATGGCTTCTGTAAGCCTGGTGCTGTCATCAAAAGTATAATGGTATCAAGGAAGAAGAGACCTTTAAAAACATCTGTAAGTGGAAAAGACTCAGTAACCTGTTATCTCTTAATTCAACTTTTCAGACATCGGGATTTGGTACAGAAAACAGAAATACAAAACCCACCTGAGCCTTCTTTTCAAAAGCATGTCCAGTGGAGCTGGAGAGATGACTGAGTAATTAAGAGCATTTTCTGCTCTTGTAGAGGACCAGAGTTTGATTTCCAGCACCCACATCATAGCTAACATAGTAACTCCAGTTCCAATGCTCTCCTCTGGTTGCCATAGGCAACAGAACAAATGTAGTATACAAACATACATGTCAACAGAACACTCAAGTATATAAAATAAAAATCTTTAAAAAAAAAAAGAGCTGGACTTGGTGGCACACATCTTTAAAGATCCCAGCACTCAGGACACAGAGTCTATGAGTTTGAGGCCAGCCAGGTTTACATAGTGAGACCCTGTCTCAAAATAAATAAATAAAAATAAAATATAAAATAAAATTCATTTTTTAAAAAACATGTACAGTAAAATAGATTAAGATCCCATACCATCGGGCAGTGGTGGCACACGCCTTTAGTCCCAGCACTTGGGAGGCAGAGGCAGGCGGATTTCTGAGTTCCAGGCCTGCTTGGTCTACAGAGTGAGTTCCAGGACAGCCAGGGCTACACAGAGAAACTCTGTCTCAAAAAACCAAAAAAAAAAAAAAAAGAGAGAGAGAGAGAGAGAGAGAGAGAGAGAGAGAATTCCCACATCATGCCTTTCCAGTGTAAACATAAAAACATGAACACATTCACAAGATAAATACAGAGACCTCTGGATCTGTATTCATATTAGCACAAACAGCTGCATAAACTAAAATATATCCTGAAATTCTTTTTAGGATGCTTAGAATAGCTGTCAGGACAACATATGTGAGAACATGAAAGCTGGGATATTCATATATAGCCATCAATATTCTTTGCTAAACATGATGTAACATATGTCACGGCCCATACACTAACTCTCTTCTGACTCACAAATGCTAATACACCCTTAAGAGCACTTCCCTATGGAGACTAAAATCCCAAACCTGAACCAGCTAAATGACTACAGCTCTCAAACTGACGGAATACATAAAGAAGTAAACCATGTGTGAGTATATGCGTAATGCTAGCAGTTTGGACACAGAGGCAGGACTGGACTGCTACAGTTTGAAGTCAGTTGTCCTCTGACCCCTACATGTGCATGTGACTTTAATTAATCATATCATTCAAACGGCTATGAAATATTAAATGACCCATTCCAAGTTTCTGTATTTGAAATTTTGCATGAGAAGGAAAATGGAGAAAGTCACTGCATACCACTGCAACACCAATAATAGGGCAGAGGAGATGGTTCAACAGCTAAAATATGTAGTGTGCAAGTCTAAAAACCCTAAGCTTGATCCCCACAATCCACATAAAGCCAGATGCCGTGTGTTCATCTAGTCCTTCTATGATGAGATGGGAGGTAGACAAAGCACTGACGTGGTGGTTAGTGCACATCTTCAATACCAGCAAGTGGGAGGCAGAGGCAGGCAGGGCTTTGTGAGGTCCAGGCCAGCCTGTTCTACATAACAAGTTCTAAGATAGTCAGGGCTACAAAGAGAAATTCTAAAAAAGAAAAATGACTCTTAAAAGTTGTCCTCTTATCTATACACAGAGAGAGACAGAGAGACAGAAAGAGAATAAATTAATTAATAAAGTTTTTATAGACATATTTTGAAGGACCAGGCTGGCATGGTGTGTGGCTCATGGCCTTAAATCCCAGTAAAAAGGATTTGCAAAGCAGAAGCAGTATGAAGCCAGCCTGGTCTACTCAGAAAATTCCAGGCTAGCCAGGCATACATGGTGATTGACTCTACCTCAAAACAAAATAAAATAACCAATAATCAAGAACAATTGGATTGGGACTAATGACTACACACTTAAGAAAACTCCTAATGTCTCCTTCATTTTTGGAGCCATATCACCACTGCTAGACTTCTCTAGTGTATCTGCTGAATTCTGCTTTCTGACGAATCTTGACTCTGTGGCACATCCCTCATTCCCAAAGAGCACTCTGGCTGATACTCCTCTGCCTCAATATACACAGCCATTGGCCCAGACTGCTGCCAAAGGATCTCTGGTTCTTTCCAGTTAGGGGTACTTACACACAATGCTGCTTGAGAACGTCACTATACCTATGCTCTGGTACACACAAAATCCAAAAACTCCTCAGGCGTACTCTGCCGAGTCAGAAACATGCCCATCACTCATCTTTTCTGGGTGAAACAAAATGTCTCCTCTTGCCTAGATCAGGCACACTTCACCAAAAGAGGGTGAAAATCACCACATACTCACATAAACACATATGCCTTGCCTAGAACTCATCCCTGATCAATGAGTATGTTTAAGTGTGAATGTGAATGGCTTAGTCTGAACTGAACACATACTGGGCATCTTTTCATATATTTGTAGGTGCCCTTTTACCTTACACCAACAGGCCTCTGTATGACATATAAATGCACTGATACATTACATTTCTCCAAATACATGTTTTTGATTTGTTTGCTTGTTTGTTTCGAAACAGGGTTTCACTATATAACTCTAGCTGTTCTGAAACTCAGTATGTAGACCAGGCTGGCCTCAAACTCAGAGATATGCCTGCCTCTGCCTTCCAGTGCTGGGATCAAAGGCACGTGCCACTACAGTCAACCTAATTGTCTGAAATTTTCTAATTTAAGATTTATCTTTGGGGCTGGTGAGGTGGCTGAGTGGTTAAGAGCACTGACTGCTCTTCTGGAGGTCCTGAGTTCAAATCCCAGTCAACCACATGGTGGCTCACAACCATCTGTAATAAGATCTGATGCCCTCTTCTGGGGTGCCTGAAGACAGCTACAGTGTATTTACATATAATAAATAAACAAATAAACCTTTAAAATAAATAAATAAATAAAAACGATCCCTTAATTCATGGGTTCTTTAAAAAAAAAAAAAAAGATTTATCTTCAGGGTCTGCAGAGACAGCTCAGCATGAAGAGCACTAGCTGCTCTGCTGCTGGCTCTAAGTTTGGTTCCCAGCACCCACATCAGGAGGCTCACAATCACCTGTAACTCCACTTCCAGAGGATCCAACAGCCTCTGTATAAATGCAACACACATGGCATACACACATACACACATACACACACACACACACACACACACACACACACACACACACACAAAAGCAATAAAAATAAAATCTTTTTAAAAAAAATATTTATCTCTAAGATTATAATGAAATCATAAATAGTAGAATCAGGTTACTGCTACACACAAAAATGAACCATGCTCTCTGGCTGATCTCAAGGCTAGACCAAGAACAAAGATGGTCTGTCTGTCTGTCTGTCTATCTATCTATCTATCTATCTATCTATCTATCTAATTTTATTTGATTCAGGGTCTCATTAGGTAGCTCTGCCTAGAACTCACTGTGTAGACTACGCTAGCCTCAAATTTGTAACAATTTTCTTGCTTCTTGATTCCTAAGTCCTGAAATACAGAAATGAACCAACACACGCACCCCAGAAGATAAATCTTAAACATTCTGTGCCATGAAAAGGTAGGGACATGTCAAAAGTACACTAGAGCCGGCTAGAAGAAGCCTCAGTCAGCTACAAGTACCTGAGCATCAAAATAGATAAGAGCTGTGGAAAGGAGCTGGGTAGTTGCTTAGCAAGGAAAATGAAACCTCCTGGTGAAAAAAGTACACACAGTGGAACACCAAGTGGCTTATACCGGAACGAGATCTTATTAAACTCAGCACTTTACACTGATGAAGATATGCTTTCCTACTATAAATTATTACACAATTTAAGGTGAAACACCATGTATTTAGACTCAAATCACAAATCACACTACTAGACACACAGAAGTATCACTTGACAAAATTCAATATCCACTGATGAAGGGAATTTCCCCAGACTGAAAAAAGACATCTACAAACTAATGGCTCCCACCCTCACCATTCAGAGAAGATCCTATGAACAAGATTGAGTGTCGAGTTTCCAGTGCTGTAAGACGCTATCACACTGAAGTCCTGTCTGTACTGCATACTGCATGGGATAAAAAGTTAAGACTTAAGGCTAGAGAGATAACACAGTGGTTAAGAGTACTGTCTACTCCTCTAGAGGACGAGGGTTCAATTCCCAGCATGTACATAGTAGCTCACAAACATCTGAACTCCAGTTCCAGTTCCAAGGTAATGATGCCCTCTTCTGAACTCCATGGACACTGCATGCACACGATTCATAGACATATATGCAGGCAAAACACACAGATAAAAATAAATCTAAAAAGGAATTAGAGTAAAACTTTCCTTATAGAAATGATTCTCTATGCTCTGAAAACAAATAATGAGTTTAACAACAATGCAGAATATAGGCTAAAATAACCAGCTGTATTTTTATGTTTGGAATTAACAGCTAGGAACTGTTGGTTTGTTTATTTGTTTGTTTTAAGATTTATGTATTTTAATATATGTGAGTATACTGTCACTGTCTTCAGACACACCAGAAGAGGGCATCAGATTCCATTACAGATGATTGTAAGCCACCATGTGGTTACTGGAAATTGAACTCAGGACCTCTGGAAGAGCAGTCAGTGCTCCTAACCTCTGAGCCATCTCTCCAGCCCCAACTTCTTAGTGTCTTAATGGTCTTGCAGAGAACACAGGTTTGATTGCCAGTACTTAAATAGTGGCTTACAACTGTCTAACTCAAGTTCCAGAAGATCTGATGACCTCTTCTGGTTTTCACAGGTACCAGGCACACATATAGCATACATACATGCCTTTAGGCAAAAACACTCATACACAGGAAATAAGTCTTAAAAAAAAATTTAAAACATACCAAATTCTCAGACTAGAGAATGCCTGCTAAGAAGAGAAACAGGAAAGGTAACCTGGATAAGCAGCCTTCCTTCTTGGGAAGAACAGGTTAAACCCTCTCAACCTACAAACTTTGTGGTCTTTTTTTCAATAACTTATGAAGACTGCCACAGCCATGACAGAGAAAAATTAGGTTCTTTCCCAGTTTGGCCAAACTGTAAGCAAATGTGCTTACGTTAACCAATTTCTGCTTCCTAACATCTTTTGGAATATAAGAACTGATGATGACACATTATGGACCCAAGTATCAGGAAGCAGTAACAGTATTCGACAATCAGGAAACACACACACACACACACACACACACACACAGGCTGACCAGAAAGATGATGATCCATGGTGATCCATGATTCCAGTACACCCCACCCTGGAAAGTCACAAACTTAATATGCTGGGGAGTACTCAGATGACAGGAAGGGCCAGACCATACAAAGAGTGCATGAGGACTTTTTTTTTAAAAACTGCTGGGAAGTAGACAACTCTTTGGTTTATCAACATTCACATAACTATAGAGCAAAGCAAAGTGAATACTACTGAATGTTAAGCAAACAAGTACTTAAAGTGCCATGTAACTGACTGATTAAAATTTCATCTTTTGATGGGTAGTTAAGTGTTTCTGCTTTAGGGATTCACAAACAAAACTGCTGTAATTGTTACAGAAAGCATTCCCTGTGTACACAGGCATTCATTTCATTTGCATAAACACTTAAGAGCCAACAGTCTGATGGATGACTGTATGTGGAGAGTATGCTCAACTTATAGGAGAGGGTTAAATGAAGGAGCAGAGGAGTTCAAGGTCTTCTTAGTCTACATAGTGAGTTTGAGACCAACCTAGGTTTCTTAAGATCCTTTCTTTAAATTAAAAAAAAAAAAAAAGGAATTCTTAGTGATTCGCAACTATAACCCCACCAGCACTTGGGAGAATGGTAGAACTATTTTAAGTTTGAGATCTGCCTGAGCTACAGAGTAAGTTCCAAGTCAGCCTAGGGTAGAGTAGAAAGATAAGGAAATGGAGGAAGGAGAAGAAATCCACTTTAAGTCTTTATAGTAGTAACTGACTCAGAGCAACTCATCAATAGATGCTTGAAATAGTGGGTAAAAGATTATTACATTTGAGGACATTCATATAATTTATATCCTCATTTACAGAAGGAAAATTAATGTACACTGAACAGGCCAGGTGGACACCACCTCAGATGCTTCAAATTAACATCACCAGTAAGGACAAGGCAATACCTGGTAACACGATACACTGAGAAAGACACACTGTCATTTCTATGACAAGACTACATTACTTGAACATGATACTATGGTATGTCAGACAATCCCATACAATAAAACATTCCACAATATAACTGGTCTATATGCTTCAGAAACAACCATCACAAAAGAAAAAAAAAAAAAAAAAAAAAAAAAAACAGCTTAAAGAAAGCCAGAGAGAGGCATGACAAGGAAGGAATATGGGTATCCTGAACCAGGTTCACAACTAGGGAGAAAACTGAAAAGGACTTGGTCCTGCAGAATCTAAATTTCAACTGTCAGTCACATAGCAGTACCAGTTTACTGTGGCATTTCCTGATCTGCCCTTATCTATTAGTAGAAGCCATTTAGAGATAGGGGTCATGATACCATATGGAACTGCATAATCATGAGAATGAAATGCAAATGAGCAAAAGCTAATGGCAGTGAGTCAGAAAAGGCACAGAGGCATCATTCATGTATGTATATATGTATGTATGTATGTATGTATGTATGTATGTATGACTATTATCAGCTTTCATGTTTGAAATTATATTAAAATTAAAAGCAAAAACAAAAATATCACCAAAGATAAAACTGCTTTCAGAAGTCAACACACTCCAAAGCTAGCATGTAAATGAACCCCAGCTTCATGAATGCATTCTGGTCTACTTCACTAAGAAATTTCAGTTCTAAGGATCTATAGGTGATTCACACCAATATTTCCTCCAGCTAAGGAAAAATTCCTACTATGTCTTTTCACTTGTTCTGTTTTGCACTGTTTTCAAAATACAGGTAAGACACGAGAAATAACAAACATTAAACACAGCACACAAGGAACCCTACGCATACAGTAACAGGACTTTGAATAATAGAGGACATGCACACTACAAGCTACCACCACATTGCAGGTCACAGAAAACAATGCAGTAAGGTCTGTGTTGTCATTCACTCATGCAACTGAATTTCAGAACTGTATATGCAGAAAGACTTTTATTGTTCAAAATAAGGAATGGGCTCTGGAAAAAAAAAATGCCAAAGAGCAAATAGTAAATTGAAAGTTAAACTATCTGGATGAAAGAAACGTTTGGGATGAGACTACAATTTAGAACCATCAAAAAGTACCTGAAACGGTTGCTGCTGGGATGAAAAAGCAGCAGAAACATTTGGCGGAAGCTGGGTTGCTATAGCAACGGGAGTCCCAGTCTGCCCATCCTTGCCTGTCACAACCTTTACCTGAGAGAAATATTTTGAGAAAAAAAGGTAACAATTTTTAAGACTGCTCAAAATTATTAGAATTTCATTGCTGACAGCTCACTAATTTAGGTGCTTAAAAATGGAATGTTTTTGCTTCAAATCCTATAAAGGGACACTGAGCTGACTGACAGGTTCATTCTATAACAATCTAACAGTTGCCAATCTTCAGCACTCCCGTCTAGATCACAGGCAACATTTTGATTCTTCAACTTCCAACTGTAAAATGGAAGTGGCACTCAGATATCAGTGCCCCACAGGTGGCTTCTTGAAAGATCTGCACTGCTGTAGCATTCTATAGCCTACCACACGGGTCACACAGCAAAGCTGACTTTAGTAGAAGCTGTGAGAAGTTGTGTTTTTCTTCACAAGCGCAGATAAGAAGGCTCAGCTTACAGACAACATTGGTAAAAGACACAAAGAGTACTCAGTCCCACTGTTCCATGGTACTAGTGGTCCTCAAAATCACTGCGACCTTCTGAATAACAAAAACAGTCCAGCCTAGGTCCAGTGTTGAAGAAGACACAGATGGCTAAGCCACACAGATACATCCACAGATGCTAGTGAGGATTCTGGAGCAAAGGCAAATTTTTGCTCACCAAAAGCAGGCTTCATTGCCAAAGGGCTGACAGCAGTTTATTTTAGCTCTATCATAAAACAAAATAAGCTACACCAACATAATAAACACTACACAAGACAAGGCACAAAAGACAGTGCATCACGGTACAGCATGCCTCAGAGGACTTCACAACTGCTGTGCTGTTAGGGGGACTTACTGTACAGTACTCTAGGAACCCAAAAACTATCTACAAAAGCTTCTGCTTCAAGTATCACTCCACAGGTGTCTGCAAAGTGTGAGCTTAAAATATGACTTCACATTTAAAACCTAAAAAAAAAATTTTTTTAATAGTTATTTGATGCTATCTGTACTTTAACTGTGAACATCCCACACAAGATACACCTAGTGACTTAAATCCCTGGTTTAAAAACTTTGTTTTTATGGACAAACCTACATAAATATACAGTGAAACCAGGAAGCCAGGGAAGAAGAGCTAAGCTTCACTGCACTGGGAGAATCTTCCCTGTAGGCTGTCAGAGGACTGGCAACAGTGTCTTGTTGGCCAGGGACCACTTATACAGACAGGGGAGAAGCCTAGACAGTACTGGCTGAGCTCTCTGCCCAGGATGAGTTTTGGTTGTCAATGACAACACCTGGTTCTGAAAAGGCATCAGTCACAACACAGTCCTTCATTTTCCTCCACAGACAGCTACACTGAACAGTGCTTCCTCTACATGAAGGAAGAAGGGAAACACACATTTTATTCCTCTTTGGATCCTGTGACACCCAAACCCTACATTACCCCAAGCTTACATATTTTCAGTCTACTGTAGCACACCATCTATTTTGCTTTATGTAGCCCTTCTAGACTATTGAACTGCTGTTTCTTACCTCATCATTGATAACTTCAGATTTTTCTTCCTCTTCTTCCTCTTCCTCCTCCTCCTCTTCAATGTCCAAATCATTCTGCCTAAGATATGCTTGTAAAGGGGCATAGTGCTTCTTTTTAAAAGCCAAGAAGTCCATCATGTTCCCCTGTAGATGTTGCAAGAAGAACAGTTCAATCAGGTACTCCTTGAAGACTTCCTTGAGTGCCTCCATTTCCTTATAGTGGTAGTCCAGGCACTGCTTCCTCATCTGTGCCATCTCTTGGGAGGCTGGGGGGATCTCCTCCAACTTCTTGGGAACTTTCTTCATTCCTGAGCTTCCCATAGATGTAAGAGGCACACTGGAAAGGCCTGGAGGCATGGTGGTTCTGGAAGGGCTGGTGGGTGGCGGTGGGGATGTCATCCCAAATGCTGAAGGCCCTCCCACGCCAGGAAGCAGCACACCGGGTGTCCTCTCAAATCCCAGAGATCGGTTCATTGGCTGCCCCTGAAGCACCTGCTGCTGTTGCTGTATCAACTGGCCTTGAATAATGCTGCTGATCTGGGGTGGCAGGCTAGCTGTGGTGATGTGGTTCGGGCTGGCCAGAGGTTGCAGTCCAGTGCCTCCTGCAGCTGCAGGGCTCTGAGGTCCTAGATGGTGGATGGTGCCTCCCGACTGTGCATGAGGTTGGGAGAGTCTCCGTTCTCGGACGGTGATGGGAGCTCCTGAATGCTGGAGTTGAACCTGGGCTCCCTGGGCCATCTGAGTGAGGCCTGGTGCCTCCTGAAATACAAAGTGACCACCACTTGATGGACTCAAGCTGATCTGCCTCACAAGCACACTGGCATCCACAAAGCCTCCAGTGGGGCTGCTGCTACAGATGCCCAGCCCAGGGCCTGGGGCACCTGCACGCACATTCTGCAGGGTTTGCCCTGGCCCAGGGCTAGGCTGTGTGGGGCTTTGAGTCTGGACCTGCTGCGACAGTGGAGAAGTAACTTGAATGTATGATGGAGAGCCATGCTCAAAGCGCCTCTGCTGTGCACCAAACTGAAAACCTGGAGAGGTGGGGTTGGGCAGTGGCAGAGGGGCCAGTGTGATCTGCTGGTTTCCTCCCACGACTGAGCCAACATTCTGCAGTGTGATGTTCACATTCTGCCCGGCCACAGGACTTCTGCTCATCAGCTGCTGTATCTGGTACCCAGGGGATTGGGGTGCAGATGGGCTGGCTGATGGAGCGAAAGGCGCTGCAGGAGATGGGGGTAAGTTGGGATGGGCTGGCTGCTCCTCTTCACTCCCAGTGAAAGACCTAGACCTCTGCAGCTGATGCTGGACATTCTGAGGACCACTGCCATGGTGCATTATCACCTCCCTTTTCTATCCAATGTAATGTTCCCCTAAAAAAATCAAAATTAAAATCAAGACATTGGAAGGCAAATACAATCAACTGATTACCACTTAACACAATTACCACTTAACTTAGTAGCCCTGAAAACATACTTGAATGTACATTCACACTGGCATTTGATTCAAGCAAGAACACTACTTATTACTTTATATAAAAGAAAAGGTGGTCACGTACATGTAATCCATAACTTCCTTCCATCTCCTTTCCTCCCACCCAAGATTGCAAAGGAAAGAAGACTGAGGGAAGAAGGTACCCTATTCCCTACCATCATAAAGAAATAGAAGAACAAGAAGTTGGTGTATCCCGTTAAGAAAAAAACTATGGTACTACACAGTACATTCAACCCAAAGGGGCAGTGGCTACTTTGTCAATACCCTGTGACATCTGCCACAGTGCCAAAGAACTCCACTCTGGTACTTCTTGGGATTCACTAGTTTAGCCAGGCCTTACATGCCAAACAGCTATATCTGCCTCCCAAGAACAGACCAGAAAATTACACTGTTGACCCTAAGAAGAAAGCTGCTGGCAAAGAGTGTGTTCCCACTAAAAGACCACTAGTCCCTTCAAGCACAGGTCAACACTGTCATCATCTTGAGGAGAGCTCAAGCATACAACATGGCTCCCAATGAATGGCAGTCTTCCTGTCAACATGTTTGGCAACAAAGTGGTCCTCCCCATGGCATAACCAAAAAGAAGGCCAAGCTGAGATGGTTATAGACAGTGGTAAAAGAACAGAAAGAACTCAGCACAATTTGGTGTCAGACCACCAGTGCTGCCTCTCAGTCTGCCTATTTTCTGCCATAGTTGGCCAAAAATACAGAACATCATCCTCCTCAGAAGAAACAATGGTGCAAATCCACAGCACCTGACATTTAGCAAACACAAGACAGACAGTGCCCCAAGTCACAGCACTGGGGTAGCCTCAGGATCTAAGTTCAATCCCTAAGTCCCATGTGGTAGAATAAGAGAGTCAAACCCCCAATGTGTCCTCTTACCTCTTACACATACATCACAGCACCTCATACAACCTGTGTGTGAGTGCACACACAAATATTTCATTTAAGAGCACATCTTGCCACCAAGACAAGCAGCAGCCTCATCTCAAGGATACCACTGCTTACCTCTATCAGAAAATAGAAAGGAAATAAAGAAGCCATGAATTTGAAAAACTTAAAACATATGCAAAACTTTCAAATCAAAAACATATCATCAAGCCAAGAGAAGTGGCATATACCAGCAACCCCAATCCTCCAAAAGCTGAAGCAGGAGTGTTACTGCAAGTTCAAGACCACACAGTGGCCGGGCGGTAGTGGCGCACACCTTTAATCCCAGCACTTGGGAGGCAGAGGCAGGTGGATTTCTGAGTTCGATGCCAGCCTGGTCTACAGAGTGAGTTCCAGGACAGCCAGGGCTACACAGAGAAACCCTGTCTTGAAAAACCAAAAAACCAAAAAAAAAAAAAAAAAAGACCACACAGTGACTATATAGCAAGACCCTATCTCAAAAAAGAAGTAAGGAGAGGGGGATGAATGAGAGTATAAATAACTTATGTTTATACAGGGAAGTTTTGGGTCATACAGTATTTTCAGAACAAGCTATGATCCCTGCAATGGTTTGACTGTGAAAAGCTCACCAATAAGGGCTACGGCACAACGGGAAGTAGTGAAAAGCTAAAGATGAGGATAGACGGAGTAAGTAGGTCACTGAGAGTATGGTTGGAGTAGGACTTTGGGGTTTGTTTTTATTGTTTTTGGTTTTGCTTTTGCTTTTCAAGACAGGGTTTTCCTGTGTAGCCCTGCCTGTCCTGAAACTCACCTGTAGACCAGGTTGGTCTCAAACTCAAGAGCTCTACCTGCCTTTGTCTCCTGAACGCTGGGATTAAGTGTACAAGGGTATGTCTTATCCTTAGTCCCTTCCTGCCTTACTCACCTGTACCTGATGGCCAGTCAAGTGAGCAGCTTTGCTCCTCCACACACCTTGCTGCTCTGCCTCACCGCCACCCAAAAACAATGGCCTCATGGAACCAGAGACTGTACCTCTGAAACATGAGCCAAAATCAATCTTTCCACTTTTATGGTAATTTTTCAGAGTAACAAAAAGCTAATTAATAATAAGATTAGAAACTTGTATTAATTAAGTAAGTATTATAGAGGAATTGGTACAAAACCAGAAAAGCATATACAATGATCTCCTTACAAAACTCCCAGAATGTCAAGTCAACAAAACTAAGGAGCAAAAAGAATCTCCTCCACATACAAGAATTCATAATCTGGATGTGGTGGTCATATCCATGACTCTAGCTATCAGGAGGTCAGGCCAAAAGGGTTGCAAAAGCAGAGAAGCTCCTAAGAGTGTCCCAGCTCCAGAAATAAAGTCAAGTAGAACAAGTCACAAAACCAGGGCAAAAAGATGGAGATAAAAAGTTATAATAATATACTGAGAAAATTTAACACGAACGCATCAAAAAGCATATATCAAAGCATATATCAAATAATTAAGCTTTTTTTTTTTTTTTTTTTTTTTTTGGTTTTTCGAGACAGGGTTTCTCTGTGTAGCTCTGGCTATCCTGGAACTCACTCTGTAGACCAGGCTGGCCTTGAACTCAGAAATCCGCCTGCCTCTGCCTCCCAAGTGCTGGGATTAAAGGCGTGCGCCACCACTGCCCAGCATAATTAAGCATTTTTATTAGCTAACACTCAGTTATACTAAATGTAAAAGACATAAAATAAAAATCCAGAAATTTAATAATCCCTGAAAAAAATTCAATTTTTTAGCCCCCAAAATAATAAAGTTGTAGCTAAAGCAATAGCAGGAATTGAAAGGCTTTCAAGCTTCAGAGATAGCTTAGTAGGTAAAGCACTTGCTGTACAAACAAGAGAATCTGAATTTCAATTCCCAGGACCCATGTAAAAGCAAGACACGGTAATCTGTAATCCCCAGGCTCCTACATTGAAACAAGAAACCGAGATAGGAGAACACACAGGTCACAGGCCACCTAGCCTGGTATATATAGGTTGGAAGAGCCCCTATCTCAAACAAAGTGGAAGGTAAGAGCAAACACTACAGACTGCCCTCTGACCTCCACACCAGCATCTGCACTCATATACACATACATACAAAACACACATACAAGAGAGCACTCACATTATACATAAACAAAAATAAAAAATATACAATTTTGAAATGTTAAATACCAGGAGTAGAGATACTCCTTTAATCCCAGCATTCAGAATGCAAAGGTAGGTGGATCTCTCTGAGTTCAAAGCCAGCTGGGCTACACAGCAAGTTCCAAGCCATCCAGATATACATGAGATCCTGCTTCAAAAATGACTATGTTAAGGTTAAAAATGTGCCAGGTAAGCACTCATGAGGCAGAGACAGAAGGAACTCTGTGAGTTGAAGGCCAGCTTGGTCTACAGAGAGAGTTCCAAGGCAGCAAGGCCTATACAAAGAGAAAAGAATAAAATGTCAAAAATTCAAAAGGGATTGGAGAGATGGTTCAGAGGTTAAGAACACTGGCTGCTTTTCCAGAGAACCAGGGTTCAATTCCCAGCACCCACATGGCAGCTCACAACTGTCTGTATGTAACTCAGGTTCCAGGGTATCCAACACCCTCACACAGACATACATGCAGGCAAAACATCAATACACATAAAATAAAAAATCATTAAGCAAAACATTTGAAAATAGGGGCTAGAGCTAGAGCTGGGTAGTAAGAGCACTTCTCTACCATATAAAAGGTCCAGGGAGCAGAACATCTCTGCAAGGACATCTGAGTACAGCAGGACAAATGGCTGCCACCAACACTACAAAATACACTTGTCAAAGATACTGAAACACTAACCAAGAGAAAGCCAAACATCTGCCTAACAGCTTGAGGAGAATGTCCAACTTCACCACTTAGATACGCAAGATAAACAAGCCTGCAGTAAGCCCTAAACTACACAAGTGGCAGACCACTAGACACACTGCTGCAGGGGGTCTGGAAAGCAGGGTGAGGTGACAGATTTCAAATGGTCCTCAACCCATAAAACACTGAGTGGGGATGAACTCAGAGGGCACTTTGAAAGTAGAAAGATCCTGGATATTCCATAACCTCTGATGTAGTGACTCTTATTTCCAGAATCTAAGAAAACTGATCTATCAATTTAAAATTTTTTGCTTAAAAATTTGACCTACAGGGCAGAGACATGGCTCAATGGTTAAGGATCAAAGTTTAATTCCCAGCATCCACATGGTGGCTCACAACCATCTGTAATTCCAGTTCCAAGAAATCTGGTGTCCTCTTCTGGCATCCTTCAGCAATTCATTTATATGGTATACAGACATATATATGTAAACAAACCTTCTATACATATAAAAATAAATCTTTAAAAAAAAAAAAAAAGCCCACAAGATGATTCAACGGACAAACCAATCTATTAGCTTGACAACTTGAGTTCAGTTCCCAGGAACCACAAAGCAGGAAAGAACAGACTCCAAGTCAGTCAGAGTCTCAGTCTCTCTCTCTCTCTCTCTCTCTCTCTCTCTCTCTCTCTCACACACACACACACACACACCTGCAATCTCACTCACACACAAATTTTTAAAAGTGAAATTTAAAAATACTTATCACATAAACAAAAAGGTAAAACATACAACCAAAAACAACGCTCTAGATAAAGAGTGTGTGTATAAAATGAGAAAGTGCACCACAAAGACTAACTTAGAATCCCCAGAAACCACATAAAAGTCAAGCAGGTGGGGCTGGAGAAATGGATCAGTGTTTGAGAGATTTTTATGTTTTTGCAGAGGACCTGGGTTCAATTCCTAGCACATATCATTGTAGCTTACAAGTCTCTAATTTTTATGCAATCTGTATGTATGTATACACACACACACACACACACACACACACACACACACACACAGAGAGAGAGAGAGAGAGAGAGAGAGAGAGAGAGAGAGAGAGAGAGAGAGAGAGATTTTTCAAGACAAGATTTCTCTATGTAGCCTTGGCTGTCCTAGACCTCACTCTATGGACCAGGCTGGGCTGGAACTCACAGAGATCCACCGGCTTCTCCCTCCCAAGTGCTGAGACTAAAGGCATGCGCCTCACCTAATTCCAGTGAATCTGACACCCTCTCTTTCCTCTGCAGGCACTGCAAGCACATAGTATGTAGACATACATGCACAGAAGACTATCATTACACATTAAGAAAAGTCATGCAGGTGTGGCAGTCCCTTGTAATCCCAGAACTTAAAATGAGTCAAAGATGGCTACCTGAACAAGATGGCTAGCTACACTAGGCTATATAGTGAAATGTGTCTCCGACCCCAAATATAAGTACACACAGACACACACAGACAGACAGACACACACACACACACACACACACACACACACACACACACACACACGTATAAAGCAAATACCATCAACTATAAGGTAAAGAAGCTACTCATCTAAAACTGCTTTCCAGGGGGCTTGAGAAGTGGCACCATGGTTAAGAGCACCGGCTGCTCTTCAACAATGAATAGGTTCCATTCCTAGGACATGTAACACCAAGAAGTCCTTGCAGTTATTAACAGACCAAGTGATCCACAGGTCTTTAAAGCTGAGTAGAGGAAAGAGGAAAGTATGGAAAGGTGAGCTCAAGAAGCCCTGCACTATTGTGTTTGCAACTCTTATGTGACAATCCTGTGGGTATGTGGAAGAACAAAATGCCAACAGAAATGTAGACAGTAAAGACTACACTCATGAAGTTTTAGCTGAGAACAAAGTCTGTCAGAGCTGGACTAGAGGACGTTTCTGTTACATTCTGGCACAGAATCTAAGTTCTGCCTGTGTCCTGAAATTTTGAGGCTGACTTCAAAAGTAAAATACTAATTAATCTGGCAGAAAAAATTTCAAAACACTGTAACATTCAAGGTATAGCAAGGCTACTGCTGGCTGCCATTAGTTTTACAGTGGGAATTCAGAGCAAGTATGCATTTGGGTGAGGGAAGAAGAATGAGCACATTTACAGTTACAGACAAGAGAGCAAAGCCGTCGTAATTGTTGAAAAGATTAATGCCAGTAAGAGAAAGGTCACACTGAAAGCAGAGGAAAGGTGCCCTAAAGGCAAGACTTCATGAAGGGGGTGGGGTGGGGTGGAGAGATGGCTCAGCTCTCACTGATGACCAAGTTTGATCCCATAACCACAACGCCAGTAACTCTAGTTCCAGGTAAATGTGATGCCTCATTTCCACAGGCACCTGCGCACATACACACAACTCTAAAATAATAAAAATAAATTCTAAATACTTCATTGAAGCTTTCATAATATAAAAATATAAACTCATTTGAAAACTTTTTTTTCAAGACAGGGTTTTACAGTGAGAATCCTGGTTTCTTTAAAAGACCCAGTTATGCTACATGATTATGCTTGTGTTTTAACCCCAGGTGTAGGGTGAGAGGCTGTTTCAAGGCAGATGATCATGATTTGCTAGTGCACTAGCAGGGCATGATTTCTGCCAGCTGTGGTTCACAGCTATGAGTGTGCCTTAATCCTGGGGTAGGTACTCTGGAGAGGGCATAAATGGGAGAGCCACTAGAGGGTCTGTATTGCCGTTTGGAGATATTCTGATAACAAAGACTGGACTTGGGCTAGAGAGGTGGCTCAGCGGTTAAGAGCACCAACTGCTCTTCCAGAGGTCCTGAGTTCAATTCCCAGCAACCACATGGTGGCTCACAACCATCTGTAATGGGGTCTGATGCCCTCTTCTGGCATGTCTGAAAACACAACAGTGGAATTCCATACATAAACTAAATAAATAAATCTTTAAAAAAAAAAAAAAAAAAAAAAAAAAGACTGAACTTGCCCCTAGGAAACCAAAGTCCCTAATCAGCAGGAAGTAGTGTAAAGATATCTATGCCATCTTTCCCCTCTAACCATCTTTCTCTCCATCTTTCTCTCCTACTTAGTGTTGGGGAGTTGGAAGGGATAAGGGTGGAATAAGAGTTGGAAGAGAGGTAGAGATAGAAGAACCCAAGAAAACAGCCCACACAGGGTTTCTCAGTGTAGCTTTGGCTGTACTGACTGAAACTCCATCTGTATACCAGGCTGGTCTCAAACTTAGAGATCCGCCTGCTTCTGCCTCCCAAGCGCTGGGATTAAAAGCCTGCACCACTGAGAATGTTAAATGCAGAAATGGTGGTACATGCATGTAATCTAAGTACTTGGGGCAAAAACACTAGTGCCACAAATGGGAGGTTAGCATGGTCCTTACAACAAGTTCCAGATCAGCTAGGCTCAGCTAGCAAGACTTTCTAAATAAACAGAGTCTCTGAAGAACCTAATAAGGGCATGTAAACACAGGTAGGTGTACAATGGGTATCTCTCAAGCAGGTAGCACAACTTGGCATTGCCCATGCACTGCTGGATTTGCAGGCATGCATAAGTATGATAAGTGTTAAGGGTCACAGAGGATTGATCCAAGGTTCCAGAAAATAAGCAGACAAAAGAAGGAATGTGTATGAGGGTGTGCCCCCACCCACCCACTCCCACCTCCCTGCCCTCGAATTCCTCTACACTGGGGCATCAAGCCTTCACGGGACCAAGGACCTCCTCTCCCACCTATGCCGGACAAGGCCATCCTCCCCTACATATACAGCTGGAGCCATTGGTCTCTCCCTATGTGCTCCCAGGCTGATGGTTTAGACCCTGGGAGCTCTGGTTGGTTAGTATTGTTGCTCTCCCCATGGGGCCCGCAAACCCTTTCAGTTCCTTCAGTTTTCTCTCTTTTTCTGTCTAACTTCTCCATTGGGAACCCCATGATCAGATCAATGGTTAGCTGTGAGCATCCGCCTCTGTATATGTCAGGGTCTGGCAGACCTCTAAGGAGACAGCTAGATCAGGCTCCTGTCAGCATGCACTTCCTGACACCCACATCTACCTTTGGTGACTGCACATGGGATACCCAGGTGGAACAGTCTCCAGACGTTTGGGGGGGGGGGGGGGAGAAGGGGATAACATCTGAATTGTAAATAAAATATCCAATAACAAATATACATATATATGCAATGTGTAGCATGCAAGATCAGATTTATGTTAAGAACCTGAGATCTGTTCATGAAGCTGTGAAAAGTAAGCCTGAGTTGCAAAAGCAATTCTAGGATGTTGAAGATCCCCAAGATGTTCCAAGAAAAGCTGCAGGCACAACCAAATGGAGCTGGCCCAAGAAAGAGTCAGCATGTGCTACACGTAAGGCAGACTAAGCCTGTTGAAGCCCACATAGTACAACTCCAGATGATAAATATGAAACTACAGGTTTGGTATTTGCTCTGCTGGGCTTCAGTCTTGCTTTAGTCTGGTATTTCTTAGACATCTTCCTATTCTTCCATTTTAGAACAGCAATGTTTTTACTGTGTATATACTAGAAGTACTTACTATTTTTTTATTTTTAACAAGGATTCACAGCTATGAGTTTGCCCTAAGTCTCAAAATACTCTTTGAACTTTTAAACAGTACTGGGATGGTTAAGGCCATGGGGATTTGTACAACTGGAGTGAATATATCCTGCATAATGGAACGTTCTAAATCTATGGGACCAAAGACAGAATGTTATAAATATTAAAATGCCTTCCACACCCATGTGTTTGATGAACATCAGGTCTCCAACTGGTGGTACTGTTTTAGAAGATTTTAGGAATTCAGGAGATATTGCCTATCGAGCAGAAGTAGATTATAGAGTGGGCCTTGGAGGTGATACCTCCACTTTACTACAGTCCAAGCTCTGTGCTACCTGACCCACTGAGATGTGAACAATGTACACCATGCACTCCAACCACCACAGACCAAGCCCTTCTAGTCAGCATGACTATATCTTCTAAACTGTGAACCAAAGTAAAATTCTCAAGTTACTTCTGACATTTCTTCACAGCACTGTGTAACGGCTTATTTCACTTTACAATTCCATCCAATCTGTGGTAAATGACTCAACCTCATTCTCCTTATAACTGAATCCTCCACCGTGTGTGTATGCATACAGACATTACATTCTTTCCCACTCAGTCCTAGATGGGCACCTGAGTTGACTCTGTATCTTGGATATTGTGATCAATGCTGAAAGAAACAATGTTATGCAGGAGTCTCCTCTGTATACTGACCACATTTCCCTTGGATATACCTAGGAATGGGATTGCTCGGTCATAAGTAGTTCTGATTTTTAGTTTTTTGGGTTTCTCCCATTCTGGGTCCATTTTAGCAGTATTAATTTCATTCCTTCCAACTATATGTCATAGCTGTCTTTTTCACAGGCTCATTAACATGTTGTCTTTTTGTTCACTGTCACTTTAGGTGAGATCACATCTACTTATGATTTTAATTTACATGCCCCAATAATCCATTTAACTCAGTTTAAATTCTAACTTTACTTATTCATTTATTTTATTTCCTTCAAGATATGACTTCACTATGTAGCACCTGGCTAGCCTCAAACTCATAAAGATGCACCTGTTTCGGCTTTCCAAGCATGGGCCACTAAATTCTAATTTTAGTTCAACCTCTACAACACACACACACACACACACACACACACACACACACACACACACAAACTCCCTGAAAGCCAGAACAGGTGAAACTGGCACTTGGAGAAATGGCCACAGAAAATCACAAAAGGAAAGGCTCACCTGACCAGTAAACTGTTTTACCACTACTCCCACTGGCCTACAGAGCAGGTTTTGGGGGTTAGCAGTTGGTATGGCTAGTATTGGCTAACTGGTCTTCATCTTATACAAAGACAACTCAGTGAGAGCCAGAACCCAACTGGGAATCAAGTTCCAAAGCAGAACAATGGCAGCTACACTAAAAGGCCTTCTATCACCCAATCACTGAGGTCTAGCTACACAAAACTGCTTCTCTTCTCCCCATTTAAGTACCCTCATGTTTCAAAATTCTCCGACAAACATAGTCTGCCTTCAACCCCTGAGAACCATGTTCAAGAACACTTTCCATACCCAAATAAGTCATCTGACAAACACCAAAAACTAACACCATTTACTAAGGGTGTTAAAACATTAAATGTTTAAGGATAAGGGTTAGGGATAACTCAGTGGTTAAGTGCTTGCTTTGCATGTGGAGAAACTTGAATTAGATCCCCAGTACCACACACATTCACAAAGATTAAACATATTTAAAATGAGGCTTTCAGTCAAGTAGGGTGGCACATGCCTGTCTGTAATGGAAGCACTCAGAAGGCAGAGGCAGGAGGATCACAAATTCAAGTTGAGACAGGTCTACAGAGTTCAAGGCCACCTATGGCTCACCAAGCAAATAAATAGATACAAACAAAAAAGACAATGCTTCCACTTGTTTACTTTTTAACCTCAAGAAACTCATGGACAGGGGCTAGAAAGATGGATCAGCAGTCAAAAGCACTGCCTGCTCTTCCAGAAGGCATGAGTTTACTTCTTGGTGACTTAACAATACTCAGTAACTCCAGTTCCAGGGTATCTGATTCCCTCTTCTGGCCTCTGTGGGCATCAGGCACCCAAGTGGTAGAGATATACATATAGGCAAAACACCTACAGGTAAAAAAGGGTAGAAGAGATAGCTCAGGAGTCAAGAGTACATGCTGTTCTTCAAGAGGATCTGAGTTTGAATCCCAAACTGCATAGCTCTTAACCACCAGAAGATCGGACACCCTCCTGTCTTAGCAGGCACTTACACACGGCAGACACAAACACACATAGAAAAAGAAATTATTTATATATATATATTTTTTTTTTTTTAATTTCATGGACAGCCAGAACAGTGGCGTCTAATCACCAGAGAGGAGGTGACCAAAAGGTTAAGTAAAGCCGCTACAGAAAAAGAAGGAAATGGTGACTGAGAACACACAAAAAATTCTCTCCCACCCAGGAATACAAGGCAGCTGAGAGCTGAAAGAGTCAACTGGAGGAGAGCATTAACCCAAGGAAAGGTTACTATGTAGTTGTAAATAAGGTGGCCAGAAAACAACTGACAGCCAATCTGAAGACTGTTATGGCCTTGAGTGAGCCACAAAGAGCAACCCAACACAAAATCACAGCGCCAGTAAATGCCTCACAAGGACAGACAACAGTATCAGCAACATTATGAGGCAGTTATTGTACAGTTGGCTGAACATGGTACCTATACAACTCAAAACACAGTTTAATTACATAATCCCAAACATTTTTTTAAAGTTAGAAGAATAGAATAAAAGGAAATAACAACACTTTCGTTATTAGACTATCTTGAGTTTTTAAAACATTTGGTGGGCCAGCCTGGTCTACAGAGTGAGTTCCAGGACAGCCAAGGCTACACAGAGAAACTCTGTCTCAAACCACAAAAAATAAATAAGTAAGTAAGTAAGTAAGTAAATAAATAAATAAATAAATAAATTGTTGGGGAGGACGGTACACCTTCAGTCCTTAGCGCTCAGGTGGCAGAGGCAGGTAGATCTCTTTTGAGTTTAAGGTCAGCCTGTTTCAGGCCAGCCAGAACTACTCAGTGACACCATGTTTTTTAAAAAAATAAATAAGGGGGGGGGGGGGGGGGGGGGGGGGGGGGGCTGGGCACCACAGCAGGCACCAAACACTCCCAGCTACTCAAGAGACTGAGGTAGAAAGATAACCTGAGGCCAGGGTTCGAGGCCAGCCTGGGACACAAAGTAAGAAGCATTTCAAAAACAAGTAAATAAAACAGCCAGGCATGATGGTTCACACCTGCAACCCCAGTTCCAAAGCTGAGGCATCTGGATTGCTAATAATCACAGAGCAGCTTAAGCTACTTAATGAGTTCCATCCAGGCTGATCCGGACTTCCATGAGACTTTGTCTCAGAAAACCTAAATACGTAAATAGAAGATTTAAAGTTAACATGCAGTTTGCCTTGTGGCCATTCAAGGTGTCTCTCTCTCTTTCTCTCTCTCTTTCTCTCTCTCTCTCTCTCTCTCTCTCTCTCTCTCTCTCTCTCTCTCACACACACACACACACACACACACACACACACACACCCGTACAAGAACCCCGGATCTTCGTAAGTTCAAGGCCACCTTGGTCTAAATGGCGAGTTAAAGAGCCAGCCGTGAGATCCTGTCTTAAAATGGAAAAAGCAAAACAAAAACGAAACAAAACAATCGTTTTGTCACACATAATCTCGAGAGCACAGGAAACGCAAATATCCTGCCAGGGATGAGCGCGCAACCAATTCCAAGTCGCGGTGCTCCGGGATACTGGACAGACCTAGGGACAGACCTGTGGAGACGGCGGCTCGGCGGCGGATGGTGCACCTCGGAGCCCCGGCCCAGGGAGCTCTCCCAGGTCCCCGAGGTCCTTCCCGCTTCTGCCTCAGCGCAAGGAAGCCGCGCGCCGCCGACCAACGTTGCCGCGGGCGTTAAGAGCCCCGCCTTCCCGAGCGCTCCGAAACGGCCGCGCGCCTGCCCAGAACACGGCACGCGAGTGCGCGGACCAGAGAAGGGCCTTCCCGAGACCGGACCACGCGCCGAGCCACCGGTCCCTCTCAGCGCCGCCCGGCCCCTCGGCCCCGCCCGCCCACGACAAAGCGCCGCCGCGGCCTGGGCCCGACGCGACGCGGGCTGCAGCACCGCTGAAGACGACCGCCCGGCACGACACCGCCGTCTGCCACCCACTATCCCGCCTCTCACCCCGCTGACGCCGTCCGGTTCACTTGCACCGGGAGCCGCGCTCCACCGCGTCAGGATAGCCGAGAGGCTCGAGCGCGCCGCAGCCGCTCGGCGCATCCGGGTCCGCGGGCACAGGAAGTAGCAGCGCCGAGGCTACGGCGAGCGGCGAGGGACTAACGGTACCTGTCCTGTAGCGCCTGTCACAGCCGCGCGAGGTCGCCTGCAGCTGAGGCGCTGCCGACGGCGGAGGCAGGACCGAAGCGCCTCAGAACCAGGCGGTTAGGGGCGGGGCTATATGAAGGAAGCGCGTTGGGCGGGGCTCGGAGAGCTGAGGGCTACCTCAGGGCCGCCTCCGAAAGGCCTCTTCGGTGCGAGGCGAGACCGCTTCGGTCAGTAGGAGGCGAGTCGGCTCGCACGACTGTGCCCTCGGGCTGGGGAGTGGCCTCGCCTGTACGAGGCGGAGCCTCTGGGCTCGGGAATGTTCGGGTAGACTCGGGGAGGGGCGTGGCCTCGCCAGCACGAGGCGGAGCCTCAGGGCTCAGGGAAGTTCGGGTAGACTCGGGGATGGGCGTGGCCTCGTCAGCTGGAGGCGTACCCAACTGGAGTTTCGCTCGGTTACGCCACCTAGGGACTTGCTCCAGCCTGTGAGGATGATTAGGAAAGCTGAGGTGGACCTGATTGTGTGCCCTGGGTGCGTACTATCTTCCTGGGAAATAGGAGACTAGTCTTATAAACAAAAAGTGAGCAGAAGTCTGAAAATACAGCCAGCAGCATCAGAGAAATGCACGAGAAATCACAACCAAGAGGAGGTAGGATTACTGTGGGAGTTTGAAAAAGATTATAATTTTTAAAACACTGTGAGAAAGGAAAAGAAGGAAGGAAGGAGGGAAGGAAGGAAGGAAGAAAGGAAGGAAGGAGGGAAGGGGGAGGGAGGGAAGGGAGGGAGGGAGGAAGGAAAGAAGGAAGGAAGGAAGGAATTAACCGAGCTTGGTGACACAAGCCTGTAATCCAGTGGTTCTCAACCTGTGGGTCACATATAAGATATCCAGCACATCAGATATTGATTTACATTACAAAACTTAAAACAGTAGCAAAATTACAGTTATGAAGTACCAATGAAATAATTTTATGGTTTGGGGGTCACCACAACATGAGGAACTGTATTAAAGAGTTACAGCATTAGGATGTTTGAGAACCACTGCTACAATCCCAGAATTTGAGCCTGAAGCAGAAAGATCTGGGGTTCAAGGCTGACTTCATCCCTATGTCATGTTTGAGGCTGTCCTGGAACACATGAGACCCTATCTCAAAAAAATAAAAAAATAAACAAACAAACAAACAGGAGGGAAGTGTGTCAGGCAGGAGCACCAGAGGAAGCTGGTGGATATGACCAAAACATACATGCGTGAAACTATCAGATAATAAACGATCTTTTTAAAAGTTCGAGATAGGGGCTGGAGACATGGCTCAACGGTTAAGAGCACTGAATGCTCTGCTTCCAGAGGTCCTGAGTTCAATTCCCAGCAATCACAAAAGCAGCTCACAACCATCTGTAATAGGATCTGATATCCTATTCTGGTGTGTCTGTAATAGGATCTGATATCCTATTCGGGTGTGCTCATATACATAAAATAAATCTAAAAAAAAAAAAAAACGGGGGGGGGGGGGGGCTACAGAGAGAAACCCTGTCTCGAAAAACCAAAAATAAAAAAAAAAAAAAAAAGGAAAAAAGAAAATGAAAGCTCAGGATACCTGGAAAGATGGCTTAGCCTTGAGAGGACCTGAATTCAGTTCTCAGAACCCACATCAGGTGGTTCATAACCACTTGTAATTAGCTCCAGATCTGACACATTCTTCTGACTTCCATAGGCATTCTCACACACATACACACACACACACACTAAAATAATTTTTATAGAAACCTCCAAGGGATACTGAGCACTATGCTCTTGTAGAAGATCAGAATGACTTTCCTAGCACATCAGGGACACACATGAACACACACACACACACACACACACACACACACACACACATTTCTAAAAAGATTTGAATTTTTTAAGCTTTTATTTATATGAGTACTCTGTAGCTGTCTTCAGACACACACTAGAAGAGTGCATCAGACCCCATTACAGATGGTTGTGAGCCACCATGTGGTTGCTGGGAATTGAACTCAGGACCTCTGGAAGAGCAGTCAGCTCTCTTAACCATTGAGCTATTTTTCCAGCCCCGAGATTTTATTTTTCAATGAGGTGTGTGCACATGTGTCTTAAGCGTGGGTATGTGTACATGGATGAGTGCCCTCAGAAGGCCAGAAGAGAGGGCTGAGTCCTCTAGAGCTAGAATTATAGGTGGATATAAGCTGTTCAACATGAGTGCTGGAAACTGAACTTGGGTTCTCTGTAAGACCAGTCGACACTTGTAGCAGCTAAGCCATCCCACTAACCCCTAAAGTAAATTGTCGATAAATGGTTTTTTGCCTGCATGCATACAGCCTGTTGGATCATCAGGAACTGGAGTTGCAGATAGTTGTGAGCCACCATATTGGTGCTGTAAAGCAAACCCAAGTCCTCTGCAAGAAAAAGTGGTCTTTAAAAAAAAAAAAAAAAAAAAAGGCCACCCATTTTGGGGACCCGACCCCTCCCTGCTTTACGAAGCTGTTACTCCCCTAAAACTGCTTGCTTGCCATTCTGAACACACCAAAAAAAATGCAGGTCACAGGATGAAGCCATCCATGCAGGTCTAAGGGCCTGTAACACTGACTGTGCTAGAAATCTGAGAATGCCTCACCCATAGAAGGCAAGAAAAGTCTGGGAGGAGTACACGGGGCTGAAGGGGCTTTCCAAGTCTAGTGCTGAGGGAGTGGCCTTGCGGCGTGGGTGTCCAGTGAGAAGGGATATGTAGGAGCCACCAACTGTCACACAGCGTGAGAAAGGAGACCCAGGAGGAGGTGAAAAACATTAGGGCATGAAAGTGGGGGCTACTGAAGCACAGTCCTACTTGAGGTCTCCCCAGGAACAGGCAGCATGAAATCACCAGTGTAGCCACATCAGAGAAAAGTGGATCAGCCCGGATAGAAGAAAGAAAGTAGCAGTAGCAGCTGGGAGCAGACCGCTAGTGGCTGCATCTACTGCCTGCCCAGTCAACCACACCCTGTCAGCACCCTCTGTGCGCCTCAGCTATGCCCAACACAACAGTGTTCCACTCATCTCACAACCAGAAAAGGAAAATAGGAAAAGAATTCACTAAGCAAAACATATTTAATAGGAAAAAAAATCACTTCTTTTTTTTAAAAAAAGTGTCCTTTCATGCTAAGGTGTATACACACAATGCATGGGCTAAAATAGGCAGCTGGTTCCTGGGATGAGAATTTAATATCCTGAGGTTATGAAGCCAGGCTACAGCCACAAGCTGGCTCCTGAATTCTTGGCTCCCCCGTCCTGGGTGACAGGCAGGTGCAGAGATTCCAGCCTCAGCACTCATAGCAGTGGCAGGATCTACGGTTTCAGTCAGTGTCTCCATCCCCTTCACTGCCCTCCAGGGAACTGGGGACCTGTAGGAAAGGGGCAAACAGGAAAAGGACCATGAGACCCAACTTGTAAGCACTCCCTTGTGTGGGCATAGGGAAAAACAACGGAGTCCTGAGTATAGTGTCAAGTGCTCGTGCTGAGCAAAGGTTACTTTACTAGAGGGAAGGCCTCAGGAATAGACTGAAGCTGAAGAAGCAGGCACAAGCAGCCTACTATGCCTTTAGAGGTAACCAGACACACTGTTCATTCAGCAGCTGCAGCCCAATACCAACCCGTGAGTAAACCTTGCCTAGGAGTCGACATCTGCTTCAGCAGGCAGCCAAGACCACATGGTGGGGCAGAAGCAGGAGGCGGCCCACTCCTCCAGGGGCTGTGCGACTTTGGGGATTCTCTACAGCTCAGCTTATTACCTACCACTCAGCCTACCCAGCTGATGTGTGCACGTATGCACGCCGTGCACACTCTAGACCAAACTCTTACCTTAGCACCTGTGTCAGCAGCTCCAAGTGCAGTGGCACTGAAGTTGTGGATCGGCAGAGTGTTAAGCCACTGGGCCATGGACCGCTCATCCCGCTCGGTGCTCACAATGGTAGGGTAGATGTATTGCTCCTTGAAAGCAGTCACCTTCCCTTCCTCCTGCGTCCAGTCCAGGGGCTCATGCAACCCGTCACTGCCAAAGCGTTGATTGTACTTCTCAAAGTGAACCCTCTCCAGGACTAAGCCAAGCCCCGGTGCCTTGGGCACATCCACCTTCTCCTCGCCCCAGCTGCGCTCCAGGACACTCTCAGGGGCATAACCCTTCACAATGGCTACCACCAGGCCAACCATCTTCCGGATCTGGTGCATCATGAAGCTCTGGCCCTTCACTTTGATCACAGCAAACTCCAGGCCCTCACGTACAAAGGGCTCCTCGCAGTACATCTCCAGAATGTAGCGGCGTGCACTGGGCTCTTTTGGCCCCTTCTGTGAGGTGAAGTTATGGAAGTTATGGGTGCCTTTGTAGCAAGCCAGAAGCCGGTTGACCTGCTTCAGGGTCTCTGCACTCAGGCGATAGCTCTCATCCTGTACATCCCGGTCCTTGTGAGCAAAGGCAAAGGTAGGTAGCATGTAGCAATAGGTCCTGGCATCACACTTGTTCTTGGAGTTGAACCCGCCTGTGACTCTCTTCAATCCTTGGGGACCGGATAAAGGAAACCTAGGTGAGCAGAAACACTTCCAAAGTGGGGGATATCCTGACAGCATTGTTCTGGTACCACTTGCCCAGGAAAGGCACCCAGTCCTGATTCCAAACTCAGAATCTACTGAAGCTCAGAATGAAACAAACCCAAATGAGAAAAAAAAAAAAAAAAAAAAAAAAAAAACCCGCTGAGAGTGGAGTTGGGAAACACACCAAGCAAGCCCAGGTTAAAACTCTGCAGTGCAGGTCTGGAGAGATGGTTCAGCGCTTAAGAAAACTGGCTGCTCTTCCAGAGGGTCCTGATTATATTCCCAGCACCCACATGGCAATTTACAACTATCTGTAACCCCAGTTGCAGAGGACCTGACACCCTCTCACAGACATACATGCAAGCAAAACACCAATGCACATAAAATAAATCTTTTTTTTTTTTTTTAAATCTGTAGTGCAGCTTTTGACCAGGCCTTCAGTCATAAGCCATCAAAGTGGTAGCAGTTAGGACCTAGGATACTAGAAGATACTAGAAGTCTTTCTACAGATACAGAAGATTTCAACAAGAAAATGCTAACTGAATAAAACTGTAGGTTCTCCCTAGCCAAAGAGCTGTTGGCAACTGACGGCTGCTGGGCAAAGAGAATTAGTTTTCTTTAGGCATGCAGCCCCAGAGAGGCTACCCATGCTCTCACTGATGCTCCTATACATACAAGGGACACTAAGTCAAGGGAGATGTGCTACAGAAGAAGCAAGAAGAGATTGGGGACATTCTGATCAAACCTTTCACATACATGTATGAAATTCTCAAACAATAAAAAAAATAATAATAATAATTGGCTGAGCACAGTGGCAAACACCTTTAATTCCAGCACTCAGGAATCAAGAGGCTGGCCTGGTCTATATAGTGATTTCCAAGATAGCCAAGGCTAGTAAGACTCTGTTTCAAAAAAAAAAAAACAAAACAAAAACCAACACCAAACGAGGGGTTCTTCCCAGGTAACTTATTAAATATTCTTCCTGGACATGAATGGCAAGACACAACCAAGGTGATCAAGAGTGACTTTTAGGCCGGGCAGTGGTGGTGCACGCCTTTAATCCCAGCACTTGGGAGGCAGAGGCAGGTGGATTTCTGAGTTCCAGGACAGCCTGGTCTACAGAGTGAGTTCCAGGACAGCCAGGGCTACACAGAGAAACCCTGTCTCGGAAAAAAAAGAAAAAGAGTGACTTTTATAGAGTTTACTCTGAAAAACTCCAGGATGAAACTGTCCTCAGGTCGGAAAAACACTAAACCAAATAAAACTGTACTCCACTAGCCAAGCATGATGGTGCACATTTGCTCCAGCATTCGGGCCGAGGCATGAAGACCACACTCAAGAACAGCATACAGGTAACAAACAGCAAGGTCTTCAAAAGGCTGTCCTTGCTTGTTTGTTTATGTATTACTTATTTTGGTTTTATTCCTGAGAGTTTTACTCTGTGGCCAGGATGGACAAGAACTCCCTGCTCTCACCATAGTCTTAGCACAGCTAGCTCTTATTTTCTTTCTCTTTTTTTCTTTTTTTTTTTTTTTTAAGAAGTGGGCTAGGGAATGTAGCTCAGAGACAGAAGACTTGACTAGTACTAAGTGCCTCAATCCCAGCACTCAGGAGGCAGATCTCTGTGGGTTCAGGGTCTTCCTTGTCTATACAGCAGAGTTCCAGACCAGCCAGGACTACACAATGAGAGCCTACCTAGATATGGGGGCTAGGGGGTGACTGTGGGAGGAAGAGAGAAGAAAAATGACTAGTGTGTGTACAAGGCCCTGGACTTAAGCCCTAACATTGCCAACAAAATAAATAATTAAATACAAACTTGGTTGGGTTTTTTTTGGTTTTTGTTTTTTTAAAGCCAAGTGTGGCAGTGCACACCTTTAACCTTTAATCCCAGCACCCAGAGGCAAAAATAATCAGATCTCTGTAAATCCAAGGCCAACCTGGTCTATCTAGTGAGTTCCAGGACAGCCAGGGTTATGCAAAAAAAAAAAAAAAAAAAAAAAAAAAATTAAAAGAAGTTAAAGGGGTTAGAAATAGCACTTGGAACAAAGGAAGTAGGAAATAAGGCTCCAGGTTCTAAAAGTCCATTTGCCAGTCCTGGTACAAGAGAGCACCGCTGGCCCTACTTTAACTATCTGCACGCTCATAACCACCATTTATAAGAAAAGTACCCACAGATTATCAGAACAGTACAGCCAAAGGCCGTGGAACTGTTCTCTCAGCTAGCCAGTCCTGAGGGAGCAACCCTGAACCTTCACAGCACCCTACCACCTGCTGAGTACCTGCTTGGCCAGAGGCAGCAGGGCAGGTACAGCCTCTGTCCACATGAGGCCACTCAGGTGGTCACACAGGGACGCTTACCCAGAATCCGAATGTGGGATGGAAGGTGGCTGTTGATCTTGTCCAGAATGTCATCAATTAGCCACACCTTTAGAGATACCACCTGCCCAGCTGCAGACACACCCTGCAAAGAAAACAGCAGAGAGGAGAGGTGGGGAGGGGGTCTTGTCCTCCAACACAACCCTCACACCTGATCCTGAGGCGGGAGAGGGGGTGCTTTTGGGAATGGGTCTCCATATGTGATCCTAGCTGGCCTGGAACTCTCTCATGTACACCAAGCTAACCTCCAACTTATAACAGTCTTGCCACAATCCCTCCCCCTCAACCCACCCCCATGACAAGTGTGCATAGGAAGGCCCAGTGTTACATCTTGTTTTTTGTAAGACAGAGTCCGGCTATATATCAAAGGCTGGCCTTGAACTCTACAGCCTAAGCTATCTTCAAACTTGGAATTCTCCCAAGTTCTGGGACACATGCCTCACCATGCCTGGCTGTGTTAGGGAATCTATTATCACTCTGACCTATACACAGCAGGCTCCTTCAGGGGTCAACCCAATCATAAAGAACTACCAACGAGGGCCCAGCCATATGGTTCTGTATGTCCCAGGCCCAGGGAATGTGATGTATCCTCTCAAGATGTGCCCCCCAAGTGCCACCATCAACTAGGAACTGAGTCCAGGATGGATACCCACGTCAGTCAGAGACAGTGGGACTTGTGATCTGAAGTACAAAAGCTAGGCCATCAGTCACAGGCCGCCTCTTCTGTGAAATGAGCCATGTGACAATATGCCTATCATGTAGGTACACAGCGTTGTCAAAGAGCTCCCACCTAGGCAGGAGAGATGGCCGAGTATGTAGTACTGCCATGCAAGCCTGTGGACCTGATCCCTGGAACCCATGGAGGACTGATGTCCACTTGTGCACATTCACACAATGATGATAATCCAGTTATTAAAATTATAACTTAAAAGTCCTAGGGTCACACAGGGAGTGTGAAGACAGTTCCCACTGGTAGGCACTCATACTGACTGCATGTTGCAATGAAAACATCTTGGCTATACAGATAAATAATACAGACTGTTAGAATTAGCCTTACCTAGTAGAAGAGGAAGCCAATGTACAGGCAAAAGCAGGCAGAGGTCCCCAAAGGCTATGGGGACAGAGAGAAGAAACGCCAGAGACTGGGGACGCTGGCACAAACCGCACTGTAGGCTACTGTTCATAAGCTGTTTCTCTTGAAGCTGGAACTGCAATTACTGTGAGACCTGCCTTGTTTAGAACCAAAACAGCCTCCGGTGGTCTTTGCCCTGTTGCATTCCAGACTAGTGTATAGCCTGGCTATCCTGGAACTCACTCTGTAGACCAGGCTGGCCTCAAACTCAGAGACCAACCTGCCCCTGCCTCCCGGGTGCTGAGATTAAAGGCGTGCGCCACCACTACCAAGCTTGTCATCTCTCTTTTTTAAATTCTTAACTATTATATATTCCCTATATGCATAATTATGTGCACAGGTAGCCAAAAAAGCCAGAGATATTGGATCCCCTGGAGTTGGAGTTATGGGAGGTATGAGCCACAGGATGTGGGTGTTAGGAACCAAACTCTAATCCTCTAAAAAGTAGTAATTGTTCTTAACTGCCAAATTCTCTCTGCAACCCAATAAATCATCTCTCTTTTTTATTTTCTCTCAAAACTATCCAAGGAAAGCAAAGGCCAGTGAAGACAGGGTCTTGTTTAGCCCACCTACACCAGCTTAGTAATCTGCACTCCTGGCCTCCATACAACAAAACAACAACATGTTCTTTCCCTCAAATACTGACATGACAGACAAGTGCCACCAACTCAGCCAACCTAAGCTCTTTTGTAAGTAAAACAGCGCACAAACCGTGTCACTACTATCAAAGCCGCTATCCCGACTCAACAGGCATGTCCCCTGACTAGGATCTCTTCTGACAGGAAGACCCTGAGACCATGGGACAGCGAGCGCCGCAGGAGAGTAGCAGGACACATACCTTGTCTGTGCGAGCACATCGCTGGAAGGACATCTTCCTCATATCTGTGCCATGGTTTTCAGGGATACAACCTGCCCGGACTAAGGCAGATACCAAGTCATCTTCGATGGTCCTGAACTGGGAGGACCCCAGGTTCCTCTGAAGAGAAAAGTGGATAACCTGTTTTCAAGAACTCTTGGGACGGATGCATGCCAGAAAGCTGACCATCACTTCCGGAACCAGCTCTGATGCTGTGCCTCTCGGCCTTCCCTAACCATGAGGTCAGACACATCAGCATCCCACCAATCCTCAGAACAGAGACTAGATCCAAGACTCTCCGGGAAATCCTTCCCAAGGGAAGCAGGGCATGTGAACACTTCAACCACACTCCCTGGCTGAGACAGTCTTTTCAAAGCCTGCTCTACCCTGTTTCCCATTGCCACAGATGAAGTCAGGAACACTTCCCAAGTGACATAAAGAGACCATAACAGCAGGGCAGTGGTGGCACACGCCTTTAATCCCAGCACTTGGGAGGCAGAGGCAGGTGGATTTCTGAGTTCGAGGCCAGCCTGGTCTACAAAGTGAGTTCCAGGCAAGCCAGGGTTACACAGAGAAACCCTGTCTCGAAAAACAAACAAACAAACAAACAAACAAACAAACCCTTACAGTCAGAACTACTCCCCAAAAGCAAACCAGTCGTCCCAGAAGCAGTGCAGTCTGCACGTCCTCAGGAATGTCACAGCCTAGGCCTTATTAAAAGCACCACTAGCCCAAAGCCACCACTACCTACCCACTCTCAGGGCACCGTGAAGCCTATGTGTTTCTTACTGGAGAGGAACAAAGCCGGACTGTAGCCCAGACTATCCTTGAACTTGGCAATCCTCCTGCATCAACTTCCTGAATGCCAGGATGACAGTCTGTATGACATCATCCCAGTTGGCTTACAATTTCTTTAAAGTAAAACAGAACATGACTTATGTCACTGCTATCATTCCTTCTCAAAGTCACCATCATGCCTGGTCAGCCTGGTCATCATGCCTGGAGCCACTGTTTTGGTTGGACACATCACAGCAATGAACTCCATCCTGTGGCTCAAGATAAAGGTTTAAAAAGTGGGAAAAGTGACCAGAGAGATGGCTCAGTGTTTAGAGCACTGGTTGCTCTTCTAGAGGACTGGGTTTGATTCTCATCACCCAGATGGCAGCTCACAAGTGCCTGTCACTCCAGCCCCAGGGGATAGTACAGCCTCTTCTGGCCTCTGAGAGAAGTACATGCACACAGCACACAGACATGCATGCAAGCAAACCACCCATATACACAGAAAAAAATAATAAAGGTTAAAATTTGTCTCAAAGAAAAATCAGAAACTGAAACAATGTCAACAGCAGAGGTGACAAGAATGAACAAGATTCTACCCACGCTGGTGGGGGCGGGGTTCATAAGAGAGTCTAGTGGAGAGCCTAGCTTTCCAGCTTTCCCCAGGCCCCTCAGGATGCTGGACAGATAGCACCTGGCAGCAAACTGGTTCCCACTCTCAGTAAACCTGCCCATGTCACACAGTTCCCCAGGTACGGTGCAGGCACCACCCTAACGATGAAGACTCACTGCTCCCAAGGTCACATGTGAATCAGGCACAGAGCCGTCCACCCAAGACTCTCATGGAGGACTCTGCGTTTTTGCTGTTTTGCTTGGGATGGGGCTTGCTCTGAGTAGCATCAGGGAACCAAGGGCTGAGTCAGTTAGGGGTTGTCAAGGCGCAGCACCCCTCACCTGCATGCCGTGGTAGCCCTTGCCCGAGTAGGCCATGAGCAGCACAATTTTGCGCTTTGGCAGCTTGCGTGGAGGTTCTTCATCCTCACCGCCCTTGACTCTCTTGGCAGGATGCTCCGTCTCCTCCCAGACCCAGCCACCTCTGCCCTTCCGGTCCGGTTGGTGTGAAGCCAGCGCTGGTGGCACCTTGTTTCCAGCCATAGGCGGCAGACTGAGAAAAACAGGCATGAGTGACCAAGGTTGGTAAAAGGGTATAAAAACAGAGCCTAATGAGAGAACTCAGCTCTGCCTGCCTCCGCGGTCTCTGAAGACTTTGCCTAAAGACAAACCAGCCTGCCTGGTTCACCAGCAACATGAGTGGCTGGGGTTGGGCAAGAGCAGCAACTCAGGGGTGGAGTTTGAGGCAGAGCTGGACACAAACAGACAGTGCTCCGGCAGGGCAGTCAGTACAAGGCAGCGATGGGAACAAGACACGGGTAAGCAAGAAGAGGCAGACAGCTCAGGGCAGTCGTGGGGAATCGGTACAGAGGCAGCCGGTCGCGGGGTCTTTACCCGGGCACGCGCGGGCCTGGGCGCGCCGTCCACCGTCCCCAGGCTCTCAGCAGTGCGACCCAAAGGCGGGGGAAGCCCATGCGCTGCGGGATGGCGGGTGCCGACCCCGGACCTCAGGGATCCCTGCAGAACTCTGCAGCCCAGAAATCCCTGCCCTGTCTTCCTGATTTCTTGGCTCCGGCCCTGCGGCGCCCCTGATCCTAGGCTGACCTGTGACCCCGCAGCCCCTGCCTACTCCCGTGCACCGCGCCCCCCAGAGATCGCGCAGCCGGCGCGCTTGAGAAGGGAAGAAAGTCCCGCCGGACCCACTCACGGCGCCGCGGAACCCCGAAGCTGACCACGTGCACGAAAGCGGAAGCGGGCAAGCGTTGGAAGGCGGCCGAAGGCGGACAAAAGTCTTTCTGGGACGCGCCTAGTGGGGTGGACCCAGTGGGTGGGGCTTCCTACCAGGATCCAAGCCAGTCTAGTTGCAGTTCTCCAGAGAAAGGAAAGGCTCAGCGTCGTCGCGGCTAGAAAAGTGAAACCACCTCATTAAAATGTGCAGGTTCGGAATGCTCCAGGGAGCCATTCAGCAGGTAATGACTGCTGATGCCCAGATAGCCGCAACACCGACTCGGGGGTATTGAGCAGGCCCTTGCCTGGCCTGTGACACCAACCCTGGCATTGGGAGGTCACAGCTGCTCTTGCAGTTCCACCGCTGTCTTTGTGGTGTGTGGACCATAAAGTTTCCCAGCATTTGTTGTTTCCAGAAGCTGCTCCAATTGCCAGACGCTGATGTGTTTAATGATGTAAAACCGTCTCACTATGTAGCCCTGACCCGCCTGGAAATCTCTTTATCATATATATCCTCTATGACGCTGGGATTAAAGGTGTGTACCACCACCATACCTAGCTCCTGTCCTCCAACTTTTGGCAACCCTCCTGCCTCAGCCTCCCAAGTGCTGGGACGACAAGTGTGAGTCACCACATCTGACTCCACACGTTATTCTTATTGTTATTCTTATTTTTCTAATTTTGCCAAAGAGTGATACACAGCCAGCATGAAACCTGGACACGCAGCCACCGGTGCATAAGCCCCAGTTCCTTCTCTCTGACTTCATTCCCCCATTTTCAGACTGTCTGACTCACCCTGAGAATTCTCACCTTTGAGAATGTATATGTACCCTTTGTCACACTTCCAGAGATGAATTTCACCAGACTATGCTTCCATCCTTGCAGCCGTCCTTCCTACACCTATCTGGCTGACCTACAATACTTCCCTGCTCAGACTCCTGGCTTCATTAGATTTATAAAGCCACACACAGATTCTTGGGGGACTGGGCTGGACACCTCTGAGGACCATGACTCAAGGTGACCACAGCTTGAAATGGGACAGGGAGCCACGTGTATGTATATGCAGGAGGGAAAGCATAATCCAAGGTGAACAAGGATCAGTGCAAAGACCCTGAGACAGCAGTGTGGCCAACCCAGCACAGAACCTGTTTCTTCCTATAAATAGATTAATAGAGGCCAGCACTGTCACTTCTGGAGTCTACAGTTAGGGAAAACCACAAGGATGTCTCATAACAGGAAGTGGTAGAAACAAAGTCAGTGGCCTTATGGGTCATGGAAAGGACATGGTTGTGACCCCTACTCAATTGGGATCCCACTGGCCTTTGGGAAGCAAAGCCTTATAAAGGGCCCTGGGGAAGAAGGGCTAACAGGAAGAAGCAGCTGCCTGTGCAAAAGACTTCCAAATAGTTCACACTGCCCTGGCTTCACACGTACTGAGGAAACTCCCCCCCCCCCCCCCCCCGAAAGTCCTTCCCAGCACTTGGCACCCCAGTATCTCTTCACCCACCTTGCTACAGAAAGCCTGATCTCTCTACTGTTTAGGTGTGACCTCACCCTTTGATATGAGTATGTCATAGAAGCAACTATGCAGGTCCCTAGATGTGGGAGGCATGGAGGTCTTTGTGCTCACAGATAAACACTAGCAGAAGCTAGAATGTTAAACACACACAGTTAATCCTTCAAGGGAAGGAATGCAAAATGTTTTCTCCCCAAAAGGCTGGGTGACCTTTGTGCTGTTTGCAGCTAGAGACATTTCTGGCACTGGACCTTTCTCTAGACTCCCACCATAGATTTGTTTTTCTCTGTCAATCTATAGAACCTATCAGTATGGACTTTACAGTTTCCATGTAGTCATGTCCTATCTGTATTTAGCTTGCTTTGTTCCTCAAGGTTTATGTAGCTGGGCAGTGGTGGCGCACACCTTTAATCCCAGCACTTGGGAGGCAGAGGCAGGCAGATTTCCGAGTTCGAGGCCAGCCTGGTCTACAGAGTGAGTTCCAGGACAGCCAGGACTACACAGAGAAACTCTGTCTTGAAAAACCAAAAAAAAAAAAAAAAAAAAAAAAAGATGGCCAAGTGGCTTGTCACACAACCCATATCCTTGCCATCTAATTGTACAACTGACTGTATCTGCTCACTTCTTCAGAGGTCATCAAGTCATCCTAGATGACTGCAGGGGTCAAGAGAATGAGCAGGTAGAACAAAAGTTGCAAGACAGCGCTCAGTTCTGTACTATGGTGATGGTGGGACACCACTGTTCAAGTATCCTGGTTTGTCTGGGTGTGGTGGTGCAGGTGTCATGTCAGTACTGAGGAGGCCGTGGCAGGCAGAACCATCACAAGTTCAATGCCAGCCTGGACAAATTGCACTAGATTCTGTCTCAAAGGGCTGGAGAAATGCCTCGTAGTTGAGTGTACTCAGTCACAAGGACCAGAATTCAGACCTCAGCACACACATCAGGTCATAAAAATGTCGCCAACTTTAGCACAGAGGGATGCAACAGCCTCTCCTGGCTTTTGAGTGCCTGTAGTACACAGGCACACGCATACACAGAGTAAGTTAAAGATCTAGGAATAGTGGAACATTGCATAGCATGTGAGGCTCTCAGTCTACCCTAGCACCAAACCCAAAGATGCTAACAAGGTACCAGTTACAAGCAGAAGGAAAAAATGGGAGCTTCCCAGGTCTCTCTGGTAACACCATTCCTGCATTCCCAGCACTGAGCAGGCTGTGGCAGGATTGGGAGTTCAAAGCCAACCACTGCTAGTAAGAAACCTTCTGGCACCTGATACAATGTCTTAAAGGGACATAAAAATAAAAACATGGACTCCATGAATATGTAATGTCTTGGTATTGGCTGTTCATGTGGGTGGACTCCTTATCCCATTCTTATGTAGGGGTCTTTCCCTCGAGTCTGTCCTGCTCAGACCATCAACATCTGCACTTCCTCTGGAACTCTGTCTCCTTGGTGAACTTTAGTATTGTGGCTTACTATTACGCATAGATATTACTGTACCTGATAATTCGTTTTTATCCTGAAGATAATACAGATTTAAGATGCAAGCCTTACAACTAGATGTCTGCTTTGCAATAAAAAGGCAACCCAATGCCAGAGCAGGCGAAGGGAACCACGGGCAGATCAAAGAAGAACCCTGTTTTCTGAGAAAACAAAAAAAACCAAAATACCCAAACAGGTGTGTGTGTCGCATAAGCAAAGCAGAACCAGGCACAGTGATATACACCTGTGATTCCACACCTAAAAGCAGGATTGGTGGTTCAGTTGTTTTTAGATACATTAGTATGACGGGCGGTGGTGGCGCACGCCTTTAATCCCAGCACTTGGGAGGCAGAGGCAGGCAGATTTCTGAGTTCGAGGCCAGCCTGGTCTACCGAGTTAGTTCCAGGACAGCCTGGGCTACACAGAAAAACCCTGTCTCGAAAAACCAAAAAAAAAAAAAAAAAAGATACATAGTATGTCTGCAGCCTGCCTGGACTATTGAGAGCCTGACTTAATAATTACTGAGGTTGGAGGGCACAAAGGGTCTGAACATCCTTCCAAATGAAGCATACAGAGCGGCCAAGAGGTCGGATAAGATGGTTAGTGTCAACAGTGTTGGGAAAACTCCACCTCAGAGCATACTTGCTAGTTTAGAATAAAAAAAAATGACAAATGAAGCCAGGTGTGATGGGTGCCCAACAGTCCCAGCCTTGAAATCTGAGGCAGAGAACACATCATTTGAGCCTGGGAACCTAAGACCCTGTCTCTTAAAATAGGGAGGGGTGCATGTCAATGATGCGCCACTCCACGGGCCTGGAAAATTGCCCCACCCTCTCTGGATCCTCACCTCACCCAGTGGGTGGGAACTGGTTTTTTCCCCCTGGAATATACAATGAACCCATCCATGGATCAAACTGAGGATCGCTTCCAAAGCTGAGCAAGCCACCACTGGCACTGTGAAGTCCTATGGGTCTCCTCAGTTTGGCTGGCGGACATCTGTAAAGATGGCGGACATCTGTAAAGATGAACCAGAAGGCATAAGCAGCTCCTGGTGGGACAGCAGTACAACAGGATGAGACTGACACCACATAAATAATTCCAAATTTTATTTTCTTAAACTGATATGACACAGTAGAACAGAAAAGGGGGAGACTCACAAAATTCATCTTAAAATTGACAGGCCTGAGCACTGCTTCAGTGAGCAGGCTTGGCTCATACCACACACAGCCAGCCACACGCATACACAGCCACCGTAGGAGCCTTTAGGAACCAGGTGGTGGGTAAGGAACCCCTGCACTAGCCTCCCTGGTGGCTCTGGGTTCCAGTTGGCCACAAAGCAATAAATACAACATGTTACATGCAAGGGAGGCCATGGGGTGAGTAAGGAGGGAACTGGTCTTCGAGATCTGCTTTCCTGTACAACTCTTGTACAACTAAGCACAGAGGCAATATTTCAAGTATTGCAAAGAAAAACGTTTGTGTGTGTGTGTGTGTGTGTGTGTGTGTGTGTGTGTGTGTGTGTGTG
>JANHMN010000023.1:40928852-40956340 GCA_030674055.1 Rhabdomys pumilio | reverse complement strand
GTGTGTGTGTGTGTGTGTGTGTGTGTGTGTGTGTGTGTGTGTGTGTGGCCTATAACTCTGAATGCTGTTGTGAGAAAGAAACCCCACATCTGCTGTGTGGACACTCAGATACTTTCAAGTATGTATGGACAGCGAGGTGACAAAGGACTGGCAGACCAGAGAGGCTGGGAAGGTATTAGCTGTGTCCACCCTGGAGCCTGGAAGACAAGCTTCAGCACAGACCCTGAAGCCACCAAGCACAGGAGCCAGACTGACAGGAAAGCTCCACAGGGGACCTGTTTGCATATGTTATTCTTCACCCACACCTGCCCACTGCATGGGGAGGACAGAGGTCGGGCACTGCTCTCTCTGTCATCCTTACAGGGAGGGTTAATAGATGGCCAGTGGCACACTCGCTCAGGATACACAGCAGCCTTGGCCACACTCATTCAGGACATACAGCAGCCTTGGCCACACTCACTCAGGACAAACTGCAGCCTTGGGCACAAAGCCTGCACCGTCTCCTACCTCCTACAAGGGCAACATCCAGCGTGATGCTTGCCTGCCCTGCTTCCACCCTTCCAATCCTTAAACATTTGAAGTTTCCTTTTATGAAGAAAACTGAGTTGGAAGGGTGGGGACACATCTTAGGAGTAAAGTGTGCAAGTCGAGGAGTTTAAAAAGCATGGTGCTTCACACGATGACTGTCCCTAATGAACATTTAAACATGAGGACTGCCTCCCTCAGGAGGCAAGCCCACTGCTTTCCTCCAAAGACCAGACACAGGAGGAGGTGAACACTGGGCTTTTTATACACGAAGACATAGTCTGCATCTATACAGCGTCTTGGAGGACGAAAGCCAGGAACAGGAGGCAGGGTCCCAGCAGTCTGCACTGCTGGCTAGGTTCTCCAGTCTCTGTATGCATAAAGTGCTCCGGTGACTTACAAAGCTGGGTGGGTAGTCTCAGAGGGAAAAGTTCCTAGAGAGATCAGGAGGCCAAAAGACCATACCCTTTTTTCTTGGACGAGCAATGGGGCAAGTGAACTGTGAGAAAAAGCTTGCTTTGGCTTGGAGTCAGCAACAGTCTCAGGCCCTTGCCGGTCTACAGGGCTGCCTTGGGCTCTGCAGGTGGCAGGTGCCCACACGCATCAGCCTACCACTTCTTGACACCATACCTGCTTGCCAGGGGAGTCAGCTGGGAAGAGTAAGTTCAGAAACTCCCATCCCAGTAGGCAATAGAACGGTCCCTGGCACTCTGATGTCTACTTGCCAGCAGAGACTGGCAGCCTGGGAAGCAAGAGTTGCACCAGTCTGCACAGGTCCACCATGTAGCATCCCTGCTGGAGTTGGCTGGCAGCAGCCTCAGCACCTTCGGGTCAGTGTTGAGGACAGTCTGCCAGGTCTCAGATCCTACCCTGCAGGTTGCCAGCAGGTAGTCAGGCATAGACACCACTCAACAGGGCAGAAAGTCTCCTTTCAATGCACAGCTTGCCTGCGGAGGAGAGAGCATGAGGCAGGGAGGCCACACCCACCACCCCACTCAGGCTGCAGGGAAAGACACTCACATTTGGCAATGTTCTCAATGTCTGCCTGGTCCGTCAGAGTGTGCTGCAGCCCCTCCAACAGTAGCAGGGCTTTGTGATATCGCGGTACACAGCCCTCTCGGTGCTGGAACATCTCATCAAGGGCGGCTGATTGTACCTAAAGGCAACAGCAAAGCTGGGCAGGGCTGGGGCAGGACAGGGAGGCCTGACTGCTCAGCACACTGCAGATTTGTCCAGCTTCATTTGTAGTCACATTGTGAGCATGAAGGGCTAAAGAATTGGCTACAGATGCTCATAGAGCCACGTGGCCTGCTCGCATGGTGGTCACTGTGTTGTCTGCTTGGTCTGTATACAGGGCGAGCAAAGGGGCACTGCTTGCAGGGTAGGAAGACTCCACTGAGTGCCATTCCTACCACTGTGGCTGACAATGAAACTGAACAGTAAATGGGTAAACAGCCAACTCAGAAAGGAAGAGATGCGGGCGGCCAACTTAAACTTACACCCTTCCTTTAGCAGACATGCTCCTCATATGAGGAACATCTGAATCATGTATGTCAAAGCAGAAACACTGCCTCACACCCAAAAACAGAGTGCACTCCTCACGCGGAGGCCTTCCGTGTTAGCTGAGGAAACAGCCTCAGGGAGGGCCAGGATGCTACCCGAGCTAAGCCACACAGTGGGGGGAATAGCACACCTAACTTCAGAGTCCTGTCCCCTGGGACCTAGGAACAGTGTCCTAAGCCTGCCACACCGCACACAGACTGTCCCTTACCATCTGCACAGCACGGCTGAGGTGCCACACCGCACACAGACTGTCCCTTACCATCTGCACAGCACGGCTGAGGTGCCACACCGCACACAGACTGTCCCTTACCATCTGCACAGCATGGCTGAGGTGCCACACCGCACACAGACTGCCCCTTACCATCTGCACAGCATGGCTGAGGATAAGTCGCTCCGCAGTGACACCGTGGATCCCGTCCAGCAGCCGCTGCTTGTCCAGAAAGAAGCGCTGGAGACGCAGGCTGAGGCTCTGGCAGGACACCACGCTGGCCTTATACAGCTCATTTAGTCTGCGTACCACTAGGGTGGAAGTGCCAGTCACCTCAGGTCCACGGGAGCACAGGACCCCACAGACCTCACATGAAAGCACACAGGTGAAAGAGTACTTTCCACCTGCATGCACAGGAGCTAAAGCCCCCAGCAGCTACAGCAAGACCAACATCAGTCCCAGGAGCTCTGTCCTGTGTAGGCCCACATACTTGCTCTGTACTCTGAGCATGAGGCCAGGCCTGTGTACCCACTCTACTGACTGCTCCCTGACCGGGCCTGGGCCTACTACCCATGTGACCTTACCCTCCTGCCTCAGGCTTGCTCGCTCTCACCCCAGCACCACCTCCCTGAACCCACTTCCTCACCCTGCTTCACAGTGGATGAAAGGCAGAGCTTCCCAGCTCGAATCTGGTCAATGGCAGTTTGTAGGCCTGAGGACAACAGCTCAGCCACCTTCAAGTACAGAACCAGTTGCTCTGCAAAGCTACAGAGAAACAAACAGGTCAGAGGCAGAAATGCCCAACAGCCCTCTTCCCCATCCCCAGGCAGTACCTACCCCCATTCCCGGCTCAACTGACTGATCTGGTCAGCCACCACACTCTCCTGGAGCTGGTATTCAGGGCCCCCGGCTGCCTCACTGGCACTCCCCTTCAAGGCTGCAATCTCCAGAACTTGCTGTGCAAACGCTAGTGTGAAGCGCAGGCTGTGTAGGGTTTCCGTGTGCTCTTGCTGAGGAAGCAATAAAGGTCAGAGCCTGGGACATACAAGTGTGTAGTGTAGTGGGGCTGAAAGGCTGACCTCCAAAGCAGCACCCTTCCCAAGTATTAAGTAGGCAAGTTAGAAGGGAGCACCCATGCTTGTCACTTCCCCCACAAGCCTCACCTCCATGAGGGTCTCCTCTGGAAGGTCAGGAGCCTCAAAGGTCACAGCACCCTCCAAGTTGGCAGCAAGAGGGTCAGCAAGGCTACAGCAGTGGCCTGGGGCAGAAAGCTCCGGGGCCTCTCCACAGGCCCCAGGCACTAAGTGGCGGGCAGAGGAAGAGCCAGTAGAACCCAGGGAGCTGGAAGAGCCCACTGTAGGTAGATGTCTGGTAAGGGCCAGGCAGCCTGGCAGCTTCACACCCTGCCACCTCTGGCACTCTAACTCCACTCTGGAGTTCAGATGTACCTCACTCAGTTCACACATTTCCTCATTCTGAGGCTTTAATAAGGAACACAGTCAAGGGTCGTGGCAGGCCCAGGGCTCCGTCGTGGAGCACTCTAGCTCCCCATCTGCCTCAAGGGCAACCACTGTCATCACTGTGAAGTGGTAGAACCCTCGTGGACCTGGGCTGGAGCCCAGTAGTCCTGGCCAACCTAGGTTGGCTTTTCAGTGTAGCTGGACATGGGGACTAGCATCTTGGTTGCTGTCACTGCTACATGTACATACTGGAAATGCCACATACTTTATGGCCTATGCTTTCTAGGACTGTGACACAAGAGTTTGCCTTCAAAAATCCCCACCATATGTGCTGCTTTTCCTTGGCCAGACCTTACCTGAGAACATTCTGGTGCGGGTACTCTGGGGTGGGGTGGTACCACTGGGTGGGGAGCCCACAGTAAATACCACAGGTGCTGGGCTGCTGGCCCCTCCAGCACGAGCTCCTGGATGCAGAGTCCCTCCAAAGCCAGCAGAGGGAGCTGAAGAACAAGATAGGCTCAGGGATGGGTCGGGACCAGCCGATCCACAAGAAACCTTACAGACCCCTCACATACCAATCTCCATAGGTTTCTCCTGTAGGCTGTCGGTGCTGCCTGAGTCGGAGGCTTGAGTCCCAAATGCAGCCTTAAGCAGCAAGTCCGTAAGGCGGCTGGTGCTAAAGGACCTGGGTTGGGGGCAGGGGGCAGTAATGTGGGGAATGGCCAGTGGGCCAGACAGCTGGTGCCCTATTTCTGCACACAACCGTTTCTCAGGACAGGCATAACTAGACTCATAACTCAGGATGGATGGAGCTTCAGTTCTTTAACCGGCTTCTCCAATCTCTCAAATAAGGAAACAGGCTGGAACACAAGTGCCCACCACATCTCCAGCACCTGCCCCACTGGGCAGCCAGCAGCACAGATGATTTGGGTCAGAAATGGCAGGGAGGGCAACCCTGAGCACAGTCTTCCCACTCCACCTACCGGCCAAAGGGGCCCCTGGTGTCTTCAGCAGGCCGAAGGCCAGAGCCCAGTTGCTGGCCCTGGAAAGGCCCCGCTTCTGAGAGGTCAGGCAGTGTACGGTTCCGAGGTGGCGTCATCACTACACCCTGCCTAGCCAACAGGGTCAGCAAGTTCTGAGAGCTGGGGGCTTTGGGGAAGTCAAACGAGGGCCCAGCCTAGAAGGGAAGGAGGACAATATAGAGAAAGTCCAACGGACCAGGAAACCTCAGAAACCACAGCACAAGATGGGCCACTGAGGAAATCCTTCTCTCCAGACCAAAACTGAGGACACAGGTAAAGGCTCTTACATCATGAGGTGCTCCTGCTGTCTGGGACCCTTTTTTCCAAAAAGGAAAACTAAGACAACACAGAAAACAGAACCGCACAATCTCTCTGAGGTGACAAACTCGACTTGTGACACTTTCTGATTCAGATCCTTCCAAAAGCTGGGCTAATAGGTATGTGGCACCATGCCTAATCTGAGGTATCTTTCTTGTACCCAAACCAACCTACAGATATTACTAATCACCTAACACCTAGTGGTACCACGCTACCACAGGGCGGCAGCCACAGTTTAGCAAAGAGAAATGGGGCCCAGGTTTTCTTCCCAAGGATGAACTGCAGGGCCAGTCAGGGAAGCCAGCAATCCTAGTTCTGTGAGGCCTCACAAAGTAAGGGTGAGAAGCCACTAGGGCTACAGGCATCCTACAGGAACCAGCTCTTCCAATTTCCCTTCCCTAACCCCACTAGGCATTTCCAGGGAAGCAGCCTGAGGACAAAGCCCAACAGGCAGCCAAAACAAAGAAAAACCAGATCCTTTCCCACCCCATATCCCCTACCAGAACTCAGTCCCTCCTAGAAGCTATTACCTTGGTGGGAGAGCCTAGGATGGGGGGTAGGGGACTCCGCTGTAGGAAGTCAGGCAGCTTAGGTGAGCCACGCAGTGGCCGGCAAGACTGTAGCCCTGGGCATGGCTGGGGTGCGCTGGTCTGGTGTGGACTGAAGGTGGCTCCCAGTGGGTCTGTTGGGGGCTTAGGCAGCTTGGGACGCACAACATGGAAGTCGGACAGGTTGGGGGCACTGTGCAGGCGGCAGCCCAGCCCGGTGGTTCTTGGAGAGTGCTCAGGCACAGAGGAGCCTGGGAACAGGAACAGGCTGCATTTCTGCCCTCAGGTCCCTCATACAGGCACATTAGAATCTGTACTAAGTAAGCCATTGCCCGACTCAAGGCCTCTGGACAACCATTCTGTGGGTCCCTCACTCCTTGCACACAAGAATCCTTACAGCTGCTTCAGAAAGCCTCTATTTAACAGGCACAGAAAGGCTTAGTAATCTGTCCAAAGCCATACAGCTGTGGAATACAAGGCAGGAGACATCCAAAGGTTGATGCTAGACTGTGGCAGTCCTCCCCACTTTCTCTCTGACAATAGGAGGGAGGCCCCACGTAAGCAGGTCAGCTATTGCCCCATGCCCACTCTACAGACACTCAGGTCAAGGACTGTGTCACACCTACCTGGTCGAGGTGACCTGCCAGCCCGCACATCAGCTCCTTGTGGGGAGGGCACTCTGCTCCAGCTGGGCCGTTCTGGGATGGTTCCCACTGGTAGGAAAAGGGTGGCTAGATCAGACCATAGCAAACAGAGGGGGTTATCACATCTACCCACCCACAGATGGGAAGGGAATACATACCAGTTCCCATCCTAAGACTTACTGACCTTGGGGAGAGGGTGTGTAGGGACGGCCACCTCCTAGTGACAGCTTCCTGGCCAGCATGGCTCCATCAGTGTGGGAGGGCGGTGATGGACTGGCACGACCAAAGCCCAGGGGGCTAGTGCTACCTGACCTTCGGATGGCAGAGGACCTGCAAACAGAGCCAGGGCAGGTGAAGTCTCATCCACATCACTTAATGCCTCATGCAGCTTTTCCTTGGCTATGCTGGCTTACAGTCACTACCATCTTGCTTCTGTAGTTTACATGAAACACTCACTTTAGTCTACCAAACACAGCTTGTCAATAAGATGGGTTTAATGAGCTCGGGAGCCCCAGGAAGTTATAGGAATTCTGCAACCTGTCAACAATGGCTGTCCACAACAGTGGACACTCACCGGGCTGTCTGCTGTTGAGTTGGCGATTGCAAGTTCTGCTCGATGCGCTGGTAGTTGTGCACCTGAGTGGGGACAGGAATGGGGACCGAGGCACCGTACCTGTTGCTGGAGAAAGGACCAGGCCGGCTGTGGAGAGAGGGTTACCATTACAGACAGCACTGAGAAGACGCTCAGCCCCAGACATTTTGGTAGAAAGTCTCAACTTTGGCCAAGCCTGAAGACAGCTGGCTTTTACAACACTGTAACAACCCAAAACTGTATCTGTGTGACCCCGACATATTTGTTGGGTCTAACCTAGCAAAGGTCCTGAAAGCAGTATTCTTAGTTGGTCCCCTCATCAACCCACCCATACTTCAACAGGCCTTCAGTGGGACATCCACTGACCAACACAGGAGCTTTTAATACAACAGATCATGCTGAAAAGGGTGGCCATGACCCTGAGTGTCACAGATGTCTGCGTATGCTTACCCAGAGGGGCTGGGAGAGCTGCTGCAGCTTGGAGAGGGAGATGGGGTGCGGCCGTGGCTCTCTAGGCCAGCAGAGGCCACTAGTGAGCTCCTGGTGGCAGAAGGGACAGGCAGATACCTTTAGATTGATACATGCATTTAGATTCTAAATTCCCTCAACAGGCTCCCCCCACACCCCCACAGCAGCCTTAGTCCTTCCCAAATGGCCTTACTCCCAGCCAAGACTGGGCCAGGCAGAATAGCACTGGTTCCCCTAAAGGCCCAACTTATCCCTGGGCAGAGGTCAAGAGGGACTCACTCACCCACTACACAGCAAGCTATCAGGTGGGGGCTTGGCACTGGCTGCCTCAGCAACTAGATCACCTGCGGAAGAAGATGGTGTTTGGCCAAGGTGCACTCTGCTCTCCTTGGCTCAGCTGACTTCTAACTGGTTCTCCACGCTATGTCCAATGCCTTCACTAGAATTTGCAGTTACATGCTAATAAAGTAGCTTTGTAGGGTCCCAGTGCAAGCAGTCTGCTCCAGGACAGAAGTGAATGGCAGCCCTTGGCAGCCACCTTTGTGTTATATACACACCACCTGGACCATCCCTGTCCCCTTTTTATACTCTTGAACCTGAACACAAAGGCTCTCCAGACATACTTGTGAGGGTCAGATTATTCCCAGCAAGCTCACTAGAAACCCACTCAATTGCCCATAGGAAGACAGGTCTGAACCCCATGCTCACAAATACAAAGGACTCCGTGACCATGCTCATATCATGGGCACGTACCCAGAGTTGTCTGACAAATCCACTATGCTCCACCCACCCAGCACATGCCCAACCAATACAGTGAGTGGGTCTGACCTGGAAACTGGGCTGGGACCATGACAAAGTCATCTGTATCACAGGAGTCTTTGCTGCTGCCACCAGAGTCCCGCGAGCCCTGCAGAAAGCCAGCAGCATCGGCTGGGGAGGTGAGGGTCTTCTGCAGCTGTGGCATCTCCCCTAGTGACTGTAGAATGGAACAGGGCTGGTAAACTGAGTCCACAAGCAACCAACCTCCCCAGTAATGGAACAGACCACAGTCTAGCTCAAGCCCATGGTAAGGGAGCTGGGCTTGGACTTTCTCTGCAGCACAGCAGAGCTTTCTCTCCGACACTAAAGAGAAGCCCCTCTTCAGGGTTAGTGTTGGGGTTTATACACATATTGCTTGGGGGCCTTTAGCTCCTAGCCATTCATGAAGAATCCAGGTCTGGGCAGTGTTCACCACCCTACCTCTCCATTTCTACAGTGTAACAAATCAGACAACAGAGGCAGTATCCCTGTGAGGAAGGCACCACTGTAGACCAGTACCAACCAGGTACCACAAACAAACACTTCCAGGCCCCCTGGGCAAGTGACGGTGCTTGGCACAGCTCTGGGCCATACTTCTCACAGAATGAGCACCAACATGTCGAGCCTCTACTACCGGACATGGACCACAGAACCTGCTCCCAGTTATGGGAGAGCCTAGAGGACCGGATCAAACCCAGACAGTAGCTTATGACTGCCCAACCAGACACTACTGAACAGCTAGACATACAAACGGTGCTCAAGTCCCACAGCAAGCTCACTGAGCATCAGTGAGGAGAGCCCTTCCCTCGTCATGCAGGACAGAAGCCATCCAGATCATACTCACCGGCGGAGAGGCCAGGTGGGAGGCAGAGCTGCTGCTGGAGCTGCTGCCGGACCCTGAGCTGGGATATGAGGGCACAGGCACGGGTGGGGCTGCAAGAGGGATGTGGGTCAGTGCACACTGCTGGGTCCCACTACAGCTTTGTAGACATGGCTGCCTTTGACTGACACCAGTACTTCAGTTCCCACCACAGTGACAAGCAGCCAGTATCAGGTTATGTCACCCTGCCCTGGTACCTGCAGTGCCCCTAAGCCCATGACAACAGAGCCACCCAGGTACACATGGCCTTGAAGAAGAGGCAGAATGAGGCATTCCACCTTTCCAGAGTATCTCCCAAGATAGCAGTGTGGCACCTATAGACACTGGAGAGCATGTCACAAGCCCTGTCAGTGCCCAAGACTGCTAGAAACTTACACTTCTTGATGGGGGTGCTGGCATCTAAGAAAGGGTGGTGGAAAAATTCATCTGTGGATAAAATAAAAGGAGTGAATTATCTTGATGCTCCTGACCCAGACAGACTCACCCCAGAGCTCTAGGTGTCAAGGCCAGGTCCCAGCTACCTAAAGAGAGTCAGGGCCCCAGAAAATGGCTTTGGAGAACAGCTGACCCCCATTTCAGCAGGATTCAGTCTGCTGAGCTTGGGAGGCGCATAACACACTATGGCCCAGTAGGCTGGCTGCAGCTGGTAGACCATAGGTGCCTGGGTGCTCACTAAGGCCAGCTAACATACTGGTAGCTAAAGGTAATACCCAAGACCAAGCAGGGTGGCTAAGTGGGCAGGGCACTAGGTGGCCTGTACTCACCAAAGTCCATGCGGTCCTTGTGGTTACGCTGCAACAGAGCCAGGAGCAGCTGCCGCAGGGGAGCTGATGTCTCCCGTGGGATACTGAGAGAAAGAACAGATGCATTCTGAGAAGTTTGTGGGTGCCAGGGTGGACCCACCTTGGGAAGAAAGGAGGGCTGCTTACGCAGGAACTAGTGTCTTGTTCTTCTCATAAAACAAGCGCAAATCCTGAGGGCTGTTGGCCTGTTGAGATATCAATAAAAAAGTTCAGACTTGTGAAGTACCTGTTACCACAGGGCCCAGCCACCTACTACTGTCTAACCCCTCAAGTACCTTCATCCCCAGTCATCCTAGTGAGAGGACCACTGGGCAGCTTATGTGCTATGTCCACACAAGGACAACAGGAAGTCAGTGAGACAGGAGTCATTAGACCCTCCAATTGAAAAAGGGGTTGCCACGGCTGGGTATATATCCCAGAGCTGAGGATGGAATCCCTCACTGAGTATCTGTTGGGGACACATCTGGGAGGCTCATGGGTTGAGATCCCAGTGATAGACAGTGAGTGGGGTTAGATCCTGGTCTGAAGTCAGTCTATGTTGGCTACTGTCAATGTTGGCTGGTAGGAGCTATGCCAGGCCTATCAGTTTGAGGTCACTACAGACATCAATACCACTTCTTGCCAAGAACAACACAGCCCCTGTTTCTCAAATTTTCCTCGATGTACACTTTGCTTCCAGGCAAGATATATGTATTATGTTTTAGAAGCAAGGGTGGGTAGGCGGTCAGGAGACTTAACCCAGTGTAACCATAATCAAATATGACTGACCTCTAATGGAGGTCATAGCAGAGGTGACCTTTAACTTACCAAATATTGAGGTTTGGCCTAAGCCCTAGGTAAGAGGGTTATTCTGTTAGGCAGGATGTACTTGTACGGTGGGGATCAGGATTGACTGGGCACGGCCTAGGGCTACCTGACTATTCATTAGGAAATGTATTACGGTGACCCATGGAACAGGCTATGATAAGGGCTTTCACAGAGAGACTACAGGTTAGCCACCAAGCCTGGTACCTATAATCTCAAATTGATTCCCCACCTGGTAGCCCTGTACTCTGCCACGCTGAGGACCCCATCCTGACCCTTACCCTCTAGGGCTTTGGGGATTCACTAGGACCTCAGTGTCATGGGGCTCACTCACCTGAAAGGGGGCCTTCCCTGTCAGACACTGGTAGACAATGGTTCCAATGCTCCACAGGTCAGCCTTCCCATCGTAGTGCTGGGACATAATGACCTCAGGGGCCTACAGGGGGACAACACAGATCAGCACTACTGTACAGCAACGTACAATAACCAGTAACAGATGCCAGGCATCAGAAAATTGGAGAAGGTACCTGCTAGGCACTAAGCAACCAACACACATCATGCAAGTACCCCCTAGCCAGTTCTGACATGATAAAATAGTGCAACTATCTACAACCCAAAATGAGGCCATAGCTGATCCTTAGAGGGTCTGACATTCCTACAAAGGGTGACAGGTTGGAGGCTGACCATAGCTCTGTCTGCAACATCAGGATGCTTGGTGTTGGATTTAAGTGGTCCTGGACCAGGAGTGGGTACATACCATGTACATAGGAGAACCACAGAGTGTGGCCGCCATCATGTTGCTCTGGAGGTACCGGGCAAATCCAAAGTCAGCTGCAGGAGAAGTACCCAGATGGCTTGATCTGAAATTTCTGTGGGTAGGGTCCCCTGCTGCAGTCTCTCGGGGAGCCACCACCCAAACACATCTCACCAATCTTGACTCGGATGTTGCTGGGGTTGGCCCGGCGACCCCCGGGATTGGACAGCAGAATGTTCTGGGGCTTCAAATCACGATGAATGATGCCCTTGCTGTGTAACAGCTGCATGGCACCAGCAATCTGCTGTAGGAACAGCCTGACAGTGTCTTCACTCAGTGTGCGCATAGCTGTTAAGAAAAAGTAGGCTCAGGAGACTTGGAACACCGTGGTCTCAGTGTACTACAGGGGCTAAGCACCAGCACCACGCTACAGAAGCCCTCCAGCACACAGGGCCAGACCATGAGGCACCAAGGCCAGTTTGTCTTGCAACTTCCACAAGCTGGTCCGCCTCCCTCTTCCCACACGTCCTTGTCCTTGTAGGACTCCCTCTTCCACACAACTCCGCACTGTAGCTCTTAGCTGAGGAGAGCACCCTGCTCCTGTTCTCTCCTTCTCCACTGGGACACCTCCTTCATCTTCCCCATCCCTATGGCAAATCAAACACTAGACTTAGCCCCAGTTCTCTCTGGGGTAGGTCTTTTGCCCCCTAGACCACAGTGGCTTCCAAAAGTCTAAGTGCAAGTAGATACAGGGGCCAGAGAGATGCTCAGCAGTTGAGAGCATTCACCACTCTCCAAGAGAGCCTAGGTTTGCTTCTTATCACCCACATGGTGGCTCACCACCATCTGTAACTCCAGTACCAGGGTCTCCAATACCCTCCGGAAGGTATGAGGTGTGCATGTGGCCTTCACCACAGACAAAACACTCATACACATAAAATTCAAAGGCTTTTATCTCTTTTTCTGTCTTTCTCTCTTTTCCCTCCCTCCCCCCTTTTCTGTTTTGGTTTTTCCACACAGGGTTTTATTGTGTAGCTCTAGCTGTCCTGGAATTCACCCTGTAGACCAGGCTAGCCTTGAACTCAGAGATCTGTCTGCCTCTGCCTCCAGATTGCTGGGCTTCAAATGCCTGGCAGAAGTACTTCTTTAAAAAAGCAAATTGCAAACAATGGGTATGTGAACTTGAGGCAGAGCCCTGAGTTCTGTATATTCAGGCTCAACTGGGCATAAGCTTCTCCAACAGTAACTCAGCAGAACAGGGCAGGATGACACCAAAGCATGTACACCTTAGACACACACTTGGTACATACCAACTGAGAATAAACATTCACTCCAGTCTGGACTGCCCAACCCCTTTTGTTGGGTTACCAGCTCACCACAGCCCCATCACTTGACAGGTGGGCGGTTTAGGGAGCCTTCATGAGAGCTCAAACAAACACATGCATAGGGGATCTTGTGAGCACTCTGAGACACTCAAAGTTAAGTTACAGGTCAGCCTTGCATTGGCCTGGTCACCCTTTCCTCCCCCACAGACACCTGTGGAGCCTGGAGCCCTGCCAGGAACCATCCAAATACTGAAGGGCATGGTGCAGATACTATGTGGCTGCCCCGGGGACAGGGACACACACTGAGTGGTCAAAGCCAAGCACGGCTTAGCCACGTGAACTTGAGCAGGCAGTGAACTAACAGGCCAGGAGCCTAAAGACAGCACTTGTACACCTACTACAAATGATCCACCCAGCAGACTACACAGGGCCCTCCTAGACCTGGGGTCTTCTCTGATGGTCACCCAGAAGACAGTGTCACAGTCTGGGAAGGTGTCCAGAGGCTGCAGTAGAGGGAAGACCCAAACAACAGGAGACTGTTCTAAATGCCTGTGTCCCTCTAGAGAAAGGTGCTCAGGGGGGGTCCCTACCCTTACAAGGAGGCTAAGGGGCTGTCACTTTGGTCACAGCCTTAGCCAGAAGGCATCATCTGGGAGAGGCTGCTTTGAGCCATCAATTCCTACTGCCTTCTGTTTCATGTTTGCCAAGGTAAAGCATTCTGATGACAGTCGTAGACAGCCACTGCACCTTCTAGGCCTTGGGACAAGATCCCTCCATTCATCCCACTTGCCTTTCTTTCCCCAGCCCTCCTCAGAGCACCCACGGAAGAGATACTGATGCTCCTTCACTCTGCTCATCACAACCCAGCCACTTGCTGTCTGCCTTTCCGTGGGTCCTGAGCTCTCCTGCTGCCTGAAGCTTCCCTGCTCTGCTACGAGCACCTCTTAGCCTGTACCCACCAGATAGATCCTCCCATAGACATCTCTTGGCTCAACTGCACACAGACTCTAAAGCTGCTCCCTTGTCCTACCATGAAAACTGCAAACCATTTGTGTGTGTGTGTGTGTGTGTGTGTGTGTGTGTGTGTGTGTGTGTGCCTGCCAGTGCTTGCTCAGAGCCACCTTCCCTGGCCTGAAAACATCAAGCCTGACTATTCTGCTTCAGCCACCCCACCCAGCACATGGGATACGCTTCACCAATAGCTGAAGGTGGGCAGGCTGATGGGCTTGAAAGAGCTGGGTCACTTCCTATACAGCCCCAAAGCAGGAGGATCGACACCACAATCAAGCAGGGGGCAGACCTAGCTGCAGCATTTCAGGCTAGAATCAGAGCCCAGTGGGGTGTGCCTACTCACTGTGCAGGTAGTCAGCCAGGTCTCCACCATTACAATACTGCAAAAGACAGGGGATGCACCATGAGAACACGGCCAAAGACTCTCCAGTCTAACTCAGATTCCTTATTACCATACCAGTTTCTTGGACCTGTCCAGTGCAGGTATTCCCAAAATTCCAGCTAGAAATATCAATCAATAGTGCATGCTTATACCCACCTATGCCCATCCTGCTGGGCCCTGTACTTGCCCTGGCCCCATGGGAACTCACCTCCATAACCAGGTAGACAGAATTGGCCATTTCCTGTAAGACAGAACAAGCCATTTAAGATTGGGAGAAGACCTTGCATAGTCTCTCACTGGACATTACTGGGAGGAGCCCTTGGTACACAGGACCACAGGCACTCTCAACACATCATTACCTAGAGGGCTTCAGGCAGAGTGAACATGGCCAGGACTCACTCTAGGAAATAGGACACCTGTGGCAAGAGGCCTGAGGTGTATATACATGTTCCATGGTCTGAGGATCTCTATAAGGTTCAGGTAGGAAAGGGCTGATGTGTACATGGACCATTACCTATGAAGGGGACTCATGTTCACAGGGAACTGGACTTGACTCTTAGGCCCAAGATCGACTCTGCTCCCGGGTCTGGAGTTCACAAAACAGATTATAGACTGCTGTTGTCAAGCTGAGTCAGCAAAAAGGCTGTCCAGACCTTGCCTGGTAGGGCTTTAGAGGCTAACACAGACATCTCAGCAGGAGACATCCTAGTCTCATCCTCCACTGTTCTCTCTCAAACTTAGACAGCCCCTCACCGGGTAACAATATGCTCCCTTGTCTAATCAATCACCAAACACTAACAGCCTGCAGTGAAAGGAGACTACCCATCTGGCAGGCCAAGCCCCAGACCATGGTGCCTCCCCTAGCAAGCCGCTACTCCTCATAGCCACCACCACCACCCTCACCTTTTCATTGACAAGAAACTTAAGACCTGGGGGTGGGGGGGTGTGGAAGGGTGTAATCAAGCCAGCAAGGCTGGGTCTAAACTACCTACAGTTCCCCCTGCAGGTTGCATGATCCCTGAAATGCAGCTGCCAGCTGGGTAGAGCAGGCCTTGGGAACCACAGGAAAAAGGCCCTCCCTGCTACATAACCCACAGCAGAAAGCAAAGGCTCCACCTCATCCCCATAGCACTCAAGGAGGATACTCCCTGCTCCTTAGGAACTCAGCTGCACAGAGAGGTATGAGGCACCTCCAACCTCTTCTAGGCCCTGGACCAAGAGAGGACTACAGAAAGAGCCCTCCTCATGGTCTATGAGGGGTAATGGTGGACAGACAACCCTAGTCCCCAGATAACTCCAGCACAGCAGCCAATGTTAACCGGCTGCACTAGTCAGCTGCCCCAAATATGTATTCAGACACCCATGACCTCCCCAACTCCTGCTCAGCTTTCCAGTCCCCAAGGCTAGTGCCTACACATGAACATCCCATGAATGACAAACACAAAGTATCTAAACACTCAGAATGCGAATGTGGAAAGAGCCCACTCATGTGCACCAGAGCTGCACCAGAGGTAAGGGAGCTAAGAAGTGTGCTCAGGCAGCCTGGCTGTCTCACAGCTGTGTGTTTCCAAGAGTGACTAACTGGGTGTAGCCTAGGTGGGAGGGAAGCTATTTACAAAAATGAGACTAGACTGCTTCATGAAGACCTGTATACCAAGACCCCCAGTCCCTGCCTGCACTCTCCTGCCCTGACCTAGATGAAGAGCCTTGGCTTGACCCCATTTGGCTCCACCCCTGCCTCTGCTTCCAGGTCAGCTTCAGGGCAAGGATACTCTGGGGCAGGTGATGCTCTGTAAAGTCTACTGTCTGGAACCACAAAGGCAGGCTCGGGGAAACAGAATAGAAAGGAGGTTAGGGGCTAAGGATGAAGGGACAAAGTCCAGGAAGGATGGGGACCGAAATGAAGAAACAGTAATGTGTCCCTTCAGCTTGACTGCTGTGAGAGCCAGGGGAGGGCTAGGACACAGCAAAGGTGACAGAGATAAGGACCCATAAACAGCCACACTGCATACACCCTGCTCCACTCTGTATCACAGAGGGCCTATCTCAGCAGCTTCAGCATACAGCCCAAGAAGCAAGAGAGGCTTCTGGTACTACCTGCTGTGGGACACAGACAGACAGACAGACAGACAGACAGACAGACAGACAGACACACACACACACACACACACACACACACACACACACACACACACCCCAGAGGGTGAAAGGTGGAGCCCCAGCCTGTCATATCATTAGAACATGATCTATACCAGAGCCCCAAACTCACCCACCCAGCCAGGATAAGCAGGGACAGTGACAAGGACAGACAAAAGATCTGGGAAGACCATGATAGTATAATTTCCTTAGAGCTTTGAAGCCAGGATTCCTAACCAAGGGCTACTGGCAGCAGCCAGCTCCCCTAAACTTATCCTGACACACTAGAGGCAGAGCTGCTGGTGAACCATAGGCCTTCAGCATCTACACAAAAAAGACCTCAGCAGAGAACAGGGTGCACAACTCACAACAGTCAGCTTGTATTCCACTCAGACCTACCGTGCAGAGAGCAAGGCTGCCAGCAAGCTGAGCACTGGCCTCAGTCGGCCCCTAGCAGTGCCATCTTGGCAGGCCCCTCAGGCCTGTACACGCTCCTGCTTCTGTGCTTGATTCCCACGAGCCCACGGTGGCCCAGTCATAGGATATTTTCCAGACAAGTCCCAGGAAACACGCCCAGCTCTGTGAGCTGTGCAGCAGCCAGGGTGCCTTCAGCCATCCTCCATGTCCCTGCCTGAGCCAACACCCAAACAGTCCCAACCAACTTAGAACTTTACTGCCTGTCTTCCAGAGCTGAGCCAGGCTGTCTCTAGCCTGGAGGGAACCAAGGGTTGAGGTAAACCACAAAGCAAGAAGGGCCTCCAGCTTTTCCAGAAAAATGGTCCACTGGGACCTGACCCCTCCATTATGAACTGAGAGTAGCAGATAGAGGCCAGAACATAACCACAGTGGTCAGAGTTACCCTGTCCCAACCCTGAGGTCACCCAGGACCACTTCTCCAGACTCTGCTCTGCTTGGTTCAATTGGTTTCTACAAATTCTAAGGGTTCCACCAGACTCTAAGGAACTTCGTGGGTAAGTAAGACTGTGTCCCTAACACACACTCCAGAACTCTGAACAGACAGCAGCCCTTCCTTCTCAGGAGCAGCTTTCTCATCATCACAGGGTGGCAGACAGTCTTCACCACGATAGGGAATGCCATGGGCTCCTAATATTGCCAGTCTGACAGGCAGGTGCCATCGCCCAGCCCTTGACAGAGGGTGGCCAGTGGGCTAGTCACAGCTGGTGGCAAAGCAAAGCAGGTCTGAAGGCACACATCCTTTTGCTGAGCTATCCTTGTGCAAGGGAAAAGGAAATTATGACAGACTAGAATCAGCACTCCTGTAGGAGTTAGGCTTACTATCCACAGGCAAGCACTGCTGGCCCAAGAGTCTAGCTAGCATCCTGGGAAGCTGCACGGGCATCTGGGCACGTAGGAGGCTGCCCCGCCCCAGACACTGAGATATTTTGCTTAATAGGATCCCAGCTCTCCACCCTCTGCCTGCTCCACTCTGGTCTGGTGACCTCAGGCTGGATCTGGCAGGCAAGTATCAGGCACTGACCCACTTAACTCCTGAGGAGACAGGCTTCTGGACTGCAGAAGGTGGCAAGGTTCTAGCCGCAGCAATCTGGGCTCTTCTGGACAACTGACAGAAGGAATCCCAGCTCAGAGCACTAGGTCAGGCCTGGGGGCACTGAGTGCATATGTGTAAGGAAGGTCCATTCCATCCCTTGGGCTTCAGCAACTACTCTTTGTTGAGTTCTCTGACCCAGGCTAGACTCCTCTTGGAGGAGGCATCCATTAATCCAGCCAGGTAGGTGTCCAAGCCTATGCCGTGCGTCAACTTCTGCATTGTGAGTAGTCAGAATAGGGCAGGGGAACAGAACGGACCCTTAGGAATATAATTCTATGTAGTTCCTCTCTAGGACTATACTCCTGAAATCTACCTACTGGAATCCTAACCATCACAGACAGACATCGTACCTACCACAAACAGTGCAGTCAGAAAAATGACTTACTCCCCACTTAAAGTCAGAACTAGCTCACTTCAACAGAAAGTCATCTACTTGCAGCAAGTATACAAGCTAGCCGGGCAGGAGACCAGAGCCACACAGGGCAAGCAGTGAAAGGCAGGAAGCCTCTAAAACATGGCTATCTATGTTTTATCCACATAGCCACAGGCTTTGTACCCTCTGTACCTTCATGTTATCTATAATTCAAACCTTGAATCTGTCAGCAGGCCTAACCTGAGTTTGATTCCTGGGATCCATCTGATCAATACCCTGGTTCAACATCAATTCACCCTTTCAAACTTAAAAAGATAAAGTGGAGAAAGGGTTAAGGAGCTGGAGAGGGTAGCTCGTCACTTATGAGCATTTGCTCTTACAGAGGACCTGGGTTTGATTCACAATATCTACAAGATGGTTCAAAGCCAGCTGTAATCCAATACCTGGGGACCCAACACCCTCTTAAAGCCTCAGTAGACACCTCAGGCATGCGGTTCACCAACATATATGCAGGGGAGCACACACACAAACATACCTTTAGAAGTTTAAAAATAAAGGCGGGCCTGTGAGTAAAACTACCTACCCTACCAACCTGACAACCTGAATTTAGAGTCCCAGAATCCCACATGGTTAAAGGAAAGAATCAACTAAGCTAATTAATCAACTAATTAACTACACTAAGCTGTCCTCTGACCACCACAGGAACACTGCAGATGTGTGTATGCTCCACCCTGTAACATACATAAACATTTAAAAAAAAAAAAAGTTTTAAATAAAAAGATGAGGCCTGGGCAGAGGTAGTGCGCATCTTTAACCCCAACAGATTAACTCAGGAGTGGAAGCAGGCAGATCTGTAAGTTTGAGGCCAGCTTGGTGTACAAAGCCAGTTCGAGAACAGCCACAGCTGTTACACAGAAAAACCCTGTCTAAAAAGACATAAGCAAATGGAGAGATGGCTCAGCGTTTAAGAGAACTGGATGTTCTTCCAGATTCCAGAGGACTAGGGCTTGACTCTCATCACCTACATGGCAACCACGTGTAACTCCAGCTCAGGGTATCCAACACCACCTCTTCTTCTGGCCTGCACAAACACCAGGCATGCAAGTGGTACAGACATATATTCAAGCAAAACATCCATATGAAAATAAAAAAAAAAAAACCCAAGTAGGCACAGTGCTGCACAGCTGTAATCTCAGCATCTAGGAAGAGGGCCCAGGAGAATCACAAATTCAAAGGCAGCTAGAACTAAGTATCAAATCCGGAAAGCTGGAAGACTTGACTGGTGTGGGCCTTTAATCCCAAAGTGAAGGAAGGAAGTCAAGGAGTTAAAGGCTAGCCTTGGGCTACAAGAGACCCTGATTCAAATGACAAAGAAGCTGGGTTAGGTGGCTGTGGGTGTGGTAGTGCACCTGGTTAGTTCTGGTTAGAATGTGAAATGCCTTTGATCCCAGCACCTGGAAAGCAGGGGCAAACAGAACTATGAATTCAGGGCCTGGTTTACACAGTGAGCTCCAGATCAGTGTCAGGGATACAGGAGTCTCCCCCACAAACACCCACCACAAAAATAAAATTTAAAAAAAAAAAAAAGGAAAAAGAAAAATGCACATTCAATTTTGCAGAAGTACAGACTTCAGACTTATGCGAATCCTGGCCTATTCATCTCTGACTGGGTTCATATGATAAGCACTATCTCCACTGTTAGTGGGAAGGCTACATCCAAACCCCTATCACAGGCCAGTGCATCTACAGGCTCTCTTCTAACCCACACAGAAGAACTCAAGAGAGCTGGTCTGTCTGCAAGGTCCAGGTGAGTCACCTCTGGGCAACCTGGCAAGGCGTAGGGCTTCAGAGAACCGGCCAGACAGCGTACTAGCCTCCAGGGAGTCATCAGCATTAAGGCTGGCAAGCAGGCAAGGACCGAAGGAACCCACCATCTACAGCCTGATACTGAGTCTGGCAGTGCCCACTCTTCCAGAGAAGGAACAAGTCCAGACGTTGAATGCTAGATGAGGAGAGAGCCCAGTCCCTCCTTGATGAAGGCCACATGTTCCAGTTGCCTCCCCAAACCTCTAGTGGACTCTGAGTGGGAGTTGGAGGTTTAACTCATAAGTATGAGATTAAGCACGCCATGGGCTCCAGGTTCAACTACCAGCACTACCAAGAACAAAGAGAAGAGGAGTTGGTGTTGTAGGTTTATTTTGTTTTGTTGTTTTGAGACAGGGTCTTATCGTCTGCTTCTTCCTCCCAGATTCTGGGATAAGAGTGCACCCTACACCTGGTCAGAGTTCTAGTTTGAATGCGAAATGCCTGCATAGGTTCATGTTTGAATACTTGGCCCCAGCTGGTGGCAATGTGGAACCTTCATGGCTAGAATGAATGGCTGGAGGTTATCCACAAGGCACTTGCAGTCTGACTTCTCTGCATCCCTGATCAGGCAACAGATGAGAATAATCATGTTCCCACTGCCATGAACTCCACTCCACCTTTCTTGTTACTTGTAGCCAAAATAAACTTCTCCTCCCTTAACCTCCTGCCAGGTGTTTGAGAGCAGACTGGATACACACTGAGTACCAGGCTACCCTGATACTAGATACTTGTCACAAACAAACAAGCAAGCAATCAAGGGAGAGGAGAGACCTATGTGTAGTCTAAAAGAAAGAACTTTGCTTTTATAAACAGCCCATACACCATTAGAAACATTTTATAAATAGAGCCAAGTGGGCATAGCTGTGAGAACTTAAGTTGTCACCACAGACCCTGGTCTTTTCCAGGTAAAAACACAGGCATGGAGAGGCAGCTTGCCATCAGTCTCACTTGAGACCATCTCGGGTCACTAGAACCTGCATCCAACATGAGAGACAAAGTAAACTTGTTCACCACTAATCCAGATGAGGGCCATGAGACCTCAGGAGTTAAGAATACTGGCTGTTGTGACAGGTGTGGTAACCCACACCTTTAATCCCAGCACTTGGGAGGCAGAGGCAGGCGGATTTCTGAGTTCACTTCGAGGCCAGCCTGGTCTACAGAGTGAGTTCCAGGACAGCCTGGACTACACAGAGAAACCCTGACTCAAAACTGCCTATAACTCCAGTTATGTTGGACAGACATGTAACATGCTCTCCTGGCCTATGCAGGTACACACAGCACACACGTGCGACATACACATAACAAAAGAGCCCTCTACACATTCCTAGCAGAGGTGCTGGGTCCCCTAACAATTGGAGGGCTGGCTGGCTGGCTGGCTGACTGGTGTTGCCTACCATTGGCTCTTCTTCCCCTAACTGGACTGCCTGGTTCAGTCTCACTGGGAGAGGATGCATTTAAACCCACAGGGACTGTGGCTTCTTCTGTCAGAAGGGAAGTGAGGGAAGGAATTTGTAAGGGTGGGAGAGGTGATCAGGATGTAAAGTAACTAAATTCAAAAGAAATCACTCCATCTCAAAAACAAACAAAACAAAAAACAACCACTAGAAGATTTTATTTAAAAGGTAAGTTGGAAGCCAATATAACTTTAAGAGATAACCACTGGCATAGACTGGGGGGTGGGTGGGGCAATCTGACAACAGGCCTTTAGACTACAGTATGCACACCTCTTGCCCAGGGCTCCGACTTCTAGGAATCCATCTACATATCAATCCTAGCCAAAGAGCCCAAGGACAGTCATGACCACATTTTGACTTGCCAGAATCCCAAAATAGCTTGTGTCCCTCAGAAGGGTCAGGATAGTAAAATGAACCACAATCAAGCCCTAGGCACCACATGACCTTAAATATGCACCACAGCAACAGAGGCAGCAGCAAATGCCACCTGTGCTCCCGCTGCCTAACCCACGGCCTGGAAATGACGGCACAGCCTGTGTGAGCACTCCACTGAAGTCCGCTCTGAACATTGACTGAGACCATGAGCTATCACTGAGACATCAGTGTATGACAAGAAACTGAAGCTTCTTGCCTTCTCTGAGTCCATGGAGGACAGTAGGGGTTGCTATGGCAAGAAAGGAACACATTTCCAGGGAGTAACCCAAAAACCGTGGGGATGCCTAAGAAGAGACATGACAGGAGGCCCCACCAGCACAGGAACTGTACAATGTTTTATTTTTTTTAAAGATTTATTTTTTATTTATATGAGTATACTACAGCTGTCTTCAGACACACACTAGAAGAAGGCATCAGATCCCATTACAGATGGTTGTGAGCCACCATGTAGTTGCTGGCAATTGAACTCAGGACCTCTGGAAGAGCAGTCAGTGTTCTTAACCACTGAGCCATCTCTCCAGCCCGACGTTTTTAATTTATACTTTTATCGGTCTTTTGCAGTGTTGGAGAGAGGTTTCTAGGCCAAATCATCTTTTTCTCTGCCCAAAATGTGCATCTTAAACAAATATAAAGATACAGAGCAACAACCCCTGTGCCATGAGGTGAAGGACCCTGGATCATAGGGAGAGAGCAGGAACTGCATCTCTCAGCACTTCCTCTGGGCAAAGAAACCACAGCATGGCCAATACTGAGGGAAACAGCAGATGTCCTTAATCAGGTGGCTCAACTGGATGAAGCAGAGCAAGTGGAAACCTGAGGGGGACAGGCCTCAAGTTTACAGTGGACACAATAACTGTTGTCTGTTCAGTTCTAGTGAGACCTTTATGGAAATGCCCAAGCAGGGGACTGTGGAAACATGGAGGAGACTGCAAGGTGCAATGAGGGCCAGAGTCTGTCCCTATGAAGGTCATGCCATCTACTCAGCACATACTGTGTGTGCTGTTGTAGCCATCCAACAGCAATGGGGACAGGAGTAGGGAAGACGAGTGGGGAAGGTAGGAAAGGCAGGCTACAGAGAGGCAACCTCCTGAACCCAGAACACCATGTTTCCAGCTGTTGCCAGGTACTCCCTATCACACAGGACTTTGGCCCTGCCCACATGTCACCTCATGACATGTCACAGCCCTCAAGGTAAAGTTGGAAGAGGAGCAGGGGAGGAAGGGAAGGAAGGAAGGGGAGGAGGCCACCAAAACACAGCTAGCTGCCCGCTGGGAACTTCCCTCAGCCAGGGCTGGTCCCGTGGCCCCAGTAAACAGGTTTCAAAATCATTAGTCAGCACTTTGCTGGGGACCAGCACCTAGGGTTCCCGGTACCCACAAGGGAGCATCCAGGGCCTACAATCCCTGCCACCACTGGGCTGGGGGACCTGGAGGGCAGCTCGGAAGCTGACTGGTCAGCTGGCTTGCTTGTTCAGGCTGCCAGTACTGAGGTGGCGGCATCCTCCGGCCCATATGAGTGGGCCCAGCCCCAACTGCCGGCAAGAAGGAATCTCCAGCAACCCCTCCCCCTTCCAGCCTCTGACGCAGGAGTGGGCTGGCCAATGCCAGGCCGCTGAAGCAATGTCAACAAACAAACCCGCCAGCCCAGACAGGTGGGCCTGCCTGGGACACCAGTCTCAGTAAGGGCCACTGGGTCAGACACCATATTAAGGAAAGGGTCCTTGGCACCAGAGTACATTAAACCCAAACCACAACGATGTAAACTAGACAATCGCCAGAGATTCAACACTAGCGTTGATGGACTCCTTCCCATGCAGGCAATAAATAAGCTAAGGAGGTTCCCAGAACCTAGGAAACGCTAGAAAAAACTTGGACCAGAGCTGGGGTCTCCCAGACCCTGAGTAGCCTCACAGTAGGACAAGCCAGAGACAGGGCATTCAGAACCCAGCGTTTTTTCACCTAAACCAAATACTAATCTAGAGCCATCAACTGCTCTCAGGGGGTTTGAGCCCCAGGCAACCCAGGGCCTGAAGTTGTGGTTGGGACGCAGGCAAGAACAGATCTACCCCTCCCCCAAGCCCAACAGCAGCAGCCTCCGGCCTTACCTGGAAGTCATACAACGCCACAATGTTTTCGTGCTTTAGTTCCTAGGACACAAATCCAAGTTTCTCATAAGCAAGACAAGAGCTGACCCACTCTCTCCCCCTTCCCTCAAGGCGTTGGCTCACCTTCAGGATTTTGATTTCCTTTCCCAGCAGTGTCTGGGACTTGGCAAGGTTCTTCTTGTTAATGCATTTGACGGCCACCTCCAGGTCGTGCTTCTGAAAAGCCAAACGTGGACCTTCAGGGTTAAAAACATCCCTCCCCCTTCTGCTCCCCACCAAGTTGGGAACACAGAGATGGCTTAGGGTGACTGTCCCAAGGGTCTTGGAATGGGAGGATGCCAGAGGCAGACAGGTAGTGTCTGTCAGCCGGGCCTGGAATCTAAGTAGATGGAGTTCCAGGCTAGGTTCTCAGAATTGGTCTGACTTCGGGGCTAGCTAGGGAATCGTGGGCTGGCGTCTCCTGGTTTGTGGAGCTAGAGTAGCAGGTGGGTTTCCGGGGCTGGGGTCCTTAACTGGATCCCTCTACGGATTCCCGGAGGTAAGGTGTTGGGCTGGGAATCACGGAGCGCGGGGGCCCCCCCGAGATCGTCACCCACCTCGCGGTGTCTACCCTTGAAGACCACCGCGAAGGCACCGTGTCCAATCAGGTCCTTGCGAGAGAACTCGAACTTGCCCACGGTCTCGACACCGCCGCGGCCCGGCTCCATAGCGCGCGCGGGCCGGGGGCGCGGGCCTGGGGGCGACGCTACCGGGTGCGCTGGGCTCAGGCGGAGACCGGCGGGCCGCGTACACCGGGAGGGAGGCGCGGGCTCATCGCCAGGGCCCCGCGCCCCATCGGGCAGGCCTGGGCCGGGTCCCAGTCCCACAGGCCGGTGGACGGAGGGGCGCGCTCCCTTGGCGTCCTCCGCCGTACCCTCCCGGCGCTGACAGTCGGAACCCACTCCGACTCGGGCCTCAGCTCTGACACACTCCAGCTCCAAGTCGGCCCTGACAGACGATGAGGCTCGGAGCCCCGCAGGGAAACAAAAGATCCGCGGAACCTGGGCCTCGGAGCCCGAGACGCCGGCGCAGCCGCACTGCGTGGAGGCGGGACAAGGGGCGGGGCCTGCAGAGCCCGGACCTCTTAGGTGGCGGAGCTGGCAAGGGGCGGATCCGAAATGAAAGACACCTCGTGGGTGGTGAGGCGGGGCGGGGCATAGTGTGGGTGGTGCCTTGACCGGAGGCAGCCCTATACTGGGCGGGACTTGAGAGAGGAGGCACGATATGGGCGGGGCCGGAGCGGACAAGGCGAGCCAAGTGGCTCCTTGCTCTGCCCTAGGCACTTTTTTTTTTGTATTTACTTATTTTAATCATGTGTATATGTGTGTGCCTACATGAGTTTGTATGCACCATGTATGTGCATAAAAACATGTATAAGCATTCATATAAACATGTATCTGCAGGGAGTCGGAACCTGGAATTAAAGTTTCAGGCAGTTATGAGTTGCCATGTGGAAACTGGGAACCAAACCAGGAGAACAGTACGTGCACTTAATAGTTGAGCCATCTCTCTAACTCTGCCCTATGTACTTCCTACCACCTGTTTTGTTCTGTTTTGTTTTGTTTGTGCTTTCTTTTGAAGAAGTCGACAGGATTTCTTAGTGCCTGTCCTGGAACTCAATCTCATAGAACCAGCTGGCCTCAAACTCAAAGATCTACCTGACTCTGCCTCCTAGGATTAAAAGTTGGTTGTTTTTGTTTGTTTGTTTGTTGTTTTTTTGTTTGTTTTGTTTTGTTTTTTTGTGTTTTGTTTGTTGTTTTTTGTTTTTCTGTTTTTTGTTTTTCAAGACAGGGTTTCTCTGTGTATCCCTGGCTGTCCTGGAACTCACTCTGTAGACCAGGCTGGCCTTGTACTCAGAAATCCGCCTGCCTCTGCCTCCCAAGTGCTGGGATTAAACTGCCCCGCGGATTAAAAGTTTTTAAATTGAATCTTCTCACATTGTAGTCCTGGCTGGTCTCGAACTCACAGTGTAGATCATGCTGGCCTCAAACTCACAAATAATCCCCAGCCTCTTCCTCCTGAGTATTGGAATTAAAAGCAGGTGCCATCGCATCCATTTTCTCTTTTTTGTTACATTCATTTATTTTGTATGTGGGGACAGAGACTTGAGAAGATGATCATGAGAAGGTCAGAGGAAAATGTGCAAGATAGTTCTGTCCACTTTGTGGCTCTTAATATTAAATTCAGGTTGTTAAATTTGTCAACAAGGGGCCTTTATCCACGGAGTCATCCCACCAAACCTTCTCAGTTTTCTTTTGTTTATTATTTTACTTAATTTTTGCTGTTTAGAGGGGAGGTTTGAGGCAGAGTCTCATGTATCACGTAGTCCAGGCTATCTGGGAGCTCATCACATAGCTATAGATAAGCATGAGCTTCTGATTCTCCTGCAAATGCTGAGACTATATAAAGCATGGGCATTTGGTTTGCCTTGGGTATTTTTCTTGCCTGTCTGGTTGTATGGGGACTGCATGGGCATGTTGGTGCATTTGGCATTTACAACCACTGTCATTTGGGGAGTGTATTGCCATATTGGCCCACATGCCAAATCAAGGCTGTGTGTGTGTGTGTGTGTGTGTGTGTGTGTTGGCACACATGCCATTTCCAAGCACAACCATATTAGGAGGTGTATAGGTATGTTAGCCCACATGCCTATTCTGAGTCTTATCACATGAAGCAATGTATGGGCGTGTCTGAGCTCATGATATTTATGACTCCAGTCATTTGGGGAGGTATATGGTCAATTTTGTTCACATGCCATTTTTGAGCCCAATAACACAAGGAAATGTGTGAGCATACACACACACACACACACACACACACACACACTATTCCAGCATGGTCCTGTGGGAGGTATATAGATATGTTCACCCTCAAGCCATTTCCTTTTCCATTCACATAGCATGGAGGTGGGGAATGGCCAATGTTGTGTTTTATAAAAAAAAAAAAAAAAAGAAAAAGAAAAGAAAAAAAAGAAAGAAAGAAAGAAAGAAAGAAAAGAAAAGAAAAAAGAAGCCAGGAATATGTTTAGTAGAGGCATAGTATGGTGAGGTGGAAGGGGATACTTCTGTAGGCCCATGCTGAGGCATCCCTTCCCCCTGAAGTATCAGCCACAGGATTGTATGGTTTAGAATACAGTTTATTTAGGACATGGAGGGGAGTTGAGGGGGTAGTGGAGACAAAGAAAGGCAGAGAGAGAGAGAGAGAGAGAGAGAGAGAGAGAGAGAGAGAGAGAAAGAGAGAGAGAGAGAGAAGAAGGAGGAGGAGGAAGAGGAGGAGGAATAGGAGGAGGAGGAAGAAAGAAGAAAGAAGAGGAGGAAGAGGAGGAGGAAGAGGAGGAGGAGGAGGGGAGGAGGAGGAAGAAGAAGAAGAAGAAGAAGAAGAAGAAGAAGAAGAAGAAGAAGAAGAA
>JANHMN010000023.1:40912705-40928842 GCA_030674055.1 Rhabdomys pumilio | reverse complement strand
AAGAAGAAGAAGAAGAAGAAGAAGAAGAAGAAGAAGAAGAAGAAGAAAGAAGAGGAGGAAGAAGAGGAGAATGAGGAGGAGGAAGAAGAGGAGGAGGAAGAGGAGGAAGAAGAAGAAGGAGAAGAAGAAGAGGAGGAGGAGGAGGAAGGAGAGGAGGAGGAGGAAGAAGAGGTGGAGAGACCAGCTATGAACACATGGAGAGAGGTGGGGAGGAGAATGGGGAGAGAAGGGACAGAGAGTGAAGAAGGTAAAAGAGTAAGAGCAAGAGAGCATGAGAGTGAGGAGGGGGCACGCAGCCCCTTTTATAGTGAGTCAGATATACCTGGCTGTTACCAGGTAACTGTGGGCAGAGCCTAGAAGAAATGCTAATAGCCACGATGGCCCCCATGCCTATATTGAGGCTGGTAATGTGTTAATGTGGGGGGCTGCATGGGGGTGTTGGAGCACTTTATACTTACAAGCCCTATCATCTGCAGGGTGGATGAGCATGCTATTACAGAAGACCCGTCATATGGTAGGTGAACAGACATGGTGGCCCACTTGTCATTTCTGTGCTCATTCATATACATAAATGAATGGGCATGTTGGCTGACATGCCATTTACAAGCTCTGTCACATGAGATAGATATATGGTATGTTTGTCCACACACCATTTCCAAACTGGATCACCACGTGTTGGATATATGTATATGTTAGCTTAAATGTCATTTCTCAGCACAGACACATGAGGAAGTGGTATATGTAATGTATTGGTCACATGCCATTTCCAAATCTGGTCATATGTGGCACATCTGGGCATGGTGTCCCATATGTGTCGGCGTTATGAGTTATGTGAGATGAGCAGAGAAAGAGACACTGCAGGATGAAGTCAAGCTTCTTAGCAGCAGGGTGGATCAGCTTCTCCTGGACTGGACCCTGAACATCGGCTCAGAAGTCTATGTATTGATGGTTTTACAAAAGTTGGGGGTTTTTTGGGGTGGGAGGTAAAACAAGTTCCTCATGCCAAAGCCCCTATATGTCTCCTAAGGAAAACATCACAGCCCTCTGGCTTTCATCCTTATTGTGAACTGTTCGCAGTACTCAATAATATAAGACATTCCAGGTGTGCCAGGACCAAAGTCTCGCAAACGCTGTAAGGCTCCTTCAGAAAAGTAACTCTACTCTATAGATAACAGAAAACAATCCCTGTTTTCTACCTCGATTTCTTCAAGGTCAAAGTACTTCTAGAAAAACAATAATACCTTCCGGTGCCTACCCTCCCTATACAGTGAAAAACAACTATCTCATTCTAATGTTTACCCTAGATATAATGATTCTACCAGATTTCTGCGCTCTTAATCTCTTACTCTCTTACCCTCTTTTACCCTCTTGCCTCTCTGTCCCCTCCCCCCTTCCTCTCTCTCCATGTAATCACGCCCGGCCGGCCTCTACCTCTACTTCTCTACTCTTTTATCCTTCCACCTTCTTCCCCCCACCTTTGCCCTATCTCCTGAATAAACCTCCTCCCACTTGGGAAAAAAAAAGACTTCTGCTACCCACATATCTATTTTTTGGGGGGAGGGGGAACACTGTGGACGCCCCAGAATAACTGCCATTTACCGTCCAATTCACACGGAATTCACACGGAGGGGAGGATGAGCACGTGGGCCCAGATTCCAGTTCTGAGCCTGTTCCTGAGGGTGTGTTTGCTACACGCCCTTTCTGAGAATGGCTGTATGGGAAGTGTATGTGTATGGTGCTTCACATATATTTTCCAAGCATAGTCTAACAAAGGAGGTGTGTGGGCATGTCTGTCCTCAAGACATTTTGGAGTCCAGTTACAAGGAGAAGGGTTTATGGGTATGTTCTCCCACATGCCCCACATGCCGTAAACAAGCATGGTCATATGGTGGGGGTGTGTGCAGACATGTTCCCTCACAAGCCATTTCCTAACCTATTAACACAGAATAGTATGTGGCCACCTTGGCCCACCTGTATATTTTGAAGTTGGTCACATTGGAACACATGTTATTTATAACTCTGACCATCATCGTATGGGGGTTTTATGTGAAAGACTACATATCAGTTCTGAGTCTAGTCATACTGAATGGCGTATGGTTATATGTTGGTCAACATGCCATTTCTGATTCTGGTAACACGGTGAGGTGTATTTGCATGTTGGCTCAGATGTATATTTTGAGCCTGGTCATATAGGGAGTAGCATGGGCCTATTGGCCCACATGCCATTTCCCAGTTAGGTCATTTGGGGTGGTGTATGGACATGTTTGCCCACATGACATTTAAAAGACTGGTCAAAGGGTAGGTGTAAGGGCATGTTGGTGCGTTTGCCATTTCTGAGCATCATTGAAATGGGATGTTGTGTGTGCATGTTGCCCACATGCCTGTTTCGAGCCTGGATACATGGAAGACTGCAATAGCATGTTTATGACCCTGGTCATTTGTGTCAGGCGGTAAGGTGTTGGACTACATGCCAGTTCTGAGCCCTGTATGGGCATATTAACCTAAATGCTTTTGTTTGTTTTTTTTCTTTTGTATGTTTGTTCTTTTTTTTTTTTCCTGAAGCTCACTCTGTAGACCAGGCTGGCCTTGAACTCAGAATTTCACCACCTGCTTCCAAATGCTATTTCTGAGCCTATTCTTATAAGTGTCTGGGAATGTTGGCTCACGTGGCATTTCCAAATCTGGTCAGATTGGAGAGGAAAGAAGGACAGATTCACCCACATGCTGTTTTGGGGTCTAATCATGTGAGAGAGAGTGTGGACATATGTACCACCATGCCATACCTGAGGCAGGTCATAAGTAGGGGGCTATGGACATGTTCACCCACAAGCCACTTCCGAGCCTGTTCACATGAGGGGGAGGGAGTCATGTTGATCTATATGACTATTTTGAAACTGATAACAAGGAGAATTGTATGGGCATGTTGGAGCACTCGATATTTACAACTCCTGTTATTTAGCAGGGGTATGGGCATGTTTGCCCTCAAGCTATTTCTTAGCCTGGTCGCACAGCTTGGTATCCACATTGTGGGTACATAGGCATGCAGTCCAATGTACCTCTTTGGAGCTAGTCACCTGGGGAGTCCGTATGAACATGTTGAAGCGTGTACTATTTCTGATCCTGTTCACATGTAAGGAAGTATGGACATGTGGGCTCATATATGCAAAACATATGCAGCTATACGGCTATGAGGATAACATGTCATTTTGAAAAGCCAGTCATATTGGGGGTGTATCTGCACGTTTGCCTGCACATCATTTATGAGGCCAGTAGTAAAGTTGGAGTATGCCAATTGTGTTTGGTCCATGGAGTGGCACTATTAGGAGGTGTGGCCTTGTTGGAGGAGGTGTGGCCTTGCTGGAGTGGGTGTGGCCTTGCTGGAGTGGGTGTGTCTCTGTTAGAGTAGATGTGGCCCTGTTGGAGTAGATGTGTCACTGTGGACTTGGGCTTTAAGACCCTCATCCTAGCTGCCTGGAAGCCAGTCTTCTAGCAGCCTCCAGATGAAGATCTAGAACTCTCAGCTCCTCCTGTACCATGTCTGCCTGGATGCTGCCATGCTCCCACCTTGATGATAATGGACTAAGCCTGTAAACCTTTAAGCCAGCCCCACTTAAATGTTGTCCTTATTAAGAGTTACCTTGCTGGGCGGTGGTGGCGCACGCCTTTAGTCCCAGCACTTGGAAGGCAGAGGCAGGTGGATTTCTGAGTTCGGGGCCAGCCTGGTCTACAGAGTGAGTTCCAGGACAGCCAGGACTACACAGAAACCCTGTCTAGAAAAACAAAAACAAAAAACAAACAAACAAAAAAAGAGTTACCTTGGTCATGTTGTCTGTTCATAGCAGTAAAACCCTAACTAAGAAAGATAGAAGTTGGTACCAGGGACTGGGGTATTGCTGTGTTAGGCTTGACCATGCTTTTGTTTGAATTTGGATTTGGAATGCAGTGAAAGGTTTTAAGTGAGACTTAATGGGCCATCCTAGTAGGAATATGGAAGACTTTGTTACTGAGTGTGATTTGAATTGTGCAGACCTAGCCCAAGAGGATTCAGTGGAGAAGAATTTCAGTATGTGGCCTAGAAACTGTTTTTGTGGTATTTTGGTGAAGAATGTGGCTGCTTTTTGCCATTGTCTGAAGAATATGCCTGAGGCTATTGTAAAAAGATTTATATTAATTGCATTGACAAAAGAAGTCACAAAAAGAAAAACCAGCAGAGACTTTGTTCTCTGGTTAAGTCTCATGAACATTTGAACAAGAGTAAGAAGCTTAGAAAGGAAAAATATATGTATGGTTCAAATAATAATAATAATAATAATAAAAATAAAGGGGGCACCAGAAAATGAAATGGACCTAAATCCTGAGTTCAAGGATATTAAATTGAATTAAGGGAGTGGTGACCTTGGTACATGATGACACCCTGCTAAATTAAGGTCTAAAACATGTTAGTTCAAGCCTTTAATCCCAGGAGGCAAGGGCAAGCAAATCTCTTGAGTTTTAGGCTAACTTGTGACAGAGCAAGTTCTAGGTGAAGAAATGCTTAAATCCAGGCATGGTAGCACACGCCTTTAATCCCAGCATTCAGAAGAGAGAGCCAAGGAGTTCTCTGAGTTCAAGATTAATCTACAGAGCAAGTTCCAGGGCAGGCGAGTTTGGGCAATGAGGGAGTTGGGAAACAGAAAGTTTGTACTAGATTAAGAAGGGGCCATGTTCCAGCTCCAACAAGCAGCAGAACTCCGTACCTTCAGCCATTTGGCTCTGGCTTTAGAATCAAGAGTAGAAGAGACTACTGAGACAATTACAATTGATGCTTATTAGCTGGAGCTAAGAAATTAGTAGTGATTAAGAAGAGACCAGCATCACTGAGGTGAAATCTTCTGGGAAGTGTTTTCTGACAGCACAAAGAAGCTGTGTTCCAGAGATAGCCAAGGTTGTACCTCGTGCTGCAGCTGGACTTGGTGATGTCTGAGAGTCACCCAAGTAGTACTGGTTTGCAGGTATGAAAGTGTCATAAAGAACAGCTGAGGCTCGGCACTGTGAGAGGCCAGGGAAGGCCATTGGTGAAGGTGCAGCCTCAGTTGTAGTTGACAGTCCAGGACTGAAGGGGTCATGAAAAGGAGCTGAGGCTTGGTACCATAAAGGGAGCCTGTGAGAGGGTTATTGCTGAAGCCTAGTTGCAGCAGAAGACCCAGTGTATTGGAGATGCCAGTAACATGGGCTGACCACCAAGAACAGCAGCAGCAGTGGAGTGGATCAAACCTGAGCTTAGAGTGCAGAGCTGGAGAAGTGACACCAGCCCTTCAGAGGATCCCAGAAGATCATGTGTGGATCCCAGATATTGAAACAAGAAGCTGTAACATTGAAGTTGCCTTGGAGACCCCAAGATGTTCAAGATGCCAGAGCCATGAGATATCTGCTGAGGAAAGCTGCTAACAGGGAGTAGAACCAGCTCAGGAGAAAGAAGTTTGCTGCAGTCAACAAAGATTAAAAAAAAAAAAAAAAAAAGGAGCTGGAGATCTGAAGACCTCTTTGACATCAGACATAGAGATGCAGAGTTTGGACAGCTGGATTCCTGTCTTGCTTTGGGGATTACAGTTAAATGATTGGATGAATCTTAGAAGAGACTTTGAACTTTGGACATTGTTGAGACAGCTATAGACTACGGGGATTTTAAAAGTTGGTCTAAATATATTTTTTATTATGCTATGGGTATGTATGGCCCCTATAGACTCTGTGTTTGAACAAGCCTATGGGTCCAGGGAGTGGAATGTGATGATTTGTACATGCTTGGCCCAGGGAGTGGCACTATTAGGAGGTGTGGCCTTGTTGGAATAGATGTGTCACTGTGGACTTGGGCTTTAAGTCTCTCATCCTAGCTGCCTGGAAGCCAGTCTCCTAGCAGCCTTCAGACTGCTAGATGAAGATGTAGAACTCTCAGCTCCTCCTACACCATGCCTGCCTGAATGCTGCCATGTTCCTACCTTGATGATAGTGGACTGACCCTCTGAACCTGTAAGCCAGTCCCAGTTAAATGTTGTCCTTGTAAGACTTGCCTTGGTCATGGTGTCTGTTCACAGCAATGAAAACCCTAACTAAGTCAACCATGTTGCTCCACCTGCAATTTGTGAGCATGATCACATCAAGGCAGGTAATATGGGGATGTATGGGCTCTTTCCAGTCCTACTCCCATGGAAGGGAGTACAAGCAAGCGGGCCCATATTTCAATTCTGAGCCCATCTGTAAGGGTACATGTCTTACTGTTCTAGTGCTAAGAAGAAACGCCATGGTCAGGGCAACTCTTATAAAATAAAACATTTAATTGGGGCTGGCTTACAGTTTCAGAGGGTCAGTCCATTTACATCATGGCAGGAAGAGTGGATGCAGGCAGACATGACCTAGAGCTTCTGGAAGCGGGAGAAGGAGAGGGAGAGGGAGAGGGAGAGGGAGAGGGAGAGGGGGAGGGGGAGGGGGAGGGGGAGGGGGAGGGGGGAGAGGGAGAGAGATGGAGAGGGAGGGAGGGAGGGAGGAAGGGAGGGAAAGGGAGAGGGAAAGGGAGAGAGGGAGAGGGAGGAAGAGAGGGAGAGAGAGGGAGAGAGAGAGAGAGAACTAAACCTTGCACAGGTATTTGAAACCTCAAAGCCCCACCCCCAATGACACACCTCCTCCAAGACCACAACCCCTAACTCTTCTAAACTGACCACCCACTGGAAACCAAGCACTCAAATATGTGATCCTATGAGGACTATTCTTATTCAAACCACCACAGTACACATATGAGAATGTTCACCTACATGCCGTTTCTGAGCTTAGTCATATGTCTTAGGGTTTCTTTTTTTTTTTGTTTTTTTGGTTTTTTTCGAGACAGGGTTTCTCTGTGTAGTCCTGGCTGTCCTGGAACTCACTCTGTAGACTAGGCTGGTGATTGATGGAGTTCATGGTGATGAGGGGTGTTATTGGCAGTATTGCTGAGGTGATGATGGTCGTGTTAGTGATGAGGGGTGATTGATGGCAGTCATAGTGAAGAAAGTGATAATGATGGTGATTGTGAATGGTTTTGTATATTGTTTATGGGCCAAAATACCCATACTACTGTTGGACCCTAATATCCAAACCGCTCCCAAAAAGGCACTCACAGACGGACAGTGGACTCGATGCAATAACAAGAGGTTTATTGATGATACCAGTGCACTGGGGTTCCTCTGCGTGCAGGCTAGAGGAACCCCGAGCCAAAGTTAAGAACAGTTTTTATACTATTATTACAGAATTCATAAGAGCAGTTATATAATTATCTCTTGTTTTTGGTTTTTTTGTTTTGTTTTGTTTTGTTTTGTTTGTTTTTGTTTTTTGAGACAGTTTCTCTGTACAGCCCTGGCTGTCCTGGAACTCACTCTGTAGACCAGACTGGCCTTGAACTCAGAAATCTGCCTGCCTCTGCCTCCCAAGTGCTGGGATCAAAGGTGTGCACCACCACTGCCGGGCTAATCATCTCTTATACAATAACTACAAAGGTTGATCTCAAACAGCCAGTTCCAGGCCTGGCTAGTTTCTAGGTAGCTCAAATTTGCACATTATCTTTAAGACAGTGGGTGTTAGCTAAGTGGCTTCTGTTTACCCAGGTTTATTATGTTAAGGGCCCAGCTTTCTGATTATCTCATATCTTGGGCCCTTCTCCAAGAATGTGTGTGTAAGTCTTTGGAATATACTCCTCCCTGGATGTGTCCTGGGACAGTTAATTTTTAAGTTTAAACCGAAACCTGAGATTCTTTTCAATTTTAAGTTTAAGCTGAGACCTGAAATTTCTATACTACTAAGTATATGAATGGGCTCCAAATAGGGATGCTGGTAAAGACTAGGTTCATGAAGTTCCCTATGTGACCAACCTCAAAATAAGCAATGCCTATAACCCTCCACCATGTGAGCCTAGTAATAGAATGTGAACAAACATGCCCATGTATCTCTATATATGATATAATGGTTTGAATAGGTATGTCCTCCATAGACTCAAGTATTTGGAGGCTTGGCCTACAGGGAGTGGCACTATTAGGAGATGTGGCCTTGTTGGATTAGGTATGGCCTTGTTGAAGTAAGTTCCTTATTGTAGGGGCAGGCTTTGAGGTCCTAGAAGCTCAAACCAGTTCACTTCCTCCTACTGCCTGCAGATCAAGATAGAGAACACACAGCCCCTTCTCCAGCACCATGTCTGCTGGAGGATTATGTCTAGGTCTACTTATTGTTAGGGCTGAAGTCAAGGCTAATGACTTGGGTTATTTGTTGAATTGTTAGCATTTGGATTAGGGTTGTGTTTAACATGTGTGTCCCTGTCACATTGCCCGCTTCACCTCCATGGACTGTCACCTCTTGCCTAGTTGATCTGTCCTGCCCCAGCTCAGCTGCCAGCAATTTTTTTTTTTAAAAAGAAAAAGAAAAAATTTATTTTATGTATGTGAGTACACTGTAGCTGTCTTCAGACTCACCTGAAGAGGGCATAGGATCTCATTAGAGATATTTGTGAGTCACCATGTAGATGCTGGGAATTGAACTCAGGACCTCTGGAAGAGCTCAACTGAAAGACCCCCAAAGGGAGACCCTCACTCAAATCCGGATCAGCTTGCACCCAAGGACACACGAGAGACCTTCTTGATGCAATTGCAAAAGGGAGTTTAATGGCAAGGGCCCTTGGGTTGAAACGTATCCAACGCAGGGATAGACCCCAGGATGTTTGGAATATTTACAGATAGAGGTTGGGGAGAGAGGGGAAAATTTGGCGCGGTTACACATGATTGGATATTTCAAACATAAGCAATTTGCGTAAGCAATCATTTGAGCTGGCAGGATGACTAGTTATTTTTTGACCATGAAACCTCGGACCTCCCAGACAGGGGGGAGAGAAAAGTAAACACCAGATAGCCCATTACTCACTTGGGCTTGTTTGGACTTGTCTGGGCACGTCTTTGCAAGCCTTTTCATTTCTTGGTCACCCTGCCCCTGGAGGGACTTAAATTTTTTTTTTTGGTTTTGGTTTTGGTTTTTTGAGACAGGGTTTCTCTGTATAGCCCTGGCTGTCCTGGAACTCACTCTGTAGACCAGGCTGGCCTCAAACTCAGAAATCCGCCTGCCTCTGCTTCCCAAGTGCTGGGATTAAAGGCGTGTGCCACCAAGGCCCGGCGGGACTTAATATTTTTATTATGGCTGTATTTAACAAGTTATCGGTGGTCTTTACTGACCATGAATTTTTGTTATGTGTTTCAAACTGCTTTCAAATTTTATTCTCACACAACTATCTCTCTAACCTTCAGCTGACTGCTCTTTATTCTCCAAAAAGCCACATTCCAGTCTGAACTAGTCAGCAGCAGGACAACATCTGATCTATCAGGCTGGGTTGACCTTTGGCCAGGATGAGGGACACTAGATCTCTTCCACAGCTGCTTGCTTTTTATCATGATAGTCATCTTCTGGGAGTGTGAGTATTTACATATAAAAAGCTGGTAATGAGCTATTGAGAGGATAATACCAAATATTCTGCCAGCATCTAGCTTTCTGCAAATAACAATTGACTGTGGCTCACTCCTTTAATCCCAGCACTAGGGAGTCAACCCTGGTGGATCTCCATGAGTGAGTTCCAAGACAACCTGGTTTAACACAGAGAAATCTTTTTTTGACCACCCTCACCTCTCGGTAAAAAGAAAGAAAAGAAAAAGAATACACAGAGACACACCTAGAAGTTATTTGATACACTGTGTGGGGAAGGTCATTCCAATGTATGTGTAGGGTTTTGTTCTTGTCAAGACAGGGTTTTTCTGTGTAGCCCTGGCTGTCCTGGAACTCACTCTGTAGACTAGGCTGACCTCGAACTCAGAAATCCGCCTGCCTCTGCCTCCCAAGTGCTGGGATTAAAGGCGTGCGCCACCACTGCCTGGCCTGCCTCTTCTTGATAGTACTAGAACATCTTATGTTCAGGGTTGAGGAAAGGATCAGGGTACTTGGTCTTCAGCCTTCCTTAATCCAAGAGGGCAGAGAAAGAAGAATCTATCACATGATGCTTAGGTCAGGGTGGGGGGTGACTGACCCCTAGCTGGCTCCTCCAAACTGGAGCAGTACACAATTATTATTATTACTAAGGTATCTTAGTTAGGGTTTTAATGCCCGCTATGGTTTAATGAAACCATGACTATGGCAACTTTTTTTTAATAATAAAAATTTTCTTGAGAATTCCTGACATGGTGGTTATCTTCCCCCCCATTCTGGGAAAGGGACAACACTGTAGGAAATCACTGAGAAATCACACTGTCCCCTGTCTCCCCCTTCCCAGCCAATACAGGAAGGAGGAAACCCTCTAAAGGGGTGGTCTTCAGCCTTCCTTAATCCAAGAGGGCAGAGACAGAAGAATCTATCACATGATGCTTAGGTCAGGGTGGGGGGTGACTGACCCCTAGCTGGCTCCTCCAAACTGGAGCAGTACACAATCTTTCCTGGTGGTGGGGTTCTTGGTGTCCACACTCATTTCTTATAACTATGGCAACTCTTATAAGGATGACATTTAATTGGGGCTGGATTACAGGTTCAGAGGTTCAGTCTATGACCAAGGCAGGAACATGACAGCATTCAAGCAGACATGGTGCAGGAGGGGCTGAAAGTTCTACATCTTTATCTCAAGGCTGGTAGCAGAATACTGACTTCCAGTCAGCTAGGATAAGGATCTTAAATCCCACACCCACAGTGACACACCTATTCCAATAAGGCCACACCTTCTAATAGTGCCACTTCCTGGGCTGAGCATATAGTAACCATCACATAAGGTCAGATTGGCCCTACATTTTGCATTAAGTATTGCATTAGTGTGTGGTTTATGCTACAGTCACTGTTATTGTTAGGGCTCGGCCTGTGGGCCTGTGTTAGGGTAGTGTCGGGATCATGGCTAGGTGTAGGGTTAAGATGAGTGTTAGGTTCAGGTTTAGGGTTAGGGATATCTAAGGAGTTAAGATTAGGCCTAGGGTTAGATCTTAGGTTACAGGTTAGGATAGGATTAGAATTAAGGCAAGAATAGGTTTAGAGTTATGTATAGGGTTAGGACTAAGGTTATAGTTAGTATTAGTGTAAGGATACAGTTTGATTTTGATCTTCAGCAAGGTCTAGGTGAAGAATCTTCTAGTTTCTATGGAAAGTTAGTTATGTCAAACGATATTTTGTTAGGGCATACAGGTGAAAGGTTGGTTTCCTGAAGCAGACACAGATGAAAGGGCCCTTGATAGAGGAGTATAAATATGACCCCACAGACAATAGGGGATGAGCACTGAACCTTGGTTTGCTTGGCTCCACCTCTCTATTCTTTGCTAACAACACACATGTATTGGTTCACCCTACATAGTGTGGTTGAGCCCAACTTGTGATAACACTACCACCGAGAGAAGATATAGAGTGAAAAATTATAAAGACCATTTTATAAAATATATACAGACTCATTAGTTCCAAGAAGGAGGAACTGAATGTAGGATTTCGGGCCTTCACTGCCCCAATACATTCCTCAAGCCTCAGGGAAGAAAATCCACCTGTGGGTGGGGTAGGCCCAAAGCAGGAAGACACATTCCTAGCCACAAAGAAAAATAAAAAGGCATGCCCAGACAAGTCCTAACTAGCCATCTTGCCGCCTCTGCAAGTTGCTGATATTTGAAATAACCAATCGTGTGTAACCGCGCCAAACTTTCCCGCCTTTCCCTACCCCTACCCATAAATAGCCCTCCCCCCTCTGGGGTCTTGCATGGGACGGGTTTCCTTGTCTCCTGCATGGAAAGGGTTTCAACCCAAGGGCCCTTGCTATTAAACTACCTTATGCAAATGCATCAAGGAGGTCTCTCGTGGTGTGTCCGTGGGTGAGCGCCCCTCCAGACTTGAGGTAGGGTCCCCTCGGGGGTCTTTCAAAACTCACCCAAGAACTGCTCTTGCGGTTCCTGAAGCACTTTGCCACTTCCTGCTGCCTCATCTCAGGCTGGATGGTGAGCCTGGTGGTTTCTTCAGGATTTCTGGTTCATACCTGATGTCTGTTTGCTGAAAGGACTGGACTACAGTTGCCATTTCATGCCTGCTGTCTGCCTGTCTATTACTACTGTTAGTGCTATGGTTAGCCTAATTGTTACGGTTTGTGTAGGGTTAAGACTGGCCCTAGGCTTTTGTCTATCACTAAGATTATTGTCAGTGCTCTATGGTTAGGTTAGGATAATATATTTTTTCAAGACAGGGTTTCTCTGGCTATCCTGGAACTAGCTCGGTAGACCAGGCTAGCCTAGAACTCAGATATCTGCCTGCCTCCCGAGAACTGAGATTAAAGGCATTCGCCACCACTTCCTGGCAGGTTAGGGCAATTGTTAATGTTAGGTTTAAGATTAGGGTAGGCTTAGTTTAGAAGGCTGGGACACATGTTAGTGTCTTAGGGTTTTATTGCTTTGAAGAGACACAATGACTATGGCAACTCTTATAAAACAAAACATTTCATTGGGACTGGCTTACAGTTTCAGAGGTTTAGTCCATTATCATCATGGCAAGAAGCAAGGCAGCATGCAGACAAACACGGTACTTGAAGAGATAAGAGTTCTACAACATGATCCCTAGGCAGCAGAAGGAGATTGTGTAGTTCACTAGGCGTAGCTTGAGCAAAGGAGATTTCAAAGCCCGCCTCCACAGTGACACACTTCTCCAACAAGGTCACACCTAATACAATGAGGCCCCACTAGTAGTGCCACTCCAACCATTCAAACATAGGGAGTCTAAGAAGGCCAAACCTATTCAAAGCACCCCAAGTTAACGTTAGGCTAAGGTTAGTGCTTGCTTAATGGTTAGGGTTGGGACAATATTTAGTGGTTTGCTTAGGATTAGAATTAGAAATAGGTCTAGGATTAGTTTTAGGATCAGCGTAGACCTAGACTTGTGATTCTGGATACGGTTAGTGTTAAGTTTATAGCTAGATATGGTAGTGTTGGGGCTACAGTAGTTACACCACAGACTTACATTTTGGGTTAATGATAGGGCTTGGGCTAGCCTTTGTGCTATGGCTAGGGGAATGGTTATAAGTGGAGCAAGGGTTAAAGTTATAATTAGAGTTAGTACTTATATTAGAACTAGTGTTTGTGGTAGGGTTAGGGTTAGAATTATGTTTCAGATCCAGGTGTATGGCTAGATTTATGGTTATCCTAGGATTTAGGTTAGGTCGATGTTGAAGTTTAGCTTTAGGGCTAGGGATTAGTTCAGGTCTACACTTAAAACTAGTTTTAGGTTCAGGACTAGGTTTACTTTCTGGTTTTGGGATAGGGTTATGGTTAGGACTAGGGTTAGAGTTTGTCTTAGTTAGGGTTTTCATTGCTGTGAAGAGACACCATGACCAAGTCAACTTTTATAAAGGAAAACATTTAGTTTGGGCTGGCTTACAGATTCAGAGCTTTAGTCCATTGTCATCGTGGCAGGAAGCATCCATGGGAGCATCCGGGCAGACATAGTGAAGGACAAAGAACTGAGAGTTCTACATCTTGACCCCAGTACAGGCAGAAGGAGACCGTCTTCTGCAAAGGATGTCATTCCACATTGGATGGAGCCTGAACATAGGAGATCTCCAAAGCCCACTCCCACTGTGACACACTTCCTCCAACAAGGCCACACCTCCTAATAGTAGCACTTCCCATGGGTCAAGCATATTCAAATCACCACAGAATTTATGGTTTAAGGTTAGGTTTTATATTATGGATGGAGAAGGTTGGGGTTAGGCTCATGTCTAGAGTTATGTTTCATGTCAGGTGTATGGTTAGTGCTAGGGTAACAAAATGTTTACGGGTTAGGCTAGAGGTAGGGTTTTGGCTTAGGGCTACTGATATGGCTATGATTATGGTTAAGGTTAGGGCTAGAAAAATGTTAGAATATTTTTCCTAGGATAAGTGTTATAACTAGACTCAGGGCTAGCTTTAATTTGTAGCTAGGTTTTGGTTAAATCATGAGAGCTATGTTTAATACTAGAATTAAAGTTCAGGTCAGAGTTACGACTGGCTTAGGATTATACATACACAGTGTTGGTTAGGGTTTGAGCTAGGGGAAGACTTTTGTATAGGTCTTGTTATATGATTATGATTGAGATTAATGGTATGGTTAGGGTCAAATTAGAGACGGGTTTAGGAATTGAGCCTTGTTCCGGACCAGTTAAGGTTAGAATGGTCCTAGTGATAGGGTTAGGCCCACATTTGGGTTTTCTTTTTATCAGCTTTAGGTTTTGGGAGATGGGGTTCCATCTCTGTGGGACAAATTTTAATTCCCATCTAGGGTCAGGCTTAGGATTAGTCCTAAGGTTAGAATTGTAGTTGAGAATACGGTGAGGGTTAATTCTAGGGTTGGGCTTATATTTAGGGATTGGTGCTTACTTAGGGATTTTTGTTTGTTTGTTTATTTGTTTGTTTGTTTTGTTTTTCGAGACAGGGTTTCTCTGTGTAGTCCTGGCTGTCCTGGAACTCACTCTGTGGACCAGGCTGGCCTCGAACTCAGAAATCTGCCTGCCTCTGCCTCCCAAGTGCTGGGATTAAAGGCATGCTTACAGTTAACCTTCAGTCATGAATCTGTGCTAGGGGGTCAGAACTAGTTTTTTAAATAAGTCTAGAGATAGATAAAGGTTATAGTTATGCATTTAATTAGTTTAGAGTCAGCTCTAGAGCTAGATGCTGTAGGAATCAAGTGAAATGGTTTCTGTAGAAGATTTCTTAAGAAGCCAGCCATGTTTCCTTGTGGCTTCTTGAGAGAAGTGTCAGTTGGGCAGTGGTGGCGCACACCTTTGATCCCAGCACTTGGGACGCAGAGGCAGGAGGATTTCTGAGTTCGAGGCCAGCCTGGTCTACAGAGTGAGTTCCAGGACAGCCAGGGCTATACAGAGAAACCCTGTCTCAAAACAAAACAAAACAAAACAAAAACAAAAACAAAAAACAAACAAACAAAATGAAGAGAAAGAGAGAGAGAGAGAGAGAGAGAGAGAGAGAGAGAGGGAGGGAGGGAGGGAGAGGGAGAGAAGTGTCAGGTGTTTTCTGGATGTATCTTTATTCATAACTGTGTTTTGAGTACTATGTCCTCCCTCTTTACCATGAATTTTTCACTAACAGTCTATCTGACTATCTTGACATCCCTGTAAGCCTTAAACTGAATTCCTTAGTTGTTACTTGATAAATAATTCAGGTGAGGTGGTGTTGGTTCACACCTTTAATCTCAGCACTCAGGAGACAGAGGCAGGTGGATCTCTGTGAGTTGGAAGCTGGCCTGGTCTACACAGTAGTTCTTAGATAGCCAGGGCTACAGAGAAACCCAGTCTTGAAAGACAAAACAAAACAAAAAAGATAAATAATGGAGAGAAAGTTCTATCAGCTTGTCCAAACAGTTTCTGATAGAAAACTCTTAACAGTTTCTGTAGGAATGAGTCATTATGAAATAAAATTGAAGCATATTCTTTTCTTTGAAAATGTACACAGGACATGTCTCTAAGAGTGACTGTGCTATAAGTAGTGACTCCTATCCCATTGCCATATACTGTTCACTCCAGAAGAAGAGGCCTATGGAACCAGTTCAGTAAGTTACATTAAGTCTTATAAATTACATTACATTAAGTTACGTTAAGTTACTAAAATAAACATAGAAGCAAAAGCCCTAACATTTGGACACAACAAATTTTGAGAAATTTAACTTTTTTTTTTTTTGGTTTTTCAAGACAGGGTTTCTCTGTAGTTCTGGCTGTCCTGGAACTCACTCTGTAGACCAGGCTGGCCTCGAACTCAGAAATCCGCCTGCCTCTGCCTCCCAAGTGCTGGGATTAAAGGCGTGCACTACCACTGCCCAGCAAAATTTAACTTTTAAAAAAGGATTTATTTATTTTATGTGCATTCATATTTTGACTGTAAGTATGTCTGTGTGAGGGCACCAATCCTTTGCAATCAGAGTTATAGACTGCTGTGAGCTGCCATGTGGGTGCTGGGAATTGAACGAAGGTCCTCTAGAAGAGCAGTCCATGCTCTTAGCTGCTGAGCCATCTCTCCAGCCTGTTTTGTGTGTGTGTGTGTGTGTGTGTGTGTGTGTGTGTGTGTGTGTCAGAGAGAGAGAGAGAGAGAGAGAGAGAGAGAGAGAGAGAGAGAGAGA
>JANHMN010000023.1:40870336-40899401 GCA_030674055.1 Rhabdomys pumilio | reverse complement strand
GTGCACATGTGCCTGTGTGTGTATGTGTGTGTGCAGGTGTACATGTGCCTGTGTGTGTGTGCAGGTACACGTGCCTATGTGTGTATGTGTGTGTGCAGGTGCACATGTGCCTGTGTGTGTGTGTGCAGCTGCACATGTGCCTGTGTGTGTGTATGTATGTGTGTGTGCAGGTACACATGTGCCTGTGTATGTGTGCAGCTTTACATATGCCTGTGTGTGTATGTATGTGTGTATGTGCAGGTGCACACGTGCCTGTGTGTGTATGTCTGTCTGCAAGTGTTGTCAAGGGCATTAGTCATTTGTGTGTTTCCTCAGGCACCATCCACCTTTTTTTTTTTTTTTTAAATGACTAATTACTCAGAGTGAGAGAGTACATGTGGGTGTGTTATGTGTCCCATAGCACCTGTGTGGACGTCAGAGACAACATGTGGGAATTGTACTCAGTTCTTCCTGGCTGTGCATCAAGCACACATGTACGCAAACAGCTTATGATCAGCCTTGTCCTGTAGCGTCTCTGTGTGTCAGCCTCCATGCATGTTTGGGCCAGTTCTGTGAAATAATTAGACCTATCTCCTGCAGGTTTTCTAGAGACCCCTGACTGATACCCTGTGGAATGAAATGGAAAGTCGGGTCAGTAGGTCAGGGTTTCAGTGCTTGCTCTGCTGCAGATCTGTGTGATCTGGGGGCAACTCTACCAACTGGCGGGCTCATTTTCCTACTTAGAGATAACGACAGTATCTAAATAATATCCCAGAGAAACAATCACTGCAATACTTGAAGTATGATTACACTCTTGGTTAAGTCCATCTTCCAAAGCCGGTTCCTGCATGACAATGAGGGCCAACACGTGTTTTTCTTTTCTTCTTTTTCTTAAAGACTTAGTTATTTTATGTATGCATGTACATGGTCGCTGTCTTCAGACACACCGGAAGAGGTCAATGGATCTCTTTACAGGTGGTTGTAAGCCACTATGTGATTGCTGGGAATTGAACTCAGGACCTCTGGAAGAGCAGCCAGTGCTCTTCTTAACCGCTGAGCCATCTCTCCAGCCCCCCAACAAGTGTTTTCCTTCTCATTTCCCCTCTAATGTGGCAATGTCCTCCTTGGGGAAATAAAGCATATCTGTTAGCATTTTATCCGTTACCTCTGACAGTGGCCTCTATCTCTTCCATGGCAGCCTCGCTTTGGGCATCTGCGAGTCTTTCATTGATTTCCATGATTTCCACAAGGAACTGACTGTCTGCTCTATCATCTGTCCCTTCAGTAATTTCTATTCCTTGGAGCTTAAGCTATTGGGGAAAAGGAAAAGGAGTTTGGTTAGGAAACACTCAGCGTTACGTAAATTCTGCTCGATTTCTTCAGAGAACATTGACACTCATGGGGGAAACGTTGAGTATCAGGTGAGATAGAGCCCAGAGCCTAGTACATACTAAATAAGCACTGTGCCACAGAGTCACATGTCGAGCCTGGGAAACCTGATCTGTCCTAGTAACAGTGAGTGTGGTATAGGATCTCACTCTGCTGCCTGCGGCTGGGCCCCGGATAGTCACACCCCTCCTCAGACGTTAAGTGAATGTTTGTAAATATTTGTAAAAGGATCCAGGTCTGGTGGTGTGGCTGCATCCTAAGTTACTCAGCCAAGGCAGGAAGATAACATGTCAAGTCCTGCCTGGGCAGCTGAATGACACCGGTTCTAAAAGTAATAAGGGAGCTGGGGATATAGTTGAGTGGATTCAGAACCTAGTACCATCAAAGCAAACACATGGAAGCAAGCAAACGAAAGAAAACCCAGTAATGATCAAGCAGGGGCCATAGTTCAGTTCAGAGCGCTTCCTTAGCATGAGGCATTGGGTTCAAAACCCAGTACTGAAGGAAAAAGAAAAAAGAAGGAGCTGGATGTGGCGTGAGGAAGCAAGAGAATTAGTAATCTGGAGCCAGCCTGGGCTACAACAGTGAGGTTTTTCTTTCAAAGGAAATACACACAAGCAAGATGGATTTACAAAGAACACTAAGAAAATTATTATACTTGTATAAAAACTTTTTCTTTCTTTCCACTCCTGTATTTTTTTTTTTTTTCTTTTGAGGTAAATATCATTAGCTTCCTAGACCAGGCCAGGTCTCATACAGAGGAGTCCCAGACAGATGGGTTGGGAAATCACCTTACAAGATAAAGTCCTCTGGTCAGGGGAGCCTGAAGAGTCTTATAGGCATCATTCACCAGGGTGGAATGCTTCTCCGAGAAGTGTTTTTCGGTCTGTTCATAGAAGTAAAAACAGTTTTATCATCACAAGAGCCAGTCAAGCTGCTGTGTGTTCCGTTATCTGGGAAGCCAGATAAAAGCTGGGAGGAAATGACATCCCTGGGGCCTGGCTGTCTAGAGGCAGGCTGCCACAGGGTGGAGCTAGTAGCCCAACTCTTTCCCAGAGCAACAGAGCCACCCACCCAGTTGTACACATACAAGCGGAATATTGGGGGGTGTGGGGGGTGTTCAGTAAATACCTGAGACTTTTGGCTGAAGAAATCTGGGTGGACAAGACGCTGCAGTTGCTGGTACCTGTGCTGAAGTTTCGTGACGTCAACCCTGAAGGATCGGTTGCTGGAAGGACCCCAGATGTTATTCATGCAACAAAACAGTACTCATAGTTATTTACTAGGGTCTGGTTCTGCTCTTGGGGAGGATGTAATAAATACGTAAACAAAGGTTATTTTTTAAGGTGTGGTAGCTATAACGAAAGAAAACAGGACGGGTTTGGAAGAGGTAGTATAGGTATGACATTAGAGAGGAGACCCGGATGAGCAAAGATCAGAAAGGCACATGAATGGAGAGACACTGAACTAACTGGACGGTTGATAGCTTGACACATTAAGGGAGATTAGTGTAATGCATTGTAAACTCTCAGTGATTGAGGGTCTCAGGCAGGTTGGGCAAGGATTTTAGAACCAAGCCACTCCCTCCCCTCCTTCCCATTGTCTGACCCCTTTTTATTTATTTATTTATTTATTTATTTATTTATTTTTTGAGACACTTTCTTAACTAAGGTACCCAAGTTGACTTTGAAGCCACTTTATGTACAGCCCAGGCATGCCTGGATTTGCAATAAATCCATTTTAGCCTTCCTTATACCTGGGATTACAGGTCTGTCACCAGTCTAGAGCCTTGGGATTACAAAATGCGTGTGTGTGTGTGTGTGTGTGTGTGTGTGTGAGAGAGAGAGAGAGAGAGAGAGATCTTGTGGGTCCCAGGCTGGCACCAAACTTGCTATGTAGTCAAGTTTACCAGCTTTAAAAAAAAAGATACTGGGTGTTGCCCAATCATCTATGGCTGAAAATTTTGATCCTCCTTCTTCAGCTTCCCGAGTAGTTGGAATTATAGGTAGAGACTATTATGGGGCCATTAATAACTAGAAGCAGGTCTTTTTTAAGCCCTTTGCTAATGCAAGGACGGTTGTATCACCATGATAAAGTGAGGATTCAGCACTCCTTTCTTCTCAGGGAGTGAGTGATTCAGACTGAGTCTGTGTAGTCTGCTACTGTGCAGTCCAGACTATGGGGTGTAAACTGGACTCTGTATCTTTTTGCTTTTGGCTGGAGGTTGGGATCACAGATGTGCACAGCAGGCCCTCCCATTTTACTTTAATCTTTAGTTCAGGGGGAGGGGCTGGAGAGATGGCTCAGTGGTTAAGAGCACTGACTACCCAAACCTAGAGGCCCTGAGTTCAATTCTCAGCAACCACGTGGTAGTTCACAACCATCTGTAATGGGATCCAATGCCCTCTGTGGTATGTCAGAAGACACCTACAGTGTACTGTACTTCTATACATAAAACAAATAAAATCTTAAAACAAAAACAAAAACACACCAAACACTTCTTGATCTCTCTTCCTTAAAATCTTCAGCCTGAATTAAATTTTTGTTTTTCCTGAGACAAGGTCTCACTGCTTAGCCTATGTTGGGCTCCCACTTGTGACATTTCTCCTTCAGCCTCCTGAATACTAGGATTCCAGACATAGGCTACACTTGGTTTATTTTGTTCTTAATTGCTTTTGGTTTTTGAGACTTAAGTCTCATGAAGCCCAGAGTTTCATCGAACTTGCCATATATTGCTCAGCTGTCCTGAGTGCTGGACTCACAGGTACAACACCAACACCTGGCTTGTTTTGTTTTAATTTTCTCAGTTAAATAAATAATTTGAGATGAGATGTTCCGTATTTTTGTGGTTTGCCTCCAACTGGGGAATCTTCCTACCTTAGTCTAGCATGCTTTTAATCTCAGCATTTGGGAGGCAGAGGGGTTGAATGTTTGAGTTCCAGGCCAGGCAGGACCACAAGGTGAGGCTAAGTTTTTTTTTTTGTTTGTTTGTTTTGTTTTGTTTTTTTAAACCCTCCCCCTTTCTGCTCCTTTAAGTTTAGCCAATGGACTTCCCTTTTCCAGAAGTCCCACCCCTCAAACCTCCCTATACAGTAAACTCATCCCTATTTGTTTGTTGTCTGTGTTTAATAACAAGGCCCTTGTAGCAGAGGCTAGTCTTGGACTCAAGATCACAGGCACCTGCAACTTCATTCCTGTTTAACCCTCACCTCCACCCTTATCTTCTCTCCAGTCTGTAACTTTATTATTTCCTTTCTCTCTCAGGAAAACTCTTAAAATCTCACTAGGTACTACATTATACCTATGACCTATATACTTATCCATCTTTTTAGTTGTTTTGAATCAGTCTCGGCAAATTGCCTAAGCTGACTTGAACTGTGGTTCTGCCTCAGTTCCGTCAGCTGGCTGGAAATCACAGGCCCGCAGACGCCGCCTCAAGCCTCGATCGCTAGGGTTAAGAAGCCCGAGTCTCCCTTCCGTTACAACGCGCCGCCCATACCAGTTCATGAGGCTGAAGTAGTCCCGAGTGGGGTCAGGAGGCTGCAGCGCGCGGCAGTGTGCGCAGAAGAACTCATCCCCACACCCGGATCCCCTCGCGCGGCCGCAGTTCCAGCACTGAGGCGCAACATTCTTCCCCACGGTGGCATTGCTGCTCAGCAGTCTCCTTCCCAGGAACCCTGCCAGCCGCACCTCCCACACGCACAGCAGGGCCGGGGCCCTGCAGCCCCACATCCGGACAACCGCCTGCTGGCCTAGGTCCCTAGACTGGAAAGGGAAGAAAGAGCGGCCCGCTGCTGATTGGATAGAGAGCCGAGGAGGCGGGACCAGTCGCGGGAAACCAAGACGCCGAGTCCCGTCCCGCAAGCTAAACTACAACTCCCAGCAAGCCTTGCGGCTAAGCGAGGCCGTCATCTTCGGTCTTTCTTATTGGTCCTCCGGGGAGGAAGGCGTTTTGATTGGCTGAGGGTGGAGTTTGTATCGGTAGGTTTAGCGCCACACCACTGGCTGCTGCTGTGCAGTGTTTGTAGCTCCTGGTGGTCTCACGCGGTGAGTCATAAGTGGGAATTTTTTTTTTTGAGTGTTTGAGAATTCGAATACCGTTCTCAGGCTTCTTGTGCAAATGGGCCCTCTGCAGCTTCCGCTTTGTTTATTTGTGCGAGCGAGGGGGCGCTGTGCATTGCCAGTTTTTATGCCCTGGGGCGGGGGGAAGTTCACTTTCCTTGTTACTTGCTAGTTGAAACAGGTCTGGGCACTTAGGAAGGCACAACGCTGGGTTGTTCAGTGCCAAAGCGAAGTAGTTTTCATAACGAACATTATAAATGTTCATGCTAGCCCCTAGATTGCTTTTTCCCAAATACCTGCTGAGAACTCAATCTTCGCTGCTAGGCTCTGCAGGAACTGAAGAGGGTACGTCAGCACACTCTGCATACGTGTGGGGTAGGATGGCAAGGAATGGATAGGAGACAACCAAGCCTTTCTCAGCTTCTGTACATGAAGGAAGATGGTGTAATGCTTTGTAAGTGGCCTCTGGAATTCTATTCATAATCCTGGGATTTTGCTGTGGTCACTTTTTTTTTTCTACTCACGAATGGGACTGCCTTTTTTTTTTTTGAGATGGTCATAATGTGCCTGTTCCTTTAAACTTCTTTATTTTTTTAAGAAAATCTTGTGTCCACGTCTGTGCAATGCGTACGGGGGCCAATAGAGGGCGCTGTATCTTCCAAGAGCTGGAATTACAGGTGTTTGTGATCTTCTGGATGTGGGTGCTGGAAACTGTTCTCTCTCTCTCTCTCTCTCTCTCTCTCTCCCTCTCTCTCTTCCCCTCCGTCTTTCTTTCCTTCTTTCTTTCTTTCTTTCTTTCTTTCTTTCTTTCTTCCTTTCTCCCTTTCTTCCTTTCTTTCTTCTTTTTTCATTGGTTTTTCGAGACAGGGTTTCTCTGTGTAGTCCTGGCTGTCCTGGAACTCACTCTGTAGACCAGGCTGGCTTCGAACTCAGAAATCCTCCTGCCTCTGCCTCCCAAGCGCTGGGATTAAAGGCTTGCGCCGCCACCACCCGGCAGGAACTGTACTGTTGACTGTCTTCATTTTGCATGTTTGACGATACTGGGGATGGGATCCAGTACTTTGCATCTGTTGGAGAAGTGATCAACCCTCTACCATTGAGTTATAGCCACATACCTAATTTTTGGGTAAAGATTTACTTTACCTTTAATTATGTTATCTGTGTGGGAATGTACACATGTGAGCTCTGGGGGTTGCAGAGGCCATGATCCACTTCAGATCCGCTGGAGTTGGAGTTACAGGCAGCCTTGAGCTGCCACACTTGGGTGCTGAGAACACACTGAACTTGGCTTCTGCAAGAATAGTATGTGCTCCTTCCTGCAGAGTCATCCTGCATCCATTGTTCACCCTCGAATCTTGTTCCTTGTTCCTTATTGTTGGACTCTTGTTTTCGAGGTCGGATATGAAGAGCCATCAGTCCCATGGCAGCACCTCCTCGAAGGCGCATGACAGTGCTTCCTGTTCACAGTCCCAAGGTGGCTCCAGCCAGTCCCAAGGCACCCTCTCTCAGCTGAACGACCTCTCACAGTATCAGGGTGCATCCAGTTCCTCTACCAGCACAGTGCCTTCCTCCAGTCAATCCTCACACTCCAGCTCTGGGACAGTGAGCTCCTTAGAGACGGTGTCTACTCAGGAACTCTGTTCTATTCCTGAGGACCAAGAGCCTGAAGATCCTGGTCCTGCCCCTTGGGCTCGGCTATGGGCTCTTCAGGATGGATTCTCCAATCTAGGTAAGGAACTTTGTTATATAATATAGTGTGTTGTACAGAGAAACAGGGAAGGTGGTTAGGTTATTGCAGCAGGAATCTCAGGGCCCCTGTAACCGGCCGTGGTGGAGTGTGTCTCCTCCTGGTGTCTTCTTTATACTGAGGATCAGATGGGCCCTATGCATGTTAGAGAGCTCTTACATTGAGCTACATCCAAGGTCCTAGCCCTGGCTACCTTATTTTTATTTTCAAGTAGAATTTCATAGGCTGGCCTCCAGTTTTTCTTTTCTTTTTCTTCAGAAGAAAAGGTTTTATGTAGCCTGGGTTAGCCTTGAATTCGCTATGTAGCTCAGCCTGGCTGTGAACTCTTGATCTTCCTGCCTCTACTTCCCAAGTGCTGGGTTTATAGGCACACATTACCAGGCTTTACTCATTTGTTTTTTGAGACAAGGAATTCTGCAGCCCAGGTAGGCTTGGAACTCACAAAGTAGTCCCTTGGGGCCTTGAACTTGCATTGATCTTGTCTCAGTTGGAATTACACATACCAACCATACAAAATGGTTCAAATTTATTCATTTGAATGTGGACATTCAGCTCATCCTGAGCTAGTTTTCAAAGATACTTGGTTTTTTGTTTTTTGGTTTTTTTTTTTGGGTTTTTCAAGACAGGGTTTCTCTGTGTAATCTTGGCTGTCCTGGAACTGACTCTGTAGACCAGGCTGGCCTCGAACTCAGAAATCCGCCTGCCTCTGCCTCCCAAGTGCTGGGATCAAAGGCGTACACCACCACTGCCCAGCTCAAAGATACTTGTATTAGTCGGGGTTCTCTAGAGGAACAGAACTGATAAAATGAATATGTATGTGTGTGTGTATATATGTATGTACTTACGTGTGTATGTGTGTATATATGGGGGCTAATCAGGGTGGCTTACATGTGGTTGTCCAGTTAATCCAACAATGACTTCCCATGGGCGGTCTAAGGATTCAGTAGTTCTTAAGTCCACAAGGCAGGACGTCTTAGCTGGTCTTCAGTACACATTAGAATCTTGTAGAGGTAGGCTCTAATGGCAGTGAAGGCATGAGCTTGCCAGTAAGAGCGAGATCAAGATAGCAAAGAGAGAGCAAGCTTCATTCTTTCATGTCTTTAAATAGGCTGCCAGCAGAAGGTGCGGTCCAGCTTAAAGGTGGATCTTCCCACCTGAAAACATCTGGATTAGCCCAGATGTGGTAGTTCCAGAAAACAGAGGCAAAGTGAGCTCTGAGATTGAGGGTAGCCTGGGAGTTCCAGGATTGCCAGGACTTCAGAGAAAAACTCTGTCTCAAAACAAAACAAAACTCCAAACTAGGGGACAGGATCTATTAAATTGGTTTATACAATATGGTCTGGATCATCCCTTAATAGTTCTCTTCTTGATGGAGAGACTTAAAACCTATTAGCTGCTCAGTGCACTAGAGAGCTGCTGGTCTTCTCTCTGCACTGGAAATAAGCAGAGGACGGTAGCAGAAATAATGGCTTAGATGCACTTACCAGCAAGAAGTGGGGGCAGGCCGGGCAGTGGTGGCACACGCCTTTAATCCCAGCACTTGGGAGGCAGAGGCAGGCGGATCTCTGAGTTCGAGGCCAGCCTGGTCTACAGAGTGAGTTCCAGGACAGCCAGGGATACACAGAGAAACCCGTTTGTGCCACCACCAACCTGCCTGGAGCTACACTGTTGAATAACACCTGACCTCTTGGACTTTGTGTTCTAAAGGGGAAAATCAGGAAGATGGTTTACAGAGAAGTATACTAAGGGGTCATCTTTGTAGAGTAACTGAGCAGGACTTTATTGTGATAATCAGTGAGGTAGTGAGAAGTGGAAGATTTAAGTCCAAACTCAGCTTTGGCTTATATTCGAATCTAAACTCAAAGGGAGAGAGGAGATGAGTTTCATGTAGTTTGAAGTATTGTGTGACAGTATTCCTGGGGAAAAGTGAACAGATGTCTGCTCACCCCAGGTAGGGAGCTGTGATGGTTTGTATATGTTCTAGTCACACTATTAAAAGGTGTGGCCCTGTTGGAGCAGGTGTGGCCCTGTTGGAGTAGGTGTGGCCTTGGTGGAGTGGGTGTGGCCCTGTTGGAGTGGGTGTGGCCCTGTTGGAGTAGGTGTGGCCCTGTTGGAGTAGATGTGGCCCTGTTGGAGTAGGTGTGGCCCTGTTGGAGTAGATGTGACCTTGTTGGAGTAGGTGTGGCCTTGTTGGAGTGGGTGTGGCCTTGTTGAGGTAGGTGTGTCACTATGTGCATAAGCTTTATGACCCTCATTTTAGCTGCCTGGAAGCTAGTCTTCTAGTAGCCTTCAGATGAAGATGTAGAACTCTCAGCTCCTCCTGCACCATGCCTGCCTGGACACTGCCATGTTCCTGCCTTGATGATAATGGACTGAACCTCTGAACCTGTAAGCCATCCCCAATTAAATGTTGTCCTTAAAAGAGTTGCCTTGGGCACTGGAGAGATGGCTCAATGATTAAAGAGCACTGACTGCTCTTCCAGAGGTCTTGAGTTCAGTTCCCAGCAACCACATGGTGGCTCACAACCATCTGCAATGGGGTCTGATGCCTTCTTCTGGTGTGTCTGAAGAGAGCAATGGTATACTCATATACATAAAATAAATAAATCTTTAAAAAAAAAAAGAGTTGCCTTGGTCATGGTGTCTGTTCACAACAGTACAACCTTAACTAAGACAGAACAGAGTATACATAGCACTGAAGTCCACTTGGTGAGCCCATGAACTCCACTGGGGTTACTTATGCTGCACAGCCTGTAGACCACTCACCAGGCTGGAGATTCCCCTATCCTGATGGCTTAGGTGGTTTGAGCCTCATCCAGGCAAGCTGGTCTAGGCTGGTCTCTGCTTCTTGCAAGTGGTGTGGCTAGTCTGAGTGTCTTCTTTGCTACTTGTCTAAGTAACTTGAGGCAGTCTTTTTTGCTTATGTACTCCTGGAGAGGGTGGGCTTAGTGAATCTGGTCAAAAGCTATTTTCAGTTGTATTTTTTGTCTTAAGGCACCTGCCTTAAAGGATGGAGTCATTGCATTTCCCCTTTAGAACAAGCTATTGTTTCACCACATATATATATATATATATATATATATATATATATATATGTATGTATGTGTATGTGTATGTATGTGTATGTGTATATATGTATGTATGTATGGTGAATGTGTGTGTGTGTGTGTGTGTATATATATATATATATATATATATATATATATATATATATCCTTTCTAAAAATTTCCTCTTGCTTCACCTCCCTTTTCTTTTCATATCTTAAAGCGTTTTCCTCCAAGATAGAAGGTTTTAAGCTTTGCAAAAACGGCTACACTATAGGAATATGGTGTGCCTGGCTTGTTTGGGCAGTGAAATCAAGACCAGTGGGACTGCGGGTAGTTACCAAGGGAGAGGCGTCATGGAGGCAAGTGCCTAGGCCTGAGCACCGGTAGGATGTGAAGAAGATTGTAGATTTTGTACTGAACATAGTGGGAAACCTCAGGAACATAATGTGCAGGTAACTAAATATTTTTCAAAATCATTACAAAAAAAAAGAAGAAGTTCTTTGGTTTTTTAAGACGGGATTTTTTTCTGTGTAGCCTTGGCTGTCTTGGAACTCACTTCACTCTGTAGACCAGGCTGGCTGCGAACTCAGAGATCCTCCTGGTTCTGCTTCCTGAGTGCTGGGATTCAAGGAGTCTCAATGGCTGCTCATCATTTCTTGGTTATGTATGAACCATCAATTATTTAACCCAGTGTTACAGCCTGATGTAGTGACACATGCCTGTATTCTTGGCACTTGGGAGGCTGAGGCAGGGGTATCAGGAATTTGTGGCCAGCCTCAACAACATAGCAAGTTCAAGTCCAGCTGGGTTACATGAGACTCTCCCTCAAAGAATAAGTGAATATAGCTGGGATGTAGCTCAGTAGAGCATTTGCCTAGTGTGCACAAAGCTCTGGGTTTTATGTCGAGCACCACATAAATTGGGAAGGGTTGGCACTTGACTGCAAACCTAGTGTCAGGAAAGTTGAGGCAAAAGGATTAGAAGCTGACTGTCATTCTTGTCTACACAGAGAATTAGAAGCCACCCTGGAGGGTATGAGACCCTGCTTCAAATACCAGGGTCAAATAACATACCAAAAAGCTTAAAACAAAACAAAACTAAGCCATTATTGTGTAATTGTTCCCCCGCTTCTGTATTCCCCACTGAGCCCAAGGTCTTGAATTCGCTGACTTTGCAGTGTGCACTGATTTATACCCCCAGCCAGTGTCCCCCAGTTTCTAATACAAAATTTTGATATTGAACCTATACTTTTGATTGTCTTTTTTTTTTTTTTAAGATTTGAGTACACTATACTGTTGCTGTTCTCAGACACACCAGAAGAGGGCATCAGATCCCATTACAGATGGTTGTGAACCACCATATGGTTGCTGGGAATTGAACTCAGGACCTCTGGAAGGGCTGTCAGTGCTCTTAACAACTGAGCCATCTCTCCAGCCCTTGATTGTCTTCTTACACACTGCTGTTTTGACATTGTCTTTCTTGTAGGCAAGTCTCTTGAGCTTGTCCTGCTGGGCTCACATGTGCACCACTCCACAGGATCAGTCCCTTCTTCCAGTTAACACTTTGACACATTCTCTGCTATGTGTTTGTGTATTAACAGACTGTGTGAACGACAACTACTGGTTTGGGAGGGATAAAAGCTGCGAATATTGCTTTGATGGACCACTGTTGAGAAGGACGGACAAGTACCGGACTTACAGCAAGAAGCACTTTCGCATCTTCAGGGTAGGTAATGGTTGCTTCTCTCTTCAGAGACCTGGTGATCTAGTCGTTGCTATGGGGTGTCTTGTGCTATTATCTTCTGCTGTCAAAACTTGGAAATGAAATGTTCTCTGTTTTAGGAAATGGGCCCTAAAAATTCTTACATCGTATACATAGAGGATCACAGTGGAAATGGAACGTTTGTAAATACCGAGCTTATCGGGAAAGGCAAACGCTGTCCTCTGAGTAACAACTCTGAAATCGCACTTTCTCTATGTAGAAATAAAGGTAATGTTATTATCTCATGGTTAATGAGCTCTTCTTAGCTTCCTCTGTAAAGGGAAATTTTTGTGTCTCTATAGATTATGCTTTAAATCAGTCAAACTCAGTAAGTCAGCATTCAATAGCTTTCAAGAGTTGACTCCATTGCCTGAGTTGTGGGTGTTTTGTTTGTTTTTGTTTTTGAGACAAGGTCTTACTACATGGCTGTCCTAGAATTCCCTATGTAGACCAGGGTGGTTTGGAACCCTGCCTGCCTCTGCCTTCTGAGTGCTGTGTACCTACTTTGTGTGTGTGTGTGTGTGTGTGTGTGGTTTATGTGTTTGTGCATTCGTGTAGGTGTGGAGGTCAGCGGGTAAGGCGTCATACTCCCATTTCCACCTTGTCTGTTTACATTTATTAATTGTGTGTGTGTGTGTGTGTGTGTGTGTGTGTGTGTGAGTGTGTGTGACAGACAGACAGACAGACAGACAGTCAGACAGACATAGAATGAGAGTGAGAGGGACAGACATAGAATGAGAGTGTGAGAGAGACAGACGGAATGAGAGAGAGAGAGAGATTTGTGTCTGCATGTGTAGACTTACATATTACAATATGCCTGTAGGGGTCAGAGAACAACTCCACTGTGGGTTCTGAGGACCAAACTCAAGTCATTAGGCATACACAGCACGCCATTTTTAACCTACCGAAGTATCTTATTGCCCCCTCCCCACCCCCGATTAAAAAATAATTCATTTTGTATTATACGATTAATGTAATTCTGTACCTAACATTCTGTGTGTAGTTAAACTTGAGAACTGTTTTTTTTTAATCGTGAATTAACGAGCCCATTTCTGTCCTTTCCCCCTCAGTTTTTGTATTTTTTGATCTGACTGTAGATGATCAGACAGTTTATCCTAAGGAATTAAGAGACGAATACATCATGTCAAAAACTCTTGGAAGGTAAAATTTTTTTCTTCATATAATAAACTAAAACTCATTTTTTTTTCCTGTGTATTCTCATGAGTTAGTTTTTTTTTATACCTGATTTTATAGTATTATTATTTATAGCTGTTAAACTTTGTGATACATGTACTACTTATTTATTTGATAATGGATCGGTTGTTTAAATAAACGTTTTTCCCTTATAGATTTTAGTGCTGGGATTAGCTTGTGCCACCAGGCTTGGCTTCTCTGGTAACTATTTGTGTGTGTGTGTGTGTGATCTATGTGCTTGTCTGTGTGAGGATGATTGTGTAGAGTTGAGTTCTGGGAACAGTATCGGTGTCTTTTTCAGTGACTTTGCACCTTGTATTTGTAGCTCACTGAACCTGGAGCTTTCTGACTCGGCTTCCCTTGCTGCATAGCAAGCCCTAGAATGTCCCCGTCTTCACCATACCAATACTGAGATAGAGACAAGCTTTTAAGGCCGGTACTGAGTATCCGAACTCAGCTCCTTATGCTTGTGTAGCAGACGTTTTATAGGCCAAGATATCTTCCCAGCTATATTTTATTTTAATTAACTAAGTAATTTTCAACATACAGTTTTATTTTATTGCCCTAACTGGCCTGGAACCCACAGAGATTCTCCTGCTTCTGCCTCCCAAGTGCTTGGATTAAGATGGTTACCACCGTGCCTGGCTGGTTTGTTTCCTCATGCAGCTTACACTGGACTCAACCTCACTATGCAATTGAGGGTGATCTTGAACTCCTGATACTCTTGCCTCTACCTCCCCAGACGGGATTCCCAGCCTGCCTCACCCTGCCTAGCTAGTGATGACTTTTGAAAAGCAGCTTTTAATGACCTATGATTCACCATGTGTCTATGTGTGTGGGCGCACTCGTGCCTCAGTGAGTATGTGGAGGCTGGAGGACAGCGTTCAGGGTCAGGGCTCTCCTATGTGGATTGAATTCAGGTCATCATGCTTGATGGTAGATGTCATTGTGTGCTGAGTAATTGTGCTTGCATTGCTTTGTGTGTCTAGTGCTTAGTAATGCTAGTTTTCAAATCCGGGATTTGTGCTAGACTACCGAGCCTTATCCCTAATTAGTTACGTTTTTGGCTTTTTTTTTTTTTGAGACAGGGACTTCATAGCTTATACTGGCATGAACTCACAGTGTAGCCCACGCTGACCTCAAACTCTTGGGCAGTTCTTCTGTTTACTCCTGAGGGCTACAGGCATTAGCTACTATATCCAGTGTATTTCTTGTTAATTAAAATTTTTTGTTTTTGTTTTTGTTTTTTGTTTGTTTTTCGAGACAGGGTTTCTCTGTGTAGCCCTGGCTGTCCTGGAACTCACTCTGTAGACCAGGCTGTCCTTGAACTAAGAAATCCGCCTGCCTTTGCCTGGGATTAAAGGCGTGTGCCACCACCGCCCGGCAATTAAAAATTATTTAATTACTTCTGTGTGTGTGTGTGTGTGTGTGTGTGTGTGTGTGTATGAAGAGCATGTATGATTGTATGTGCTGTATGTGTAAAGTGTGTGATTATATGTGCTGTGTGTATGAAGTGTGTGTGATTGTATCTGGTGTGTGTATGAAGTGTCTGTGATTGTATGTGCTGTGTATATGAAGAGTGTGTGTGTCTGTGTGTGAGATGCGTGCGATGTGTATACCGTGGTGTGTACGTGGAGCTCAGAGGAAGGGCTTCAGGAGCTTTCTCCTTCTACCATAGATTCTAGAGATTGAATTCAGGTCATCAGGCTTGTTCGTGTCCTGACTTGCTTTCTGTTGCTGTGATAAGCATCACCATCGAAACCAGGAAAGGACTTATCCGGCTTACACATCCTGATCACAGTCCATCACTGAGTGAAGCCAAGGCAGGAACTCAATCAGGGCAGGAACCTAGAGACAGGAACGGAAGCAGAGACAGTGGGGGAGTACTGCTTTCTAGTCTGCTTCCCAGTGGCTTGCTGAGCCTGCTTCCTTCTGTAATCCAGGACCACCTGCATCATTCATTAATCAAGAGATGCCCCACAGACTTAGGTAAAAGCCAATGCGATGGGGACTTTTTTTTTCTATTGTGGTTCTGTCTTCCTAGATAATTGTAGCTTGTGTTAAGTTGGCAAAAACAAAACAAAACAAAAAACCAAAGCAAACAAAGCAAATAACCAACCCCCCCCCCCCAAAAAAAAACCAAACCAAACCAACAACAGCAAAAACCCAGTACAATTGATTCCTCATCAACTTGACATACAAATACCACTATCATAACCTTTCCTTCCTTGTTTGTCCCTAAGATGTCATATTAATACTGATGTGATGGGCTGGGAGTGGTGATGTACGCCTTTAATCCCAGCACTTGGGAGGCAGAGGCAGGCGGATTTCTGAGTTCGAGGCCAGCCTGGTCCACATAGTGAGTTCCAGGACAGCCAGGACTATGTAGAGAGACCCTGTCTCAAAAGAAAAACCAAACCAAACAAACAAAATCCCCAAATAACAACAACAATAACAACAGAAAACAAACAAAAATTAGTGTCACAGTGTGAAACACAGTCCTTTTATTTTCCCCCCCCAAGTCCCACAGTTGTTTGAAAAGATAATTTGAAACTAGAGAATGACTTAGCAAGAACACTGGTTGTTCTTTAAGAGGACCCAAGTTTGATAACAGGTATCTGCATGATGGCTCATAACTGCCTATAATTCTATTCCAGGAGATCTGATACCTTCTTCTAGTCTCTGGGGTACTTACTGCACACAGATAGGTAGAAAAAGCAGCCAAAAAAAAAAAAAATTCTCATTAATATAAAAGTTCAATTCTCAAAAATAATCAAAGTATCAAAGTGTCTTAACTGTGTTCCTGGTTTTTTTTTTTTCTTTAATTACTTTAAGAAAGAACCAGGGTTACGATCAGATCAAGGCAAAAAGCAAATTGTAACAGTCTGAGGGGTTCAGTGGCCAAGGTCTGGGTCCCACTCCTGATCTTTTGGACTAAGAAGCCATGAACAGCTTCACTTCTCCCCCGCTACCCCCACCCCCTACCCCTGCACAGCACACACAGCTTGTCTTGGAGTCGCAGGCTGGCGCCACTTCACCCTGCTGCCTTCCTCCGTGATCACCCAACCATCTGGACATTGGCATTATAGGCCCTCCGTCTGCAGCTGAGCTTGTATCTTTGTGAGTGACCTCCTGGCTTCTCTTCAGGATGCTGCAACCCTGCCACGAGGTGCCAAGCCACGACCCCTTCGTGCCTTCAAAATGAGTATGTTTTTAGATTGATTGATTTTGTATACAGAGTGCTGCTGGCATGGGCACTTGCACATCGGAAGAGGGTTACATCCTGTTACAGATGGTTGTGATCCACCATGTGGGTGCAGGGAATTCAACTCAGGACCTTTAGAAGAGCAGTCAGAGTGCTCTTACTTTTAACATCTGAGCCATCTCTCCAAATTAGTATCTTGTGGGAGACTCTTTACACATTATGAAGTTTCAACTTGAGATGCAGCTTTGAATTCTTCCGGGACCACAGCTTTTGTGTGCTGGCCCAGAAGATCTCACCTTGATGAGGTTGGGCTCTTATTAATTAGAGCACATTTTTTAAGCCCTTGGTGACTAGCATTGATTATCTCAGCGCAAAGAAGGTTTCATTTCACAGATTCTTTTTGTTTCCTTGCTTTTTTGTTTTGTTTTTTGTTTGTTTGTTTTTTTGAGACATGGTTTCTCTGTGTATCCCCGGCTGTTCTGTAACTCACTTTGTAGAGCAGGCTGGCTTTGAACTCACAGAGATCTGCCTGCCCCACCCTCCAAGTCCTGTAATTAAAGGCATGCATCACTTTATCCAACCTCACTTTCATAGAATTTTTTTTTTTTACGATTTATTTATTTATTATGTATAAAGCATTCTGCCTGCATGCATGCCTGCAGGCCAGGAGAGGGCATCAGATCCCATTACAGATGGTTGTGAGCCACCATGTGGTTGCTGGGAATTGAACTCAGGACCTCTGGGAGAGCAGTCAGTGCTCTTAACCTCTGAGCCATCTCTCCAGGCTTTACAGAGTCTTAATTGAAAATATCACACAAATGACTATAATAAGGTCTCTAAGGGACTCTGAAATCTCCCTCTGAAACTCCACAGGCCAGGCCTGTTATTTGCATTCCTCTCAGCATTGTCTGCATCAGTCTCTGAGTACCCAATAGCTTTTCCAGCCCAAAGTCCTATAATCCTCCAAAACAGCCTGGCTGCATCCATCCATGTGTCCTCCACTCTTGGTATGAGGACTGAACTACTTTGCTTCCTGTTGCTGTGATAAACACTGACCAAAAGCAACTTGGAGAGGGCAGAATGTATTTGGCTTTTATTGTTGTAATTATGGTCCACCCTCGAGGGAAGCCAACTCAGGAGTTCAAGCAGAGCAACCATGGAGGAGCACCGCTTTCTGCCTCAGTCTCTGTGACTTGATTGGTCTGCTTTCTTACACTCTAGGGACAGACAGTACTGCACAGACTGGACTGGGCTATCCCATATTAGTCAAGAAAATGCCCCACAGACTTGTCTAACGGATACTATAATGGAGGCGGTTTTTTCAAGTGAGATTTCCTTTTTTAGCAAATGATCCTCACTATTGAGCCAAGTTGACAAACAACAACAACAACAAAAACCCTAATCAGAATATGGGGCAGTCACTTCTATATGCTGGGCTATCTTGTCAGCCCCTGCCCTTCTGAAGTAGGAGTGCATTATAGTGTAAAATGTTTAGTTCAATCCCTAACAGGGAAAGACTGCTGGGGAAAATGGGGCATACTTGGAATTGAAGAACTTAAAAAAATTTAGCAGGAGAATCAGGAGTTCAACATGTTCTTGGTATAATAGTCATTTGAGGATAGCCTGAGCTATGTAAGGCTTTTGTCTCAAAGGTGAGGGGTGAAGGGATAAATAGCCAGCGAGAGGTTGTAGTGGGATGTTCCAGCTCCTAGAGAAGGTAGGACCAAATCAACACATGGGGTCCAGTCTCAGGAAAGTAATAAGGACATACTGGCAATTGCTATAACATAGAAGAGCTTTGAAAACATTAAGCTAAGCGAAAGAAGAATGATTTCATTGATAGGAAATATCAGGTAATTTTTAAGAAAACCATTTCGTGATTGCTAGAGGCAAGGGTATAATGGTGTTTTCCCTAATCGGAACTGGATGGTAGCAGTTGCACAACATTGGGTATGTACCGACTATGACGCAGTCCTACACTTGAAAATCATTATCGTGGTACATTTAATGTTACCTATACTCAACACAATCAGAAAGATGTGAAACCTTTTTTATACTCTCTCAAAACCCGGTCATTAGCATAGCTCATGGCAGACAGGTCGTGTATGGCTCGTACTGCGGTAGTCACTGGTAGGATGGGTCTTAATTTTGCAGAACAGATTTACTGTGGGTAAGAGTGGTCTGTATAACATTCTGTGTGGTGCTCCTCTGCCATTGGTGGTCCTCAGTGAGTCAGAAATCGTTGAAAGAAGCTGCTGAGTGATGAGTAATTAATTATATAGCACTTCCACATGTAGTATAGGGTGAGACTCACGCTTCCAGCTGTGTATGCAGATCATTTGTGGGTAATTGTTTCGGTTTTTGCCTGTTTTTGTTTTTGTTTCCTTAGCTAGGGTTTCTCTGTGTATATCCCTGGCTGTCCTGGAACTTACTCTTGTAGACCTGGCCTTGAATCCAGAGAGCCTCCTGCTGGGATTAAAGGCATGTGACACCACCGCCTCGGCGTGTTTTATCCTTTTAATTCCAGGCCTGGATGGCCTTGGCTTTGGTTTGCTGCTGTCCTTCTGTCTCTACCTTCTCAGCTCTTAAGTTACAGTTGTGTGTTACTCCCAGCATGGGTACTCACTTTTGACCAGGAAGATATTTCTCTGACCTCTAGAGAAAGTAAATTTTCTTTTTTTCTTAGTGTTTTTGTGGGACTTTCACAATCAAGGGCTCTGATTAGACTGAAGTCACTCAGTGTTGCTGGGTGCTTACCGTCTGTCTCCATTGTGCTCTTGGCCGTTTCCTCTGGTGAGGTTTCAATGTATCCTTTGAGCATAGAGACAATGAAAAAAATGTTACATGGACAATACTTAATTTCTTCTGTGTACAGATATGTGTGTACATGCAGCAGTACGTACCCATGTGTGTGTGTGTGTGTGTGTGTGTGTGTGCATACTATTTGTGTGTACATGTGTGTGTGAGTGCCCGTGTGTGTGTATGTGTGTGTATATGTATCTGTGCATGCTACATGTGTGTGTATGTGTGTGTGAAAGTATAAGAGTTCATGTGCCAAAGAATTTGTGTGGAGCTCAGAAGACAGCCTTGAGTGTTGGTCTCATCCTTCTACCTTGAGACCGGGTCTCTGTTTTCTGCTGTGCACGCGTGGCAGGCTGTCCTGCACGCTTCTGGAGGAGTTTGTTTCTGCCTCCAGTCTTGCTGTATGTTGCCTGGTTTACATGGGTTCTGGGTGTTGGAAGTCCGAGTCTGCACTTGCATGACAAGCACCTGAACAGCCTCCGCAGCCCCTTCTTTAATTTCTCACTGTCACGGCAGACTTGGACCTGGTATGTTTCATGATGAAGATCGTCCTGCAAAGTCACTGTCTGTGTATTTTTCCCCTTAGTGGTGCGTGTGGGGAGGTAAAGATGGCTTTTGAGAGGAAAACGTGTAAGAAAGTGGCCATAAAGATCATCAGCAAGCGGAGGTTTGCCCTTGGCTCCTCGAGAGAAGCTGTAAGTACCTGTGGTAGCAGCTGCCCGACTCTCACTTCCCTTAAGTAACTCCGGAGTACGCCTCAGTCTCAGGAAGCTTCAGTAGCTTAGATGTAGCGATTTTTGTCTGCCAAACAACACCGAACACTTTTAAGTGACTTTTAGTTAACTTAGAAACTTATTTATAATTTAGTTCTAGAGATAATTGGTTGTACATCATTCTGTGTGTAGTAACAGGCTTTTTTTCTTATTCTAAAGTAGCTATGAAGGGAGGGGGAGAGGTGGGTCTGATGGTGCCTGCCTTCAGCCTCTCTCATCTTGGCAGGGACACTGTGGTGTGTAGAGACAGATGAATTTACCAGTTTGGACAGCTCACCTTTCCGTTCTCGATGTGCACACCTCACAGAAACTGCTCCTGGGCATCCATGGGCTCCGTTACAGTGGCTTAACTGCAGCCTGTCCTCTTGAGCGTTGAATGAAATAACTCTTAGGGTATTGCGGCAAAACTGAAACTTGTTGGGAGTTAAGAGGTCTAGCGAGAAGGAAAAATGGTCGTAGGAAAGCTGGGTTTTTTTTTTTGTTTGTTTGTTTGTTTTTGTTTTGTTTTTCGAGACAAGGTTTCTCTGTGTAGTCCTGGCTGTCCTGGAACTCACTCTGTAGACCAGGCTGGCCTCGAACTCAGAAATCCGCCTGCCTCTGCCTCCCAAGTGCTGGGATTAAAGGTGTGCGCCACCACCGCCCTGTGGAAAGCTGGGTTTAATCCTGACCTAAGTGCTATGATCAATGTTTCTTTTGAAAACATTTGTTAAAGTGTAAAATGCTCAGTACCTACAGTGTAGCATTTTGACTCATTCTACAAATTATGGTGATAACTTTTTACTTCAAAGCCTTTTTTTTTTTTTTTTTTTTTTTTGAGATTATGACGACTCTCACATAGCTCAGACTGCCCTTGAAAGCCTCCTCTGAGGCGCTGGAATTGCAGGTGTGCGCTGCCACTCCTGACAGAGGCGGCCTGTTTATTTTCTCTCAGTTTGACGGTGCAGTGCCCCTGACTGCAGCTATGAACTTGAAAACAGTGAAGGAGAATGGCAACCTCTTTCCCTGCGCCCTGCTGACCCCATTTGCTCTGTAAGGGCTTGTGTGTTTTCCAAACAGTCAGTCAACTGCATTTGAGACACTTTGCCTGATATCCAGTTCTGAGGTGTCCACTACATATGTTCTGGATAATATCAGACAGATTTAAACAGATTCTCAAAGATATCTCTGGGAAGGAATGCCTCTAACTTCATCATAATTTATGCAGATAATTCTTTGCTTGGCTGTTGAGGTAACTTCAGATTCTTTGTCCTTTTAGGTGTTGTGGCAGTGGCTAGGAGTTAGTTATAGAAACGCATATCTATAAAACCCAGGGACTTGGGAATGACAGACCAGTACTCTTCCACTGAGATGACATTTTTAGGTCTCGGTTGCAGGGTTTTAGGATGTAAATTATTTTTATGTAGCAGCTGTCTATAACTTTTTCTGTAATCACATTTACCGACTGAGTGAAGTGGCCAACTGTATTGTTTTTTTGTTATTTTTTTCCGCATATAACCAGACAAAGTACAGCAAAAGCAGGGCCCAGGCACTTCTTCCTTTCTAGCCAGCTGTTTCTGGCTTTAACATTCTTCAAATTGTTTTCCTCAAGATAATTCTATTCTTACATGGCAGGAGGAATTTCCTGTCTGTGTTCGATTCGTTATAGATCTTTGACCTCACAGTTCTGGATTTGCTTCCCATTTAGGGGGGGGAAAAGGATATCTCCTAGGTTGTTGAAAACTTAGAACCAATTTCTATTTCTTAATTGTTCTCTTTCATTCATTGGACTCTGTATGACCTCTCAATGAACAGAAAGTCCTCACCCTACCCCTGCTCCTGCAACATAGTAACGAGTGTGAGAGCAGAAAGAAAATGTCTGGATTTAAACATTTTTAATCTGGGGGTGGGGGGTGGAGAGATGGTTCAGTGGTTAAGAGCACTGGCTGGTCCTCAAGATGACCGGTGTTCAATTCTTAGTGCCGCCATAGTGTCTCACAGCAGTGTGTGTAACCCTGGTTCCAGGGGACTGGACACCCCGACACAGACATACATGCAGGTGAGACACCAGTGTACATGAAAGTGAAAAAAGTAAACATTTTAAAAAAAATGTTGGCCGGGCGGTGGTAGCGCACGCCTTTAGTCCCAGCACTTGGGAGGCAGAGGCAGGCGGATTTCTGAGTTTGAGGCCAGCCTGGTCTACAGAGTGAGTTCCAGGACAGCCAAGGCTATACAGAGAAACCCTGTCTCGAAAAACCAAAAAAAAAAAAAAAAAAAAAATGTTGAATCTGGGTTTCTTGGCTAAAGTTCATTTTACATAACTATGTAGTCTTGTGTCCTCTGTATGAGCAGAGCCCGGTTTGTGACTCATTCATCCTAAATGAAGCTTAACTATAAATATATTTTTAAAATACTGGCCATTATGATTATTGTTACTAACGAACTCTAATGCTGTCCTGTTTACTTAAGGACACAGCTCGCAGTGTGGAAACTGAAATAGAAATTTTGAAGAAACTAAATCATGTAAGTATCGCGGTCACTTGTAGTAACTTGTCTCAAAATACGGGAAATGTACAAAGCGTTGCCGTAGGAGGCTAGTTTGTACTCCTTTGTATGTTTGCGAAAATACACATGGACCCGGCTCTTACTTACCACAGACCAGTTTTACTTTAAAGTTTTAAGAATACAGTCCTGTGTAAAAGGCTTCATGACTTCATGATTTAATACTCAGTATTTTTATTGAGAGCGTGACAAAAAGCTTATAAAGATTAGTTATATTTGCAAAGAAAATGAAAGTTTAATTGAGGTTTTATCTGAGATTTGGGTCCTTTTGAATAAATACCTTTTATTTGGAGTAATTCAGTTAAACCCATGGTGTCTGATAGGAAAGAAGACCATTGTTACGTCTGATTCATAGGCATGGGGAGCCGAGTTGGATATAAGTGGTCCTTACCTGTTTTGTAAGGATGACTTTATGTCTGTGAAAGTCATGGGGCTGTAGTGCACGGGTCTGATACTGGCTTCTCTGATTCTCTCAGTCTCTTCATAAGAACCATAATGCAGGCTCAGTATGTGCTGGAGTTAAACTTGACACACATCTTACCAGAGTAACTAAGGATTTCCTCTTCTCTCTTTGTTTTGTTTTGTTTTGTTTTTCAAGACAGGGTTTCTCTGTGTAGCCCTGACTGTCCTGGAACTCACTCTGTAGACCAGGCTGGCCTCGAGCTCAGAAATCCACCTGCCTCTGCCTCCCAAGTGCTGGGATTAAAGGCGTGCGCCACCACCGCCCGGCCCTCTTCTCTCTTTTAACCTTCAGTCAGAATTTCTTTTCTCTCTTCCACCTTCTCCCTTCCCTCTAAGAGCTAGAAGGTTTATTTACTCTAGATTACTGTGTTCGATACAATGTCTCCACAGCCTGTTTACAAATCAGTGGGCCCGCTAACCCTCCGCACTCCAGTGGCCAGCCTTCCTGCTTGCCTGTCCTGTATTTCATGTGCAGCTTCTTCTCTTTCCCCTCCTTTCCTTCCCAGCTCTCTTTGCTTCCGGTTTCCTTCTGCCTTTTCTCCCCATCCCCAACCCCCCTTCTTCCTTTACTTTCTTTTTGTTAGGAGACAGCCCTGCCTTGTTACCCTGGCAAGTCTGGGAATACTGGTCTCACGTGATTCTTCTGTCTCCACCTCTTGAGTGGAGTTTGTTTTTGTTCTTTCGACAGGAACTGGCTGAATTGGCCAGGCCAGGCCCTAATTCCTGGCTCAAGCAATCTTCCTGCTGCAGCCTGCTTTGCCCAGTTTTTTTTTTTTTTTTTTTTTTTTTTTTAAAAAAAAAACCACATTTACTGTTGGCAGAATGACTCAGAGGGTGAAGGAGCTTGCTGCCAAGCCTGGCCATCTGAGTTTGATCCCTTGAGACTCACATGGAGGAAGGAGAGAACTAATTCCCACAAGTTCTCTGACCTCCACACATGACAGACACACATAATAAAGCAAAGAACACCGCAGACATTCCAATTACATACCATCTCCCTGAATGTGTCATTGGTTATTTCCAGCCATATGAAGGTGGAAGTCTCTCGATAGCACTTAGCAGTCTTTCCAGGTCCACGTTGGGAAGGTGCGGGCGCTCGCTGACTGTCCTATGACAAACAGTTCACAGCAGGAAGACAGGCGCATAGAGCAACAGTTACAGGGAACCATGAAGAACTTGTTACAGTCTCAAACCTGAAAGGATTATAGGCTGTCTCTTTGAGTCCTTTGTGATCATCTCTGCATGCTGGCTTCTGTATTCCGATAGATAGTTAGTCTGTTTCTTACCTACCATTGAGCTCAGCTGTCAGTTTTAAACACAAGTGTGCTTTCTAAGTGGAAAAATCTTAAAGCTGCATTCTAGAGAATCTAAACCTGTTCTTCCCCGCCCACAGTGCTATGTCCCCAGCACAGATGATAAACTATTAACCATGCTTGAAAGGTCTTAAACAGTGAGAGGATCTTATCCTACAGGTTCCATTCCCCGTGGCTCCAGTGCGGGAGCTGCAGGAATCTGGTATCTGGGAGTATAATTGGGTTTCCTCTCTAGCCTTCTTCGTTATTGGTTCTCCTGTTGCCCAGGCTAGCCTTGAACTTGCTTTATAGCTGAGACTGGCCTTGAATTCTTGATTTTCCATCCTTGCCCTCCCAAGTGCTGGAATTACAAAATAGCTTCATGGTCTCTGATCTTGTGTCCTGTTGAGAAAAGGGATTTGGTTCCTATACTGGGATTGAATTTCGGATCTCAATCCTGCTGAGAAAATACTCCACCCCCACCCTGGAACATCCAGCTACTGCTGTTCTTCATGCCCCTTGTCTGGTTCCTCGAGTCCTGATTTGACAAGTGAGGTGGGAGTCTGGGAAAACCTGCCATCATGCCTAGGCAGGCTCCTATGCAGGCATGAATTACTCCTTACTGACTCTGTACGATGATGTGTTTCTTGTGTGAGTTCTCAGTGAGGAGTCAGCTTCCTTCCATTCTGCCTTCTCCTGTGCTCAACTCAACAGCATTTCCAGACAAGGACCCAGTGCCTGCTCTTCTTCCTCCTGATGCCTCAGGTTCTGTGCCTGAAGGTTTCCTTTCTGGAGTTTCTCATTTTTCCTTTCTTCTCTCTTATAGCCCTGTATCATCAAGATTAAAGATGTTTTTGATGCAGAAGATTATTACATTGTTCTGGAATTGTAAGTAGTAACATTTAAATTTATGTTTCCATGTAAGTCTTATAAGCCAGTAAAGAATTAAATGCAGATTATCCAGGAGTTGGTGGTGCACCCTTTAATCCCAGCACTCAGGAGGCAGGTGAATGTCTGTGAGTTCAAGGCCAGCCTGGTATACAGAGTCCCAGGACTATCTAAAGAAAACAAAGACAAATATTTTAAATTTAATTTTGTTATTATTGTTTAGCTCAGAGGAATTAAATAGCTCACTCAAAGACCTACAGCTATGAAGAATTGAACTGGGGATCAGACCCAGCTGTCTGGTCCGGCTTGGTAGTCTGTTTCCATTCTACCAGCATGCAGGAACAATGTAGGGATACAATCTCTGGGCCTCTCTCCAGCTCCTGGAATCAGATTTTTATTTCTTTATTTTCTCTCTTGGGTTTTCAAGACTAGAGTTTTTCTGTGTAGCCCTGGCTGTCCTAGAACTCTCTGTAGACCAGGCTGGCCTCGAACTCAGAGATCTGCTTCCATCAAAGGTGCTGGGATCAAAGGTGGGTGCCAACACAGACCTGGTAAAGTCAGATTTTTTAAAGTTCCCATAAAAGACTCCATTGCTTACTGTATATTCCATCTTTCCCTCTTTTCCTACTGGGGCATCTGATTATGGGTATGGTTTTTGAGATCATTAACTTGTTACAAGATTTATGTTTGATTATTTTTAGTTAACGTGTCTGTGCGAGTGTGTACATATGCCCGTAGAGGTCAGACGAGATGGAGTTACAGGCAGTTGTGAGTTGGATGTGGGTGCTGGGAACTGAACTCTGGTCTTCTGTAAGAGGAATGAGAGAAATCAGGACGCAGCCCTCCAAGGTGTGGTTGAGGAGAAGGTTGCTATTGTGTATTTAAGGGAGAGCACAGGCAGAAGCAGCTGGAAGATTCCAGAGCAGAGAGGGAGAGGAAGAAGCAGATGAAGCATGGCCAAGAGACTGAACCTGGCCATGAGAGAAAAGAGAGATGAGGGGAGGAGGAGGAAGGGGAAGGAGAGGGGAGAGGGAGAGGAGAGCAAGCACACAAAGAGGAGAGAGGGCTAAGAGAGTCATGGCTGGAATGGCAGGGTTAGATGGGAATGAGAAGCTGAGGGAAGGGAGCTCATGAGCTGGAGAGGTTTAGGGTGGGGGTGAGGAGAAAAGAGCTGTGAGGAGCCCAGGTCCCTTGGGAGTGTATAGAGTGAGCCTGAAGCCATTCTCTGATGTGCTGATAGCCTCTCTGTGAGTTTCTTTGGCCTGGCTATTTCTCCAGCCCTCAAGAAGATGACTTATCTATTTGCTTATTTATGTATGAATTTATTTATTTTTGTCTTTTGGAGACCGGGTTTTTCTTCGTAGCCTGACTGAGCTGGAACTCACTCTGTAGACTAGGCTGGATCATCTTAACTCAGAGAGATCTGCCTGCCTCTGCCTCCCAAGTGCCAGGATGAAAGACCTGCCTCACTGTACTTAGCCTGCCATATTTATTTTGAGAAGGTCTCTCATTATCTCTGGCTGGCCTGGGGCTTTGAGCTCTGTCTGAGTCCTGATGTTAAAGGTGTGCTCCATCTGCCCAGCCGAGCTCATTAATTTTAAAAGTGATGTCAAGACTGAGAAAAACATGAGCCATGTTTTAGTGCTGGAGGTGCAGGCCGGGGTCTCTGACGTGAGGCAAGTGTTCATCCGCTCGCCCCCTCCTCCACCCCATTCTTACTTTTCTGTGTTAGATGAGTTTATTTCATTGGTGCTATTCATCCAGGGATGAAGGTCCTGCTCTGTTTGTGTTTCAGGATGGAAGGAGGAGAGCTGTTTGACCGGGTGGTGGGAAACAAACGCCTGAAAGAAGCCACCTGCAAGCTCTATTTCTACCAGATGCTTTTAGCTGTACAGGTAAGAGAAGCCCTCTGGTGGCAGGCAAGGGCCAAGGGACTGAGGTTCTGAGTCTGTGTCGTTCTGTTCTAGGCAAAAAACAAACAAACAAACCCAAAAGTCCCTTCCCCCTGGCACTCAGATGATCAAGCTCTTGCCATGTGTGTAAAAGACCCTAAGGAAGGGAACTGAGGAAGCAAGCATATCACCAGGTCTGCTGGCACAGCCTGGAATCTCAGCTGTTTAGGGAGGTTAAGGCAAGAATCTCAAGTTCAAAACCAGCTCCCTCCAGCAATTTAGAGAGAGCTTGTTTCAAATAAAAATGGAGACTTGGTTCTTGCTCTCTCTCTCTCTCTCTCTCTCTCTCTGTGTGTGTGTGTGTGTGTGTGTGTGTGTGTGTGTGTGTGTGTGTGTGCCTCTTCTATCTCAGGAAAAACAAAATCCACATAACCCACCTATGCCACCTGTCTGGGGTCTTTCTGGGTCACACTGATTCTGTACCTACCTGACCCTTGTGTCAATGACTTGGTTTGCAGAATGTAAAGGTGAAGGTGAAAGGAAGGCTGACCAGTTGGGTTGATTGAGGTAGACGTTTGTTCTGCAATCCTGTAATATGTTCCACAGGGAACAGTGAGGACTCAATACTTTCCCTTCATTTTAGATCCCGTCACAGCCTCTCCCCACCTTTCTTTTTCTTTTCTTTTCACAGTCCTGGGGATAGAATGCACAGCCCTATATATAGATACATACACACACACACACACACACACACACACACAGAGTCCTGGGGATAGAACCCACAGCTCTCTATATAAATCTACATACACACACCACATTCTCATATACTCATACACACACGCACACACACACCACTCACATACCCCACCATCATCACATACACTGTTACACACACCACACTCATACACACATTCACACACACACTCAGAACACTCTCACATACATAGGCACACACCACACACATACTACATTCACACACAGTCACACATATACCACATACACACTACATATACACACCACACACACTATACATACACACACTACACTCATACATGCACACATACCCAACATACTACGTGCGCACACATGCTCACACACACATCATACATACTCACAATACTCACAACATATACACTCACACATACACTCTCACACACTCACACCACATTACCTGTATCCCTGGTAATTACCTATTGCCCTTTGTAAGCTTTATTTTTTAGATAGGATCTCATATAGCATAGGCTGACCTTCATTCTGTAGTCAACTTGGCTTTAAAATTTTGGTCTTCCTGCTTTCACCTCCCAAGTGCTTAAAACCATGCTTGGCTTCACAGTTCACTTTTTTTTTTTTTTTTTTTTTAAAAAAAATAAATAAATAAAAGATTTTACTTATTTATTTTATGTATATAAGCACACTGTAGCTGTCTTCACACACACCAGAAAAGGGCATCAGACCTTATGATAGATGGTTGTGAGCCACTGTATGGTTGCTGGGAGTTGAACTCAGAACCTCTGGAAGGACAGTCAGCGCTCTTAATCAATGAGCCAGCTCTCCAACCCTTCACTTTTAATGATGGCTGTCATGTGTGCAGGATTTGATTCCTTATCACTTTATTATTTTCTTGTATACTGACCAACAACAATGAATTTTACACAGATCTGTTGATGTAGGATGTTTTTTATTCCTAAAGAATTGGTATTTTGTCTGTTTTCATTTTGCATTCTATTTCCAGCAAGAGAATTTTAAAGTACTATAAAGCTAGTTTTTGCACCTAGGAATAAATTAGTAGTTTAGTTTTTGGTTATTTTTGATGTTTATAGCATTGGGGGTTAAGCATATAGTTTATGCTAGGCAAGTCTTGTATCTCCAGCTTTCAGAGTATCTCTACTTTGTGTGTATATGTGTGAGAGTGTACGTGTGAGAGAGTGTGTGAGAGTGTGTGTGAGTGTGTGTATGTGTGTGAGAATATGAAAGTGTGTGTGTGAGAGTGTAAGAGAATGTGTGTATGAGTATGTGTGAAAGTGTGTGAGAGT
>JANHMN010000023.1:40793856-40870326 GCA_030674055.1 Rhabdomys pumilio | reverse complement strand
CATGTGTGTGAGAGTGCAAGAGTGTGTGTGAATGTGTGAGAGTGTGTGTATAAGAGTGTGTGTGTGTGAGAATGTGTGAGAGTCTGTTAGAGTGTGTGTGAGAGTATGTATGTGTTAGAGTGTATGAGTGTGTGTGAGAATGAGTGTATGTGTGTGTGAGTGTATGTGTGTGGGGGCTTGAGGTTGTCAGGTTTGGCGACAAGTACCTTTAAATTATTCTTAAGGATTAAATAACAAAATGTATAGTTTTGATTGAATTCCTGTGATATATTATTATTTATTTAAATGTTTATTGAAACAGACTTGTCTGTCTGTGAGGGGATTTTTGTTTTCTGTCATTATGAAACACAAGGTTTGCCATTCCAAGCTGCTCGTTTTATTTTTTATGTGTTTTAAAGGCTTTTTTTTTTTGTAACATAAATTTCTAAGTGCTCAGGCCTGGTCCAGCTCTGAGTTTGAGGTGTGTGCTGGTGCATCAGACAGCTTGATCTTGCCCAGGCTGAGTTAGGTGTTGGTAGCTGTGTCTCCTTACATGTGTGCGTATAAACCAACAGTCCTGCCTGTCTTTATACAGTACCTTCACGAAAATGGTATTATACATCGGGACTTAAAGCCGGAGAATGTTCTTTTATCATCTCAGGAAGAGGATTGTCTTATCAAGGTAACAATGCTTAGCTCTCTGTGGCCACTGCTGTATATTTCTGTTCAAACTACCTTTTAATTTCTTACATTTAAAACAATAGGAATATCAAGGTTGAGAATTTCACTTCCTAATCTTACCAATTATTGTTGAGATGGCCCACTGTTCCACCCATCTAATGGGCAGTTACTGAGGTCCAGAGCATACAAGCCACTTCTGTGTTCAGAGGGAGGGAAGAAGGTCTAAATGGACCATTGAGTCATGGACCCCGCCTTTCTTCCTGACCCTAGCTTCACTGTAGAATTTCCTGTTAAAATCAAATCACAAGACAGAAACCAAGAAGACCCCAAAAGATAAAACTTGAGGGTGACACCAGGTGCATTTCTTTCCCCCCAGGCTCTCCAGATGTTCTGTAGTGTGAAATTTAAGAGTCTTGGGTGCATAAATGTTAGTGTCCTAATGTGTTTGTGGCAGGGGTCATTCAATTTTTGTAGGGTTATAATGATCATAAGTAAATTGGTTCTCAGACTCCTAGGCCCCGGGATTTTCTTTTAAGCAAAATTTAGTATGTTGCGAAGACATGAAATTGTCATTTTGGGATAATGGTGGGTGTCTCTATGACAGGTAATCCAGTTTCCATGTCTCTTGGGATGATGGGATATGATAATGTTTGGATTTCGTTTGTTTTGTTTGTAATTCTAGATCACTGATTTTGGGCAGTCCAAGATCTTGGGGGAGACCTCCCTGATGAGAACTTTATGTGGTACACCCACTTATCTGGCTCCTGAGGTCCTTGTCTCCAACGGGACTGCTGGGTACAGTCGTGCTGTGGACTACTGGAGCTTAGGAGTTATTCTTTTCATCTGGTAGGAGACATTTTTATGGTTTCACAGTCTGGTTGGATGAGGTCGGACGAAATTGTACCCGTGTCTGGGTAGAGAGCTTCTGTTTGGCTCGGGTCATTTTTTTGATCATTGACTTAAGAAAAGCTGATTTTTCTTAATGCCGAGAAGAAGAAGCCTGTGTATCCAATGCCGCTGAGAATGCCACTTGACTTTTTTCCTTTCTTTCTCTACCAATATTAAGCCTAAGTGGGTATCCACCTTTCTCTGAGCATAAGACCCAAGTGTCACTGAAGGATCAGATCACCAATGGAAAGTACAACTTTATTCCTGAAGTCTGGACAGATGTCTCAGAGAAGGGTATGGATACGAAAGGGTCACAGATGCGTGGTTTACTGACATGTGGGTGTCCTGTTGGCGGGAGTTTCTCCTCAGACTGCTGCTTTTCTCCCATCTGATCATTCCGTTGCTTTGCACCATTTGACAGGAAGAGGACATGGTTAAGGGCCTGGGCTTCAGAGCCTGAGCGTAAGTCCTAGGTCTGCTACTTGTCAGCTGTGTGCCCTTGGGCAGGTTACTTAATGTTTTTGGAGTCTTTATTTTCGTTATTTGTAAACAAATGGTCAAATAACCCTGACATTAAAGGTCTTGTGCGAGGTTTAGTATAACATAGTCAAGGGCCTGCTCCCCATTCAAGTGTGCAAAAGAGCTTCTAATAACAAACATTCTTTGACAGAACAGAACATAAGAGCTCAATGTCCTCGGTTATCTGTATTTTATAATTTAAAAGTGCAGCCTTGCAACTCCCAGGAGAAAAGGTGTGTTAAAACCAAGTGTCCAATAATATGACCTAGGTGATTACATTAAATATCAGGGATTTAAGGAAGAATGTTGCTGCAGCGTTGCAGCATACAGCCAGCCTTTGGTTGTTGTTTGTGAGGTAGGGCTTTGTTTTGACTTGCTTATAGGTAGCCCCTCTCTGGTCTCTCACCGTCAAGCAATGGGACTCAGTTTCTGGTCCATTGTGAGTATCTCAGAACTTGGTAGAAGTTCAATTTAAATATGCCTGAACTCGGGCAAGAAAAGGAACAGGAAAGGTTGTGATGTCTGAGCAGGGAGAGATGGGGTACATCCTCATTCTTAAAGTCCCAAGCTTTTGTATTCAGAGAGGGAGGGGCTTGGAGGGCTCTGTCCACCAAATCAGCTGGTTCAGTGCTGTTCTCGCCTCTGGCTGGTGGTCTGTAGTTCTGGCGTAGTTTAATAATGCAGGTGGAAATATATTTATTCTTTCTATTATGATTTCCCCAATTCTCCTGCTGCTTTAGCTCTGGACCTTGTCAAGAAACTGTTGGTTGTGGATCCAAAGGCTAGGCTTACCACAGAGGAAGCCTTAAATCATCCATGGCTTCAGGTGGGTAAGAGGCAGTTCCTTTTTGTCTAAAAATCCAGGGGAGCCCCGCACAGCTTAAATGAGGTGAGCCTGAGGGTCTCACACCGTCTTCTGTATTGTTGGGTTCATTATGTAAATGTTTTCAATCAGGTGGTAAGTATAGGTGTGTACAGTTGTTTTTAATCAATACACACATGCATGTGGAGGAGGGGAAGGAAGGAGGGGAGGGAGAGATGGGGGATGGGGGAGAGATGGGGGATGGGAGGAGAGGGGTGAATGAATGTGCGTGTGCGTGTGCGTGCGTGAGTGCGTGTGTGTGTGTGTGTGTGTGTGTGTGTGTGTGTGTGTGTGCGCGCGCGTGTGTGTGTTTTGGGTGTCAGCTCTTTCCAAGCAACCCTTGGCCTACTTCACGTCAGGTTCTGGTTCCATTTGCCCTGGGATTGCAGTGTGGCTGAAATTCCTTTGAGAGCTTTGTCTTCCTCAGTTCCCAGCTGTCTCCCTTTTCTACCCCTCCTCTGCCCGCCTGGTGGAGCAGACTGTGCTGTGGTCCATCCATTTTTCACCTTTAATTAAGAAAACTGTGGCAGGTCCAGGAAGGCAATCCCCCACCCCCGAGGGAACCCAGCCACTTCTGAGCCAGGTGGCTCTGTTTTAAAGGCTCCCATTCTTGTTCCCAGTGAGCAAGCAGGTCCTTAGTCCTGGCTGTCACCTGCACCCTTTTAGTTTGCATGATGTCTGTGTTCACACGTCCCTGTTGTTTTGAGATTTTTTTTGTGCCAAGTTCACTCAAAGCCTGCTGCCAGTGTAAGAGCATCTGTGACTTTGGGAGATTATTCGTTGACTTGGAATTAATCAACAAAAGCATCCAGCAGATTCTCTGGTAGACGTCTGATACTACTCTTCATCTTGGCCATACTTTTCTGTGAACTTCCTTATGGCCTCTGTTTCCTGTGGGGCTGGGTGATGTCACTAGGTAGCTGGAGCTTTCCCGTCTGTGGCTCTGTGTTCTGGGAACACCTTGAGAAATCTCTGCTGTCCTTATGGGGCTCTGGAAGATTGTTTCCTTTATGTCTTGCAACCTTCTACACTTAAGTTTTGGTCAGACTAGCTCAGGTCTAGAACAGCAAATTCCTAAAAGAAGGAGGGCAGCTGGACCTGAGAGGATGTCTCACCAGGTCCAGCACAAAATCTGACAACCTGAGTTTGATCCCCAGAATCCACATAGTGGAGGAAAGAACCGACTCCTGAGAGTTGTCCTCTGATTCCACACACACACATAAGATAAATGAAAAATTCAATAAAATATTTTTTAAGAAGGAGGAGGGGGTAGGAGGAGGGGACAGATATATGTGTTTTGGTTGTTACCCTGGAAACATGATTCTCCTCCCAGAAGAAATCTGTCAGATGATTTAATGTTTACTAGACCACACAGATCTGAAAGCAGCAAGGGCCTTGGAGACTAGGAGTCTGGAAACAAAAGGTGTCTTTGCATGTGGGGATTTAACTTTGATGAAAAGAGAAGCCCACCCTTCGGCTCTTTTCACATGCCTTAATAGGGCAGCTTCTGGGATCCAAACGGAGGCAGACACACTGCGTTGGCTTTCTGTGTCAGCTTTGGGAAAACAGCATGGGCTGGCCAGTTAGGCCTAGCAACGGGGTTTGTGTTTGCCTGCGATGTGTGAGTCAGTGTAGCCCATTCTGCTTGAACATCTTGTTTCCACCAAAAAAAAAAAAAAAAAAAAATCTGTTATTCACAAGTAATTAAAACTGAAGCCCAGTTCTCCTTCTCTTTTGATAAAATAGAAGAATCCTTCCTGCTTCCTTTTAAGGGGTGTTGTAACTTAATGTTTTTGGATATCGATTTCTCTCACGGGTTTACAGAAATTTTGCTACTTGCTCTCATGCTGAGATGCTTTTTTTTTTTTTTTTTCACGTTCCTGTTGACCTGTTGCTTGTGAATATGATGCAGATATCCACAGGCCATGAATGGCCCCACCGGACAGTGTCCAGAAGGATGTTTGTGCTTATTAGCTTTCTGTTAGCTGTGACGCACCTAGATAAATCACCTTAGAAAGAGAAAAGGTTTATTTTATTTACATTTATGGGGGAGGCCAGTCCTTGATATGAGAAAACAGAGGAAGAGGCTCTGGAGAGTAGGCTCAGTGGATAAAGTATTTGTCCTACAAATGTGAGGAGCTGAGAGATTAGGGGTACAGACTCCCCTGCAGCTCATAGCCAGTTAGGTTGACTGTATGTGGTGGCGAGCAACAGGACACTCTTAAACAAGATGGAAGGCAAGGACCAACACCCAAGGTTGACCTCTGACCCCCACATGCATGCTGGGAAGACCTGGGAAGATTTGTTTTATTTTTTAATTTTGTGTATGTGTGTGTACCTGGGAGTGCCGAGCTGAGCACACACACAAAGATTTTTAAAGAAGGAAGAGGAAGAAGTCCATGATTTCCTTCTAGGGTATCTCCCGGTAATGTAACTTCTTCCCAGTGTCCTCTGCTCTCAAGCCTCCACGTTCTCCAGCAGCATATCGTTAGAGGCGAAGCACTGAGCACACAGGACTTGTACCGCTTACCTAATTCATAGAGGTATTCCATGTTGGTTTTATTCACACATTTCTTTCCTTCAGAGCACAGTTAATGAGTACATGTTTGAAATACTGTTAGGCACCGTGATATATGGAGCAGAGCAATACACGTGAATGAGCTTGGTGTTATACAGACAGGTGCTCTGTGAGTCACTCAGAGTAACCAGTAAGACAAGGAAGTAGGTGCTGGCTCCCACAATATCACTCGTGTTGGAAGTCTTTCTTCCTGGATGCCATAGGAGAGGTAGAAAAATATGGGGAGAAAACGCACAGGGCGCTGAGATTGTCTGTAGTCTAGTTTGGTTTCTCTGTGGCTGTGGTAAACATGGAGTAAACCCATTAAAGAGGAGAGAGTTTATTTTATTTTATACTTCCACATCACAGTCCCTCACTGAGGGAAGTCAGGGTAGGAGGGACCGCAAGGCAAGACCCTGAAGCAGAAACTTTAGAAGAATGGTACTTACTGGCATGCTTGCCGTGGCTTGCTTCCTTATATAACCTAGGACTACCAGCCTAGGAATGACACCACCCACGGAGGGTGTTTTCATCCTCCTGCCTCAGTCATTAATCAGGGAAGTGCCCCCAACTTATATGCCTACCGGCTAATCTGATGGAGGCTGTTTCTTTCTAAGATGATCCTAGCTTGTGTCAATGGCTTCAGACACAAAATTTCATCTCTATGTGCCTCCTGGGTGCTACAATTAAAGGTGTGTGCAGTTTTCTTTTCTTTTAAAGATTCCTTTTTTTCTGGTCATAGTATTACCGTGTTGTGTGTCGGTATGTGTATGTGTAAGTGCAGTACCTGAACAGCCCAGAAGAGGGCTTAGATCCCCTGTAACTGGTATTACAGGTGCTTGGTACTTGATGTAGGTGGTGCTGTGAACCAGATTCAGGTCTTCTGCAAGAATGGCTCTTACTCTTGCCTCTGTGCATCTCTCTCTAGCTTCCACCTAGATGTTTTATGTTTCTGAAAACATGAAACAGTGCCAGGCTGCCTCTCAGAGCTTCTGTGTGCTGGTGCTTAAACCCTGTGGGATTTTAACTTGAAGGAAATGAGAGCTAGTTATGTGCCTTTGAGAAGATTTCTCCTTGTTTATGCCTCCCCTGCTCCACCTCTCCCTCCTGTAGCCAAGACTGTCTACAGTGTTCTGGTTCTGTTTATTGCCATCTCCATAAGATGTGGGCCTGAGGTTTTGTAGTCTATGGCTCTTCTGTCATCTTGCTGCTCACTTGCTGGATTAGCTGCTTGGATGACCTGAATCATTGGCTTTGTTGATGTCAGGGAGGGAGGGGTTTGGTTCTGTGAGGACTCAGGATGACACACTGTTCTGGCCTCCTGACTAGTGTTCCCCACAGCATGCTGCTGGTTCTGAACCATAGCTGTGGTCTGGTTCTCTGGTTAATTAAGAGCTCATGATTGCTGGGCAGTGGTGGCGCATGCCTTTAATCCCAGCACTTGGGAAGCAGAGGCAGGCGGATTTCTGAGTTCGAGGCCAGCCTCGTCTACCGAGTGAGTTCCAGGACAGCCAGGGCTACACAGAGAAACCCTGTCTCGAAAAACAAAAACAAAAACATAAAAACAAAACAAAACAAAACAAAAAAAAAGGCTTATGATTCTTGAGTCTGATGTAGCGAATTGCCAACTGAGTGCTGGCTGTTCTGAGATGGCAGAGGTGAGAAGCCGTGTCCCTCCATTAGGAAACTTCAGCAAAGGTGTGAGGTTTGCTGTCAGGAAGGTAGCCTTGGGCATTTACCTGTCACTCTGGGAACTTGCTTTTCCTCATATGCAGCCTATCTATGCCATTTGATTTCTTCACAGGATGATCACATGAAGAAAAAATTTCAGGATCTACTGGTGCAGGAAAAGAACTCGGTGACCATCCCCCTGGCTCCCGCCCAGGTATTCTGATGATGTCACTGTGTTCTAGAGATAAGTTGCCGATGGGCAAGTCCGATGACTGAACTTTGCGTGAGAGGCAGGTGCTCAACATTTTAAATAAAGGTTTAATGGCAGGCTTGGTGACACATACATATAATGTCAGCTTTTGGAAGGCTGAGATAGGACATTGAATCCCAACAGAGGCAGGAATATTGGGAGGATACGTTCCGAAACCCTGGAAGATTTCATAATGCAGGGTGTGTTGAATGAATTGGAGCGTTAGATAGGGCTTGCCAATCTCAAGGTCTTTTGTGTGCAAACGATGGAAGATCCTGTCAGAGGCGCATATTTAAATTTTTTGGAAAATGTAAAACTTTGGCTCCGAGTCTCTGATGATCTCTGTTTTAAACTTTTTGTTGTTAGTGAGTAAAAGTTTTATTTTACCATGGTTTGATTTTGGCAACTTCTTGATTGCAGTTTTATTATTTTCAAGTTCTTTGTGAGTATACACTAGTCTGTTATTCCTGTCCTGTTTTAGTCAGTGATCTCGCTTCTTTTTCCTCACTGTTCTTTCTTGACTTTATGAATAGGAAAATTATAAGTAGCCATAAGTAGACAGTGTCAGGAGACAGTAACCAGGAAAAGCTGTTGATGCTGTCTGCTGTCCCCATTCAGATGTTCTTCAGCCTACAGTGGGATCGTATCCTGAGCAACTGGATATGTTGGAGGCATTTAAAATAAAAAGTGCATTTAATGATTCCAACCAGTGTAGCACAACACAGTGTGTGCTCTCCCTGGTAACGCCGGCCCTGTGGGAGCTGGGAACTCCTGACAGCCCTTACATCATACCTCACCCAGAATTTTGCTAGACAGGGGAAAGATCCAGTTTGAACTTGCTTTTGTGTCACTGTAAGGCTTTTTTAAAAAATGACTGCACATCCATTGGTGGTTAAGAATCACCAGGGAGAGTAGATAAGCATCTTGATTCCAGAGGTGTGTTAGGAGGATTCAGTTGTCATGACAACTAGTAATTTCCATAAGATGCCCCCCAGTTTACTGAACTGTGAGGAGGTTTGATAGAAGCTGTGCTTTTCTCCTGAACACTTCTCCTTTTGCTTTATTTCCAGACTTCCGGTCAAAAGCGTCCCCTGGAACTGGAGGTGGAAGATTCGGAGAGCACAAAGCGCCTGGCTGTGTGTGGGGCTGTATTGTGAGCTTTGAACATGAAAGAAACATGCTTCCTTCCACGCTTCAGTTGTCTTCTCCACCTTGAAGTCTTTTTTTTTTTTTTTTAAAGGCTGTATATTTTTTTAAAAAATATAGTCTCCATTTTAATGATGGGAACAGTTGCTTTTCCATCACTGATACACAATTAAAACATTGTGGAAATTGGTCTCTGGGCTTATGTTTCATAACCTGCAACTTTAGATGAATACGTATTTTTTTTTCTCTCTCTCTCTTTCTTTCTTTCTTCCTTTCTTCCTTTCTTTCTTTCTCTCTTTCTCTCTTTCTCTCTTTCTTTCTTTCTTTCTTTCTTTCTTTCTTTCTTTCTTTCTTTCTTTCTAAAGAAAAGATGTTAGGGGGTTGTGTTGAGAGATGGGTTAGTGGTTAGGAACACTCCTGTAGAGACCTGGAGTTCAGTTCCCAGCATCTGTGTAACTACATTTCTGGATCTGATGTGCGCACACACACACACACACACACACACACACACACACACACACACACACACGCAAACATTAAAAAGAATATTCTAAAACAATGTTAGTAGTTGTCGTGGCTTTTCGTCTGGATCCTCACATTGCCAGTCTGCCCTCTCAGGATGTCACTCTGGTTTTAGGGTCATCTGTCTTAATACAAATTCTAAAGGTCCTTTAGAAAATCTGAATCCCACTGGCTGTGGTGATCCACACCTTTAATCCCTGCACTTAGGAGGCGGAGGCAGGAGAATGTTAGAGTTGACTTTGAGATCTGTCTGATCTTTAGAGCAAGTTTCAGGACAGAGTACACAGAGAAAAATGTTCTCTCTCTCTCTCTCTCTCTCTCTCTCTCTCTCTTGCTCTCTTTCTTTCTTTCTTTCTCTCTCCCTCTCTCCCCTCTCTCTAAACTCTCTCTAAACTCACAGACACGTACACACAGAGACTCAGCCCATTAGAAAGAAAAGGACATGGTGATGGTGGGTGATTTGTAGTGGCTGGCTGCCAAGCACCCCATGTGACAGCAGCCATAGTGCTGCTTGTATTGTGGGCCAGTCTGAAATTCATATCCCCTAGGCCTGATGGTTTCTCACACTCCTATAATCCATCCCAGACCTTGAGAAGTAGAAAGAAATAGTAAGACACTGAGTTTGAGGGCAGCCTGAGCTGTGTAGTGAGACTTTTGCCTTAAAAACAGATGAAACAAAGAAATTATGCTCAATCCTGTACAGTTTACATCTCTGAACTCTTGGGGCTATATTAAATCGAGATACTAATTTCCCCGAAGTTTTAGGCAGCTGATAGAGTGCATCTTTAAATTAGGTCCTTCAACTATCCTTATGTTAGACGTGTCGAGAAGTAAGGTGGGAGTTAGAGACATCTCTCTAGTGGTTAAGATCATTGGTTGCCATGCTACCGCTGAGTGTCATGTCTGGGTCTGTGGTCATGTAGTAGCAGGCGCCTGTTGATTTCTTGCCTCATACCATTATAGACCATGCAGACCTCCCTGGTCTGGGCTGCCGCATGGGACCTCATAGATGTCCAAGGGCTGTGCAGAGCAGGCCCCACCCCTCACTGGCAGTTCTCTGGGAAGCTGGCCCCATCTCTCACTTGCTGTAGCAATCAGGAGAGCAGGCTTTTCACCTTGCAGGGGCAGCACAGAACTGGTGCTTGTGGTGGTGTTGGTGACACAGATGAGCTGGCCCCACTGCCATGACTGGGCATGGGTGCAGTGGAGATGCCATCCCCCACACCGTAACATCTTAGGGAGCCGGGAGAGCTGGCTCTAGGTGACAAGAGCAGGCAGCACTTGTGGGTGGCCTTGCACCTTGCCTGGGCAACATAGCCCAGAGGGAATGAGAGTGGGGGAGCTGACCCAGCCCCTCACAGCCAGCTGCAGTATTGGGTGAGCTAGCAGAAGCAGTGCTGCTGGAGAGCTTGCTCTGGTGGTGCAGATATGAGGGAGCCTGCGGGCTAAACATCTATCAGCTACCACCCAGATCCAGCTCTTTGAGTTGGCCCACCTCAAAATCTAACTCATCTGTGAACTACTGGAGCATGTGAAAGGGCTGGTTCTCCAGATCCAAAGGTACAGTATTTCCATGATCCAGTTCTGTGAGGATCCAGTATTGATAGTTTAGCAGAACCAAGACATCTCAGACCAGACCAATGAGTAAGTGTGATGAACATTTGCAAGATGTGTGGACAAACCGCGACACACTGCATTGTCCACGGCAAGATGCTTTCCATACTCTGTGTGTGGTGTGTGTGTGTGTGTGTGTGTGTGTGTGTGTGTGTGTGTGTGTATGGTATGGTTTTCTTGTGGAAAAGCTGCAAGGGAAGAGGGTGGATATGAAGGGACGGGGAGATGAGTGGGATTGGGGTGCAGGTGCATGATGTGAAAATCAATAAAAAGTTTTTTTTTTTTTTTTTTTAAGCATTGGCTGCTGCTCTTCCAAGAGGACCTGAGTTCAATTCCCAACATCCATATGGTGGCTCAAAACTAACTTAACTGCATGGTGGTGGTGCTTGCTTTTAATCCTAGCACTTGGGAGGCAGCTGCACGTGGATATGAGTTTGAGGCCAGCCTGGTCTACAGAGTGAGTTCCCAGTATAACTCCCTCACCCCCGCAAAAAAAAAAAAAAAAAAAAAAAAAAAACCCTAACCCAAAACAAACTATACAAACTATAACTTCATCTTGAGTTGAACTCATTTTAAGTTTGAGGTGTTTTAAATAAATGCATTTAATAATTCCAATAATGCACAGAGTGTATGATATATGGACTCCCCTGGTAACCCCATCATTGACTGGGAGTTCTATAGTCTCTATCCCCTCTGGCTTTTGTGGGTACTGTGCATGCAAGTGGTGCATAGCTATACATACAAAAACATTCACATAAAATTAGAAGGAGAAGAAAAAGAAGGAAGAGGAGGACGAGGAAGAAAGGAGTCAACATCGGTCTTTCTGACTGTAAATGAATGCCCTTTGTCTCTAGTTAATTTATTAAGTCATACTAAGGGATGTTGACACACACCAACAGAATCATAAGAGACAGTCAAAGAATCATAATATCTAAAAAACCCATTTTACTTTTTTAAGATAGCATTTCTCTGTGTAGCCTTGGCTCTCCTTGAACTCATTCTGTAGATCAGGCTGGCCCCGAAGTCAGAGATCTAAACTGCCTATGGCTCCTGAGTGCTGGGATTAAAGGGGTGAGCCACCACATTCTGGCTAAAATATTTTTTTAAGGTTTATTTTTATTTTATGTAGGTGAATATTGCCTGCCTGCATGTACAGGGAAGAGGGCACTGGGCCTTTGGAACTAGAGTATCCATCATTTTAAGTCATCTGGGATCTGAACCCAAGTTCTCAGCAAAAGCAGCAGGTGTCCCGCCCTGTGTCTTTAAGACTCTTTACATCACTATGAACCCTGAACTGCCAAAAGTAACAAAGGCTTCTTACATACCCTAAGGCTGGCTGTTGTGACAGTCCTTTGATGCATAGAAACTGAAACATTGTTGGTGGCCTGCACTTTACTTGTAGTAAGTGGAATTTGTTTCCGGAGTTCACAGGACACCTGCAGGGCAATTCTAATAGCAACTTCTGTTTGTTTGTTTCTGACCCTTTGTAACCTTGTTAATTGACGACAGCCTACACTGTAGCTTATTGGCCTCTGACTAGAGGTTGGTAGTTTGCCTGGGGAGGCTGTTTGCCTTGGGAGGCTGTTCTGAGGTTCGGCTGGTCCAGTGCAGAGGGCAAATGGGAATTCAGGTGGCTTGAATATTTAATGCAGTGAAGGTAAGGAAGACAGAGAGAGAGAGAGAGAGAGAGAGAGAGAGAGAGAGAGAGAGAGAGAGCGCCAAGACTGTGTGGCAGGGTTCTGTAGGAATGAGAAACTAGGGGAATCTGGAGCTGGAGAAGTTTAGGGTAGGGGGCGTGGTGAGAAGAGCCAAGAAGAACCCAGGTAATTAAACTGAGAGAGCCCAGGGGCCAGCATGCACTTTGATATGCTAACAGGCACCAGGAAGAGCTCTTCAACCTGAGTTTATTTTGGACCTGACACTGGGAACCCTTTTCTTCAGTAGATACTTCCTCTGTGGAAAGAACTGCATGGGGAGTAATCACAGACTGAAGACTCAAGGCATATTTGATAGACACGTTGATCCAGGTAGACAAGATCCAGGTGCAGCTATGACTGAAGGTAAGAGACACTATCCCAGGACTCTGTTACATGATCAGGAATGTATGGCCAGGAGTATTCTTTTTTGTTTACTAGGCTAAGTTTGAGTCACTTGTATCTGATAAAGATGAGAGAAACAAACAAGTATGTAAAGATTCCAAGAGTAGCCAGACAGTAGTGCATGGTGTGAGGTAGTTTGAGGCCAGTCCCGTCTGTACAGCAAGTTCCAGGCCATCCACATCTACAAAGTGGGGGAAAAGATCCACTTTAGCACTTTATTTATTTATTTCTGGTTTTTCGAGACAGGGTTTCTCTGTGTAGTCCTGGCTGTCCTGGAACTCACTCTGTAGACCAGGCTGGCCTCGAACTCAGAAATCCACCTGCCTCTGCCTCCCAAGCGCAGGGATTAAAGGCGTGCGCCACCACCGCCCAGCTCACTTTAGCACTTTAAAGATTCTTTAGCAGTAATGGAGAAATGTTCTCTCTGTTCTTGCTTTTTCCCCTAGCTTTTGTATTTTTAAGAGAGGTTTGTGGCACAGCAATCTGGGAAGAATGGTTGGGTGAACTCTGCCCTGCTAATTACACAGGGTTTCAAAACTGAGCCCCTATCATTAATTTTTTGCTTTTTTTGAACTTTTGAAGAATACAGCAGGAATCGTGCCTTCCAGCTGTGAGGGCCTAGTTTGTGCATTTATTTTTATTTTATTATTTTAAAATGTGCTCTGGTGTTTTTTTTTTTTTTTTTGTTTTTGTTTTTTTTTTTGTATGTGTTTATGTTATGAAGGTGTCTGGTTATCTTGGAACTGGAATTACATACAGTTGTTGAGTTGCCAGTGTGTGCTGGGAATTGAATTCTGGTCCTCTGGAAAAGCAGCCAGCACCCTGAACCGCTGAGCCATCTCTCTGGCCTCTGGGCATGCATTATTGGCCACCGTCAATGACCCCAAGAAAAAGTCCAGGCCAGGCCTATGAAGTATTACATGCAGACCTTGAACACTCAAGAAATCAAGGCTCTCTTGACTTCCCGAAGAGTTCATGGTTTTCTGTTCGTTTTGTTTTTTTTTGAGACAAGTTTCTCTGTGTGTATTCCTGGAACTCATGAGATCTGCCTACCTCTGTCTCCCAAGTGCTGGGAGATGGGGCACCACCTGACATAAACTCATAGTTTTTTTAAAAAATTATTTAAATTTATGTGCATTGCTGTTTTGTCTGCATACATGCGTGGGTGAGGGAGTCAGATTCTCCAGAATTGGAGTTGCAATTGAATCTCGGTTTTCTGGAAGAGCAACCAGTGCTCTTAACCGCTGAACCATCTCTCCAGCTCCAAGTTCACAGTTTTTAAGGAGACGAGGCGCTGCACCTTTTCCAGGGATTCCCTCGGTTCTTAACTCCTCGAAACACAAGGTCTGGCCTCCAGAGAGGCACCCAGTGAGGCTAGTCCTTGGATGCAGGAGGTGGGCTCCCGAAGATTCGATCCTAGCTGGACCAGGGAGAGCGCTGACGCGGGCCTCGGATGCCAGCGTTCGCCAAGTCACCTACACTGGCGCGCCTTCACGCGCCCTGGTCCCGCGTGGTGGTCCGCAGTGTGGCGGGGGGCCGCGCAGAGCCGGGAACAGCGAGCGACCCGCTCCGGGAGGGCTCAGGCCGAGAACGCACTTGCGCGGTGCGAGCTGTCTCGGGCGCGCGCGCGCGTGCGCGGTGAGGGCGGGGGCGCTCGGCGGCGCGCGGCACGGCAGGAACATGGCGCGCGGGAGCGGTGCGCGCGCCTAGCTGGCGGGACCGTTAGCTCCAGGCAGACGCCGACGGGTCCCGCGGGGATGGAACAGCCGCCGCCTCTGGCGCCCGAGCCGGCCTCGGCGCGGAGCCGCAGGCGGCGGGAGCCGGAGTCTCCGCCGGCGCCGGTGAGTGTGAGCGGGGCGCGGGCCGGGAGACTTTCTTTGTGAAACTCTGTCGGTGCGAGCCGGGCCGGGCCTCGGCGGCCGACGATGACCTGCAAGGGAGGCTCCCCCCGGTCGTCAGGGTTCGAGCCCCGCAGCGAAACATTGGGCAGACCTTGTGCATCATCTGCCTGCCTGCCTCAGTTTCCACGGCTGTGTGCTTGGAATGCAATGGGCACCTAATGTCCCGCACCTCCTCTTCCTCGACCCCGCCCCCTCGGAGCGGGACGGCGCTGGGGCGCGGGGCGGGGGCATCCGAGTCCACCGGGGCTGTAGCATGCAGCTGCACGGAGGCTCCGGGGTCGCCATCCCAGGTGTGGTTGCTAGGGAGTGGGCTTTCTGTCCCTACAAGGCAACAAGGTTGTTGGTGTCTCTCCATCTACAAGTACTGGAGAGCTTTAGGTCCACCTGGGCTTCCGAGTGTTTGGGTGTGTCTCTCAAAGTGGGGGATGCTCAGCAAAACGGACTTTTCCTGGCTGGAGTAGTGTGCAGCCTTTCCCCTCTACTCTGTGGTGTGATTTTAAGCCACTAACTAGCCGGGGTATAAGTGATAACCTGGAGCCACACACTGCACCAAGAGACACATGCAAAGTGGTTTCCCGAGGCGGAGAAGGAAAATTTGAATTTTTAGCAAGCCCTCGAAGTTGTGACTGGGGGTGTCTGGCGAGCTGTAGAGCGTCCCATAAGCAGACAACTTCCGCTGCATGGTGCCTAGCATGTAGTTGATGTTCAGTATATATTTGTAGCACTGAATGACCCTGGGGTTGCAACTTAGGAGCCCTTGAGACACTTCAGATGTCTATTGAGATTAATATCTGTCAGTCTTAACTAAATATGATTTTTCTCAGTACCCAGGTTAACTTTTGCCACTATTTTTTTCTTTTTCTTTTTTTTTTTTTTTTTTTTTGGTTTTTCGAGACAGGGTTTCTCTGTGTAGCCCTGGCGGTCCTGGAACTCACTCTGTAAACCAGGCTGGCCTCGAACTCAGAAATCCGCCTGCCTCTGCCTCCCAAGTACTGGGAATCAAAGGCGTGTGCCACCACCGCCCGGCTTTGCCACTATTTATAATGTGATACTCCCAGTGTGGTTTAGTAAAAAACAAGGTATATGTTGATTGGTATAAAGGTTCAGCTCTGCATATCCTGGCTCGATTAAAATTAATAATGAGGGTCAGGGAGATAGATGTCTCAGTGGTAAAGGTGTCTACTACCATGCTTGGGCTTGAGTTGCGTTCCTGGGACTCACACTGTAGGATAGAATGGACTCTAGCAAGTTGTCCTTTGACCTCCCCCCAGGTGCACAACTTCCACATACACACACACACACACACACACACACACACACACACAGGGAACAATAAAATAAAAAAATTTAAACCTGAATTTTAAAAATGCACTATTTCTTTATCTTTATTTGAGAACATTTGTCTTCTAGGATGTTTTGCATTTTCTTAGAAACATTTAAAAACTATTTTTACATAAATGAGTGTTTTGTTTACATAGATGTGTGTGTAGCAGAGGCGGAAAGAACGTTGGTATTTATTCAGGAAAGTTGGCAGTTGCTCTTTTGAATACTTTTTTTTCCAATACACTAATTGTTTGATGCTACGGATTTTCTCCCTTCATGTCGTTGAATTTCACTTAATCGATTTCGCATCAGTAGGGTCTTTCAGTAATAGAGAATTCAAGTATAAGAAAGGAGAGTTAGAGGTGAGATTGAGCCTGGAGGAGAAGAAAACGGAAAAGTCAAGTGTGTAATCTTCAGGTGTGTTCTTTTATAACTTGTAGAGATTTTTTTTTAAATTGTCTTTAGGGGCTGGGGAAATGGCTCAGTGGGAAAAGTGCTTCCTCTGCAGGCAGAGGCTTGAGCTCCGTCCCCAGCACCTACCTGAGGCTAGACAGGTGGCGTGGACCTGTAACCACAGAACTGGGAATGTGGAGGTGGTGGAGGTAGGTGGATCCCTGGTGCTCACTGGTCAGCTAGCCTATCCAAAACAGTGGGCTTTGGGTTCCTTGAGAAGTCTCTTTAAAAATACGAGAAAGAAGCCAGGCAGTGGTGGCACATGCCTTTAATCCCAGCACTTGGGAGGCAGAGGCAGGTGGATTTCTGAGTTCGAGGCCAGCCTGGTCTACAGAGTGAGTTCCAGGACAGCCAGGGCTACACAGAGAAACCCTGTCTGGAAAAACCAAAAAAAAAAAAAAAATGAGAAAGCCTGGAAAGGTTGGCACAAACCTTTAATCCCACCATTCAGGAGGTAGAAGCAGGCAGATCTTTATGAGTTTAAGGCTCATCTGATCTATACAGAGAGTTCCAGGACAGCCAGGACTGTTGTTGACAGAGAGAGACCCTGTCTCAAAAAAGAAAACCAGTCAACCAACCACCACTACCACCACCACCACCACCAAAAACAAAACCCAAAACCAAGCATTAAAAAAAAAAAAAAAAAACACAAAAAAAACAAAAAAAGCTTTATTACCTGTGAGTGTGGTGGTACACACCTTTAATCCCTGGGGGGTGAGAGGATCTGTGCAGGTTTGAGGGCAGCCTGGCCTACATAGCGAGACCTGTCTTTAAATCAATAACAACAAAACAAACAGAAAAGCTTTATCCCTAACGGGTATAGAAGTCCTGCACCCAGGGCTCAGGGAACGTTGTGGAAGGTGGGGACATAAAGGTTGGAAGAGCCCATGGCAAAAGGTGTTTGTTGTGAGACTGTTCCCAAAATGGCTGCGGAAACATGAGCTGAACACGCATGACACAGATGGTCATGTGGAGGAAGAAAAGCTCAGGAAGCCTCAATCTTAGACAGGGAACTACAGGAAGGGCAAGGAATGCTCGGAGCCAGGGATGGAGTCTTCACCAGGGACAAACACATGGATCGGTTATCTAATGCCAAATGGCCAGCCCTGAAAACAGACTTGTAAGTGACATTGTGAGAGCCAAGCAGCTGTATTCATGTATTTAGGAAAAATTTATATATTACACACACATGCGCACATGCACACATATATATTACATTACACACACACACACATAATACACACACATGCACAAATGCACACACATATTACACACATGCACACACAGGCACAAATGCACACACATTACATTACACATACATATCTATATTACATCACACACATACATATTTATATTACATTACATATACACATATATGTACTATATTATACACATATACACATGTACACACATACATGCATGAATATGACAACAAGTGATAAAGAGGCCACGGATTGATGGTCAGCGAGGATGGGAGGTATGTGAGGGGGTTGGAAGGAGGAAAAAGGAAGGTGGGGAGGGGGGACATGGTGTAATTATTTTAAAATCTAAAAAAAATAAAAATATTTTAAAATGCTTATCGAAAAGATAAAACTTTGCCGGGCAGTGGTGAAACTAATACAGCCTTTGTTTATTCATGGGTTCTCCTCTCTAGAGATAGGTCTCGTTACTATACTGTTACTATGCTGTGTAGCTATAAGATGCCCTTGAACCTCTGGTTTTCCTGCCTCTGCTTCCCAACTGCTGGCATTACAGGCATGGACCACCTTGTAGAGCTGGAATCAAACCCAGAGCTTCATGTATCAACTGAGTTACATCTTTGGCACCATATGATACCTTTAAGTGAATTTGAAAAATCACCTCTTTTGAACCATAGGAATAATTTGGTATCAGGCTAAAAAGATGATTTAGCAGTTAAGAGCACTTGCTGTTGACCCAGAGGACTCAAGTTCAGTTCCCAGCACCCTCATGGCAGCTCACAACCTTCTGTGTCTCCAGTCTAGGGTATCCAGTGCCCTCTTCTGGCCTCCTGGGCACTACACACATTCTGCACAGTTTTACATACAGGCAAGATATCCATATATATACAATAATTTTAAAAAGGACTAACTTGGTGAGGTGAAAGTGACTTCATGTGATTTAGAAAATACAGGCTAAGAGGCAAAGGCAACGTGCATGTGTATGGACATGTGCGTCTGTGGACATGTGTGTGCATGTGTGTACGTATGTGTATATGTGTGCATCTGGATGTGTATACGTGTTTGTGTGTGTTTGTGTGTGTGTGTGTGTGTGTGTGTGTGTGTGTGTGTGTGTGTGTAGGCCAGAGGCTGGTGTTCTGTGGCTTTATTGTTTTTAATTTTTATTTATTTATTTATATTGAGAGATAGGTTGTTTTAGTCAGTTTCATTGCTCTGAAGAGACATCATGACCACTGCAACTCATAAAAGAAAACATTTAACTAGAGCTTGCTTACAGTTTCACACTTAAACTAGTCCAATAATTAATTAGTCCATTGTTGTCATGATAGGAAGACATGGTGTTAGAGAGGTAGCTGAGAGTTCTACTTCTGTATCCAAAGGCAGCTGGAAGAGAGAGCCACTGGGCCTGGTTTGGGCTTTGAAGCCTCAGAGCCCACCCCCAGGGACACAGTACCTCCAATAAGGCCACACCTCCTAATCCTTTCAAATTGTGTCACTTCCTGAAGACTATTTTCAAACTTCCATTTGTGTTCTCAGCCAGAATCTTTTAGAAAGTAAATAACTGTATATGTTGAAATATCAGCACAAGGGAGAAATTTTTCTTTCTAAAAAGCATTTAAGTATTTTTACTCGATTTATTTCTTTATTATTAAGGGGGTTCTTTTCTGCCCCTTCTGTGGGAATTCTGCCAACTTAGAAGTATGTCTATCCTGGCTTTACATCACGAGCTGGGGAAATAAATTCTGGATGAGTTCAGGGACCACTAGACCCATGTTGCACACCCACTGTCACAACATAGCTGCAGCAGCATCGGCTGCCTCATCCCTTTGGGCCCTTACTTGAACTGGAGGGCCACAGTGTTATTCTTGGTCTTCTGAAAGTAATACCTAATAGGCTTTGGTAGGTCTGAGTTTTCCCTCACCATTTACCCTAGTAACAAGATGTTAGTTCCTTAGGGAAACTGTAAAGGGTATGTTGGTCTGGAGATCACAAAGTTAGTCCCTGGTGTGGACAAGTAACTGAATATCTGGGAAAGATGGAAGACCAAGCTGGAGAGAAAGTAATAATACCATTATTCCTTCTGAATGGGAGGGGCCTGAGGCTAAGCGGAGGTTGGTTTGGATGTTTTATGGGACCCCTTTGTCCTTCTCTTCCTCCCAGTGGCTTTGTTTAGATACCCACTCCCGTGTCTTCTTGCCTTTTCCAAAAAGTCTTCTGAAACAAGAGACTAGTATCTCAGGGACCCTACTTCTACTTTGTTTATGTCTCTCTGACTCTCCTTTAGAGGGGTGGGAAAAATTCTGACAATAAAACTCTTCAGTATTTAGCATGGCTCTTCCTCAAAGGGACCTGGCCTTCCTTTCTTTTAAGGGGTTCTGGGTCTATAACTGGCTCAAGTTTGGAAGTTGGTTGACAGTCCTGGATTCCCTGTTGCTATGATCCATTGTGGCCTTTCTTTCACTTCTAGTTTTGTGCTTTTCTGTTTATACAGATTAATACAAATGTATTAGTTTTCTTATCTGTTTTGTTGCCAGAAACACTGTGGTTGCTTAGCCAGTACCAAAGGCCCCTATGTGTTAGGCCATGATACATGTTGCCCGTGCTGCCCATAATGCATTGAGCCACTCTAGCATGGTTTCGCCCGTACTGTCCTTTATGGAACTGTGCTCACATGCCTTTGGCAATTCAGTGCTGCCTGTCTGATCCCTGCTACCTGTGGTGGTTTGAATAGGTTTGGCCCTCTTAGATTTATGTGTTTGAATGCTTGGCTCATAGGGAGTGGCGCCATAAGGAGTGTGGACTTGCCGGATGGAGTAGGTAGGCCTTGTTGGAGGAAGTGTCACCATCAGGGCCTCCTATGCTCAAACTCTGCCCAGTGTAATCCAGTCTCCTCCTGGCTGCCTTCAGATCAAGACGTAGGACTCTTGGCTCCTCCAGCACCATGTCTGCCTGGATGCTGCCATGCTTCTTGCCATCATGATAATGGACTGAACCTCTGAAACTGTAAGCCAGCCCCAATCAAGTGTTTGCCTTTATAAAGAGTTGCCTTCGGTCATGGTGTCTGTTCACAGCAGTGAAAACCCTAACTGAGACAGCACCCTAGGGCACAGTTCAACCATTACGTTTAATTCATCCAGTTGAGCAGCAGCAGCTCTGACTCTTCCGACCTGGTACAGATGACAGAGTTCCTCAGATGTGCTGGTGTCACTTTACATCTGAGAGCATCAGTGAAGGGCATGCTTCCTGGACACTCTCATTGTGGAGGACTGGGTTTACAGTGTATCTGCCTCAACATCCAATTGCCCCGAACTGTAGAATCCCTTCATCGGCACCAGGCCAAGGGATCTCTATTAGGCCTCTCTAGTTCTTTGTCAGTAGGCCATCTTTTGACAAATACTTCAGCTGACAAACCAAACAAACGTTTGACCAAACTTCTGGCACTTAAAAAAAAAAAACCTGTGCAAACTCCATACTAAACCTAAGAGTCTCCACTCAGTGGGCCCATATCGATGAACTCAGCCCGAGGCATCCACCATTATACCTTGGAATCTAGCCCCAGACGTCTTGAATGAATAAACGAATATTATTAAGTTCTTTAGCGATATAGCTCACAACGTTTCATATCACACTTCCTGTCCCACCTCCAAGAGCCTGCTTAGCCTTAAGTCTGGGTGGACACTGAAGGAAGGCCATTGTGGGTTGTGTAATGTAGGATTGATTCCCTTAGGCAAAGCTGGAGAGGGCAGTGCTGCTGGGGCTGGAGATGGGGGGTACATCCTCTTCTAAGGGTTGAGAGACTACTTCCTCAGGTGAAATAAGCCCTTAGGCTGTTCAGATCTCCCCAGACATTTTCTGTCCCTTATTACAGCCTCCCGGCACTGGTGCTCTGACCCGTCCATTGCTGTTGCCTCCACTAAACAAAGTAGAGAACCAAAGCTAGTGTGGATCCCTGGAGAGACTACGGAGACTAGTGTCCTCATCAAGGACTTGAAGTGGTTCTTACCACATTTCCCTTTAAGTCTTTCATTTGGCCTGTGCAGAAGACAGGTGGACCCTGACAGTTGACCCTTGAGAACGTAAGCGGGTAGTGGACTCCAGATTGTAGCTTCTGCGCTGGATGTGGTGTCCTTACTGAGCAGATTAGCACATCTCCTGGTACATGGCACGCAGTTAATGATGGCGCCTTTTTGTCAAGATCTGTTGGTAAGGACCACAGAAGCAATTTGCTTTTAGCTAGTGAGGCTACTAGCATTAAACATTTATTGTTATTATTGTCAAGGGATATTAATTTTCCAACCCTGTCATGACTTATTTTGAAGGTCTCTTGATCATCTGTCTCTTCTACAAAGCGTCGTCCTGTCCCACTGTATTGATACATTACATTGATTGGATCAACTGAGCAGGGAGCAGTGCCATGGAAGACACTTAAAGCAATAGAGTTGATACTATAAAGGGTTAATAGACTGGCTTTGGAGACACTGAGTCACACGAAGTACAATTTAGCTAAGTGGGCACTGTCTTCCAAACACCCAAAAGATAAACAGGATGCGTGCATGTGTTTCCATTGCTGTGAACAGACACCATGACCAAGGCAACTCTTCATAAAGGACAACATTTAATTGGGGCTGGATTACAGGTTTGAAGGTTCAGTCCATTATCATCACGGCAGGAAGCATGGCAGCATCCAGGCAGGAATGGCACTGGAGGAGCTGAGAAATGACATCTTGTTCCAAAAGCAAACACGAGAAGACTGGCTTTCAGGCAGCTAGGAGGAAGATCTCTCAAAGCCCACTCCCACAGTGACGAACTTCCTCCAACGAGGCCACACTTCCTAAGAATGCTACTGTCTGGGCCAAGCATATTCAAACCACCACAATGCTAGTCAGGCTTGTTTGGGATAAACAAATTTACAATGCTACTAAGATGTGTTCACCAAGGTTGAACAGCCATTAGACTCATTCTCAAAGAACATGCCTCCGACATGGTTGAGGGGGCAGTGCAGGGCCACAACCAATGTTAAGTCCTGGTCTGCTATAAAGTTCCTTTCTTGGGAAAAGTTAATTCTGCCAGAGTATATGTTAGTAAAACTTTCTATTTGAGGCCAACTTTTTTGAGCATCAGATTCCAGTTCCTGGTGATTTAGTAAAGAGCTTTTCCTTCCTTTATCTCCAAGTATATGGAGTAATTTTTCCCCTTGGAAAAGCATATTATTTCAATTGAAATAGCAGCCATTTTGGACTTCTTGGTAATGCATATCAGAGGTGTGGTTGGAGTAAGAATGGTCCTCATAGGCTCATAGATTTGAATGCTTGGCCACCAGGCAGTGCCACTATTAGGAAGTACAGATGCCCTTGTTGGAGGACATATGTCACTGGGGGTGGGCTTTTTGGTTTCAAGTGCTTAAGCCAATGTCTTTCCCTGATGCCTTTTGATCTGGATACAGAACTCCTTCTCCAGCACTGTCTGCCTGCAGACCGCCATGCTTCCCACCGTGGTGAAAATGGACAAAACCTCTGAACCTGTGAATACCAATGACATGTTTTCCTTTATAAGAGTTGCCAAAGTCATGGTATCTCCTCACAGCAATAGAACATTTACTAAGACAACAGGATAGGAAGTAAATGTAACTAAAACTCAAGTGCATTCTACCTCAGTGACGTTTGTAGGAGTCCATTGGTGTGGGATATTCGTTTTAGGATGAAGCATAGGCTGTTGCACCTTGTCATACCTACTACTGTGGGAAAAACCACAACGCTTATTGGTGCTGTTTGGATTTTGGAGACAGCACAATCCTCACTTGAGATGTTAGCCAGATATCAAGGGACTCAGAAGCTGCTAGCTTTGAATGGAACAGGAGAAGGCTCTTCAGAAGGTTCAGGCTGCTGTGGAGGCTGTTCTACCACTTGGGTCACAAGATCTAGGAGACCCGATAGTATTTGACAAACACATCAGTGGCAGATGAGGATTTTGGTTGGAGTCTCTGGTCCCTTTATCACACTGCAGACCCTTGGTTTTGGAGCAAGCTTGGCACCACCACCAACATCAGGTGGCTGTTCTCTTGTTGAGAGACAGCTGTTGGCCTGCTGTTGGGCCTTAGTGGAAACTGAACATTTGACAGTGGGCCACCAAGTTACTATGTGACTTTATTCTTCCCATCATGAACTAGGTGTTATCTGACTCACTAAGCCATAAAGTTGGACATGAACAAACGATCACAGTATTGTGTATCATCATGCTTAAGTAGGTCCTGAGGGCACAAGTAAGTTACATAATGATACCCAAATGCTGATGGTGTTTACTCTAGTTACAATGCCTTCTGCTTCTAAGCGTGCAGCTGCGGTCTCTCGTGTGCTGTCTAATCAGTTGACTGAAGAAAAGATGAGGAACTCTTACTATTGGCTCTGTACTGCCTTAGTCACTTTTTGATTCCTGTGACAAAGCATGATACCTAAGGCAATTTATAAGAGAAAGCATTTAATTTGGGGCTCATGGATTTAGAAATATAAACTCATAGACTCATGGTAGAGTCCATGACCATCATGGTGGATCACATGACAGCAGGTAGACAGGCATGGCACTGGAGCAGTAGCTGGGAGCTTACATTTGATCCACAGGCCTGAGATGGAGTTTACTGGGAATAGCATGAGCTGTTGAAACCTCAAGGCCCCCAACCCTCCAGTGACACAGCTCCTCCAACAAAGCCACACTTCCTAATCCTTCTCAAATTGTTCTACCCGCTGCGGACCAAACATTCAAATATACGCGCCTATGGGAGCCATTCTCCTTCCAACCCCACATGAGCACTGCGAGCATCTCCTGGAAGTGGGCAGGTGCGGTGTTATATTTCTATTCTGGGGCAGCTCTGAGGAGGGAAATCTTTACAGTGGTTAGAACCTTGGGCAGTGCACATAAGTTGTACATTCTGCTTGGAAGGAGAAATGGCCAGATGTGTGGTTATTTACTGATTGGTGGGCTATAGCCAATGATTTGACTATGGCCAGGGACTTGGAAATAACATGATTGGAATTTGGTGAGAAATACTTCTGGAGAAGAATTCTGTGTCTAGATGTCTTCAGATGGGCAAAGGATGTGAAGATTCTCATGTCCCGTGTAGATGTTCACTGAAATGGTTATGGATGGGCTCAACAGCATGGACTCGCACTCACAAGGCTGATCTGACTGTAGCTGCTTAGTGCCAGTCTGCCAGCAGTAGAGGCCAGCACTGGGCTCTACTATGGCGCCATTGCTAGGGACTGAGCACCAGTAACCTGGTGGCAGGTTGGCTACACTGAGGCACTTCCTTTGTTTGCAGGTGTCTCTTTACGTCCATGACTAACAAAGACTAAAAGACTTTTGACCTGATGAATCTGTTCAGTCAGGTATCAGGATACGAAGTTGGCTTACAATAAATGGTAGCATTTCGGTATACCAGTCATGAAATAGCTAAAACAGAAATCAGGGAAACAATTCTGTTTAAAAAAAAAAAAAACATGGAAAAGAATGAAGGAAAGGAATGACCTAGCCTGAGTCTATCCTAGCCAAGGAAGTAAAAGACCTCTCTAGAGAAAATTACAAGTAGTGATGAAAGAAACTGAAGAAGACACTATAAGATCAAGAGTCTTTATTATGATGGACAGAGTAAATATTATCAAAATGGCCCTGTTAACTGTATCTGTCACTTTTCTATGAAATACCAAAACACCATGACCAAGGCAACTTACAGAGAGTTTATTTTGGTTTATGGTTCCAAAGAGAGAAGAGTCCATCTTGTCAGGGTTGTGGTGGCTACAGGCATGGTAACTGAAGCGGGATGTGGAGAGCTTACGTCGCGAGCACAAAGCTGGGAGAGAGGGCGCTCGGAATGACCCTGCCTGTAGTGATGTGCTGGGACACCTGGATGTTCCCAAGTAATGCAGCCAACGGGGACCCAGTTCAAATACATGATCCTGCAGGGGACATTCTCATCCAAACCACCACATCCCACTCCTTGGTCCTCTCAGGTTCCTAGTCATATCGTACTGAAAAATGCATTTAGTTCAAAGTTTCCAAAGTTCCTATAGTTTTTCACAGTTCCATCACTGTTTAAAGTCACGTCTGCATCTCCATGACATCTCCTAATTGTAACCTAATATAAATAAATAAAAAAAAGCACGTGCTTCCAAATGTGACAGTGTGCAGGGTCTGGAGGCAGAGGCAGGAAGATCTCCGGGAGGTCAAGTCCAGCTTGTTCTGTGTAGCAAGTCTCATACCAGTCAAGAATAGAGAGACCACATCTTAAAAGCCAGTCCTGCTTCTCTATTTAGCTTCTTACTAAGGGGCCCTGTCTGTTCCCGAGTTTGAAGATCACTGGTGGCTGCCATACCTGCCAAGGTTTTCACATGTGTTTTAGAGATCCCAACCCAGCCGTCATGCTTTCATGACAAGAGTTTTAGCCACTGAGCTGTCTCCCCAACACAGCTGTATGTCTATTGCAGGTACCGTTAGGTGTTTCAAGGAAAGCTTATTCTTTAGAAGGACAAGCGTTACCTTAGGGAAGCATTGTTGCCTAACCCCAGGTTCAGGAGACCTTGCCTCAGTGAGTAAAGACGAGAGATCAAGGAAGATGCCTGACATCAACTTCAGGCCTCAGGCATCTGTGTTGGAACTTACAACAATTTCTCTGTTTGTAGATTCCTCTCTTTGGTGCTAAGACTATTGTCCAGAGAAGTCCTGATGAACCAGCACTGAGCAAAGCTGAATTTGTTGAGAAAGTTCGTCAGAGTAACCAGGCCTGTCATGATGGAGACTTCCACACAGCTATTGTTTTGTACAATGAAGCCCTGGCAGTTGACCCTCAGAACTGCATTTTGTATAGCAACAGATCTGCAGCCTACATGAAAACCCAGCAGTACCACAAGGCGCTGGATGATGCAATCAAAGCCCGGCTCCTCAACCCCAAATGGCCAAAGGTAGAATTTATTCACTTTCACAGAAGTGCCTGTTGTGATTTCTTATTGTAGGAGAACATTTCATTGATTCAGTACAGATATGCATTCGTAGACTCAGTACCTTGGCAAAATCCACAGCGAGTGAAACTCAGTGGCCATCTTCCTTTCCAGTGGGGTGCAAGTGCGCTTTCTGTCCATGTTTCTTTTCCTTCTCGATGACTTACAGGATCCATTCAGGTTTTAAACACCTTTTATTTTCCATACAAAAGTTTTAGATGTTGTATAGCGACTGTATGTATCTCTTTCAATTTAAAATGAACTAATTCACCAGGTGGTGGCGCACACCTTCAATCTCTGCTCTTAAGCAGAGGCAGGAGGATCTCTGTGAGGAGTTTGAGCCATCCTGGTCTACAGAGTAAGTTCTGGGACAGCCAGGGCTACACAGAGAAACTGTGTCTCAAAACTCCCAAAACAAAAGTGATTTATTTCCACAAGTACCTAATTATTTTAAGAGTGTTTAATCAGGGGAATCTCATCTAAAAAAAAAATCATAATTAATTACATTCCCTTGAGCCCTCACTGGTGAAAGTTGTTGATTTTGTTTTGTGTATAAAAATGCTTCTTAACTTAATGATAGCGTTACATTATGTATACATATACACACATATACGTATGTGTGTATACATCGTAAGCTGAAAAGAACGTTAGTGAAGGATGATAAGCTGGGGATGGAAGTGTCCACATCACCCAGCATCCAGGAGGCCAAGGCAGAGGACCTAAGTTCAAGGCCACTGTTTTAATTAAGACAACACTTAACACGCATTCAAAACATGTAACCTACCAAACATCATAGTTTTCCTTTAATATTCTCAATGCATTTGGGCTGGCAGTTAGACCACCACAAGCTGGGTGTGGACCTCCTGCTTGTCATTCTAGCACAAGAAAGAAGACTTCAGGTCTGAGGCTAGCCTGGCCTTGATAGAAAGTTCTTTAAGATAGCTTGGGCTGCATGGCAAGCCCCGTGTTAAAAACAACCGATGGTGCCATTTCTCGTAATGGTGGATGTGGCAGTGCAGGGCGAAGGCTGGGGCGTGCAGTAGGAAGCCACAAGGTCATGGGAGCTGCAGTGCCTGGGCACACATCTCCTTTACAGAGCACGCAGGGAACACGTTTCTGGTGAAGTCAGTCCCAACATTCCCACCACTTTCATTAAAAGTTGAGCTATGCAGTTTGGAGGATCACCTTCTTCTCGGTTTGAACTCAGAGCAGCAAAATAGATACAAAAGGATGAAGCAGCCAGGAAAGAAGATTGTTGGGAGTTGCCAGCTGGTGGTCCACGAGTAAGAAACTCGGGGAATGTGCGCATCTCCAACTGCCATGTCTCCTCCCTGATCCTGGCACTGGGCTCCGTGATGGGCCCATACTTAGGAGGGGCTAAGAGGGCACCTAGTTTTTAATCTGTCTAGGTACACATTTATACAACAAGTATGAAAGTCCTCCAACCTGGCTGGCTCTTAGGCTTCTGGTGAGTGTCCTGTCTCTGCCTCCCAACTTGCTGTAGGATTGCTGGGATTTCAGCCTTCTCCAGCAGGGACAAGGACACGAGGGCCTCTCTGTAGCTGAACAGATGATGCCTCAGCTTTAGTCTTCTTTGGAGCGCACGCACACACAGAACAGATAGCACAAGTGATTCCTGTATATTTTTCACCTGCATCCTCTGCTTTTAATGTTTTACCATATTTGACTGATAGTTCTCTTTCTGTCGAACCATTTGAGACTAAATTGAAGACAGATTGTCTTACCGCTTCTAAACCCTTCAGGATACATTGAGACTATTCTGCTATGTAACCACAATGTAACCACGAAACCAGAACATTAATATTAATGTGATAATGCTGTCTGGTCCATACGCTCCATTCACAGCTCACTGACTGCTCAGCCAATGTCCTTTGTGGAAATACTTTATTTTCTGGCCCAAGATCTACTATTTGGAAAGAACTGTATCAGAGTCTATATAATTGAATATGGTCTCAGACCTATAGCACCTACCCACGTTCCAAGTGACTTATTGCACTAGGTTTGGTTTGCTAGTTAATTTTCTATTGCTGCGAAGACACTCTGACCAAGGCAACTTATAAAAGAAGACATTTAGTTATTGGAATTTGCTTACAGTTTTAGAGCGTAAGTTCATGAACATCTCTTAATCCCACCTGGAGAGAATAAGGCTGCTACCACAAATTTTGGGCCAAATCTGAAGCAAGCTGTATTAAATACTAGTCAGGAAGGTGGATACTGGCCAGGTCCATACCCAGGATTCCCAGAGAATGGTAGCGAATTACATTAGTCAGGCACTTGTAAAGGTAAAACCTACAAGGCTACGGATGGGAAGTAGGGATACACCCTGACTGTACTTCCTGCCCAAGTACCTTCCACCTAAACGTGTACATCCTGTGTAGTTGGGGCAACCAACCTTGTTATAGAAGTCAAAACACATGGTTTGTTATCTTAATGAATAGCTCCAGCATTCCAGGAAGCTGTCTGTCCTTGGGCAAGTGGGCTTTTCATTTTATATAGATCACTTATGCACAGTAATTAAAACTTAAAACAGACCTTTAACCCTCATACATCATGTCTGGGAGCATGCAGTAGGCAGGCAGGCTTGGCTTTGTGAAGTAGCTGAGACCTTGGGTCTGATCCACAGCAGGAGACTCTAATGCGTGAGCCTTTGGGGGCCATTGTTATTCAAACCACCACAGTTTCTAAATTTAGTTAGACTAAAAGGGGCTGCCTGCTAACTACAGTTTCAAGCATGCATACACTCACCTTTCTAAAACATACAAAGTCTGTTGACTTGGGTTTTGTAAAATAAATCACTTGTTTTCTTACTTCAAGAGGCAAGAAACAGGATACAAGTTGCCATCAAAGTAGAACCAACAGTTCACTGTTGGCTGTTGGGATCCATTCATGATCTGAGAGGGCTCTGAAGGCTTGGGAAGCCCCTTTCCCAGGCTCAGACTGGCTCTGCTCTGCAGCTGCTGTCTTCGGTCGGTCGTCATCCCATGGCACTGCACTTACAGTCTCACTGCAGCCGGGCTGCGCCTTCACCAGTAGCTTCTGCTGGCTCTCCCTGGGAACGCTAACCCTGCTACATAGTGCCGACCCTTGATTTTTCTCCACGCAGCATCATCAAAGCCTCTCTTGGTTCCAAGCCTCAGCTGTTCTCTTTGACTTCAAACCCTGTACCACCTGGTTACTAAGGCAGAAACTAACCAAACGCCTTCAAAACTCTGGGCCACCAAAGTATTGCCCTTCTCTCTCTGTTCTGCAGCTTCCGTATGCTGACTCTGAGGAAACACTTCAGAAGATTATGCCTCAGTGATCTGTCTCTCTTTTGAGACAGGGTTTCTCTGTGTAGCTCTGGCTATCCTGGCACTCTACACCAGGGTGGTTTCAGACTTGTAGAGATGGCTTGCCTCTGCCCCCTGAGTGCCAGGATTACAGCACTGCCCTGCTTGATTCTAGCCTTTTCTTACTCTCATCTGACGGATTATTCAACCCCAGCTGTTCTAGCAAAGGTTTCACTTTAGTGGTCCCTGTCTCTTGTTAATCACAGAAGATTCTTCAGCCTCAGCTGACAAGAACCATAGCTAGCTACTCCATTCAAGATATCAAGTGGTCTCAATAGAATGTTTTACCATTGAAATGTCAAAAGCTAGGCCTCCATGTCTGCACTGGTCTGCACAGGTCTGCACAATGGCTTCTAAAGCTTTGAACATTAGATTGCTTTTCTAACGCACCTTTTCAGTATCCTTTGGAAATTCTCCCCCAAACCAGCAATATCTCCTGAACCTGGTACCATAATTGATTTTATAGAAACATTTCTGGAGTGGTTGGAAAACTATATCTCAGAATTTATTCAGTTAGCTTTAAAATATTAATAATAGCTAAGTCACATCCGAGAAGCTGCAGTTACTCTGTTCTTGAGTCTGGGTCTCTCAACAGTTGGAGTAGTCCCACAATAGCTGTCTCTCATTGAGGTAGGGTGGGGTTGGGGATGGCAGCAACAACCAGTAGTTATTCAGTCTACAAGATGGCTTCCCTGCCTCAGTAGTCCTGATGTGATGCTTAGGGCCTGGAAGTTTCCCAGAGAGCTGATGGTCCTTATTTTACAAGGAAAGCTTAGAAATGCTGGTTCTGCCATCATGGGTGGGGACTGAGCAGCAGCAACGACAGGAAAGCTCAACTCTGAAACAAGAGGGAAGCCAGACCAGCAGAAAGTAAGACGATACACTTTTATAAATTAGGATTGTTTCCTGCTGCGGCCCAAAATCAGGTGGGTTTTCTTGCGTCGACCAAGGCAATCAGAACAGTTCCTCAGGTGAGGCTCAGGTGAGGCTCCCTACTCAGATGATTCTAATTTGTGGAAATTTGACATTAAAACCAACCCTAAAAATCCATCTGTTGATTTCTAGCTATAAGAGAAACACTATCATATATTGGATGCTGATTCAAACCCTGCCCGAGTCCTCCACCCAGATGGCATTTTAGCTGTATCTTCAAAAGGCCATTCCACCAGTCTATCGAGCCAGCTGCTTCAGGATGGTGGAGGAAGTGGTCAGACCAGTGGATTCCATGGACATGATCCACACTGTTCTTAGCTGTGAAAAGTATTCCCTAGTCTGTTTCAGTAAGAACAAACAATGTCCTCTCTTCAATGGAAGTGGTCCATTGAAATCAAGTTGGCTGGTTGCTGGATGGTCACCCTGGGGAATAGTGCCATGTTAGGGACTTAGTGTTGGCCTCTGCCGCTGGTGGGTCTGGCACTCAGCAGCGCCTATGTTTATAAGGCCAGACTTTAAGCCTTAATGAGTGGCAATCAGTGCATAACCTACATGCCTTGTCACCATAGACTCTCTACTTTGTTCATGGGTCCGTTGGGCAGTGACAGGTTTGACAGGGAATGAGGCTGGGTACCCACAGAAGAGGCCACTCTGTCTGCTTGATTATTAAACTCTTCCTCTTCTGAAGGGACCTGTTGATAAACGTTTACATGGAACACAGTGTCTCCCCATCCTTTGCTCATTTGGAGAGATGTATTTAGACATACCTTTATCCCCAGATGGGTTTTCACCCATTTTCCAGCCATGGCTCCTTCCACTCTGACCATACAGCTCAGTGGACAGTCACACGTCTGGTCTGTTTTCCATCCAAATGAGCATCTGTGTGCATGGCCTGAGGTTTTACTGACAGTAAGTTTCCTTCCACAGTCTTTCATGGTTTTCCTAGAGAAGAGGTATAATGTTGTAGCTATCTGCTTCCAGGTGGTGCTGCATAGTATGAAGAACTGTCCGCTAACCATGAGCCAGCTTTCTCTCTGTCATCTCATCTATGGGGCACATTATAAAGCTATAGGTGAATGCTGTTTGGAGCCTTTGGCAGCCTCATAGGTGAGTCCCGGCAAGGCCCATGGGATTTCAGAGCAAGGCCATCTATAGATAATTGTGAACATTTGGCTATGGGCCACACTGCAGCCTGAGCTGCCCTTTATGGTCAGGGTATTTATTATCTGATCCATCAAACCATAAAGTCACACATGCATAGCAACAATCCAAAAGAAGCAGCATGTATGTGACCTGGCTGGAGCATGTCCTGAGGGAACGAGCAAGTTACAAGAAGTTGCCCAAACACTGTGGTTCCTGTTCTCATCAAAATGTCTTCTAGCCACAAGCATCCATCCTGTCAGGGATAGCACAGCCTCTGATGGGCTTAGCTCTCCCAGGTCAATGATTTGTCAAGTAAACACCCTCCAGACTTGCCTCCAGACAATCTAATGGAGGCATCTTCTCAACTGAGGTCCCTCTTTCCAGATAACTCTAGATTGTCAAATCAACAAAACAAACAAAACAAGAATGACCCTCAGAGGTGCCTGTATTTGAACACTTGGTCTGTAGTTGGTGGTGCTGTGTGGAGACAGTTAACAGATGGTCTTGTAGAGGAAGCATGTCATACAGGAGGGCTTTGATTGTTTACAAGTTTCTCTCTTTGCTTTGTGCTTGTAGTTCAAGAGCTCTCAGCTGTCCATGCTGGCTGCTTGCTGCCATGATGGAGCCCAAATCAAGCTTTCCTTGGCCATGCTGTTTTATCACAGCAACAGAAAAGTAACTAATACCTCATCCTCATAGCTGATCAAAACCTCAGCATCCAAGGCTAACTCTTTCAATTAGATGGAGATAAAGGTTTTTGGTCTTTCTTTAAAAAAAAAAAATAGAATTTCACATGACTTTTTATGTTATTCTCAAATTAAATACAATTTACCCTTTAAAGGAATGAGATATGTGCCCTTTCGTTAAATTCTATGTAGCTTTATTTTATGTATGTATGTATGTATGTATGTATGTATGTATGTACTTTTGTTGTTTTGTGCTGTGATTTTTTTTTTTGAGACAGGGTTTCTCTGTGTTGCCTTGGCTGTCCTGTGACTTACTCTGTAGAACAGGCTGATCTCAAACTTAGAGGTCTGTTTGCCTTTGCCCCTGAATGCTGGGATTAAAGGCCTGTGCTGCCACCACCTGGTTTTGTGTTGTGTTTTTGACAAGCTTGAAGTATATTGTTCAGGGTGTTTTTGAAGTGATGGGTTAAGCAATCTTCTTGCCTTAGCTTCCTAAATACACTGGAAGTATAGGCATGCCCTGCTCCTGTGTGGTATCGTAGCTTCATAGTATCATAGGATATAGTTTTTCTCTACACCATTTGTAAGAATTTTCACATGTGCATGTAGTTTTGTAATTTTCACCGAATAACTGCTCTGTTAGCAGGTTAAGCAGTCATTCTGTTGTTTGTGGTACTTGGGATTGAACTGATACCTCACACATGCTAGGCAAGCACCGTACTGCGCTACAACTACATGCCAGAGTTTACCTTTTCAGGTCCAAGTGCATAGAGGAACTTCTGGTGTCTCCATGTCTCACATCCTCTATAAATATATTATAGTACTTAATAAATGGAGGCATATGTAGCACTCTATCAGCTGTTCCTTGATTATAAGCCATGTATACATTTTTATCTGGGCATGACAGCACATGACTGACTTTCAGCACTGAGAGCTGAGACAGGAGGATGACTATGAAGTCAACCTAGGTTACATAGTAAGTACCTGCATTTAAGAAAACAAAAACTGCCACAGAACCAAAAATGTAGTACATTTAAACTTTCTCTTTAGACAATGTATCTGTATTACTGTTTGTTTACTGTGTCCAAATTGTGCTTTAATTTTCTCATCTTTTCTCCTTGGTTCAACCTTTTGAGATCAACATGGTGGATGTTTCTCTCTGTGTCACACAGATACTGAAAACTGAGACTGGGAGGAATTGTAGGTTAACGATGAATTGTTATGTGTGGAAGATTTTCATAAAATAGACTGAAAACACGGATTCTGTATTTATGTACATTAGGCTACTGTCAGTCTTATTTTAAGTCCAGTATTCTTGGTCCCTGTGTTATATAGTTTTCCATGTAAGTAGATATATTAGTTGTCATATTATTGATAAGAATCCTGTAATTTTGTTGGTATTCATGGAAAATTGGAAATAGTGCAGTCTGTTTTACAGTATATTTCTTGGTCAGGTCTGTTTTCTGCCTAATATTGAAGATAATTCTTAATCCCTTCCACTAGTCACATCTTAGTTTAGAAAATAGTGAAGAAATTGTGTTTAGCTAACAAACTAAAATACAAACTCAAATTTTTGTGTCAGTCCTGTCTTTTGTAGGGATTTGGGTATTTTTATAATGATATAGTATAAGTTAAATTAGCAGGAAGTGGCATAGAAAGAAAGATGTTACTGGTGTGTGAGAGAATGGGGAGAAATAGTGTGTTGTTTAATAGGCACAGGTCTCATTTCTTAAGAGGAAAAGTTCTGGCTTGTACAACAACGAGAATGTAGACCACAGAACTAAACACTTGGGACTGGCAGACACAGTGAGTCTTGTCCTACCATGTTTTTATACAAAACCAATTTCAAAAGGTATAAAATAGTTTATACAGTTTAACAGATGTTCAGAACCTGCTACCTAGGATGAGAAAGTGATATTCTTTTGCAGTGGTGATTTGTGAAATTGAGTATAACTGCGTGTTAGCATTCTACTGATACAAAAGCCTGGAGGCTTCTGCAGTACAGATAGTCATGGTGGGCGACCGAGGACCTGACCTTAAGTTTTGCATTATTGCTCTATTCTGTTCGCTTAACCTGGTGACCATATTCTCATATAGTGCTTTTTCATTCTGCTTTACCTTGTAAGAGAAAAAGATTTGTTATATTTAGTGATTCTTCCATGTTTTCACCCAGGAAACTACCTGCTGGGTGTCTGCCTGGCACTCACTGTATCTCCTTGGAGATAACTCGGTCTCTGCAGTTTTTTTTTTTTTTTTTTTTTTTTTTTTTTTTTTTTTTTTTTTTTTTGGTTTTTTTGAGACAGGGTTTCTCTGTGTAGCCTTGGCTGTCCTGGAACTCACTCTGTGGACCAGGCTGGCCTCGAACTCAGAAATCCGCCTGCCTCTGCCTCCCAAGTGCTGGGATCAAAGGTGTGCGCCACCACCGCCCTGCAGCCACACAGTTAACAAGTGGTTAAGTGATTAGCCTAGAACCCTGGGGTAGTAGCCATAATTTCCAAGAGTTATGCAGGGCTGCCTCACTCTTCTCTGCCATCAAGATGTTAGTGGACACTGCTGCTCTATCCTTTGCTCTGAAAATTGAATTAAAAATAACTTTCCACTAGAAAGCTCCCAGGCTCACAGCCTAGTAATTTTCTAAGTATTAATTTTGCTTTTGGTGCTGCATACTAGAGATTCACAGCAATTTAAACCATCAGTGGTGTACCATATACCCCCCAATGCTGGGGCATCAAACCTCCAAAGGACCAAGGGCCTCCCCTCCCATTGATGTCAGACAAGGCCATCCTTTGTTACATATGTAGCTGGAGCCATGGATCCCTCCCTGTACGCTCCTTGGTTGGTTGTCTAGTCCCTGGGAGCCCTGGATGGTCAGGCCAGCCAACATTGTTCTTTCTATGGGGTTGTAATCCCTTTCCACTCCTCCAGTCCTTCTGCTAGCTCCCCCATCGGAGTTCCCGAGCTCACTTTAATGGTTGGCTCCAAGCATCCACATCTGCATTGGTCAATTGTTGGCAGAACCTCCCAAGAAACAGCCACACCAGGTTCCTGTCAGCAAGCGGCTCTTGGCAGTAGCAACAGTGTTGGGGTTTGGTGCCTACAGACAGGATGGATCCCCAGGAGAGGCACTCCCCAGATGGCCCTTCCTTCAGTCTCTGCTCCATTTTTTTTGACCCTGTCTTTCCTTTGGACAGGAACATTTCTGGATTAAAAACTTTGAGATGAGTGAGTGGCCCCATCCCTTGACTGGGGGCCTTCCTATCTACTGGAGATGGTCTCTACAGGTTCTCTCTCCCCTTCGCTGCATGCATTTGAGCTAAAGTCATCCCCGTTTGGTCCTGGGAGCCTCACGCTTCCCTGGGGTCTGGGACCTTCCAGTAGCTACCCCCAGTTCTTCATCCCCCGACTGCTACATATTTTTATTTGATTTCCTGACCCTGTGTCCCTCTCTCTATCCCCTCCAGTACCTGAGACTGCCTGGTTATTTCCCCCCCCTCCCTCCCAGCTCCCCCTCCTTCTACCTCCCGGGATCGTCCTGTTCCCTCCTCAATGCAGGACTGAAGCATCCACACCCTGGTCTTCCTCTTAAGCTCCATATATATGGTCTGTGGGTTGTATCATGGGCATTGTGAACTTTGGGGCTAATATCTACTTATCAGTGAGTACATACCATGTGTGTTCTTTTGTGACTGGGTTACTTCACTCAGGATGATATTTTCTAGTTCCATCCATTTGCCTACGAATTTCATGAAGTCATTGTTTTTAATAACTCAGTAATACTCCATTGTGTAAATGTACCACATTTTCTGTATCCATTCCTCTGTTTAGGGATATCTGGGTTGTTTCCAGCTTCTGGCTATTATAAATAAGGCTGCTATAAACATAGTGGCACGTGTGTCCTTATATGCTTATATGCTATGTTATATGTTGGAGCATCTTTTGGGTATATGCCCAGGAGTGGTATAGCTGGATCTTCAGGTTGGATTATTTCCAGTTTTCTCAGGAACTGCCAGATTGATTTCCAAAGTGGTTTTACCAGCTTGCAGACCCACCAGCAATGGAGGAGTGTTCCTCTTTTTCCACATCCTTGCCAGCAACTGCTATCACCTGCAGGTTTTTTTTTTTTTTTTTTAATCTTAGCCATTCTGATTGGTGTGAGGTGGAATCTCAGGGTTGTTTTGATTTGCATTTCTCTGATAACTAAGGATGTTGAACATTTCTTTAAGTGCTTCTTAGCCATTCAAGATTCCTCAGTTGAGAATTCTCTGTTTAGCTCTGTACCCTGTTTTTTTAAATAGAGTTATTTGGTTCTCTGGAGTCCTAATTTCTTGAGTTCTTTGTATATTTTGGATATTAGCCTCTATCAGATGTAGAGTTGGTAAAGATCTTTTTCCAATCTGTGGGTTGCTGTTTTGTACTATTTATGAATATTGATACAAAAATACTCAATAAAATTCTTGCAAACCGAATGCAAGAATACATCAAAATGATCATTCACCACAATCAACTGGGCTCCATCCCAGGGATGCAGGGATGGTGCAAGGAAATCCATCAATGTAGTCCACTATACGAATAAACTCAAAGAAAAAAATCCACATGATCATCTCATTAGATGATGAAAAAGCCTTTGACAAAATACAACAGCCCTTCATGTTAAAAGTATTGGAGAGATCAGGAATTCAAGTTGCATACTTAAACATAGTAAAAGCAATATGCAGCAAACCAACAGCCAACATCAAACTAAATGGAGAGAAACTCAAAGCAATCCCTTTAAAATCAGGGACAAGACAAGGCTGCCCACTCTCTCTATATTTATTCAATACAGTGCTCAGAATTCTAGCTAGAGCAATTAGACAACAAATGGAGATCAAAAGTATACAAATTGGGAAAGAGGAAGTCAAGATATCAATATTTGCAGATGATAAGATAGTATGCACGTTACCCCAACAATTCTACCAGAGAGCTCCTACAGCTGATAAACAACTTCAGCAAAGTGGCTGGATACAAAATTAACTCTAACAAATCAGTAGCCTTTCTCTACTCAAAGGATAAATGGACTGAGAAAGAAATTAGGGAAACAACACCTTCACAATAGTTACAAATAATATAAAATATCTTGGTGTGACTCTAAGGAAAGATCTGTATGATGAGAACTTAAAGTCTCTGAAGAAAGAAATCGAAGACCTCAGAAGATGGATAGATCTCGTGTGCTCATAGATTGGCAGAATTAATATAGTGAAATGACTATTTTACCAAAAGCAATATACAAATTCAATGCAATCCCCATTAAAATTCCAACTCAATTCTTCATAGAGTTAAAAAGAGCAATTCTCAAATTCATTTGGAATAACAAAAAACCCAGGATAGCGAAAACTATTCTCAACAATAAAAGAAGTTTTGGAGGAATCACCATCCCTGACTCCAAGCTGTATTATAGAGCAATAGTGATAGAAACTGCATGGTATTGGTACAGAGACAGGCAGATAATGAAGACCCAGAAGAATTGAAGACCCAGAAAAATTGAAGACCCAGAAATGAACCCACACACCTATCCTCACTTGACCTTTGACAGAGGAGCTAAAACTGTCCAGTGGAAAAAAAGACAGCATTTTCAACAACTGGTGCTGGTTCAACTGGCAGTCAATATGTAGAAAAATGCAAATTGATCAATTCTTATCCCCTTATACAAAGCTCAAGTCCAAGTGGATCAAGGACCTCCACATAAAATCAGATATGCCGAATCTAATAGAAGAGAAGGTGGGGAAGAGCCTCAAACACATGGGCACAGGGGAAGTTTTCTGAACAGAACACCAGTGGCTCATGCTTTAAGATCAACAATCGACGAATGGGACCTTATAAAATTGAAAAGCTTCTGTCAAAGCACCCTGTCAATGGGACAAAATGGCAACCCCTTTACTTTCATACCATTGTGCGGGAACTGGTGAATTAGATTAGGGTTACCTGCTGGAGCGTGAGTGAAGTAACTTACAGTCGCTGTGAGGACATGTTGATTTTGTTTTCTAGGTAGTAGTACACCCTCATCCGCCTGAGGCAACAGTGTAGCGAGAAGGCTGCAGGTGCGCCAGTCTGCCAACAGCTGCATGCTTGATGTAGTGTGACTTCTTGTTCATCGGATGTGAGGGCTTCACAGTCTGTTGCCACTCCCCTCTCCAGCATTATGGTCTATGTTTGGTGCTCAGAGAGAGCTTATGCCCTCAGCACCTGGAGTGTACGGATATGCAGAGGTGCGTCTTCATGTGCACAGGAACATTAAATTTTACTTCATTATATTACACCACACTATAGTTGTTTTTTCCTAAATATTTTTGGTGTGGGTGGATTAAAAATTTTATAAATTGAACCCTTCTTTAAATTGGATCTGGGGCTGTAGCTCAGCTTATAGATTGTGAGGCCCTTGGTTCCACCCCGGCACTACATAAATTTTTCCTGGTGGCATAGGCCAGAAATCTCAGCACACAGGAGGCAGAAGGAGGAGGAGCAGAAATTTAAGTTCATTCTTGGCTGCATAGCAGGTTTGAGGCTAGTTTAGTATACATGAGGCCCTATCTCAGAAAAGAAGGGAAAAAATAAAAAAGAAGAGAAGAAAGAGAAATTATAATAGCTAAAGAAAGAAAGTTTATCCCATTTTGCTCTTTAAAAAGAAGAGCAAGTCCTGGGAAGGAGGCAGGGATGCACGCAGACTCCCGCTACCTCTTGCAGTGTGGACAGAGAAGAAAAGAATCATACTGAAAGGCATCAAATGGAATACTGCTGGAGACTGTGTAGCTTGCATCAGACTATTTCAGACAGAAAAAGCATGTTATTTATTTTTATTAAGGGGGAATGTGAATAATTTGAGAAATAGTTTCTTGGGGCTTTAGCCTTTTGATAATCCTCAGATTTGATGTTAACAAATCTGTTTTTTTTTTGGCTTAAATTTTATTACAGGTATAAATATACGTTAAGAGATTTTAAGTTTATGAGTATGTTTGCGTGTCTGTGCACATGGTTATGGTTAGGCACTGATGGGGGCGGAGGCCATCTGATCATATGGAGCTAGACTGCTGACAATTTTACCTGTGGATATTGGGCCTTGAACTTGGTACCTTAGAAGAATAGTTCATCCTCTTAGTCACTGAGCCATCCAGTCTTTGATATAAAGTTTTTGCCAAGCTGAAAGAGGTATTTTTATTCTTATATTTTGTAAATAGCCTGTCTTAGGGTTTGTATTGCTATGATAAAAGAATCATGATCAAACACAACTTGGGGAAGAAAGGGTTAATTTTCCACATCAGGTTGTCCTGGAAGAAGGTCAGACCAGGGACTTCCCCTGACTGCGGGTCCATCTGGAGGGGACACTTCATCAGTCGAGGTTCCCTTTTTCCGAAGGACTGTAGCTTGTGTTAGGCTGACGTAAGACTAGGTTACTCATGGCTCTCCCTAGCTTTAGGTTTTCTGTTTAGTCATAGTTGGGCTTCTTCCATCTTATTTGACTTTGTAAGTTATAAATGCTATGTTTTTAAGCTCCTGTACATTATGTTTGGAGTTCCTGAGCTTGTACAAGCCAGGTTCATACCAAAAGACGTGGGTGCATAATGCAGGAAAACAGAGATTTCACAAGGAGTATGGGTAGTTAAAATTGCTTTTTAGTTCTCAGTTTAGGCAAAGTATTGTTTCCGCCGTTCTGCGTTCTGTTTTTACCTCCGGTGGTGTCACATGGCTCGTGTTAGGAACGAGAGGTGTGCTATGCATCCTGTGTTTAAAGTGACCGTGCTTTTAGACAGCCGCACTGCTACTGTCCCAGCACAGTTTGAAGTGTCATAATGTTAATCACAGTTGTAACTTTTACTATTTATGTGAAAACATGTTTATCTTTTAATCTTTCTTGTGGAAACAAAAATTAATTATAAATTGTAAGTAAAATTGAACTTTTATTTATACTTGATTTATTTTTTTCATGATGTCCCTTTAAAAGGTGATTTTGTAAATGAACAGAATTTTGAAATGCTATGCAGGAAGAAAGGGAGGAGACATGATTACATATTAGAGTGGATAAAGGTCTAAGCATTGCCATCGGTTGCTAGGCAACAGTCTGTGGGAAATGTAGCATTTCTCATTTGTGTCGTCATGTAACCGCTGTGGAGCCTGAACTGGGGTTTCCTTTTAATCAAGTCCAGCTGTTGGTCTGGGAACTCACTTTCTTCAGGGTATTGGGGATGTGTTTCCTTCGTTCTACAGTGTCTTAAACTGCTACTGACATACAACCTGAAGTGTACTGCTGGACGCAGCCCCTGTAAACCTTCAGAACAAAGAATGTGACATGACAGCATTAAGGTTTTAAGGTTTTGTTGTTTTGAAATAAATAGAAGTCTTCTTTTTAATTTGATGAGCAGGAACTTTCCAACTCTAACCCTCTCTTTAAATCTGTTTTTAGTTTGCAAAAAAAAAAAAAAGTGGTCCAATTTTTCAAACATAAAATTGTTTAATGTATTTTTTTAGATTTTTCATTCTCTAGTCATATTATCCCCAAATCCAACATATTATCTCATAGATTGAGTGCTTTTTTATTTGTATACATTTCAGTTTCCACTTTTATTGCCCATTCATCAGTTGATGGACATTGTTCTATTTAGGGTCACTATTGCTGTGACAAAACCCTGTGACCGAAAGCAAGCTGGAGAAGAAAGGGTTAATTCGGCTCACACTTCCACATTGCTGTTCATCACTGAAGGAAGTCAGGACAGGAACTTACACAGGGCAGGAACCTGGAGGCAGGAGCTGATGCAGAGGCCATGGAGGGTGCTGCTGACTGGCTTGCTCCCCACTGCTCCTCAGCCTGCTTTCTCATAGAACCCAGGGCCACCAGCCCAGGGGTGGCTCCACCCACAGTGGATTGGGCCTGCCAACATCAATCACTAATTTAGAAAATGCATTACAGCTGTATCTTCTGGAGGCATTTCCTAAATTGATGGTCTCTCCTTTCAGATAACTCTAGATTGTGTCAAGTTAGCATAAAACATGCCAATACACACATCTAGGCTGTTTCCAATTTCTGGGTCAAGACAGAAATCAAGAAGGGAATTGGTTTTTATTTTAAGAATTGAATGAAAATGAAAAGATGACATACCCAAATCTATGAGAAACAGTGAAGACAGTTGTTGGCCCTGAATGCCTAAATGAAAACCTGGAGAGATCTCTTTAATAACTTAATGAAACCCTTGAAAGCTATGGAAGAAGAAATGATACCCAGGCCTAAGGAAGAGTCAGTCTTGGGACTGAAATCAATGAAATGGAACCAACTGAACACCAATACGAAGTATCAATGAGATGAAGAGTTTGTCCTCAGAGGAAACAGTATTGAAAAACCTTTAACGAAATCAAGGGACAGACACAGCGAAAGGATCCAGACTAATAAAGTTACAGATGAAAAGGCAGACACTGAGTTAACCCAGGGAATTATGAAGATATAATAATGTGATAACATACACTGAGTTAATTCAGGGAGTCATAAGGACATATTTTAAAAATATGTATTCCCACAGACTTGGAAACCTAAGGGAAATGGACGAGGTTTTGTTTTCTTTCTTTTTTTTAAAATATATGATGTACTGAAGTTTAAATCAAGATGAAATAAACAATTTAAACAAATCCATAACCTTTGTAGAATGAGAAGTGTAATTAAAGTCTCCCAACCAGGAGCAGTGGTGGTGCATGCTTCTAATTCCAGCACTCGGGAGGCAGAGGCGACAGATTTCTGTGAGATTTATGATAGCCTCATCTATTAGTCAGGGTTGCATAACAGGAAAAAAACCTTATCACCACCACCACCATCATCATCATATTCATCACCATCACCATCATCAACAACAACAACAACAAGAATAACAATAACAACCAAGCACCACCACCACTAAAAATCTCCCAACCAAAAAAACCCAGATGAATACAGCACAGAATCTACCAGACTTTCTAAGAAATCTCCTCATATTAGTCCATGATGTAGAAACTGAAGGAACCCTTTCTAATTCTTTTTATGAAGCCACTGTTACAAAAAATTTGATACAAAAAACCCATACAAAAACAACAAAATAAAATTACAGACAGATATTCTTTAAGAACATAGATGCAAAAATTTTCAACAAAATTCTTGCAATCTGAATTAAATGGCACATAAAAAGATTATCCACTATGACCAAGTTGGCTTCATCTCAGCGACACAGGGATTGTTCAACATATGTTGATCAATAAATGTAATTCACCATATAAGCAGACTGAAAGATGGCATCCACTTGATCATCTCGTTAGGTGCAGAGGGCCTTTTGATAAAATCCAACATCCCTTCATAATAAAAGTCCCGGAGAGACGGGGTGCAAGGGACATACCTCAAAGCAGTAAAGGTGGTTTATGGTAACCAAAAGCCACATCATCATAAAATGGACAGAACCCCCCCCCCCCAAGCATTTTCGCTTCAGTTAGGGACAGGAGAAGGATGTTTGCTGTCTGCATACCTACTCAGTATAGTACTTGGAGTCTTAACTAGAGCAAGAAGATAACTGTTTCATCTCTGAAAAAGAAACACCCATTCTTACTTTGAAATAGAAATGTTGTGCTTACCAAACTTAGAAATAATTCCACGTTTATAAGGTTCTGTGCCCTGTGTTAGCCCTTGTCAGTTAGCTGACACATCACACACGCACCATACAAATCTACAAACCGTACAAGTAAAATCTGTGCATTGTTTACACACTTACATGTGCACGGTCTGTTAATAAGATCATGGTGACTAATAATGTGAAAATCATGACCGAGTAGATGTTCATGCAGTGACACCTATTGACATAAAATTACCGGACTCTGTTTGTTGGTGTCATGCTTCTGCTCCTTGACATTTTTGCTTCTAAAAATACGTGTCCTAGTGATTTAGATTGTACTAAAACAACATGCTATTTTTTTAAAAAAAAAATCACTTTACTATTGAGGGCTTTTTATTGTTGTTGTTTTGTTTTTGTTTATTTGAGATGGGGTCTCATTGTGTAGCCCTGGCTGTCCTAGAACTCTATGTAGACCAAGCTGGCCTGGAACTCATGATTCTCCTGTGTCTGCCTTGTGAGTGTTGGGATTAGGAGCAGGTGCAACCAATCAGCACATTGGTTTTTCTTGATACTATTTAATTAATGAACAACTTCCTGTGTTGTGATATTCTGAGGTATATTTAGGAATGTATAAAATCATTGAATAACATTGACTTTACTATATTTTGTATAAACATTTTTCTTCTTTCTTGAGGCAGAGAGCTATTGAAAAGTCAGACAAAAATAGAATGAGACCTTTTAGCTTAAATAATACTTATTTTCATTTAGTCTCTCTCTATGCATATGTATATATAGTCCACACATACACAATCATATATACATATACACAAACATATATCTTTTATAGATTTTTGAAAAATTTTTGAGCTAGAACTCACTGTGTAGCAGAGAATCCTCTGGAACCTCTTTGACCCTCCTGTTTGTGTCTCTCAAGTGCTGTGGTGCTGGGCTTTACTTCCAGGCGTGCTGGGGCAGTAAGTTCTTGACAGAACTATATCCCTAGCCTCTGTAATACTTTTTTTTTTTTTTTTTTTTTTTTTGGTTTTTCTAGACAGGGTTTCTCTGTGTAGCCCTGGCTGTCCTGGAACTCACTTCTGTAGACCAGGCTGGCCTCGAACCCAGAAATCCGCCTGCCTCTGCCTCCCAAGTGCTGGGATTAAAGGTGTGCGGCACCCTCAGCCGGCTGTAATACATTTTTAAACTCCTGATATTTTAGCATTTTAAGTCAGCCTTTGCGGCACTTTTAGAATCAGATGTAAAAATTGAATCTAAGGAGTCAAGTTACTTCTTCTGCAAGGGTGGCAACATACCAAGCATTTACAAAATAACTACAAGATTGTTAGAAGAAAGCAAATAGATTGAGATAGAAATAATGTAAAATATTACATGGGATTCATGACCAAGTGAATTGAGTATAACATTAAGGAAGTCTGTTGAGGGGACTAAAGAGGTAGCATGAGATGACATGGCACCTTAGTGCACTCTAGGGAAACAGCATATACAGCCCTGTAGTAAGAAAGGCCGGGCAGTTGTTATCTGGTAATCCCACGTATCACCTAGGATTTGTTAGAGAAGGAACATGAAGCTGGACACTGCCTCTGGCTGAATTTAATGCCCTCTTCTCTGTTTTCTTATCCCCTGCGTGTCTGTATGGCTGACTTTGTTGCACAATGCATTTAGATGATCTGTTTAACCCAGATACACATTTTAAAGAAATAAAGTACAGGAAAAAATTTCTCAAAAGTGTTTCTTTTATATTTAAATACAATGACAACCCCAGTGTTTGTATTGCAACAATGTGACCGATCATGTTGTCGGTCTCACTGTGTCCACAGGAGGGAGTCTGGCTGTTCTGTGGTAAATTGTGAGCACGTTCCAGACATAACGTCCAAAGAGGAGAAAAGGAAACCTTTCTCTTCTTTTCTCAGCTTTAGGAAAGTATGGTTTTTTTCCTCCTGAAATTAACTGATTTCTTCTAGGATTTCGTACCCGGGTATTGACAAGGGGACGGTTCTGTGAGGAGTAACTGACTGCCACAGCAATGCGTACAAATGCTCTCGGCAGTTGTATGAACGTGATAGGGTAACGGACGCCCTTAAGAAATCTTCCTCAGTGTGTAAACGGATTAAATACCTAGCAAGTATTGCTTTTATTGTTTAGAAGAAATATAAATGATGACATTTTCTTGGTTTCCCCAATTTGTGAGACCACAGCTGTGCATTGTGTCTTTTTTGTTGTGGTGTGCTCATTGTTTAGTCCATACCTGCTGTTTACTGAACATTCAGTACCCTGGAACTAGTTGTCTAGGTGAGTAAGTTGTACAGGGATGTAAAGTGTCTGCTCTTCAGACTCAGTGTATATTATGAACCATATTGTCTATAAGTAAAAGAACAAATAAGGGAAATGTACAATTTCCACCCTACTAGTTATAGACTATATAACATACTTAGTTAAATTTAAATAAATTTAACCCAAAATGGTTAAAGATCTGTATATTAGTAAAACATAGAAAAGAGATTTGAATAAGACACAATTCATGGGTTGAAAGAATTAAAATTATTAAAATGTCCACACTAAAGTGATTTACAGTTGGTACAACCCATATAAAAATTCCAATTTCATTTATCACAGAAATAGAAAAAGTAATTCTAACATTTATATAGAACTACAAAAGCCCCGATTAGCCAAGGCAGGGTTGAGTAAAAAGAACAAAGCTGGACATATACAAAATATTTTATTCAGACTACATGATAAAGGTATAGTAACTAAAACAGCATGTTGCTGACAAGAATGGAAACTCTAAGAACTGGAAGAGGAACTCCAGAGGTGAGTCCCCAGAGGTGTTTACAAGTCAGTTACTTTGGATATAGACACCAATGGGAAAGACAGTCTCTTCCGTAAAGGGGGTTGGGAAGTCTGGGTAGTTGTATACAGAAGAGTAAAACCAGCCTTTATCTCTTTTCAGAACAAAAGGTATAGAAATAAGAAAGAAGAAGACATGACATTTTGTGGGAGCATTTTGAGGGAGGACTTGGGAGAGTTGTAGGGAGAGGGGAGGATATATTCCAGGTTCCTTGTATACATATATATACACATTCTCATAGAATAAATACTAGTATTTTAATATTTAAAACTCAAATGAATTAAATACTTAAGACCTAAAAACAAAAGAAAGTTTTACACTGGAAGAAAGAACAAGGTAGAAAGAAAATAACACTGATCTGAGACATGATTCCAAAAGACGAGGTAACAGCTATATGAACTGCATTGTATTCCAGGTAAAGAGGCTCTGCAATAGAGACATCTTCACCCCTCACACATATGCACACAGACACACACATGCACACACATGCACACACACACACATGCACATACACACACATGCACACTCAGACACACAATGCACACACACAGATACACACATGCACATACTTGCAGACAGACACACATGTGCATACACACATACACATATGCACACACACAGACACACACACAGACACATGCACACCATGCACACACACACAAACACACACAAATACAAATGAAGTGATGCTACTTGGGCACACCGCTCTTTGAATCTGTATGAAAATATTTGCTGGGCGGTGGTGGCACACGCCTTTAATCCCAGCACTTGGGAGGCAGAGGCAGGAGGATTTCTGAGTTTGAGGCCAGCCTGGTCTACAGAGTGAGTTCCAGGACAGCCAGGGCTACACAGAGAAACCCTGTCTCAAAAAAAACCAAAAAAAAAAAAAAATATATATATATATATATATATATTTAGGCTGCCAGTTCTGCAGACCATTGCTTTTGTCTCGCGGATGCTGCCTCATCACATGAGAATTATGAGTGAGTTTGGGGCTGAGGATGGAATGCCGTGGTAGAGGACTTCACCTCTACCATGTGTGAGGTGAAGGTTCTATCCCTAGGATTAGAAAAATAAAAACCATACAAAATGTTTCTAAATGCCTTTCTCTTGTTAATCTATTACTATATTGTAGAGACTCTACTGGTCAGAGTTGTCGAGGATAGCAGAATTTATAGAATAAATGTACACACACACACACACACACACACACACACACACATACACACACACACACAGGCTAGTCCAACAATGGCTGTCTACCTATGGAAGGTTTAAGTATCTGGTATTGTTCAGTCTCTGAGGCTGAGTGTCTCAGCTGGCTGTTAGTATGTGCCGGAATCCCTCATGCCAGTGATGGAATGGACTTGCTGTCAAGAGCAAGAGCAAGAAGACAAAGAGACTGAGCTACCTTCTTCTAAGTCCATTATATAGGCTGCCAGCCAAAGGTGTGGCTCACATTAAAGGTAGATTTTCCTACCTCAACAGATCTGGATTAAAGGTGTATATCTTCCCACATCTTCCCCCGGGCTGCAGTCCTCATCTCTTATGCCTGTGCTACAACATCATTACACTCTGACACAGAGCTTAGAGGCTGCAGATACTTGATAACGGCTCACAGCTCTACTTAATAGTGTTTAATAGATCTGAATAACACGAGAGACAGACCATCTTAAGAAATTGCTTTGCTACTGTGGAAATGAGAGCTGTGCACTCCCGGTTAGAAGTGGGGCGTGGATGTTGATGCCCAGTGAGGAGGTTTACAAGGAGTGCGGTGCAGTCACCGTTGATTCCGAGACCCTGAACTGTGTAGGTAGATAGACTCTCGGGGCTCTTAGAAGAATTAAAATGGCCGCATCTAGAAAGAACTGCAGCTTGGTGCTGACTCTACACTTTGAAAGGATTGAGGACGGACCTTTGGCTCTTTCCCTAAGAACCCTTTAGGAGAACTACCATCTGTTTCTGCAATATGCCAATACTATCATTTGCCCATTCTAGAAATAAAGATTAATTCTTTGAAAATAGAAAAATGTTATCTGGTAAAATGTTGTATCTCATTGCTAGGAAAATACCTTTTCAAAACAAGTGTCTGTGGAGACAGTTATAACTAATCTCTCTGTGGACTGATTGTATTCTATAATACACTAAGAACTCTGGGAATTAAAGTACATCTATGGGCTGGGGAGATGGCTCAGTGGTGAAGAGCACCGACTGTTCTTCCCGAGGTCCTGAGTTCAGTTCCCAGCAACCACATGGTGGCTCAAGTCCAACTGTAATGGGATCTGATGTCATCTTCTGGTGTGTCTGAAGAGCAATGGTGTACTCACATACATACAATAAATAAACAAATCTTTAAAAAAAGATTAAAAGAATAAAGTACATATATTTGATTCTGAGTAAAAGAAACTTAAATGCTAAACACAGAAGCATGAGTACTGTGAGTACAAATACAAAATTGTAGAAATTTAGGACGTGAAAGACTCTGCAGTTACGTTTTGTAAAAACTGGTGATTTTAGGTGTTTAAGTGTTGAAGTCCATGATTCTACAATGATCTTTTCCGATTAGCAACCCATGTATATTTTGTTTGTTTTTAAACATCTCAGCCGTAAGAAGCCTTGACCCATATGATAGCTCTTTTTTATTTTTTGAAAAGAGATTTGAATTCTGGATTGCTATTGTTGTGCATCTTAAATTTAAAACTTCTTGTTCAATGAACTGGAAAATACTTGAATAATCTTCAGGTATTAGTATTATACTAGGCAATATGACTAGTAAAATTAAGACAAAAATAAGGAGTGAGTCGGGGTTCTCTGTGAACATAGCTGTTGGTTTTCAGTTTTATATTTCTGGTATTTGCCCAGACCCTGGCAGGAAATAGGAAGGTTTAGCTCACCCCATCTTGGCAGAGCTAAGCTGTTGACTCTCCCACACCTTGTGTCCTTCCCTGGACAGTGTTCTTTATCTGTAGATGAATTAGGGTAAATCTTGCCCAGTGGCTCCGCAACCTCCACATGGAGGTTCTGATGCTCAGTATCTTCTTTGAACAGTGAAGGGGGTACTGTCAGGAGCCCACATGTCTCCTAGCAAAATTCTAATAATAATGAAATTATTATAAATGCCATAGTCTATGGGTTTCTGATGCTTTTGAAGACTATCTAAATCTATATAAAGTATATCTGAACTGTTAAACTTTGACTACTCTTAGGTATTTCTACTTGAATAATATTGAAAACACTTTATTTTAATTAAATTAGAATCTAATATAACCATGATTACTATATGACCCTTAGCTGTGCTACTTAATCGTCTTAAACAGATTATAATAGCGGCTGTAGAAGAACTGGGTCAAAACTTTATATTCTTTTTTTTTTTTTTGGTTTTTTGAGACAGGGTTTCTCTCTCTGTGTAGCCCTGGCTGTCCTGGAACTCACTCTGTAGACCAGGCTGGCCTCGAACTCAGAAATCTGCCTGCCTCTGCCTCCGAAGTGCTGGGATTAAAGGCGTGTGCCACCATCGCCCGGCAAAGCTTTATATTCTTAAATGAGTTGCATAGACACAATGCCTATCTAAGAGTAACAATGTTAATTTCAAATTTTGTATTAATATACAAAGATTTATACCAATGGATACCTTAAATCTGTGTCAATATATAAATTCTTCACCAATGTTTTGCATCAATTATAAAGATTTCTGCTAATTTAAGATTGTGGCTATTCAATGCTTTGTTCAAGAATAAATCTAGTAATCCATCCCATCTATTTCCTTCCTGTTTAAAATTATGACCATTTCCAAATTATCCCTAAAAACGACAACCTAGCTACAACTCATAAAATAACCTAACCAGACACCCAAACCTCTCTACAGAGTCTTCCCGCTGAATTGGGGCAACGAACATTTTTTAAAGGGATGGGGAGCTGTAGGAGAATTAGAAACTTTGGTTATCTTAAGAAAGCTAGCGTTAGCGTCTGTTGTCCAGTCTCAGTGTGCTTAGATGACTCAGGGCTTGACTGAACTTTGACTGGTTTCGTCTGAAAGGCTGGATGAACCAAGTCAATCAGGAGCTCCTGATGCTGTTCTGGAAGCGAGTCTCTGCATACAGCCTCAGGAGGCAGGAGCTGGACAGCAGGTCCCACCAGCGCCCCCTCAGGCGAGTCATGGAACTGTACATTCTGCAGTATATGAATCTTACAACCAGAATTTTAGTGCTATTAAGATATTTGTATGGATTGTGCAAGGTGCACAAATCACTAAGGATGAATTTTGCTCCTTTTTTGAGCAGGTGAAAGTTATTCTTTTATGAGTGAGTTTGATCAATATAATTGTAATAAATTTTTATTCATGCCATGTGAAGGATGGCATGATGAATCTTAAGGATTCCATAACCAACAAGATTCGTTATCTAATTTTAGCTGAAGTTTTGGCTAGAGACATTTTTATGTGTAAGCCAGTTACAGGGCTGTTCCCATGTTGAGGAATCAGTAAACCAAGTTATCTGTCCTGTTTGATTTTCAGGAATTTTTCTTTTTTGTAGCCAAGACCTTCAGGGTGTCTTCCCCTGTCATATCTGATCCAAATCACTCTGGAAGGGGTCCAAAGCCTTTTCTCCTTTCCTGTCAACACAAATACAGAGTCTGCCTTCCAAAATATCATGTCCTCTATTAGCCCGAAATCATCAAAGGTATAGATTGATTCCATTTAGCACCTCCTTTCTCTTCAGGCTTGCTCTGTTTTGACCTCTCTCCCAACAAAATGAAACAAAACAAAAGAAAGAATGAAAAAATGCTAGAAGACAACGAGGGGGAATTCGATGCCTTTGGCTTCTGTGGGCAACTGCACTGGCACGCATGCGTGTTGTGTACCAACTACACGTGTAACCCAGAGCATGCGTGACGTGGAGGGATGCAGGAAGCAGGAGAATAGGGGAGAGCAGGGCAAAGAAGACGTAACAAAGTTATGTATGTAATTGTCACAATTACGCCTGTTACTGTCTCACAGGCCACACTGCAAGGGAAGCAGGTAGGCTAACTACAGCTCTTCACCTCCCCCTCTTGTCCTCCAAACTCAATCCGTGAGAACACCATCAGCAGCCTCCCCCCCACCTCATCTCTCGTGGACCCCACAGATCATCCTCTCGCTTTACCCCAGCTCAGCTCCAGGAGACCCTCTGTGGGAACCCGTCAGCCACTTGTGCCAGGGGAGCAGATGGGCCAAGGATAGATGTTTGCTCTCCCTCCATCTTCTCAGGTCCAATCCTTAGTCTCATCCCAACCTCTGAGTCAGAATACCTGCTGCAGCCTCTCCCTCTGTTGTCCCATCTCCAGTGGACCCAGTAGATTTTTCCCTACCTAATCCTCTTTACCCAGAAGTTGCTTTGTTCCCGCTCCCAACTCAAGCAGCCATGACCTGGGAACCTACAAGTCCTACAGGGAAGCAGGTTAGGTATTCACCATTCCCTCCACTGCTCCAGACCCAGTTCCTCGTGTCATCCTCACCTCTGTATCAGAACACATGTGGCATCCTCGCAACCACCTCATCCCTAGTGGGCCCCACAGATCTTCCCTCTGATCTCCCTCACCCCACTAGTAGCTTTATACTAGCTCACAACTTAAGCAGACCCGCCATGGGAGCCCACTGGCATCTCCTGCCAGGCGGGCAGGTAGGCCAACTGTAGACATTCACGTCACCCTCCATTCCTCCAAGTCCTGTCCATAGCTGTGCAGGAAAACACCTCTGGCAACCTCCCCCGCCCTGCCTCATCTCTAGTTGGGTCCATGTGTCTACCCCTCCTGGCCTCCTTCCCCACAGTCATTGCTGTTTCCCAGCCCACAACTCAGGAGGACTCCTTGGGACCCACAGGCCACTCCTTCAAGGAACGCAGTCAGACTAGCTGCAGATCTTTGCCTCTTTCTCCATACCTCCCAGTCCAGTGCCCCTCCCGCCAGTGTCATGCCCATAATGCAGCGGAACACATGCTGGAGATCCTCCTCCCTCCTCACCTAAGTCCCCCCCAGCTCCAAACTCACAAGGGTGTGAGTGCCCTGGGCACCTCCTGCCACCTCTGCAAGAGAAACAAGTGAACTAAATGCTGTCTTACCCATCCCTCCATTCCTCACAGTGTAATGCCTCTCTCTCGTCCTTAGCTCTACAGAAGGACACACTGCCAATCCCTTGCCTCCTCTCTGCTCCCATCTTCAGGGGATGCCACAGCTCCAGCAGGCACTCCCAGGGAACCCACAGGCCACTCCTGCCAGGGAATGAGTAGGCTCCTTAGTCTTTACCTTTTATTTCTTTCCTCCAGAGACACATCCCCCGCTAAGGAGAACACCTTGGTAGTGCCCACTCCACCATCTGCATGTAGTTGACCCCACAAATACTCCCCTCCTAACTTCAACACACCACTAGTGACTTTATTCCAGCCCAAATTCCACAGACAAGACACTCCCTAGAACCCACCAGCCAGTGCTTCAAAAGAAAAAAAATAGACTTATGTGCATATCTCCCCCTCTCCCTTCATTCTCCAAACCCCGTGGCCCGCCTCTGCAGTGGAATGCCTGCTGCAGAGCCTCTTTTCCCCTTCCGCCCCATCTCCGATGGGTCACATAGAGGATCCTAACCACATCCTTAAGTGCCTGCTCCCAGCAACTGCTTTGTCTAAATCTCCATCTGTGGCACACCCCACCCCATGGAAACCCACAGGCCACTGCTGTAAGGAAGAGGTAGGCTAACTGCAGATGCCACCGCTCCCTCCATCCCTCGCAGTCCAGTCTCCAGCTCTGCAGCAGGACAGCGGTGGTAGGATGGTAGCCTCCGGTCCCTGCCTCCCCTCCCCGAGCCGTACTCACCAGATGAGTTGGAGAGTCAGCCCCCAACTCCAGCAGACCCTTCATGGGAGCTGGAGAGCCAGTCCTGCCAGTGTCGCGGGTAGGTCAACTGTAGATCCCCCTACTCCTCCAATTCCAGTGCCTTACCTCTGGAGCAGAACACCTGCTGCCGGCTCGGCTAACCCTCCGTAGCCTCTGTTCCTGTCCCACCTCACCTGCAGTGGATCCAGCAGCTCCTCCCCCTCTAACCTTCCTCACCACAGTAGTTGCTTTGTAGCAGCCCCCACCTGCCGCAGCCGCTGGCACTCAAGAGGTCGGCCCCTAGAGTCAAGGTTCCTCCTGCACCTTGTAAGTGCCAGTGCCCCAGACTCAGATGCATCCTTTTCTTGTATCAAGTACTGTTCTCATAAGACTAATTCTCAGAGTTTGCAAACAAAATCCGATCTTTGGCTGCGCTTTGAATAGTTTCCCTTGTTCTTTGGTGATGGGATGTCAGGGAAGAAAATTAAGCTGATAGACTGAGGCGTATAGTTTGAAGGTTGGATTTCAAGATGCTCAGCCTGCCGGGGCCACAGGTTGTTTCTTTTTTTTTTTTTTGGTATGCCACTCTCTGTAAGGTGGAGAGTCTACTAGGGTGTGACCTGATGTGGGTTTTTTTTTGTTGTTGTTGTTTATTTTCTTTATTCACATTTCAAATGTTATTCCCCTTCCCAGTTAAACCGCCATCCCCTCTCCCTACCCCTGCTTCTATGAGGGTGCTTCCCCATCCAGGCACCCCTCCCACCTCAGTGCCCTAGCATTCCCCTACATAGATCATCCAGCCTCCACAGGACCAGGGGCTCCCCTCCCACTGATGCCAGATAAGGCCACCCTCTGCCACTTACGTGTCTGGAGCCATGGCTCCCTCCATTTATACTCTTTGGTTGGTGGTTTAGTCCCTGGGAGCTTTGGGGGGTCTGCTTGGTTGATATATTTTTCCTGTGGAGTTGCTAACCCCTTTAGCTCCTTCAGTCCTTCCCCTAACTCCTCCATTGGGGTCCCCGCGTTTAGTCCATTGGTTGGCTGCGAGCATCGGCCTCTGTGTGTGACCTGATGTTTTATTAGGTTTACTAGTTGCACGATTCTGTCTGTGGTTTCCGTTGACCCTCTCAGTGGTTCTAGAGGTTGGACATCTAAGTTCTGCAGGGAGTCGAGTATCGTTGAAAATGAAGAATTTGGTTTCAGGCTCGGGCAAAGAAGATCCCTTATTTATTAAGTAATAAAGATGAAAATGCTGTTAAAAACGATCAATTTTATAGCACGTTGGATATCTCTTCATAAATATTGCAAATCTAAAAGTGCTTTATGTAAGTAGATGGTAAAATTTTATTCTGTTATTTCTGTCTTGCTCAGTGCCTCATTTAGAAACTGCTTCGTGCAGAGGGACATACACTGAATATGTAGGTGTTAAATTCTTAATCCCCGCCACAGCTCTCATTCACTTTAAAATATTAATGACTTTTGATTATGTAAGTCACACACGGAATTCCATATGTAAAATACATGCCTGGAACTGAATGAAATGCCAGTTGATCTTCTCATGGCTTCACTCCACCCCGGCACCTGACTTTGTCTCTCAGATCTACTGCCAAAGGCAGTTCTCAGACCTAGTTTTGTTTGTACTACAGATTGCTTGTGTATTTAAAGATTTTACCTATAGCCATTGAATTATGTGTACAAGTATGCATGCTTATGAAGTTGTATTTTTATATTCTCCTGGCCTGCGCCTTTACTTCCTTCTATAGCTTAATATTTTTTGGGGGGGGGTTTCGAGACAGGGTTTCTCTGTATAGCCTTGGCTGTCCTGGAACTCACTCTGTAGACCAGGCTAGCCTCAAACTCAGAAATCCGCCTGCCTCTGCCTCCCAAGTGCTGGGATTAAAGGCGTGCGTCACCACCGCCTGGCCCCTTAATATTTTTTTGTATTTCTTTATTATAATCACGTATCAATTGGCTACTTTATATTGAACATATAGATACTTAGAAAGGTATATATATATACATATACATATATACATATATATATATACACATATATATATTGTGTGTATATGTATGTATGTGTACATATGTGTTGTGTATATATGTGTATGTCTTTGTCTTTGTGTATATGTGTATACATGTGTTTATGTGTGTATATGTGTGTGCATGTGTGTGTATGTGTGCATGTGAGCAAGCATTTGCTATGGGTTCTAGGATCAGACTCAGGTCATTAGGCTTCTTTACAGTCATTTTTTATCTTAATTTAGTTTTCCAAGCTCTTTATAATACATTGTTTTATAGTGAATATATATTTCCTTGTAATGTTTTATATTTTCTTAGATTGTTTTGACTTTATTATGTACTTTAAAAAATGTACCAGGCATGGTGGCACATTCCTTTAATCTCAGCACTCAGAAGGCAGAGGCAGGTGGATCTCTGTGAGTTCCAGGAGAGCAATGGCTACACAGAGAAACTCTGCTTGGAAGAAGAGATGCTGCATAGAGTTTTAATTGTATATATTTTATCTACTTTTATTGTATAATTTTTGGTCACATGAGTATACTTTGAAAGGCCTTCCATTAAAATACTCATTCTTATATTTAAATGTTTGATCAAATTAGAATTTCAGTATATGCATATTCATCCTCTTTTCTTAAAAGTTTTTTGTATGTTTGAAATTTGCTTGCATATGTGTAATGTGCACCGTGTGTGTTCCTGGTACCTGCATAATCTAGAGCATGTCATTGAGTCCGTGGAGTTGGAGGTGCAGACATTTGCGACCACCGTGTGAGTGTTGGAAACTGAACTCGGGTCCTGTGCAAGAAGAACGAGTGCTCTTCTCCACTGGGCTACCTCACCCCTTCTATCTTCATTTTTACTCCAAAATAGCCACTCATATTTCCCCTCTGATGCTGAATATTTTCTTTTATTATGTTACAGATTCTCATGCTATTTGTATTATGTTTCAAATTTGTCTTTATTTTCATTGATAGGTGTATTTATCATTACAACCATACAATCATTATCATATACACATTTTATTCATAATAAATTAAGCAATATAATTACATGCTTTAGCATATGAGCTGGATTAATTTTCCTAATTATTTCACCAGTGGGATTAACCCAGGACGACTAACTTGAGAATCCAGTTGCCTAGTGTAGTTACTTCTCTGTTACTTTGATGACACCACCAGCAAGGCAGTGTACAGAAGAGAGATTGTTGGGGGTTTACTGTCTCAGAGGGTGAGTCCATGGCCGTATAGCAGGGAGTATGACTGCATGCATGCAGACGTGGTGCTGGCCCAGTAGCTGAGAGCTTGTATCTGCATTTAAGAGTGTGATGCAGATATAAACAATGGGACGCCGTGGTGTGGATTTTTGCAACCTCAAAGCCCACCCCTGTAACCACGAGCTTCTCTACCAGGCTTCTTTGTTCCCAGAATAACGACTCTGAGACTTAATTATTTATGAATAAATGCCCAGGCTATAAGCTTTGTCTTATTCCCTGACTAGCTATGTCTGCCACATGGCTAGTTACTTCTCCACAGTTCGATCTGTCAGTGTTGTCCCAGTTCAGGCAAAATCTGCTCTTGACTCCCAGAATTCTTATTTCTCTCTCTGCTGGATGTCCTACCTTCTAATCCTGCCTCAGTTCTTTGGCCATTCAGCTCTTTATTGACAGGTGAATGCTTTTACACAGTGCACAAGAGAATATCCTACAGGCCCCAGTGGTGCACTTCCTCAAACAAGGCCATATCTTCTAATCCAGAGAGTTCTACCTACTACTGATGAAGCATTCAAACATGTGAGTGTATGGACCCATTCTTGCTCAAACCTAGTTAAAACTTATCTTGGCATTTTGTTGGTATTGTATTACTTTTATGAAAAATAAGTTATAGATAAAATATTGATACCTTAGGGTCATCGAGTCTTTCTGCTCAAAATAGGATAGGCAGGTATATTCTGTTCAATTCAGTAGTACTTAAAGATATTTCCATACAGATCTTGCATGTTTTTGAGAACTATATTCTTAGGTGATGTATCTTTGTTGACTTGACATTTGGAATCATTTTCTTCTACATGGTCATTGTTTATGTGTTAAATGTTCTTTGGTAGTTTAATGGCTTTAAAATCAAAACATTCCATTTTAAAACTTATGTTTGCTTTTAAAGCAATTGTTACTTATCACTTTGTTAAGATTTATTTTTATTCATTTGTGTGTGTGTGTTGTATGTTATCTGTCTGTCTGTCTGTCTCTATATGTGCTCATGTGCCTGGGAGTGCCTGAAGAGACCAGAAGAAGGTATTGGGTCCCTTCAAGCTACAAGTTTACACGTAGTTGTGAGCCTTTCAGTGTGGTGCTGTGGGACTGGACTTGGGTCTTCTGCAAGAGCTTTAAACTGCTGAGTCACCTCTTCAGATTCTCTTAAAGAATCTTCAATTATGTTTTGGACTAAGTTGATACACTCAAAGTTGTTATAAGCCCCGGCGTAAGCCCTGAAATACACTAAGAGTCATACATCTTACCCTGGCTCCTGTAGACACCATTCACCATTCACAAGTCGCAGAGTGCGTTAGTCACTTGAGTCCCAGTGGTATTTGGTTTTCTTGGCACTTCATTAACAGCCATGGGGCACATTTTGATTAACATGTGTATTGGCATCTTGTTTCTCTCATATCTAAGGGCCTAGCAGACCAGTTACAGTGCTCAGGGTTTTAGGAGTTTCTTTTTTGAGATTATTTCATGTAGCTAGTAGTTCTTGGTCCAGTCAGCTGAGAGTTATTTAAACAGGGGAAGTTTTGTACACAGAATTATGAAGCTGTTATATAACACGCCTCTGTAAGTTTAAATCAACTCTCTAGGGTACTCTGGAGCTGTGAGAGGGGGAGAGGAGAAGGAGAGGGAGAGGGGAGGAGGGGAGAGTGAGGAAGGGCAGACCTGTGGAAATCTTGCACAGATTTGTTTGCCTCTTCAGAAAAGCTGGAGAAGCGATACACTGGATCCAGGGTCATTTCTGGAGGGGTTAAAATTGTTTGTATTTGCTTATAGAGTGCAAAGCGGCTCTCCAGAACATTAGTTAACGTAGAATACATTGAAAGCAGGGATACTTGACATGCAGGAGGCCGAGAGTGCAGTGTTCCCTGTATCGGCAGCTGTGGTGCTGAGAGGGGCTGGGGAGTATGCAGAATGAGAAAGGAGACACCAGTAGCATCCAGCTCATGCAGGTCTCAGGAAGATTTCACCAGGCTCAGCTGCAGTTGAGAGTTTCTGAGGTTCTGGTCACTCTTAGTGATCACTTGGGCAAATTCCAGAGAGTGTCCTCCTATTCAGCAGCTAGAGAGCTCTTTCATGTTCCAGTCCTCCAGTGCCCTCTACCGAGAAAGGTAGGCAAACTTGCACGTAATCCAGAGGAGAATACTGAAGGCTGAACTTGGAGCTGAGGCAGTTGAACAGTGAATACATCCGCTCTCCTACTCCCCAGCTCTGACAGACTCTAGCTTGCTTTCCGAGTCCCGCGTGCCCTGTCCTGTCATAGGAAGCCACACATGTTCTTACAAAGTGCAGGTCTCCCCTTTGAGGGCTCAGCTTGTTTCTCCTTGATCTTAGTGATGGTTTACACTGGTTGTTTGCTTGTGCCTTGTTCCGGCGTTATACATTTCTTGTCTTTGAGAGACTGTATAATGTTTCTCTGCCGCGGAGTTTGTTTGTTTTTTTGATTTTTGAGACAAGGTTTTCCTGTGTAGCCCTGGCTGTCCTAGAACTCAGTATGTAGACCAGGCTGGCCTTGAACACCTGAGATCCACCTGCCTCTGCCTCCTAAGTGCTGCAATTAAAGGTGTGGGTACCATTGCCTGGTTATAGATGTATTCTTCTTCTCTTTTTAAAAGATTCTGGGAGAGCTTGGCTTCCAACTGTTTGCATTAGTTATAGAAACTGCAGTTCCTGCCAGGCTCCTCTGCTGTTGAGTTGCAGCAGATCTTTCCTGTGTGTGGTTTTGTTTTGTGTAGTCTTTGTTATCTTCAGTTAACTGTGATCTAAAATATTACATGGAAATTCCAGAAACAATGAATCAGTTTTGGACTGTATACTGTTCTCGTTGTTAGGTATTTATTTACAGTAGGTGTCCTGTGTGCTGCGTTGTCTCTTGGGTACCAGCTGTAGCCGTAGTCTCTGATTTCTGGGGCAGTACTTGTGTTCTGGTCACTCTTGGTCTGGCTTCATGATGTCCCGAGTGCAGGAGTGGCAGTGCTGATGCTGTCACTCACTGCATCACTGTCATTGTTCTCTGTTGCTATTAGTCAAGTCACTGTTGTTGCTTTCTTTTTGTCCTTCCCTGAGATGGGCTTTCTCTCTGTAGGCCTGACGGTGTGGGACTTGCTCTGTAGACCAGACTGGTCTTGAACTTGGAGATCTGCCTGCCTCTCTCATGCTGAGACTAAAAGAGTGTGCCTCCAAGACTGGCACTGTTGTCTTAATGCACCCAATTTATAAATTAATCCTAAGGATATGTACATGAAAACTGCTATCGCCTTACATCACTTTGTGATCGTGGTATTTCCTGAGTAGTGTGCCATCAGGTGGTGCTGTCTAGCAGCAACATTCTGGAGTGTACGTACACAAGCCTACATGTTGTAGGTCCATCACTGCCCACAGATCAAGGTAGGTGGGGAATGGGAGGTGGGTGAGGTGGACACTTTATATTAAGCTTATTATCTTTATAAAATGTATGCATGGCATGGTACCAAAATTACAGAAACATGGGAAGCAGTAACAACTGCTTATTAAGATTTTCAGCATTACATGTTATGCATCGTGCTTCTTTCTTTTCTTCTGTATGATTGGAAGCCCAGCAAGCTTACATCATGGTCTCCACAGCAGCCGAATGATACACTACAGTGTTGGGATGACTGTTGTCATCGAGTGGGAGGAATTCTCTGCTCCTTCATTGATGTCGAGGACCACCATCACGTGTGCTACCAGTTGTTGGCTTCAATCATGACTCACACATAAATGGCACATGATTGTCTGTCAGCATTTGGCACTGTGTGCAGCGGCAGCGTCTGCTCAGGATGGGCAACAGCTCTGGAAGTATCCATTGTGAATGGGGGCTACTCAAGACCCTAGCGGGTTTGTACTTTGTACTTCAGGTCTCTGTCATTTTTATCACTTTGATCTAGAGCAAGCCTGGTTGGTTTTAGAGTCAGAAAGACATAGTTTGATGGATGGAGGAGATAGTGCGGTCATTAAAGTCCCGTGCAAGCGTGAGCACTCGCCTAAGAGTGTGGTGGATAAGCCTGCACTCCAAGTGCTGGGAGGTAGATCTCAGACTCACCTGCTCACAGCCTAGTGTGATCATAGAGGACTGCTCCCAGTGAGAGAGGCTGCCTGAACAGCAGGATTGGTAGTGCCTGCGGAGGAAGAGCTCTCACGCTGTCCTTGGCCTCCATGTGAACATTCATTTGTACTTGCACTCATGCCCACAGCAGGTTGGAAAATCTAGTTCTGCCACTTACTAACTGTAACCGTGGTTTGATGCTTGTTGCGAACCTGAGTTCCTAAACCATAATGTGAGTTACAGTGAGTGCCCTTTCTTTGCTGCAGGGTGTGGTACTGTAAGTAAGTAGGCTGCAGCATCCCTAATTATCAGTTGACAAAAGAGCTCTGTGTTTGGGATGAACAACATAATGTTTTGGTAGAGTACATTGTGGAATGTCTAAACACTGTAACATATGCATTGACTCATGAGCTGGCCATCTCCTAGTGATGAGTCTGACAACATTTAAAGCTATTATATTGTCCTGGTATGGGGGACGTGTCTCACATTTGAGCCACTCTTGTTTTTGGAATAATTTTTGTCTTACATAGACTTTGTTTTTGAAATAGCTTATTCTTTAAAAATATTCTAAACATTGTGTGTGTGTGTGTGTGTGTGTGTGTGGGTGTGGGTGTGGGTGTGGGTGTGTGGTGTGTCTGTTGTAAGTTGTGTGAGTGGGATGCGTCTGTATGTGTGTGTATGGTGTGTATGTGGTGTAGTGTGTGTGTGATGTGTCTAATCTGTGTTGTATGTTGTGTGAGTGGTGTGTGTGTGTGTGTGTGTGTGTGTGTGTGTGTGTGTGTGCAGCTCTCATGTGGTACAGCATGAGCATGAAGGCCAGAGGAGTGCTTGTATCAGTCAGTTCTCTACTTCTGCCTTGTGAATTCCTGAGACTGACCTTAAGTTGTCAGACTTGGTAGTGTCTTTACCTGCCGAGCCACCTTGCCAGCAATATTTATTTACTTTATGCGTATGTCTAGTCTGTATGAGAACCATGTGTGGACAGTGCTTATGAGGATGGAGGGTGTCCAGTGCCCTGGAACTGGAGGGGGATACAGGTGGTTGTGAGCCTCCTTGTGTGTTTTTGACCAGCTGAGCTAGCTCTCCAGCCCAAAATGCTTAATTCTTAAGAAGCATTACAATGAACTAGACACTCTCAGGCCTTAGAGATTCATAGTGTTATCATTATAATTTGTTTTTAAAAGGCAGAATGAAATCATCCTTTTCCAAATTGTATCAGTTCACTGAAATCCATTTGTAAATGGAAGTATGGTAGCATCTATTTTAGTTTAAAAGATGTGAGCTGGGCATGGCAGCTCACACGTGTGATCTCAGCACTTGGAGATAGGGACAGGATAAGCAGAAGTTCAAAGCCAGCTGTGACTGTGACAAATTTGAGGCTTTGTGTCAGTAAAATTTCAGTAGACAAAAAGTTATAAAAATTAGATCTCAGCAGGATACAGTGATGCACGCCTTTAATCCAGCACTCAAGATGCCCACAAAGGCAGATTTCTGTGAGTTCAAAGCCATCCTGGTCTTCATAGTTCCAGGACTGCCAGAGCTACATAGTGAGACCCAAATTACTACCCCACAAAACACCCAATATTGTCTTATAATATTTGACTTATTTTAAATTCACTGAATTGTGACTGCTCCTGGGCATGCGTGTCCTATAGTGATCAGACAGTACTCCTGCCTCCTGGGGGTGGCTGTATGAAGACATGCATGCAACTTCAAACAGAGCTCCACTTTCTGCACTGCTCAAACATTAGCTTTCTTGACATTTACCTCAAACCCCTGAATGACGGTCTGTGCTGCAGATCTCTGCTGTTTGCTGAGTCGCCTCGGTAAACAGGGTGAGGTGAAGAAGACCACATCTCGGCCCTGCCTGCTGGCAATCTCTTCTTATTTCTTTTTTATGTTTGCACATGTGATGTGGGCTCAGAAGTTATCAATATGAGTGACGCTGCTTCTCATTCCAAGGTTTGTACTCATTGAAAAATGATTAAGAGCCATGTGGTGGCAGGCATGCCATCCTTGCACCAGGAGGCTCGGATGGTAGAATTGCCACAAATTTGGAGTCTATCTGGAGTACATGGGTAGACCCTTTATCAAGAAAAATAATTCAGATAGATCTTTATTACCTCTTTGAAAATAACCAACCATGAAGGTTTTTATCTTGAAAGATCATAGAATCCCTTATATAGTCATCTAAAAAAATTATAAACAGGATGCTTAACTTTAGATTAGAAAATCAGGTCGTTATCAAAAGCTTTCTCCGTAGAAAAGATGCTTTGATTTTTATTTCACAGTCATTAATGAAACTATCAATTACATGAATTATGATTTTCAATTCACATAGTAATTTCCATGTGTTTTCATAATAAAATCCACTCTGTAATCTCTTCAACAAAGACGTGGTAAACAGCACCTGCTGTAGCACATAGTACCAAGTGGGTGTTCACACTTTACTGTATGAAGCAACATGGAAGGGTTAATGAAAGCTGGATACATTGTAAGATTACAGAGGTTTTATTTATGAGAGGATAGGGAGGGTATAGTTATGTGGATGAGGCATTAATAACCTCCATTCTGCAGGAACTACTCTTTCCAGTCCCGCAGGGACTGTGAGTGTGTTTTGGTGGTCTGCACAAGAGGTTAAACTTGGCAAGAGTAGTGGGGAGTGATGTCACCGAATGCACACCATATGTATCGAAAGTCAGGGAATGCTCTCCTACTGCCATGCATAGATGTATATAAGTGCTGGAATGGAAAATCGTTTTTATGAAAATATAGACAAGTAAAACAAGAATGTTCTGTACTGAGTCTGATCCAGCCCCAGTAGCTGCCAAGTATGATACTCCCTGAAAAGTTTCTCTCCTTAATTTTCCAGCTCCCAGCCCTTTGTTGGCTCTAAAAGCAGTCTGTTTGGAAAGCCTTATTCAGTGTGTTCTTTCTGCTGATATGGGTTGAACACCAAACGAGACATCCATTTTCTCTCTTAAAGCAAAGCTGCTAGCGTAGTCTGGTGTGCGTGGCTGCCGCAGATGGAAGGGATCAATTGACTTAGCTCTCAGTCGGTTCTTTCCTGGGAAAGCAGGGGCTGTCAGAGCTTCATACTACTAATTATTGTTCTGTCCATTCATATATCAAAGACGAGAATTGTTGCTTTAATCATTCTGTTATCATTACTTAAGATGTTATATTTTAATGCTACGTTAATGGGAACATCAAATATATAAAACATTTGATTTTTAGAAGAAATTTATGGCTCATGACAGAAGAATACATGGAGATAGAATATGAAGTACCTAGTTATTTTATTATTCAATTTTAATTATCAAATCACAATGTTTTAAAAAAATTATTATTAATCATTTTTTACAGTCCAGTCATTGTCCTCCTCCTGGTCCGCCCTCTGGCGGTTCCTCATTCCATTCCTCCTCTGTCTCCAAGAGGATGTCCCCATCCTCCCACCCCGCCCCCGCCCCACCAGCTCCCCACCCCCACCCTACCAGACCTCCCCACTCCCTGTGGCCTCAAGTCTCTTGAGGCATCTTCTCACTGAGGCCAGACCAAGCAGTCCTCTGCTGTATATGTGTTGGGGGCCTCATATTAGTGCACGCTGCCTGGCTGGTGGCTCAGTGTCTGAGAGATCTCGTAGGTCCAGGTTAGTTGAGACTGCTGGTCTTCCTATGGGGTCACCCTCCTCTTCAACTTCTTCCAGCCTTTCCCGAATTCAAGCACAGGGGTTCCTGGCTTCTGTCCATTGGTTGGGTGTAAGTATCTCCATCTGACTCTTTCAGCTGCTTGTTGGGGCTCTCAGAGGGCAGACATCCTAGGCTTCTGTTTGTAAGCACACCATAGCATCAGTAATACTGTCAGGCCTTGGAGCCTCCCCTTGAGATGGATCCCAGTTTGGGCCAGTCACTGGACCTTTTTTCTCTCAGTCTCTTCTCTATTTTTGTCGCTGTAGTTCTTTCAGACAGGAACAATCCTGGGTCACAGTTTTTGACTGTGTGATGGCAACCCCTCCCTTCTACTTGATGCTCTGTCTTTCTACTGGGGGTGGACTCTACAAGTTTCCTCTCCCCACTGTTGAGCATTTGATCTAAGGTCCTTCCCTCTGAGTCCTGAGAATCTCTCACCTCCCAGATCTCTGGTACATTCTGGAGGGTCCCCCCACCTCCCACCTCCGAGGTCGCCCGTTTTCATTTTTTCTGCTTACTACACAGCTATTAAGAATGAGAACATGAGTTTTGCAGGCAAATGGATGAAACTAGAAGATGTCCTGAGTGAGGTAAGTTAGATGCAGAGGCACATGCATTGTATGTGCTCACTGACATGTGGATATTACCCAGGATACAACCCATAGGCCTCAAGGTTAACAAGGCGAAGGGCACACGTGAAGATGCCTCAATCCCATGTGGAAGGGAGAAGAAAGCAATCATGGGGGGCAGAGGGAGGGAGGGACTTAGGTGGGAGAGGGACCAGGGAGGGAAAGGGGAACATGGCCAGGTATTGGAGAGGAACAAGAAATCTGTGTTTTTAGTAGAAATGAAGTACTGGTTTCAGTTGGATGCCTAAGAGCTTGAATGAATTGTGCATATTTTGTACAGAAAATCACCCCATCTAAGAGTCTGATTCCACTAAAACAACAGTTCCGACCTAGGATGCTGCTGAGTTGGTAGAGTGCTTACCTAACATGCACAGAGTCTGGGTTGCATCCCCAGCACAGCATAAAACCTCCAAGGCAGAGAGAGATCACACATGTCATCTCAGCACTCAGTCGGTGGAGGAGCAACAGTTGAAGGTAATTCTTGGCTATGTAGCATATTCTCAAACTTGTGTGTTCCTAGTGTGTAAATAGATAAATGAATTCAGCGTTTATAAAGTTGAGAGTAGTGGTGTGCTCATGAAATCTCAGCCCTTGAGAGGTTGAGGCAGGAGGATTGCTATGAACTTAAGGAAAGCCCAACCTACATAGCAGGGCCTTGTCTTGAGAGCAGCAGGGGCTTTGGAGAGGACTTAGGTGGGTAAAGTGCTTGCTGAGTTTTAATCCCCAGGATCCACATGTCTTTAATCCCAGTGCAATCCTAAAGTGAAATAAGAGTCTGAGGTAGCCTCAGATGAGGGGTCTCAACCTTCCTCATGCTTGCGACCCTTTATGTCATGGTGACCCCCAACCATAAAATTGTTTTCCCTTCTACTTCGTAACTGTAATTTTGCCACTGTTAGGAATCGTCACGTAAGTATCTGATATGTGACCCCATGACCACTGCCTTAGCGTGGTATGGGCCAGCTTTCATGATGTGTGCAGTGGTAAGCTGCAAAGAGCTCCAGTGTCAGACATGATGAAAGGCAAAGACAGACACTCAGGGCTCTGACTTCTGAATACACACAGGGCCGTATGTATTATTCCCACATGTGAATGAACATGCACACATACAGGCATACACACATATCACATACACTATGTACACAAAACCAAAAAAAAAAAAAAAGCCAAAGAAAATTTAATATTTATGACAAAGCAATATGGTAGGACAATATTACATTTAGTAAATATAACTGAAATTATATTAGTATAATAGAGGCCTGTTAACACTTTGGTGTCTTTGTTTTGTTTCTTTGTGGTACTGAGGAACACACTAAGGGCCTTGACTGTGCTTGACTGAAGTAAATACTCTGCTTCTCACCCACATCTCAGCTCCCTGCTGTCTCAGTATTTAGCTGGTACGCTTCTCTGTATAAACCCTCTAAACCTTCCCCCTTTAAAATGTTTTTATTGGATATTTTATTTACATTTCAAATGTTATCCCCTTTCCCCATCCCCCTACCCAGAAACCCCCCATCCCATCCCCCCTCCTCCTGCTTCTATGAAGATATGCCCCTCTCCCATCTCCCCACCCTCAACCTCTCCCACACTCGGCATCCAGCCTTCATGAGACCAAGGACCTCCTCTCCCACCTATGCCCGACAAGGCCATCCTCCCCTACATATACAGCTGGAGCCATGGGTCCCTCCCTGTGTGCTCCCAGGCTGGTGGTTTAGACCCTGGGGGCTCTGGTTGGTTGGTATTGTTGCTCTCCCCATGGGGCCACAAACCCTTTCAGCTCCTTCAGTCTTCTCTCTTATTCCTCCTTTGGGAACCCCATGATCAGCTCAAGGGTTAGCTGTGAGCTTCTGCCTCTGTTTATTTCAGGCTCTGGCAGACCTCTAAAGAGACAGCTATATCAGGCTCCTGTCAGCATGCAATTCCTGGCATCCACATCAGTGTCTACCTTTGGTGACTGCACAAGGGATGGATACCCAGGTGGAGCAGTCTCTGCACGACCCCTCCTTCAGTTTCTGTCCCATGCTTTGTCTCCATGTTTGCTCCCATGAGTATTTTGTTACTCTTTCTAAGAAGGGCCAAGGCACCCACACTTGGTCTTCCTTGTTCATAAGCTTCATGTGGTCTGTGAGTTATATCTTGGGTATCCCAGGTTAGCTTCTGATGCCTGGTTCTCATGTTTTTAGCCTTCTGTACATGTTATTACTCTGATCCTTTTACTGGTGCGATAGAATACCTTAAAAAAAAAAAAAGCAACATGAAGAAGAAAAGGCTTCGAGTTTCAGAGGGGACTGCAGTCCACAGTGGGAAAGAAAGGCACGGCTGCAGAAGCAGGAGGCTCTTGGCAGTCGGGGAGCCAAGGTATCATGTTTCATTAATTGTTGGCACAGAAGAAGCCAACAATTAATAAACGGGACCTCATGAAGCTGAAGGCTTGTATACAACCAAGGACACCATCCTTCAGCAAAGTGGCGTGCTGCAGACTGGGACTGGGTCTTTACCAATCAGTTGATAGAGAGTCAGTATTTAAAATACACAAAGAACTAACAAATGGGAACATTAAAAAAAATAACGCAGTTAAAAAAATTAAGATTCAGAACTCAGCCGAGAGTTGTCAAAAACTGAAACATTCTAGGCTGAGAGGGTCTTAAGTGTTCAGCATCCTTAGGCTTCAAATTAAAACTACTTTGAGATTTTATTGTTTTCAGTCACAATGGCCAAGATCAGTAAAACAAGTGAGCAGATTCTGGTGAGAATGTGGGGAGGGGCACACTTATTGCTGGCGGGATGCAAGTCGATACAGCAGACCACAGTGATGAGAACTGTCACTTAGGAAGCTGGAGCTGATCTCCCTCGCGATCCAGCCGTGTGCTCTGGACTTAGCCTCAGAGAACTCTGCGTCCTACTATAGAGACGATTGCTTGTCACAGCTCTGTTCGCAATAGGCAAAAATTGAACTCAGCCGATGTATCTGTCAGCTGACGAATGAATTGTGAAAATGTGATACATTCATACAATAGAATATAATTCAGTTGTTAAAAATGAAATCATTAACTTCTCAGTAGATGGCTGAAGCTAAAAAAAATTATCCTGTGCGAGGGAACCCAGATCCAAAAGAGACAAATACTGTATATGCCTTGGCTAGTTTTATGTCAACTTGCCACAAGCTAGAGTCATCGCAGAGGAGGCATCTTCAGTTGAGAGAATACAGTCATAAGATTGGGATGTAGCAAGCTCTACATTTGTGGGGCATTTTCTTAATTAGTGATTTGTAGCTGAATGCTCAGCCCATTGTTCGGTTGTTTTGGTTCTATAAGAAAGCAGACCGAGCAAACTGTGGTGAGCAAGCCAGCAAGCAGCACCCTTCATGGCCTCTGCATCGGCTCCTGCCTCCAGGTTCCTGCCTTGTTTGAGTCCCTGCCATGTTTTCCTTCAGTGATGGAATACAGTGTGGAAGTGTAAGCCAAATAAACCCTTTCCTCCTCAACTCGCTTTTTCTGCCCAGTGAGTCATTGGAGCAGTGGAATCTGTAGGACAGTGTGCTTTCCTCTCGTATGTGGATGTTATCTTTTGAGCCTTTAATATGCCTGCTACAATCCAGATAACCACTGAGGCCGAGGGCCAAGGAAAGGTCTAGGAAGGGGAAGAGAATCTCCCAAGGAAGGGGAAATAAAATACAGTGTTATAAAGAGACAAAGGGAGACAGCATAAAAGGATTAAACAGGGAGAGGGGTAGGAGTGGGCTACATCTTGTTGAGTTGTTGGCCAGAGGGTCTCGCTCATGGAAATCCCCAAACATCACAGCCATTGGTGGTTCTCACAGCCTGGTGTTTCTGAAGACAACACGTAATTATTACTGAACACAGACATGTATAGCAGATGCCTTACTAGAAGCTCACCCTACTGATTTCATGGTAAGGTACCATAAGGTATTGTACCTGCTACGAGAGGAGAGAGATATCATCTCTGCCAATTCCCATCTACGGCAAGAATCTTCTTTGATGTGGGTTGACTTATATCAGTATCATATTAGGAGTCATTTTATTGCTGTGAACAATGTGCAGAAGTGGTTGGTTACTCCCATAACGTTCGTGCAGTTATTACCCTGTCTGTTCTGCCGTTGTAGGTGGCAGGGTTTGTAGCTGGGTGATGATTACCTTCTGCCTCTAGTACCAAGTGTGGCTCCTTCCAGCGGGATGATTGCTAGTCACTAGGAGTGATACTTCTAGCTGAATACCAGCTTCATGTCTCTAAGCAGCTGGGCACACTTGTGGAGGGCCTTCTTGATTGGATCATTTGAGCTGAGGCAACCCACCCTAAGCTGGATCACTTGAGGTCAGAAGGACACGCGTATCTGGGCTGTTCCTTAGAGTGGTGATCTACTTACTACAAGGATGTGGAAGAAGGTTGCTTTTGTTTTCAGTCCGCTTGCCCTCACTCTCGCTGGCACCTTCGTTTGTCCTGCGGAACCAGTGTCTAGCATGTGCTGCGACTTCTCCTGCAGTGGGGTGTATGGTCCAGGAGTCAAGGGCTGGAGATGGAGATGGCCCCGCTCACCACCACCCCTTGTGACCTGCTAGGAAAACTTTGATCCCTATTCCCAAGACTGTAAGCTCTGCTGGCCTAGAGGTTTTGGTTCTAGATGGGGAAAAGACACCAGAAGATGGAAGTCCTCTCATGCTCATAGAGAGGTAGAATTAATACATGAAAACGGCTGGCTTACCAAAAGTACTGTACAGATTCAGTGCAGATCTCATAAAAATTTTGACACAATTTATAGGAATGGAAAAAACAAACATTTTATGGCAGCTTCCTTTCTGATTCTTAATTCTTTTTTTTTCCTTTCTGTAAATTTCAAGACGGGGTTTTTCTATGTATCCTTTGCTGTCCTGGAAATCTCTGTATAGCTCAGGCTGGCCTTGAACCCATAGAGATCCACCTGCCTCCTGCACCACCACTGCCCAGCTCTGACTCTTAATTCTTTGAGGAGGCTCCATACTGACTTCCATATTGGTTGGGCTAATTTACATTACCATTACCTTATATAAGGAAGGTAGTTGTATTTCGTGTCTTGTTTTTTGTGTTCCAACTCGGAGTGCTTTTCTTAGAGTTAAGGATGAATGACTGCAGAACCTGACTTTTAGCGGGAGTTAGGCAGCTCTATGTGAGGGATTAGGCTTTTCCAAACATCTGATGAGGACTGTCATCCGAGTACTGTCCTCGGGGCTGAGGGATGGGCTGAAGAGCTATTGGCCATGTTGTGTGAGAGATTCCTTTCTAGGCAAGGATACAGGCGAACCCTATGTAATTACACAGTAAAGCAAGTATTAGCCTTTAACATATATATGTAGTTATGTGCAGAGATGAATATATATACACATGAGTATGTATGCAGACAGGCATATACATGTCTATAAACTGTCATAGGAATATTACCTAGGAAGACTATGGAATCCAAGGTGCAAATTTGCCTGTCAGTAATAACTATACTTTTATATATCTGCCTTTTGGTTGTTTGCATAGGGTTTTTAAAATTACTTTTATTTTTTTACAGTCTGGTCGGTACTCCCCTCCTGGTCTTTCCTCTCACAGTTCCTCATCCCATTCTTCCTCCCCCTGTCTCTAAGAGAATGTCCCCGCTCCCCGACCCTCAGGCAGGCCTCCCACTCCCTGGGGCCTCAAGTCTCCTGAGGGTTAGGCAGGGTGGGCATATCTTTTCCCACCAGGCCAGACCAGGCAGTCCTCTTTCACAGGGTTTTTAAAGATTCCTAAGGTTATCAGAGATATCTGAAAGATATGAGTGAATAGTCGGTGTGTATTTATTTATACTGACAAGACGAACATTATCTTTTCTCTCTGCTGTTTCTAGGCTTAGGTTACAGTAGAACACAGGAAAGAAATGTGTTATAGTCAGGCTTGTATTAAAGATCAAAGACTGTAAATGTCGCAAGTATAACACACCATGTGTTTTCATGAATCTGTTGACTCAGGGGAAGTTGTGATTGAATTGCAGAGACTCATCTTTCACTATTGATCCACTTTTGCTGGTGTACTTGACTGTGGGTCCCCTCGTAGCAAATGCTGCTTTCTGGGCATGAGTTGCCGTAGGCCTGGCAGACTTGCTTGTGGGATGGACAGTTATGAAGTCCACAGTGCTTAGACTGTCATAGCTGTTACCAACTGGAGCTCATAATGTCTGCTTATTAATTTTTGTCAGATAACCACATTATGTGTTATCTTCTTGATAATCTATAATATTTTTAAAGGTTTTAGTTAATATCACAGATATGGATATTAAATATGAAATATTTTCCTCAGAATAATAGATTAAATTTTTATATCGTTTTAGAGTTTGCAGTTTGCCTTTAGTCTCAATTCAGTAAGGGAGTATTTTTATTATTTTTATTTTATATATTTAGAAACTGAAGTCTAAAGATATTAAGTAACCTTTTTAGTTTATCTATAAGTTGTATAATGATTTTTAAATTTGTTTACTCAACAAAGACTTACTCTGAGTCAGTTGTAAAGGTCACTGTGGATAGAAGCACACAGCACCTACGTCGTGAGGGAGAGTCAGATATTAAAGTAATCAGTCATAGAATTATTTAATTATAGTAGTGATAAGTTGTGCAAGAAGCACAATGTGGCATGAAGTGTGTTAGAAGAAGACCCAGCAGGTCTGGAGTCCCCTGAGGAAGTACTGCGTCTGGATGGAAGGAAAGTAGAGGGAGGAGAGGCGTGCAGATGGGGGTGGCGCATGCGCAGCACTGAGGAGGAAGAATACTGATAATTTTAGAAACAGAAATTAGGCAAGTGTGTTCGTATCACCAGGAATGAGTATGGATATCTGGAGAGTTAGTTGGGAGTCAGTTCCATAGCGTAAGTTTTAGGAAAATTCAACAAATTATTAATTGTCTACTGCCATGTGATACAGTATGAAAGAGAGAATCTGAATTAAAAATACCCTAAACTCCTAAACTCTCAGCCAACAGTAGAAGTGGGAAGCCAGAGTCAGCCATGGACTCTTTTACGCATTCCAGCATCATGTGATCTGTTTCTTTGGAGGAAGTGAACAACTTAAGGCAGGGGTGCTGCTTCTGTGGTGTGCAGCAGCCGGACCCTTCCCTCTCCCTCTTGCCTACACTGGTGATTGTTACTTGAGCTTACTGAGGTGACCGCCTACTGTCAGAATTTTGTGGAAAGCTCTTTAGAACTTGGGCATGCTGCCTTTACTGTTTCCCTTGTGTTTTCCTCAGAAGGGGTCTGCATATCGTCTGCTGTGTCACTAGTGAGTGATAGCTCTGTGGCTCTCAGATCAGCAGATGCGCCATCTGCAAGCTGCAGACTCGGGGCTGCAGGGATGATGGGGATTAGATTGTACTGGACAGAAATTGATGCTTCGTTGTAGAAGCAGAGACCGCTGTTACCTCTGAACTGACTGTTTATCAGATGGACTTTCAAGGCTTGTTCTAGAGCAGTGGTTCTCAACCTTCTGGATGCCATGACCCTTAACGCAGTTCCCCATGTCATGCTGGCCTCCCACCACAACATTACGTTTGTTGACTCATAACTGTAATTTTGCCACTGTTAATGAATCATGATGTAAGTATCTGATATACAGCCGGTCGTAGGCAGCTCCTGTGAAGGGGTTGTTCAGTTCCCGTAGGGTCATGATCACGTTGAGAACCACTGTTCTAGGCCATCAGCAAAGTCGTCAATCAAATTCTATTCTATTCGGAAAACAGTGTTAGCATACTGTATCAATGACATAAACTTAAATGGTAAAGGTGTATTTTACAAATCTGCATTCATATATTCCAGAAAGTGCTTTTATACTACCCAGGCTTTCAAATAAAATATGAGAACACTGCAGCTGGAGAGCCGGCTCCGTCAGTCAGTGCTTGCCACACAAGTCCGAGGACCAGAGTTGGTTCCCTGCACCCCTGTGGCATATGTTTGTAATCCTAGCTCTGGGCAGTTGAGACAGTTGGATCCCCGAGCTTCCAGCAAGCCTAGTTCAATCTGGGAGCAATAGGTCCCAGTGAGACTATCTTAAAACCAAGGTGGCTGGCACCTTAGGGACAACAATATGTAGGTTGTCTTTTGGCATGTGCACACACACACACACACACACACACACACACACACACACACACACAAACGCATGCACTCCACAAATGTCAGAATATGCTATAATACTCAAAAATTATAAGTATTTTAAAAATTCATTGTACTAAAAGAGAATATGTATATAGTCATGATTTTTAAATGTACATTTATAAAGTTTATATAGACAGACTAACAAATGAAAAGACTCTAAGATATTTTGTTTTAAATTGCATTCATTTGTGTGTGCATGCCCTTATGTCATGTGTACTTGTGTACCACAGTGTACATGTGTGACAGTCAAGAGGACAGCACATTGGAGTCTTTTCTCCTTCCACTGTGGGGCCTGGGTATTGAACTCAGATTGTCAGGTTTGGCAACACGCAACGGAACTAGCTGTGCTGTTATATCCTGTCTCATCTGTTTGTATACGTGTGCAGATAGGTAGTCTTCAAATTTAGTCATAGAAGAAGTATTCTATAATATGTTAATTTCTTTTAAAAATCTAGGTCAACAAATGAAATTTCTTGAAAGTTATATGAAAGGTTTTTTTTTGGTGGTCCGGGGAGATGCCCAGAACACATGGAATTCTTCAAAGCTGGCCTTGGCTACTTTGCAGGTTTGTGGCCATTTTGGGGTATGTGAGACCGTGTATAAGAAAGAAATAAAGGAAGAAAGAAAGAAAGAAAGAGAGAGAGAGAAAGAGAGGAAGAGAGAGAGAGAAAGAAAGAAAGAGAAAGAAAGAAAGAAAGAGAAAAAGAAGAAAGGAGGGAAGGAAGAAAGAAAGAAAGAAGAAAGAAAGAAAGACAAGAGAGAAAGTTAAGTCAGTCAGTCAGAAAGAAAAGTCAGTCAGAAAGAAAAGTCAGTCAGTAATAAGTAAACCAACAAGCAGAATTCACCAGTTGTTTTGTGCCATTGGTGTTCTGGTGCCTCTGGCTCCGCCGACTGAAGGTTGACTGTATGTGCATCAGTGGCTGGCTCACCTTTACTGCTCTTTGTGGAATGGTGGACTTTTCTGTAACTGATGGCTAATTGACAGCTGCCAGGCTTTGGCTGTGAAGAGCAATGCTGTGCCGTCTGTCTGCAGTTCGTTCCAGTTGATGGTGTGCAGTGTAAACTTCCACGAGTGATTTATGAGAATCCCCGTCCCTCCATATCTTTGTCAACCTTTGTTATTTTCTACTTAATTTTAGCTGATTGCCTCCTACATCCTCTGAGGAGTTGAACCTAGGATGTCCTGTGTGATGGCTGGTCCAGCTCTCTGTACCCTGGGTCTGTTAACTCTTCCATGTCTTTAGGCTCTGTGGTGAGGTCTTTCTTCTCTGTCTTCTTTCATTGGGCTTTTCCCTGGAAATTACAAATATCATCACACACATGAGAGAGTCAGCCTGTGCACTGGACGTCATCTGTATAACTAATTTTAAAATTATTAAATTCCATTGTCTTTATTTAATTTTGTACTTTTTCTTCTTGAGAAAGTTGCCCACCTGCCATTATATATTCTGGTATGTACTATTTAATTATAATTTGTTTAAAAATATTTGCTATTTCTCTCTCTCTCTCTCTCTCTCTCTCTCTCTCTCTCTCTCTCTTTGAGAAAATCACTTATCTGTTGTCATAGAAAAGCTCAAGGTTTCTAATTTCCAAATAATTGGACAATAGAGAATATACATGTTAATATATATGTTCTCAGGTTAGTATTTGAAGGCTGATATAAGCGGTCACAGTTATCAGTGCCGTGTTGTGTTTATTACTGAATACTATTCCATTGTATAAGTGGATTCCAACTAATGGACACACCGCTATGCACGTGGCTGTCTGACTTCTGTTGCTGCTGTTGATATTTTTGTGCTGGGGAATCCTACCCAGGGCTTCCACGATAGATTCATTGTCTACTATCGAGCTGTATGTTAAGTCCATGTGTGGTGTTTAGTTATTAAGGGTGAAGCTGCTGTGGCTATTGACATAGATACATGTTTTAGCTTCATGTGGGTAAAGGCCTATGGAATGGATTATTGCAGATGTCATACCAGAGTCTGTGGAAAGCTGGCAACACCCCTTTCTCAGTGGTCAATCTTAAACTTCTGTGGCAGTGAGTGTGACTTACGTCGGCATCACATTTCCAACAACATGCTGTGTTTTCATTCATTCAAAAACATTTTAATTTTAATTTGTTGAAAACAAGGGCTATAAAATTGACCTTTTAAATAATTTTAAACTATTTAAGGTTCTAGTCATTTGTTTACAATGTATATCCAGAATTTTTTTTTCTTGCAAAAATGAAATGCATTCATCAAAGAACTCTGCCTTCCTTTCTCCACTCACCCCCGGAAACCTTTCTTTCTGGTTTGTTTCCGTGATTTTGATGACTCTAGTGAGTTAGTGTAAATAAAAACATACACTATTTGTTCTTTGTAAGTCACTTGTTTTGCTGAGCATAACGTTCAACGTTTTTCCAGGTTGTAGTGTCTGACAGGGTGTAACTTTTATCTTCATGTGTGTGAAAATTATTTTTTCTTCTGATTCTTTTTTCCATGCCTAGCTTCTTTTAGAAAGTAAAATATAGGTCTGGAGAGATGGCTCAGGGGTTAAGAGCACTGACTGCTCTTCCAGAGATCCTGAGTTCAAGTCCCAGCAACCACATGGTGGCTCACAACCATTTGTAATGAGATTTTATGCTTCTTCTGGTGTATCTCAAGATAGCTACAGTGTGCTCAAATAAATAAAACTAAATCTTAAAAAAAAAAAGTTAAAAAAAAGAAGGTAAAATATAATTACTTCATTTCCCACAATCATTCTCCTCTTTCCAACCGATCCCATGTACCTGACCCTGGCCCCCTTTGCTCCTTCCCAAATTCAATGCATGGGTTTTCCCCTTAGTCACTGGGATCTGTCTGTCTGTCTGTCTGTCTGTCTGTCTGTCTGTCTGTCTGTCTGTCTTGTCATCCATTCATACACCTACCTACCTGTCACTAAATATATAAATATAACCTGCCAAGTCTGTGCAGTGTTGCCTGTATGTGTATTATTTCAGTGCTGGTTCCGGTGTTGCATGCCTTTAATCCCAGCATTCAGGAAGCAGAGACATGCAGATCTCTGTGAATGAGTCAAGGCTACCATGGTCTACACAGTGAGTGCCAGGCCAACTGAACAGGGCACCCACGGAAATATGTCTCAGAAACCTAAAAACTTACTTATACAATTTTCTTTATTCTTTCTCTCTCTCTTTCTCTCTTTCTACCCCTCCCCCTCCCCCCTCCTTTTACTGTGTGTGCTTATGTGTATTCAGACATGCTAGCATGTTGTGTGCACCAGGGAAAGTTAGAGGATGTCTTGCTGGAGTTAGTTCTCTCCTGTTACTTTATGAGTACTGAGCACCAAACTAACTCTAGGTTATTAGGTTTTATAGAAAGCGCTGTCACATGCTTATCTGTCCCTCCCTCTGTCCATCTGTCCAACTGTCTATTCACTCTGAATGCATGCCACAGTGTGCCTGCTGTGGGTGCCAGTAGGCAACTCTAGGGTGTTGATTCTCTCCTGACATCTTGTAAAATCTGGGCACCAAGGTAAGGTCATCTCACAGTGGCCTCCCCTGCTGACCCTCTCACAGTGGCCTCCCCTGCTGACACTCTCACAGTGGCCTCCCCTGCTGAC
>JANHMN010000023.1:40758297-40778232 GCA_030674055.1 Rhabdomys pumilio | reverse complement strand
AGTAGGGGATCCCTCCCCCACTGTGGCAGTGTGCAAATGGTTAAGCCTGATGAAAGTAGGGGATCCCTCCCCCACTGTGGCAGTGTGCAAATGGTTAAGCCTGATGAAAGTAGGGGATCCCTCCCCCACGGTGGCAGTGTGCAAATGGTTAAACGTGATGAAAGTAGGGGATCCCTCCCCCACTGTGGCAGTGTGCAAATGGTTAAACATGATGAAATACTAATGAAGAATTACAGAGTTATTTGTTTGACTTTGCCACTTGGGACACTTGAAAATGAGACAATTCATCTCAGTATGAGCTGGTCTTATTTCTTAAAGAAAATTAATTAATGCAGTTTGTCTTCTTCCCATATCTCTGATTATAGCCCTTTTGTTATAGCTTCACTCTCCTGCTTTTCTTTTTGTCTCACTGAAAATAACTGTTTTTCAAGCCTTCCTTGCTTCTTTCAGCCTGATAAGTAAAAAGCAATTTTCCTTGGTGTGAATGGGTATTTGTAATTTTAGTACACGTCAGACAAGACATTTGTACAGTATCCCATGGGGGAGAGTTCTACACTGAAGAATCTCACTGCACCAAAGTCTCTTAAGGTGTTTTAATCAATTTTCTCTCAGAGTTGTCTTTATTAGTCTTTGTTTTCCTGTTGTGAGCTGGGTTAGCACAGAGTGTGCCTCACAGAAGCTCGCACTTAAACTTGTCAGTGTTGAGTCTGTTTTACTACCTCTGCTTTCTGTATAATGATCCCTGTGATTTTAGGACTCTATCTGAGTGGTTTCTGAAGAACGGAGGGTTGTTTTCTATAATTTTAGCAGTTACAACCAGAAATGCAATTTCTTTTCATGAAATGACTAGAGCATTTTGTTACTGAACCTCTTAAAATCTATATCTCTCCCTCTCTCTATATTTCCCATGGCATAGACTTCTCATTTAAAGGTAGAATAACTGTATACTCATTTTCTTTCTCTTTTAATACTCTTCTGAAAAAAAATAGGACTTCAAAAAAACTAACTTTTAAATCACTTGTAACGTTTTTCCACCCCGCAGACCCAGCAAGGAATCAGTTGAGAAGAATATGGTCATTATCAGTCATCTCCCATGCCAGCGCTGTATAAAAGCTTTAATCACGCTGGCAAGACCATGACGAACTGGCAGGAATATGTCTAAAGCCAACTGAATGAGAAAAGGTCAGGGAAATACAGGATGGAAGTGAGGTTAATTAGGAATTAAGCAAATAATACATGTTAAGACAGCAGTTTGTATATTCATATTTAAATTAAATAAAGGTTTCGAAAGATGTTTTTATAGACTATTGTGGTTTTTAGATTATTTTACATTAACACAAGAATATTAACTTGGTGTAACTAAGAATGAACTGTTTTTCTTCAGTTGTGTGAATTACAGCAATGGTAGACTTTTAGCTTTCCTATGAAAATTCATCTCCTAATTTTTTTTTTTATCAGATTAGGTTTTAGTATTTCCAAGATCGTTTAATGTACTAACCTTTAGACACATTGACTCTATGCATATTACACTCTATGCATATTACAAAAATACTCTTCATCATTTGCCCCAGTAGTGATATTTGACAGTTGAAGGGATGGTAACCTTTAAAATGAAATAACCTTGTCATAATATCATGGCTGAAAACTGACAAGATACTAAAAATATACTGGACTTTAAGGGCCATTCTGTGGAGCTGTTTGCAGATGTTTTTACTAGAGAGATTTATAGATAGTGTGCTGTTATGTATATGCAGTGTCAAGCTTAGGAGACAAATCAGACGTATAAATCATGTTTGAGGATTCATAAAATAAGAGTCTTGAGAGGCTGGTGTGAGGGTTTGAGGCTGGCAGCTATTGTTTGCATGCTTTCGTGGCCTACACTTCTGGTGCTGTCATTGAAGTACCTCAGGTAAGTCTGCTTTGTCATTCTAGGTTCCTGGAGAAATTTCCCTTTATGACAGTGTTACGAATTTAATGTCTTTATCAGTTACTTTGCTCATTGCTCTCACAAAGTACAGACAGAAGCAGCTTGTGGAAGAAGAGAGCACTAATTACTTCTCTGGTGCCATGAAAACACCACGACTAAGGCAACTTATAAAAGAAAGAACTTAACTGGGCGTGTGGTCCAGACGTTTGGTGTTGCTGATGGTGGCTGCAGGAACAGCTCAGATTATACCTCTTGGTCCAAAAGTAGGAGGTTGAAAGTGTCTGTCACAGCTCCTCCCAAAGCCCTGTCTCCTAATCCTTTTCATACAGTTGCACAGCTGGGACCAAGTGTGCAGACATAGGAACCTATGGGAGCCCTTCTCTTTCCCACACCATGGGTTAATCTGGGCACGTAGTTCAAGAATAAAGCCTGCCATTGCAGGGAAGGCGTGGAGAGAAGGGCTCGAAGGGGCTTGCCAACGTGCACCACAGTGAGCAAGCAGAGTGTGATGGGTGCTGTTGCTCCTCTTCCTTCTTCTTTGTATTCAGTCTGGGATCTGTTTAAGGCAGCTTGTCCCACTTTCGTTAGTCTGGGAAACCCCTTCTCAGGTGTAAGCAGAGGCTTACCTCCTGTGTGATGCTAGGTTTCACCAAGCTGATGATACTAACCTCACAGTGTCCACGGGGAGAGAGCTTTGGTATAGGACCTGGGCAGTATGAAGGACAGTAATCACACCGATGGAATTGAAAGTCTCGGAAGAAATGTTTGAGGTTCCAAGTTTCTGAGACTTGCAGGGGTAACTCAGAGATGCTGTAAGAATGAAGAAATGACATGATGAAGTAATAAATCTTTCAGTGAAAAGTGGGAGTGATGGGATATTTATTAGCAGATATCACAGAGCAAGGAAGAAAGGTGTTGTCTCTGTGTGGACTGTGTGTGTTTGTATTTGTGGTGTGTATGTATGTGTGTTGTGTATTTCTGTATGTGTACATGTGTGGTGCTAGTGGTGTGTGTGTGTTTATATGTTTGTATGTGTATGTGTGATGGTGATGGTGGTAGTGTGTGTGTGTGTGTGTGAGAGTGAGAGAGAAATTGACATTCGCTGTCTTTCTCTGTTGCTTTCCATCTGATTTTATGAGACAGGGTCTCTCACTGTCATTTCTGCTGGACTACCCGGGCAGCAGACCGCAGGGATCTGTCTCCCCATCCCTTTCCTTTTTCTGGGATGTAGATCGGTGTCCCTTCAGTTGGGTTTTCACTGGGAACTGGGGATCTCCCCATCCATGAAAGCTGACTTGTATACTCTTGTCCCTTAGTGTCTACAGGAGATGGATATCACAACCCATTTACTATACCCAAGTCTTCATGTGTTCAAGTCCCTTCTGTAAAATGGAGTAGTGTTTGCATGTAACTCATACATGTCTTCACATTGACAGTGTGTGGACTTGTATGTACATGTGTGGTCTCTGATAATTCCTTCACTTTTCTCAGCCTTGATTTTTTCATGTGTGACATGGCAGTGTTTAGATTATCTATGTTTTACATACGTATGTGTATTTGTGTATACATGTATAGATGTGCGTATTCATGTGTGTATTGGTGTGTATGCATACAGCTTTGTATATCCATATGTGTATTTGTGTGTACATGTACAGCTGTATGTATACATAGGTGTATTTGGGTATATATGTACAGCTGTATGATCATTAATTTCAATTGATCTTTCTACGTGTTAATTTTTTTATGTTTAAAACGAGAATATTTACTCATAATTTATGTGGCTCCGTGTGTGTCATGTGCATTCATGGTACAGATATACTTTATATTGTATCTGGCTGTATCAGGCATGTACCAGGATACCAGGATCATGCTATGACAGCCGTGGGGATCTTGCCTGTTTTGTTCCTGTACCGTTCCCCTTCAGGAGTTGTTGCGACCAGTCCTGTGATCTTTCAGTTCCTGGTGCTTACTGCAGGGTCATCAACAGCCACCTCTTCCCAGAATTGAGCCAGCGGGCTCGTAGACCTGCAAGTCACTGTCCCTGCATGCTGCTTGGGCTCTAACTGCAATCCAATTAGAAATGTAAGTTTTTGCCACAGGGAGGACTGGTGCTCACGAAATTCACCAGAGGACTTCTATTTTATGTTGAACAAAGTCAATACTAAGAATTTCTATATGGAGTCTCTAATCTGAATCAGCAGAGAAAATTATAAAGGGAACATCACTCAAATTTGAAAGATGAAAGTGTTTTGAAAAATGTCATGTAAGAAGTAATATTTCACACAGCTGAGTATGGTGCACACCTTTAATTACAGGCCAGGAGGCAGAGGCAGGTAGATATTTGTGTGTTCAAGGTCAGCCTGGTCTACATAGTGAGTTCCAGGAGAGCCAGGGGTAATGTAGAGAGACCTTGTCTCAAAAACAAAACAAAACGATCCCCCCCCCCAAACACTAAGTAATGTTTCATTGACATCATTCCCAGATTCCTGAGATGCTCTCTTTCTCATACTGTTCATTTATCATTTATGCCTGTTAAGTATATTTCCATAGCACTTACTATACCATCTGACTTGGCATGGCTTTTCTACATATGGTTAAATATATAATTCAGGATTTCCTTCTTGTTATTTCTTTTCTTTCTTTCTTTTCTTTTTTTTGTTTTTTTTGTTTTGTTTTGTTTTTTTCAAGACAGGCTTTCTCTGTGTAGCCCTGGAACTCACTCTATAGACCAGGCTTGCCTTGAACTCAGAAATCCACCTGCCTCTGCTTCCCAAGTGCTGAGATTAAAGGCGTGCGCCACCACTCCCCGGCTCTTTTTATTATTTCTTATAGAAATATAATCCTCACTAAAGCAGGGATTTTTATTTGGAATGGTTGTTTGGAGAGTGGGGAGATGACTGTGGGTAAATGCTTCCTGTGCAAACAGGATGATGTCAGTTCGCATCCCCAGGAACCCACATTAAAAAGCCAGCAGTGGTGGCTTGGATCTAAAACTCCCTTGCTAGGAGGCACGGAGGACATGGAGATGGACAGGTTCGTGGACTTCATTGGTTAGCCCATCTAGCTGATTTGAAAACACTAAGTTGGAACAAGTTTGAGAAAATTCCCCAATTGTATTTGTGGCCTTATTAGCGTGTGTGCAAATTAATGCATGCATCTTTACACGCATCAGCACAGTCGTGTCTCCCCTCCCCCACAGAAGGTTATGTGACTGTAGAAAACAGTGCATGGTTATTTCTCAGAAACCACGCAGAAGTACCTTATTATCCACTGTTGACGTCTGCATATATACCTAGAAGAAATGGAACCAGGAACTTGAAACACAGGTAGACACACGGTAATAGCAGCTCCGTTCACAATAGCTGATGTGTAAGCCAGCTCACATGCCTGTGATGTGTAAGCCAGCTCATATGCCTGTGACAGATTATGATGTATACGGTCCATGGAGCAGTATACATCATTCTATAGTATTTTAGTATAAAAAGGAGTGAGGTTTTGATATTTGCTACAACAGAGATGAATCTCAAAAACACTGTTAAGTAGAAGACTCTAGGCACAACGGGCCATGTGTTGTGTGAGTCTAACTTTTTGAATTGTCCACAGTTCATATGTCTGTGGAGAGGGGAACGTGAAATGACGGCTTCTGAGGGCTTAGGGGAGCAGGGAGAAAGTATAGAATGGGCGTGGCCTTTGACTTTAGAATAGCAGCCACCACGACTCAGAGGTAGATTGGTTATACCACATTGTGAATATGCCAACTTCCACTGAATTATTCAGTTTTAAGTGACTAATTTTATGTCATATGAATTTTGCCACAGTTCGTTTTGATCGGTTGAAGAATAGATGACCGCACATGGTCACTTGTTTGGATAGCCTGCTGTGAGTTGGTTATTGTGTATAAAATTCCCAGTTTCTAGCTGTGTTCTGAGAACAATGAGAGCGGAAGCAAGCAGCGAATACGGGAAAGCATCTGTGGTTCTCGCCGATGCCCGATTGACACGGAACCCACTTATTAATCGAAGTAGTTCGGAAACTCTGGTGCAGCGTGAGCGGCAGCAGAGAAAGGTTGCTGGTGCCCTGACTGCTGTGTGCAGGCACGGCTGCCTGTCAGTGCAGACATGCTGAGTCTCCGTTCTCTCTTCCTGAGGGACTGCCCGCCCTCCCGCCTGTGGGACAGGGCTCATTCTATCTACTCTAACTTACTTTGACCTATTGTGGAGCCAACATCCTGGTTGAAACCCTTTAGGTTGGGGGTGCAGTAGACACATTGTAGCTCCAAACCAACCTTTAATTGGCTAGAGCTATCACTGTTGAATGACACCAGCTTGCATCCTCGGGCATAGGGGAGAGGGCACCGCTGCTCTCAGCTCAGATTCAGTGCCATCGGCACAGGGCTCCACGAAGTGCTTTTCCCTCTGGCAGGTTTCCTGCTAGTTGGGTTTCATCCCACAGCTTTCCGGAGCTCTCGCGTGATTGGCAGCTGCCGACTTCCTGCTGGTTGTTCACCTGAGTGCGGACACATTGGATTATTACAAATCACAGGTTTGCCTACGTCGGTGCAGCCCTTTACACACGTCTTACCAAGCCTCTTTCCAGTGCATATTCACATGTGTTTAATTATTAGCAGTATCTCACCGTTGCAGGCGAGTCTGAAACAAACAAGGACGTGGAAACTGCAGAGGAACAGAATTAGCGACAGGGACATCTGTGCTGTGTCACTTGTCATGTTGGTGACAGGAACACGAGTTACAAAGAACCCTTTTTAAATAGTGCCCATCTTCACACAGTTCTGGCTTTATGTGAAGTAAATTGTATAATGAGATGCAGTGTCTAACGATGGACAGAATGGATTGTAGCGCAGTGGGTGAGGAATTGGAGCTGGACTTGCAGATCCATCTTGTCGGCAGGACAAATTGCCTTGGAAAATAAATTATCTTCAGGGTTCCGCAATTTAGCTTTTAGAAAGTGAGGATGATCAACGCGTTCTGGGGCAGTAAGGCCTGCACCTGAAGTAGTCGGAGGCTTGCATCCTTTTAAGCTAAGGGCTTGAAAGTAAGAGTGAGAAACGTTGCCCCAGAGCGTCTTGCATGCAGCTGGGAGCAGCAGACTGCGCCTCCCTTCAGCACGCCCCTCCCACCCCGATCTCACTGCAGTCTCCAGTCAGCCTGAGTGAAAGAAAGCTCCTCCCAGAGCCTCTGGAACCCCAGCCCAGGACTTAGTTCTTCTGTGTATGCAAATGAGGTGCTGAAGAGATGTAAATAAAGCGTTGTGCTAGAGCAATGTGCCAGACTGCTCTTGACAAGTAGCAAGAAAGGTTTTTTTTTCCCTCAGCACGCCAAATACTAATTAATTTTCTGAATGTTTCAAGCTTCCAACTGCGTTTTTTCCCCCTGCCTTTGTGTCCTGAGAATGGTGCCAGAAAATTGATGGTGAAAATCTTTACTTTTTTTTTCTTTTTAAAGAGTTATTTGTGTATGAGTATTCTGTCTGCATGTACACCTGCTTGCCAGAAGAGGGCATCAGATCTCATTATAGATGGTTGTAAGCCACTGTTTTCTGGGAATTGAATTCAGGATCAGGACCTCTGGAAGAGTAGCCCGTGCTCTTATCCGCCGAGCCATCTCCAGCCACTGGGAAATTTTACCTTTATGGAGAGATAAGACTTATGGCTTACTTATAGTTATAGCGTGACTCAGTTATAAAGCATAGCCCAGTTATAGTGGGGCTCAGTTACCCGAGAAACAAGCACCTGGAAGTGTGAGAGTTGATTGTGCACAATACTTATTTCCAACTCTCATTAAGCAGCAAGTTCCTCAGGTTGCTGTGGTGTTCATAGTGACTGACACCTCACGTCCGCGGCTGTGGAAGTCTGCACGTTGATAGCCCTGTGTGGCTTCCCCCTGTCGTCCGTGGTACAAATGTGCTGCTCGTCTTTTTCCTTCCCTCAAGAAGAAGATGTGCAGTCTCATGGGTGACAATGCATTTCTTACTGCTTCCCTTCTCATTCCTTATATTACTCAGTAAGCTTTTTAAAGTTATGAATGAGTTCTATTTTAAGTAGCCTTGAGGAGGAAGGGGAGGAAAGGATTTGATTTGACGGGTGTGAAGAAGAAAGAATGGTGGAAAGGCTATGCCGAGAGTCTGTGGTAGGGTGGGATGAAGCCCAAGGATGGGGTACAGGGTAAGGAGAGGGGGGACATCTTAGGACAGCCCCTGTTTCCTGCTCATCTGTGGGGTGAGTTTCTGATTACCACCTGGTATCTGCACTCAGGGTGACAACATAAATCACTCTAAGGGCAGATCGTGATCTTCACATGACCAGAGAAGTTCTATTGTTCCAAAGAAGAAGTGTTTCTCTTGACAGTTCATTGAGGGTGTGTGCGCTTTCTGGAAATCTCGCACTTGCTAACTGTGCTGGAGACTTTGCAATGTAGCGGTTCTTGTGAGAAACCATCCTGCTTGCAGTTAAGCGACGTGTATCAAGGGAACTCTTGTCCCGTGTTTGTAAGGAATTTGGCTGGTCAGCCTGCACTCTGTGTTTAGTGTATCACAATCGTATGACTCACAACAGAAGGGTGCTCATCTTCCACGCCTTGCTCAAACATGTGCAGTCTATTATGGCTTATTATTAATCCTTTAGTGTGTAAAGGAGCCAGGAATGTGATGCTGCGAAGTCAGGAGTGTGAGCACAGTAGTCTGTGCCCTGCTCGGATGGATTTTATGTGTCCCTTGCAGTGGCAACGAGGTGGACATACAAATAAGTAAACAGGGTGATTTTATATTTTGGGGGGCCAGACACGGTGGCTCCTGCTTATAAAACCAAGACTTGGGAACTGAAGTAATAAGATTTCCCATGGGTTTGAGGCCAGGCTGGCCGGCCACTTAAACTTGCAGTTTAAGACACTGTCTCAACAAGGGGTGAAGGCAGGGGAGCCTAAGAAGACAGGAAGTTAGGATGATAGATAGAGCATGACCTGTGAAGAATGTTTGTTTATTTGGGTTCATCAGAGGTCTTTGAGAAAGCAAGATATTAACGTAAGCCTCCTAGTGTACTGTGGCAGAAGGAGCTGTAACAGCTGCAGTCTCTCAGAGATTAGATAACACCTGTTTCTGGTTTTTTAAATTATGGAAAAATTTACACACACACACACACACACACACACACATATATACACACACATATATATACACACACATACATATATATGTATATATATATACACACACACACACTGTTCAAACAACTATGAACCACCTTTCTGACTTTATAGATTTGTTTGTATCATTAAATTGTGCGTGTGTGTGTGTGTGTGTAGGCCAGAGGTGACTGTTGCATCCCTTTGACCTGAAGTTGTGAGCAGTTGTGAGCCACCCAGTGTGGGTGCTGGAAACTGAGTTCCTGTTTGTTGCCTACAAGAACAGTGAGTGCTCTTAGCTGCTGATCTCTGTAGCTCTCTGCAGCCCTACAGGGATTTCCAACTCATCCTGTCCCTGTGTGAGTTAGATGCTTCATTTTCTAGATATCATCTTGTCTGAATGTATTTCAGAATATTTGAAAGATAAAGATTTCTTCAAAAAGCATCCCAAGATACCAAGTATAATAAGAAAATTTAATAGTAGTCTGCATTTTACTGTTTGTTTATATTAGAGCTCATGTGGCCCAGCTGAACAGATCCTCCTGCCTTCATTTCCCAAGTGCTGAGACCTCAGCTGTGTACCATCATGTATGGCAGCAATGACTTATAAAATCGTCAACTATTTAGTCTATATTCACGCTTACAGTTTCTTCAAATCTTTGTCATTTCTCTGTTGTCACAATTACATGGTATAACGTAAAACCCCACGACCACTCAGAATGCACAAGAGTAAATGTGGAATGTATGGGTCTTCTGGGTGGTTTTCTTGTTCCTGGAAGACCATGAGGGACTCCCTGCTCTGTCTGATCAACTGTGGCCCCACCAAGAGATGCGTATCTTGGCTGGACTCCCTCATGTGTCTGGAGCGTTGCTGCCCTGTGTGCAGGCAATCTTAAGAGCAAAGCCCAATGATGGAAGAGGATGAGAAGAAACCAGGCTATGGCTCATTGGTAGAACACATAGCCACCATATACAAAGCCCTGATTTATGTAGTGCTGGGGACTGAACCAGGTCTTTTTTCATGCTAGGCACAGGGTTGGTTATCAGTATCAGTAGTGGAAGTATAAATTGACATAATTGATTTTCAAAATAGTTTGACATTATCTTGAAAGATAAATGTTCAGCTTTATACTATATATCCCAATAACTTGACTCCCAAGTGGAGAAAGTTTTCTATAAGAGCCCCTAGACTTGTGTCTTCAAATTTTGAGAGTAACACTGTAACAACAACAACAACAACAACAAAAAACTAGAAACCACCTGGGTTTCCACTGAGAGAGTAAAGAGAAAGTTACACATTCCAGGGAAATGACTAAGCTCAAGGTAATAAACAAGCAAAAGTAAGCAATACTTTATTTAGAATAATATGATGAAACGACGTAACAAATGGAGGGAATTTATAAATACGCCATTAAGGATAAAAGTTCCTGAGGCAGGCAGCAGGGAGAAGGAACAGTAGCAGCATCAGATACCAGGTACTAGTAATTTTCTGGTCTAGTATTTCTAGGCTTCAGTCTTATACTTAAAAGACCTTACTTGCCAACCATGTGATTCTAGTACTCGCAAGGCTAGGGCAGGAAGGAGGATTGCTAGTTTAAAGCAATGCTAGTTTGGACTTCTTAGATATCCAGGCCCACCTGAGCTATATAATAGGACTCTGTCTCAAAAAAGCTGAATAAATTTATGAAAACATAATAATAATAGTTTAACGGGCTCTTAAAACACTTAAATTTAAATTATCCTGGCTAATATTTCTCCTGCTTTGTTTTCTCTTTTGTGGTGCTAAAAATTAAACCGAGGGCCCCGTAGCTTTGGGCATGCTACGTAAGTACTCTACCATTGAGCCGGGTTGCCAGCCCTCGGTGTTCTATGTAGCCCAAGCTGGCGGAGAACTCAAAACCTTCAGTCTTTTGCCTCCTGTGCTCGGAGCACAGGCTCTTATTACCATGCTTGGCATGTGCTGGGTTCTATGTAGAAGAGTCTAGGGAAAAGAGGACGGAGTTGATCCCAAGCAGGATTTACTGTAACTTGCAGAAAACAAAACAAAACCCTAGGCTAGGCCTTTCTCCTGGAAAAGAACTCTGTTTTCTAGATATAGTGGTGCATACCTGTAATATTAGCACTTAGGACCCGAGGCAGGAGGATTACCATCAGTTCAAGTCCATACAGGGATACAAAGTAAGACCCTATCTCAAGATAAATTGTTTGTCAAAGATGTTGAGATCTGGCAAGCTGTCCTGAGTGCTGTGGCTTCGGAGTTGGTGACTTTGCTGACCCTTCGGGGTTTGAACCCACGTTCCCATTCGTAAGCATGGGTGACCCTGTCAAAGGAAGTAAGGGACCTGGAAGTGTCTTACCACAGTCACTGTAAGACTGGTGGGAGCACAGCTCAGTTCCTCAGACTCGGAAGCCTGGCAGGAAGTGCTCGCTGCACAGCTGAGGCTCCCTCAGTCTCCCCAGCTGCCTCGTCTCTTGCTCAGGAGTTTCTCCTTACTGTTATCCATGGAGGTACTTGACTCCTTTATAAAGTCCATCGCTTTTCCTTGGATGCCATGTCCTCATCCTTCTGGGCTTCCCCCTTGGCTCACAAGCCCATCCTATTCTCAGGAATTCCCTTCCTCCTCCTCCTCATCTTCCTCCTCTTCCTCCTCTTCCTCCTCTTCCTCCTCTTCCTCCTCTTCCTCCTCCTCCTCTTCCTCCTCCTCCTCCTCTTCCTCCTCTTCCTCCTCTTCCTCCTCTTCCTCCTCCTCTTCCTCATTTTCCTCTATCATCCTCCTCCTCCTTCCTTCTCTCTCTCTCTCTCTCTCTCTCTCTCTCTCTCTCTCTCTCTTATGTGTATGGGTGTTTTGTCTGCATGTAAGCACTCGAGTGCTTAGTGGTCAATGAGGCCAGAGGGACATCTGGTTCTCTGGAACTAGAGTTACAAATGGTTGTGAGCCTCATTTTGGTTTTGGGAACTGAACCTACATCCTCTATAAATGTAGCAAGTGCTCTTAACTGCTGAGCCATCTCTCCAGCTCCTTAAGTTACGACAGCACTTGCACATTTCTATTACTTTTTTCCACTTGATTTGACCCTTCCCCCTTTGTGTTACTGTTTTTGAGACAGTCTCATAAAGCCCAGGCTAGACTGGAACTGTTCTCAACAATAAAAGAACTTCCGGGGGAATCACCATCCCTGACCTCAAGCTGTACTACAGAGCAGTCGTGATAAAAACCACATGGTATTGGTACAGAGACAGACAGGGCAATCAAGATCCAGAAATAAACTCACACGCCTATGGGCACTTGATCTCTGACAATGAAGCCAAAAATATACAATGGAAAAAAGAAAACAACTTAATAAATGGTGCTGGTCTAACTGGCAGTCAGTATGTGAAAAAATGAAAATAGAACCATATTTGTCACCTTGCACAAAGCTCAAGTCCAAGTGGATCAAGCACCTCAACATAAAATCAAATACACTGAATTGAATAGAAGAGAAAGTGGGAAAGACCCGTGAACTCATTAGCACAGGGGAAAATTTCCTAAACAGAACAGCAATAGCTCACACTCAAAGATCAACAATTGATAAATGGGACCTCATGAGACTGGAAAGCTTCTGTACGGCAAAAGACACAGTCAATAGGATAAATCGGTAACCTACAGAATGGGAAAAAATCTCCACTAACTGTACATCTGATAGAGGGCTAATATCCTAAATATATAAAGAACTCAAGAAGCTAACCTCCAAACGACCAAACAACCCCGTTAAAACATTGGGTACAGAGCTAAACAGAATTCACAACAGAGGAATCTCGATTTGCTGAGATGCACTTAAAGAAATGTTCAAAGTCCTTAATCACCACAGAAATGCAAATCAAAAGGACCCCGAGACTTCACCTTACGATGACTACGATCAAAAACTCAGGTGACAGCACAGGCTGGAGAGGATGTGGAGAAAGGAACACAACTCCATTGCTGGTGGGATTGCAAACTGGTACAATCACTCTGGAAATGAATCTGGCAGTTCCTCAGAAAATTGGAAATACCTGAAGACCCAGCTATACCACTCTTGGGCATATACGTAAAAGATGCCCCATCAAGGATACATGCTCCACTATGTTCATAGCAGCCTTGGTTGTGATATCCAGAAGCTGGAACACTCTCTCTGTCTCTGTCTCTGTCTCTGTCTCTGTCTCTCTCTCTCTCTGTCTCTCTGTCTCTCTCTCTCTCTCTCTCTCTCTCTCTCTCTCTCTCTCTCTGCCCAAAGGTATGTTTGTTTCATGTATTATTCAGGGTTCTCTATAGTCACAGAACTCATGCAATGTCTATCTATTAAGGGAATTTACTGTAATGACTTACAGTCTACAGTCCACCTAACCAAACAGTGGGCGGTTGGGAATGGGAAATTCAAGAATGCAGCAGATGTTCGGTCCCATGAGGTGGTTGCTTCACCTGGTCTTCTGTGTAAGCTGGAATCCTGAGGAAGTCAGTTCCAACAGAGATGCTGGCAAGAAAGTGCAAGCAGGCAAAGAGCAACAAACAGGTCCTTCTTCCAACTCCTTGTGTAGGTCTCCAGCAGAAGGTGTGGCCCAGATTAAAGGTGTGTACCACCACGCCTGGATCTGGGAGTTGCTTTGTCTCCTGGCCTAGAACTCAGGGATCTGCTTGCCTCAGTTTCCCGGGATTAAAGGTGTGTATTACCTTGCTTGGGCCTAAGTTTTTCATGGCCACTGTGCCTCAAGATCTCCACGCCAAGATCCAGGTCAGAAGCCTGCGTCTTCCAGCCTTAAGATTTAGATCACAGCTATGGCCTCTATTTCTGTACTGTAGTTCATTCCAGATGTAGTCAAACGTACAACCAAGAATAGCCATCACACTTCATCAAAGCCATTTGTTTCTGCAGTCATGTCAAATAGTGACGGCAATCACCCTTGGTGGGCATGGAGCCCAAAGGCTACCCTCAGACAGTTATATAGACAGAGATTTCAGTACTGCTATTCAATCTACAGTTGGTGAGAAACTAGGATGTGATTGCACTTTTGCAAAGCCTTAGCTCGTTTCCAAGTCCTCATAAATAAAGCTGAGTTTCCTCCCCTTTTCAAGTGATGGGTTTTCACTGGTCAGTATCTCCACAACACTGCCAGGGAATGACTAGTCATCTGTCACTTCTGAGCTTTAGAAAAAGTCTGAAGTGATATAAATTGGGTATATCTCAACTTCCTCCACTGGCTCGTTTTATTTCTACCAAGTCAGTTTGTTGGTTCTGCTAAGTCAGCATTTGTTGTTATGCGGGGTTATCCTCAGAACTAATCACCTGCCTCAGAAGATGAGGTTTAGGTGTATCTGCTTTCAAAAAGACCATTCCAGCTGGGCTTTTTGACAGTTGAATTCTTTTATAGCAGGAGAAAAGTCAGGAATCCTCACCTGAGTCACTAGCCACGCCTCCCAACCACTGATGGGAATTGTGCAGTAATCTCACATGGCATCCTGGTCTTGAGAAGGGACTAGAGTAGACAGGCTGGGAAGAACCTGATAGGAAGCTCCACCTATGGAACCATAAAAAAGCTGTCACCCATGCTGAGCGTACACCTTTCCATGAGGCCTATGTATGCATGTATGTATGTATGTATGTATGTATGTATGTTTGTTTGTTTGTATGTATGTATGTACGTGTGTGTATGTGTTTATTATGTGTGTATGTATGTGTGTATTATGTATGTATGTGTGTATTATGCATGCATGTTTGTGTGTATTATGTATGTATGTATGTGTGTATTATGCATGCATGTATGTGTATATTATGTATGTATGTGTGTGTATGTATGTGTGTGTATGTATGTATGTTTGTATGTATGTATTATGTATGAGTGCTCTGACTTCATGCCCATCAGAAGAAAGAGTCTGATCCCTCCTCCTCTGTTTTGGCTCAACCTTTCAGTTCTCATTTAGTCCCCTGGTAGTCCTTCCCAGTTGGCTTCTCTACTTCCTTCTCTTACCATCTCTACTTCCTTCTCTTACCATGTAGCCCATGCTGGCCTTGAACTCATAGAAAGCCACTGGCTCTGCCTCATGAGAGGGCTGGGCGTAAAGGTGAGCATTAGCGATGCTGCCCACAGACCCCCCGTTACATTGCCTCCCTACTGAATTTCACCCTTTCAGGTTGTGCTGGTTGTACATTCCAGTCACTTACAGTTTCTTTCTTTCAAATCTACCTCTTCTTTATCTTGTTTCTTTAGGGCTAAAATATAAAATTTTATTATATTATGTGGCTGACAAATTCCTGTCGATATATCCAGCTGTTATGATTACATTGGAGAAGTCTCCCAGGTACAGACTTGCATTTCAAGGCAGCATATTTTAAAAGCGGCCTATCCCAAAGGCTTATATAGAAATTTTGTGAGTTTAACTTTGGGGACAAATGCGTTTTGCTGCTGAGGACCATGCTTTCTCTTCTAATGACCCTTCGTAGCCGCTCGTAGATTCTCTTTATTGGGTTTGCTTGTACGTTGGCTAAAACTCTGGTTGGACTAAGCAGAATGTTGAAATTTGCAATATTGGTTTGTTCTGGAACTCAGCGGCAAGATGTGCAGTTTGCTGTGTGACAGAATCAAACGGAAAGCAGTTTGGAGTGCAGGTCCTCACCTCTCTGACTGTCTAAGGCCATTCCTGTCTGTCTGAGGCCACACAGTCTTTGTTTTCTGTTTTTACTTAATACATCACCACACATTTAGTGGCTTCAACAACAGGGACTTACTTTCATAAAGATCTGGTTGAGCCTAACATGGTGGTGTAAACCTGTAATCTCATCACTTGTGAGTTAGAGGCGGGGAACTCATAAATTCAAGTTCCTTGCTAGCTATGTAGCCTACATGGCGACTTTGAGGTCAACCAGAGCTATGACCCTATCTCAGCACAAACAAGAACAAAGATACAGGCTCAGAGTCCAACATCATTGTCACTGCAGCTCAGATCTGGGTCCCTTGGAAAGCTGTAATCCCTCAGGCGGCTCTGGGAAGGACTTGTTTCTGGTGCTCACTGTGCTGTAATAACATTACGTCAGAGCACCTGAGATGGGAAAGTTACGTTATCCACAGCCAAACCCAAGTGACCAAGACCACGACACATCCCCAGAAGACATGGTCATTCTGCGAAGAGATTTTATAGGTGCCACAGCTCCAGAAAGGAAGGCGGGGTCATTAAGTAAACTGACCATCAAAACCCTTCTGCACTGTTCAGATGTGCTGAGCTCAGCAAATGAGAAGGGGCCTCCCCTGGGATCCAGGTACACTTCCCTTCTCAGCCTTGCATCTTGTGGGCCTGGCAAACACTCTGCCCAGCTGTGACAGAAGTACCAGGTAGGCGCTGAAAATGATAGCTGTCCAAATGAACTAAAAGTAGCCCCAAGTGACCTTGACACCTGGAACTGTTTACTGTACAGCATTGCATCTCCACAGGTTTTGGTGCCGCAGTCAGCAAAATGCTAACAAGCTGTATGGCCCCAACTTCAAGCACAGGGTCTCTTGAGAAAGTCAGCTCACAGATTGCTAGTCTCCCTTGCCTTCTAGAGCTACTGCTTCCTGCCATTCTTTACCCGTGTCGTTTCCAACCTCAAAGCAACATGGCATCTTGCCTCAGTCACCACATCACCTCCTGGTTCTGCAATAAAATCTTTCTGTGTCTCCACTGTAAAAAACATGTTTATATTTAGGGCCCACCTAGATAATCTAGAAGGTTCTCTCTGTGAAGATCTTTCACTTCATCTCATTTGTAGAGTACCGTTACTCAGTGTACCATGGTCTCCATAGCTGACCCTTTTAGGAGGCTTCCCTTCGTTGCCTGAACTCCAGGTCTTTCAGTTGTGATGTGCAGTTTCCAAGAACACTGTAGAGAAGAACAATTCTCCTGCACTCTCTACATCTCCTATCCAGGTGTGATTTACCTCGTGGAAAGAAACAGGAGCAAAGCCGGACAAAGGGAAGCATAGGCGATTTATTTTGCTCAAGTTTTGTGACTCAGAGGGGTCTTCAGAGACTAGAACCCGATGCCTGAGGAAGACTGTCTGCTTCCACATTTAGGAATAGTGAAGACCGGTGAGCCTCAGAGGCATGTGATTGGATTAAAATGGGAATGATTCAGCAGCAGCAGTAGATAGAAAGGGTTTGGGGGGACCCAGGTACACCTCTCTGTGACTACCTTCCTCTTGGGCATGGAACAGGGCTCTCAGAAGGAGGTTCAGACTTCCAGATGAGCTAAGTTTGAGAATTTCTTTATAGCCCACATTTACTAAAATAGACAGAGAAAGGTTTAGAGAAACATTTCTAGTTTTTGTCTGAAGATGCTTGGGGTCCAGTTTCTATAACTTACTTATGGCTGATAAATTCTAGTTTCTGTAGCCCACCTTACAGAAGAGGGTCAGGATAACGAGGGGCAGAATAGGGTCACAGTAACCCTACGTCCACGTTCCTTTCCTTCTGTTCCAAGTCCCCAAGGTTTTCGTACTCTAGAGATCATATTCTGAGCCTTAAAATATTTCCCTGACAAAGCTTTTGTTAGGTCTCAGGTTCACAAAAGAATAGTGAGTATTATTTTAAGGTTCTCACAGGAGGTATTTGGAATCCTTGGTTTGATCAGATTTTCACTCAATCCTGGACTAATCTGGATTCTTCAAAATGTGTTAACACTTTTCAACTTGTTGAAGCTGAGTGGTTTTTAGAGCGAAAGAAAACACAGAGAAGACCACAACTGAGGTTATTGATTCAGCTACAACTAAAGATAGACTATAGAACTTGTTCTGGAATACCCAGAGCCTTTTGCTGGTGTTGAGCAAGGTGAACCTAACAAGAAATGATAAGACACGTATTGATTATCGTTATTTTGTTCTGTAAACCAAATGACAAATGGAGGCAGCTCTATAGTCCTGAAAGTGAGCAGTAACCTCTTCTGTGTGTGCAGAAAGAACTCCGGAAATTCCAGACACCGATAATCAGTAGATAGTTGCTACCGCCTGTGTCTTCCTCAGGGATTGCAGACCTTTGTTTGACCCTGAAGACCCCCTCCAGTCACTGTCCCAGCATTTGCAGGCCAGCTGGGATTGGCCCCTGGGGAGCCATTCAGTTCTTTCCACGGAGAATTATATTTGAAACCTGAATCATGCTCACATTCCTTCTGGATCTTTGGCTGTGAGGTCACAGTTCTTTCCAGCATCCTTATCTTGAGCTTCACTTATCTAAAGAATCGGATTATCTTCTGTGACCTTTGAGATTTGCTTTTTCTTTTCAGAGTACAACAAGAATTTTACACACTGAAGGCACATTTTTATATTTTCTTACCACACAAAATCCCCAATAGGACGGTTGTATAATAAACACTAGTTTGGGGATCCATTGATTGATGACACTTGTGCTAAAAGAAAGTGACCATATTCAACAGTATACTGTTAGTCCAGGAACAAACTTCTCCACAGCTGCTTCTATGAGTTGGCTCACATGGTGTGCCTAGTTCAGCTAGATGCCAACAGATCAACAAGCACCAGATTATTATAATATTGAAAACCAGTGTTAAAATTCAACAAAAGCTCCAGTTGACATGTTTTACTAAATTTTCAAGAATTGCGAATGATAAATGAAATAAGATTCACACTAGTAGAAGCAAATGATTGCCATATTTGGGCATGGGGGTAATGATCTTCCTGGAGTGTTTTGTGTTAAGGAGTCACTTTGCGTCTTCCTGGGATATCATTTAGCAAGGTCGCAGCAGATGTGGCTTAGCGATTTATACTGGGTGTGATAATACAGATTTTAGGAAGTAGGCACAAAAAGAATAAAGTGGTTTGTGTTAGGAAACCAATGAAGGACGAAGGGTTGGTGCCGCTCAAGTCTGGGCCTCGTAATGTGCAATAGATGTGGGTGCTGACCCACAAGTGTCCCTAAAACCATCCGCTGCAATGCATTTATATGAGCAAATTATGGATGTAACTGTGGCCGTGCAGGACTAGCTGTGTGCTGTGGCGCTGTCTGCCAGTGGAGTGCCAAGGCACATTGGACACTCTTGGTACTGTGTATGATTTCTTAAGATATATTATACGTTTGCTATGCCCTCCCTTAATAAGGTACCATTAATCTAGCACATTAATGCCGTGCCACAGTGGAATTACTCATGTCCGTACCTGCAGGTCAGAGGATCTCAAGAGGAGAGGAAACAGAGCACCAGTTCTCCATTGTGTGGTTTCCTTCATTGCCCAGATGGCACCTAAAATACTTAACACATGTAAAGCTGGCTTCATGTAGAGACTCTTTTTGGAATTCTCAGCACAACCTGTGTTTTCTGATGCTTTTGTTTAAAAACTTATACAAAGAGTTAGAGAAAATATAAACTCACAAGTTAGGGACTTCGGCTAAAAAAACAACTGAATCTGACCAGTACTGTGGCAGGATTGCTGCCTGTTTTGACTGTTTGTGGGTAAAAGCTCTTACCACCCAAGCCTGGCAACCTGCCTCCATCCTCAGAATCCAGAGTGGAGGAGGAGAAATGACTCCTGTGGTGCCCTCAGAGTTGTACATATGTACCATGGCACACCTCCTAAATCCTAGCCAATAAAAATAAATAAAATAAAACTTACTAAAAAAGAAAGAATCCTGATATTGTTTGTATCTGTTTATTTTATAATTATTTTGAATTATACACTAGGATCAAAATTTTAACAGAATTCTGTGTAAAATTAAGACAGGATTAACATCAAACATTATGTATGCAATAAAATCCAAATATGTTAACTCAGAAATTAGAACAGGAGTTCAATACATAAATAGTATTCTCCAGCACTGCATCTACTCAGTGTTCTCCAGCACTGCATCTACTCAGTGTTCTACAGCACTGCATCTACTCAGTG
>JANHMN010000023.1:40697668-40716536 GCA_030674055.1 Rhabdomys pumilio | reverse complement strand
TTCTTGACTACCCACACTCTCCCCACTAACCATTCTTGACTACCCACCCTCTCCTCACTAACCATTCTTGACTACCCATACTCTCCCCACCAGGACCCATATTGTTAGTTAATAGCAAATCAAATTAGATTATAAGTTGGAAGAGTAAGAGACGTGTTCATTAGCCAAGATGAATGTTTCACCACCCAGCCAAAAGTGTTGATCTGTCTCCTTCTCAATGGAAACGAAACCTTCCCGTCTTGTCACTCAGCCGTCTGGTGTGATGACAGAGGCTGTACAAACACTGGTAGCAGCTGCCAGAGAATCAAAACCTGACTTTTCAAAAATCAAAGTTGCTGCCTAGGAAATAAGTCAGCCTTTCGTGATGAGATCGGTAGCCTGTTTGCTCAGCTCCCGGTCCATTTGTGAATTAACATCTACGGTTTGGATCTCAGGACACTTTGATCCATCGTGTATCTTCTAAGCATCCACCTGTTTTACGTCTATCATGAAGTCATCTATCCATTTTCCATACCTACCTGTCATCTCTCTATGTGTCATCTACCACCTATCTTCCATCCCTCTATCCATCTGCCCTTGTATCTGCCATCCGCCTGTCATCCATGTATCTATTATCCATCTGTCAGCCTATTGCGCTTTTTCTTTAGATAATGAGTTTCTTCTCTCTCTTCAAGTTGCAGTTACTGTTTGATAAACAGAACTCAGGCACTGTAGCTCTCGGGTCACTCGGGAGCTGAGGGACACTGGATGGTCAGAAGGACGTCCCTGAGAATGAGACCATGGCCCCCTTGTTGGCTCACTCACTGAGGGCCCTCCTTTGACAGATTGCTGGCCCGCGCTCGCCGTGCCTGTCAAGTCATTGTTTCGTTGTAGTTTTAATTGAACTAAGAACTTGATTGGCTGATGAACATCACATGTTTTTAGCAAGGGTTCTGAGTCAGCAGCACTTCCCCAGACGGACGCAAAAGACAAAAGCTCAGTCGAGCAGATGTGTGTGCAGCATCGACTTTGAGCAGGTAATTAGGTGCTGAAATAGACGGATGGCAGAGATGAGGTTCTACCTATGAAAGAGGTTAGCCACGTATCAAGTGCTAACAGCCAGTGCAGCAGGAGGCCTGGATGTCAGAAGGGTAATTAATTAGCACAATAGAACACACACCGTGGGTTCGGTTCCTGATCAACAGCCCCGAGAGCCTTCATTGGAAACACAAGTATTTTAATTTGTCATAGAAAATGGGTAGATGAGGTAGAACAGGTAGACACGAGGTTAAAGTATTTAAATATACATCCTGCTATGCAGCCTGAGTGGGTCTCAGATTCACTATCCCACCCAGGCGGGCCTTGAACTCGTGGTAATCCTCCTGCCTCCCTCTTCCTGGTGCCAGGATTATAGGATTGCACCACTGTGCACAACTGTTATTTTTCCAGCTGAGCTGGTTCATTTGTGTCAACTTCACACAAGCCAGTCACCTGCAAGAGGGAACCTCAGTTAAGGATTTGTGTCCATCAGACTGGGCTGTGGCCACCCATGTCTTTGGGGGTGTTTCTCCTGGTTAGTGATTGATCTGGGAGGCTCAGCCCCGTGTGGGTGGTGACAGCAAGCCAGTCAGCCGCATTCCCCCACAATCCGTACCTTACTTCCTGTCGCCAGCGTCTTGCTTGAGTCTGTGCCTTGGTGCCATCCATTCAGGGACTGTGACCTGTGAGCTCAAATAATCCCTTTCTGTCCAAGCTGAGTTTGGTCTAAGTGTTTTTTAACACAGCAACAGAGAAATACACTAGGAATAGAAATTACTTTCTCCGATTTCATTATTTTCACTTCCATGTGTGTGAATTCCATGTGTGTGGAGGTTTCCATGGAGGCCAGAAGAGGGCATCGGCTTCCTGGGAACTGGGGTTCAAGCAGTTGTGAGCTGTTCAGTGTGGGTGCTGGGAACTGAACTCTGACCCTCTGGAAGAGCAAGCTCTCCTAACCACACAGCCATCCCTCCCGGCCCCTCAGATAATGACTTTGGAAGAGGAAATGGTATCCGGGAAGTGTGTGCAGGATTTATAGTTACGGGTCTTTAGCTTTTAGCTTCCTAAGAGCCACAAAACACTTGACAGTATTTCCTGAACCTGCATTGGTCATTTCCACAGAAAAATACACCTGTGTGGACCGTCCTCCCGGCGTCTGTCCCCGACCATCCTCCCGGCGTCTGTCCCTGTAACCCTTGTCTAGGGCTGCACTTGCTGTGTTTTCTCTGTGATTGTCCAGTCGGTGTTGCTGCTGTTGCTGATGCTTAATTTGAGCTAGGGCCTCACAGTGTAGCCCTTGCCAGACAGGAACTTACAGAGACTCACCGGCCTCTGCCTCCCCAGTGCTGGGGTTAAAGGTGTGACCCCACACCTGGTGCCAGTCAGGTTTGAAGAAACTTTCTACAGGGGCCTTCCTTCCTGTGTAGAAGCAGCCTTGGCTTCTGTGTCTCAGGGCGCACATCTCAGAACGTGTTTATTTATGAATCTAAAACTCTCAGTGTTCAAATGAGTTTCTTCTTCTCTGTAGGCACACACAGGTGTTCGGTGACAGAAATTGCTAGCAGATAAGAACATGCCACACATATTAAGACTCAGTTCCCGAATGCCCGAAAGAATTCAGGAGGCTTCCCTGTCTTCTCCTCTCCACTTCCCTTCCTCACTTTTTCTCCAGTGTTTGATTCCAGACTATGATGCTCTTAGATTTTTTTTTTTTTAATTGTTTCGGGGTAGGAGCCCTGCCGTGTACTGTGGTCCTCATGTGGAACACCAGTGACAGTCAAGTTCCTATAACTTCCTAGTGGGAACTGAGATGGAGCGGTCATGCTGCTGAAAGTTTCTGTGACGCCCACTCCCCTTTGGTGGCGGTACTTTTTTGTTTTTGATTTTTTTTTTTCTTTTAGACGTTGTCTTACTCTGTGGCCCAGCCTGCGCTGGAACTTAACATGTAGCCAAGGTTGGCCTTGAACTTGTGACAACCCTCTGCCTCTCAAGATTGTAGCAGAAGCCATCATGCCTGGCTGAATACCTGTAATTATAAGTCTCTGTTGTGGCCTGGTATTTTCTTTCTTCACTCATCCAAAAATCTGTCTTCTGGAGGTTCTGCGGGGAGAATGCGTGCCTCGAAGTTTTGAGCCGTTCCAGTGACGTCACCGAGGGTGGAGTTGAGCCTGTTTGATCTGTTATAGCTACCCTATTCTACTCTCTCAGCATTTTCCTGCCAGTTAATTACACAGCGGCTTAGGGGACAATTCCATAACATGCTGAAGACAGCTTCACTGAAGGCTGACACACTTTCCTCCTCGGTTACACAGCTAATGGCCACTCAGGGATAATTAGTGAGAAGGAACTCCGACGGTCCAATTACTGTCTTCTCAAGGTTTCCCCCTTCATTCTTCTGTGCTCAGATCTTGAGAGATTGCCATCACTGTAGGTTATGCTTGTGTGCTATTTAAAACTGGGTTTTCTCAGTTCAGTCAGACAAAAGGTAGGAGACCTATATTTAGCATGTGAGGAGAACCCTGTGAGGAGAAGCTGCTATCCTGCCATGCAGCATTCAGAGAAGTGGCAGCGGCATTTTACAGGCCACAGCTATGCCTGGGTTTTGGTTCCTGGGTTAAGACTCATACCAGCTGCCCCATCTCTGTCCTGAAAAGGCTTGAGGTTTTCATCTTGGAGTTGCTAGCGCACCCATGACTTTCTATGTTGTGGAGATTGGCAATCAGATGTGCCATTTTTCTGTCAGGAATCTTGACTAGGGGTATTATAGCTTACCAAAGTAATGAAAATGCGAGTGCATATGCCTTGGTAGTAAAAACCACGTGAGCACACCCGTCATAGCATTGGGTAGGTAGAAAGGATATCTAACACTTGTAAACTTCTGAGCCAACTAACCAGGCCATATGTTGTCTGCCTTTGTGGAACGTCTGTCCAACAGAGAACACAGTGATTTCATTCTTCTTCCAAAGGTCCGTGTGGGCCTAGGTGCTTCTCACTTGGAACTGGGCAAGCAAACCTCTTATTCTGAATTTTGTCCAAACTGGGGGAAAAAATGACTATGTTAAAAGAAACTCCTTTGGAAAAAAACCTGCCTTCTGGAATTAATATTGTGACTGTGCTATAGGTGCCACTAGTGTGAATGTACTCTTTATATATTGTGGCCCCAGCGAGCGTTTGTTGATTGAGTGGGGAGCGTAATGAAAGCCTGTATCAGAGGAGTTTGAGTCTCCCCTTTCCCTGCCCTCTTCCTGTTTGGTTTAATGTCCCCGCTCCCTCTCCCTGGTCCTTCACTGTCTCATAACACATTCACTCCAGCACTGGGCCGTGCTTTCCTAAGGCTGGTGAAGGTTAGCAGAGGCTATCTGAAGTCTCTGAGTGATGGAGTCCAGCCAAGCCTTGGTGGAGGAGGTCATGTGATCTGCTTTTGTTACAGCCTGGCAGACCGTCCTGTACGCAGTGACCGCGTTGTGTTTGAGTAATTTTGATAGCCTCAGACTGACTCGGAAGCCCCAACCCTGGGCTCCATAGGAAACCTCCTGTGTCCCTGTCTGTGTTTCTGAGGGTTAAAGGAAGAAATTCGCTCACCGAGCCTCCTTCTCCAAGTCCAGGGCTCAGCTCCTGTTCACTTGAGCAGCAGTGGAGTTAGCGAGGGACATAATGCTGTTCGAATTGTCCTCCTCACTTTGCTGGGTTTTTAAAGGTTTTCAATGTGATATCTTAAAACAACAACACCCCCCCCCCAAAAAAAACCTAGGCAGTTGTTTTCTGAATCATTTCTTAAATACTTTATTTTATTTTATGTACAGTGGTGTGAACTGGAGTTACAGACAGTTGAGAGCTGCCGTGCAGGAACTGGGAAGTGAACCCAGCTCTGGAAAGAGCAGCCAGTGCTGTTAACCATTGTGCCACCTCTCCAGCCCCAACGGTCTTTAATCGTGTTCTTTCCTAGACAGGGAGACACAGAGGAGATTCGTCCAGGAACTCTAGGCCTCTTGTACACTTTCACATTTCCTTTTTGTTAAGCAGGGTTGCCAAATGTGGGTAATACATACGTTTGCTGTTTTTAAATTTATAAAATAGTCTTGCCCTTCAAATAAGTTGAATCTTTGTATGGATTTTGCTCAGTCTGAGAAACTGGAGAAGGAAATGATGTTACTGTCTGAGGTCCCATCCAAGGCAGCTCCTATCTAAGCCATGCTGTCGCTCAGGGGATGTCCCGCTGTTTTCTGAGGTTGCTTAGGGAACCATACCTGCCCCGGTGGTGTATGGTGAGGCTTTCAAGGGGCAGTATGCATTCAAGGAACTATAAAGCAATATTTTTTTTTTATATAAACCGCTTTCAAATCATGTTTACCTCTTGGTGGCTATATTGTATTATAAATAAATCTGTATTTAATTCTTAATTAACAAATATTATTTGAGGATAGTTCTAGAATTATCCTGAAAATAATCTTTGACCTTCATTTAGTGAAGTGATAAATATTTCCCTTTAAATCTGTCATCAATTATTTGTCTTAATAAAAATCACAGTTGCTTACCCATGTGGGTCCTGGGGGAAGTCTTTGTTGCTTTTACTTTAAACTTTTCTGTTACATCTGGTTACTGTGTGTGTGCAGGGTCTTGTTGTCTTTTCTGTTACATCTGGTTACTATGTGTGTGCAGGGTCTTGTTGTCTTTTCTGTTTCATCTAGTTACTATGTGTGTGCAGGGTCTTGTTGTCTTTTCTGTTACATCTAGTTACTATGTGTGTGCAGGGTCTTGTTGTCTCACACATGACGTCAGATGGCAGCTCCCTCCTTCCGCCAGATGGATCCCAGGGATGGAACTCAGGCTCCTAGGCTTGAGAGCAAGTTCCTTTCCCCAATGAGCCATCTCTGCGAGCCCCTGAACTTCTTCCATAATGGTTTCTTCATCTATCTCCAGGCATTCCATTAATCTGGTAATATCTTCCTTATCTGTTACTTTTCTGCTATCTAAAGATCATATTGAGTAAACTAAGACCATCACTAAACATTCATGTGCCCCAAAACCCTTCTCTGAGTCACCTCATTCTCTTCCAGTGTAGTCCCAGGATCCTCCGTGCATCTGAAGTGTTTATATCTAGCTGGACAAATGTTTTTTTTTTTTAATCAACTTTTATTTTATGCCAAATTTATTCCTGTGCCATGAGTTATTATTTCTTCAGTTTCTTATCCTTTTCTTCTGTGAAACTTCCTCTTCTGGCTTTGGAATAATCTGTTCCTTTTTAGTGAGGTTCATCTGTCTCAGTGTGGCAAGGGGAGCTCCTGTATTGGGCCAGTCTGGCTGTGAGCTCTGTAAATTCATCAGTGTGTCTCAGGTGCCTTGTTCACCTGGACGTGTTCACTGACTAGAGAGTCTACATCTAAGGCCTTACGTTCACCATCACCCTGCATTTTTAAAGCACGTGCAGCAATAAAGTGAACATGAAGATTTGAACTTCTTGATTTGCAGGATTTTATAGCGTTTCCTGGGTCTAATGAGTAGCGACCCATCCTCTAGCCACTTACAGGAAGAGCTAGGGTGTCTGACTTTTAATTAAACTTGTGAATAGTTTCTGAGCTCTTATTGTACATATTTTACTAGAATATATAGTTTTGAGTCATTAGTTATGCCTTAATAAAACAAATTATGCACTTAAAACAGTAAGAGAAAATTGATCAATTTTGTCCAAACTGATCACCTGTTATAAACATTGTATTAATTACTACCTAATATTCCATTTATTTTGTTTTATTAAGACAAGGTCTCACTATATAGCTCTGGCTGGCATGGAACTTGCGTTGTATACCAGGCTGGCCTCTAACTCATAGAGATTTGCCTGGCTTGGCCTCCTGAGCCCTAGAATTTAAAGGCATGTAGAGCCCACCACACTTGGCTTTTCCATTTATTTTTAAAAAAGGCACTTTTTTTTCTCTCTCATTTCTATTATTTGAGACTTTCATACATACCTATCATGGTTTTCCATCAATCTCCCCACTCTCTTCCCTACAGCCCCTCCCCTCCCCTTCAGCCCCTCCCATACAGTCCCTCCTCTCCTACAGTCCCTCTCCACCCCTTTAGCCCCTCCCCTTCCCACTCCTCATTCTTATGAACAGTTTGCTCTGTTTAAACCCACTGGGCACACAAGCATTGCCTGTATGTGCACAGGGCATCTCCTGGAGCTCAAGTAACTTTTTTGTCTTTATTTCCAAAGACAACTAACCCCCTCACCCCAGCAGTCACTGCTCTCCAGTCATTCCTCAGTTGGACTTGTTGACCCCACTTCCCCCATCATTCAGAGATTTTGTCTAGTCTGATCTTGCACAGGTCTTTTGCATTCTTTGATGGCCACTATGAGTTCACACCTGCAACTGTCTGGTCGTATCAGAAAACAATGTTTCACTGTAGCCATTCTGCCTCCTCTTCCTTTGATGATCCCTGAAGCTTTGGAGGAAGGGCACAATACTGCAGTCCACTGAGAGCTCACCACTGTGCAGCCTTGAACCCTGCACGTTGAATAGTTGTGGGACTTGGTAGTAATATTAATCTTCTGCACAAAGAGGCTTCTCCGATGAGGGTTGGAAGATGTACTGGTCCACAGATTTAATCATAAATCACCAGGAGTCCCTTAAATGTTATGTTCCTTTAGCTGAATAGGAGTAGTGGATTCTTTCTGAGGGCCTATCATGTCTCTAGCCAAGAGTTTTGACGCCAGTAGCAGTGCCAAGCATGGGTTTTGTCTTGTGGAATGTTTTTTTAAATCCACACAGGAAGTGGTTGGTCGCCCCATAACGTTTGTGCCACTATTGTACCAGTAAGCATATCTTGCCAGGCTTGTTACTGTTGTACCTTGCAATACTCATAGCTAGTGACTACTTTTCTGCTCTGGCAGCATGCATAGCATCTTCCAGCAGTACAAAAGCTAGTCAGTAGGGATGAAGGTTCCAGGTTGGTGCCAGCTTGATTTTTCCATGTTTTGTGACTTGTATATGTGATGTCTTTGGCAGTAGGGTTTCACCATCAAGTTCTGGAGACTAGCCCAGAGTAATGGCAATAGCCTGTAATGTTAGGAGGTCTACGGGGCTCCACTGACCAACAACTCCAAAAGAGCTACACCGTTCCCGGTACTGGGCTTTTTCTTTGATAGCCTGTGGTATCTAGGAGGGTCATTGTTCACTGCTACAGGGTAATTTCATTTAAGCTCTCTCTCTCTCTCTCTCTCTCTCTCTCTCTCTCTCTCTCTCTCTGTGTGTGTGTGTGTGTGTGTGTGTGAGGAAGCTCCTATAGTAACAGGTTTCATATGGTTTTTAAGGTCTTCAGTGTTGGTTATCCTCTCCATAGCCCCTTCCTCATCCTGCCCTCCCATTCCGAACTACACTCAGTCCTTCTTGCTCTGTTACCCCATGTTTCTCTTTTATACCCCCACATTCTATTTCTACTTATAGCCTCCACCCACCCACCCATTCTATCTCCCCTTACAGCCCCCCTTACTGTTTTCCCTCATACATGGATGGACACTAGCTTTTAAAGCTTTGACATTGATATCTAAATACCTTTAGAGGCAAGGGAGATATTTTTGGTGTTTCTATTCAGAATTGGACAGTGAGCTCTTCCAACCGAGTTTAACAGACACTTAACAGAATTTAGCACCATTCTTGGTGTGTAGATGCCCACATACTCAGTTTTCTCCCCTTGGGAACTGGCTTAGACTTCCTCTCTGTCCTCACTCATTTGCATGCTTTTGCTGCTCCTTACTGATGTTCTGTGTAGGCCTTCGTCCCTGAAGTAGGTGGCTCTGCAGAGGTTGCCTGTCTCCCCGGAGAATGTTTCTCCTGCAGCAGGTCTCTCTGCTGTGATTCTCAGTCCTGAACTCTGTGCTGTCTGACAGAACCATCTCTCGGCCTGGAGAACACGCATCCATCTTCCCACACCTCCACCTTGCATCATTGTCTTGGAGGGGCATACTCAGCTCCCAGATGTTTCCAATATTCCTTCCTGTGGCCATTCCCTGGCCACAGCCTGACAAGTGCAGATTTACTGCTGCTCTCTAGAGAGCAGAGAGCAGAGCTGCATCTGGGCAGGGTACTTGCTTCCAAAAGGTCATTTCCTGCTGTGAATTCCAAGCACCAGGAGCAAGCTGGAGGCCGCCCTGGTTCCCTCACGTCCTCACTTTACTTGGGAGAGAAATTAGGCTCCTTTCAGAAATGCTGAAGGCATGTGACGTTAGATGGCGATGGGACATGCAGGAGACTGAATCAGGGGAGAAGATGTTTAAGCTCAGTTGAGTGTCTAGGTTTCCTAGTGAATTGGAGGGAAGGTTCTAAGTTTGAATTAGTCAAGAGTTTCTGCTCCCCGTTGTATCTAACACCTGCCAAGAGCATGGTCAGCCCACCTCTCTTTTAGTTGAGTCTCATTGTCTGTCATACTGTGCTTCTGAACAACCCAAAGCAAGGAATCTTCTTTATTTTGTCTTTGTTCATTGACACAGACCACGGTTTACAGTAGTGGCAGGGGACAGCCAGCTTCTCACTTTTTCTCTTAATTCTCAACTTAAATTGTTTAAAAATACAGATTTGCTTCCTTATCATTTTAAGTAATCTTGAGATGGGTTATTTGATGTGTAGCATATTCTTTCTGCATTATAATTTTAAAGTATGTTTTCATGTTAAAAAAAAAAAAAAAAAAAAGGATTCTTCTCTTTTAACCCACATGGTCGCTGCCTTGCAGGCCACTTGTCATATCGGTTAAGTCTGCTCATCAAAGCATTTCAGCTCCATGACGGTAAAATATAGTTTACGTTGTTCTGCTCTCAGGTGGCCAGGAACACTCCAATTTTAAGGCCTGACTATATCGGGGCAGGTCATGCCTCAGGCCCTGCTGGAGCTGCTGTTTGGCTTCTAGGAGCCAAGCCTTGCAGCCTGAGTCATCACGTTTTGAAAAGCGCCTAGGCAATGGTTTAGATCAAGTGTTTAATGTGGGGAAAGTCTGCCTGCTGCTGTTTTACAGTCTGTTTGCACTTCGCTTGTGCCGCCAGCCCCAAATGCAGAAAGAAAAATGACAGAAAAGCACAGTATATGCTAAACCCATGAAATGAGCAGAATAGCAATAATGGAGGAACAGGTGCCATGGGGAGGGTGGGCTCGGAAGAAGGAGGGAGAAGAAAGTCTAGAACAGAGCTGGCAAACACCTGGCGTACCTGTGGTGGGGCGAGACTGCCACTTGTCTCCTTGGGGGTGCCTAGAAGCTGTAAAGCCCTTCTGTGAAGGGCTGTTTGTCAAGCTGAGGAGTTTCTGAGGTTAGGAAGCAGAAGACATACAGCATTTTCCAAACTTGGCCGAAAACCATGGTTCTCTCCCAGCCCCCGAAATGGTAGAGGATGATCTGGGAAAGAGCAGCTTTGGGGGGTCTGCAGTGAGTGTGGGGTAGGGGGTGGGGCTGACCTAGTGACCAGAGGCTGTTGCTGAAACTAAGTGTTAACCAAGGCTGCATTAAGTCACTGGTTCCAGTTTGCACAATATCCATTCATCTCTGTCGAGCAAGTCTTGAGAAATCTAAAGGTCTTTCTGTGTTTTTATTTGGAGAACCTACATAGTCCCAGTTCCCCTCTCAGAGTAGAATAGGGGTCGGTTAGTGACGTGCCATCCGGCCCCAGAATACTCCATATTAATCTCTGATCCCAGCTTCCAGGAGACTGTTAGGTTATGTTGACCCTGAGTGACAATGCTTTAAAATACTCAATTATTTTGAAATAATACATAAGATATTTACATAAGGTCTTTGTCTCAGGAAACTTTTGTCCAGAACTTTGAGAGATCAGGGTCCTGAAATCTGTATGTCATGATGCTGTGGTCTTGGTTTCACACTCGCAACAAGAATGATTGGTTTTGGTTATTTATTGTTGTGTGTGTGTGTGTGTGTGTGTGTGTGTGTGTGTGTGTGTGTATATATATATATATATATGATTCAGGTAGTATGTTTGTATAGTTTGTATACTGCTGAGTGTGTAGTGATTTGAGATTGTGGCTTGTTGTTGCTATTGTTATGTTTATGTGTGCGCATGCGTGTGCATGTTTGTGTGTGTGTATGTGTGCATGTGTGTGTGCGCGTGTGCATGTGTGTATGTGTGCATGTGTGTGCACGTGTGCATGTGTGTGTGTGCATGTTTGTGTGTGTATGTGTGCATGCGTGTGTGCGTGCATGTGCATGTTTGTGTGTGTGCACACGTGTGTATGTGCGCGCGCACGTGCACATGCATGTGTGTGTGTGTGTGTGTGTGTGTGTGTGTGTGTGTGCTTGTATGTGTGTTCGAAGCAGGGTTGTGTAGCACCAGTTGATCGTAACCTGGTGAGTTTCAGTATTTCAGGCATGTACCACACTGCTGCTAGGACTGGTGAATTTTTTTTTCCTCCATTATCTTCATGTCTTTGTGGCTATGGCTGTCACTGTTACCGTAGGCCTTCAGACTGACACCACAGCTGTTGCTGTGACCCAGGACTGTCTTCCAGGAATCATCTCATCCCACCTCTTTTTTGGAAAGCCTGTGGTCCTCGTGTGTCTGTTGCAGGAGGATTGCTTTCTAACACACTCTTTCAGAAGGGAAACTTGTACAGTCTTCTTCCTGGTTTATCTGATTCTGAAGAGTGCGTTTCTTCCAGCTCCTCAAAGATGTGAGAGCAGTAAGACAGGATTCTGAGAGAGACCTCATCTTCAGTCTGTAACTGTGAAATGTAACAATTGTTCTTCTCCCTCCCCACGTTCTGAAGATAGACACTATGTTACATTGTGAGGCAGCTGAGAAGCATGGTGGAAGAACTGTTACTTTATGCTATAGTAGCTCTGAGGACTCAGCTCATAGTTGAGTGAACAACGGGATCTGAGCTAAAGAGTCCTCTGACCCTGTGTCCTTTGTGACTTGTAGCAAGTGCGTTGCCCGCTTCACACGGGGATGGCTCTTTGTTCACCGAACCTTTCAGAGTTTGAAATGATACTTCAGGGTTCATCCAGCTCCGTTGCCTGCAGGTTATTCACCAGCATGTGCACAGCCTGTGGACATCATGGAGCAAATGTAAGACTTAGGACTTTGTCCTCCAAGAGTGCTGATTTTGTATGTTATGAACTGAAGCAACAATCTGAGAAGTGTCCAGTTTTCTAGGCAAAACAGACTTTATCAGTGCCTGTTTGGCACGGGCGAAGCTCTGCAGTTGACCCCAAGCCTCTCCTCAGCTGAAAGATAACTGGCTTTAATCTCCCTGAGAAACTAGAAAGACTCATTGAGCCGGGCAGTGGTGGCGCACGCCTTTAATCCCAGCACTTGGGAGGCAGAGGCAGGCAGATTTCTGAGTTTGAGGCCAGCCTGGTCTACAGAGTGAGTTCCAGGACAGCCAGGGCTACACAGAGAAACCCTGTCTCAAAAGAAAAAAAAAAAGAAGAAAGAAAGAAAGACTCATTGAGACGTATATTGAAAGTTGTGTTTTCTACACAGCAATGATTTAGAAAGTCATCTCTCCAACGTATAAAATGATGCACACAAAATGGAAAAATAAAAATGAAGGTAATTTCTAATAACCCTTCCCAAAATGTAACTAAAGTGAGAGAGTACTAACAATCTCAGTCAAGCTATTAAGAAGTCACAAAATTAGTTTCTGTAATTAACAGAGCGGGCCAGTCGGCTCCTGGTCATTAATGATACTGTGTGGCTGTAACTTCTTCACACAGCTTGCATGTTACATAGGATGCTGCCTGTGAGGTGCTTAGTCAGATCCTTGGTATTAAATATGACATTATTACCAGAAGGGTGGTCTTCTGGCCATTCATAGCCAATAAGAATGCTTTGTCTATGTGAGAACTAGAAAAAATAGCAAAGAATTTGTCATGAAGTCCTACACACATTTTGTGTGTGAGGCCATGATGTATCCCACACTGCCAAATGTCTAGCTAAAGACATTGCTGTCTGTACCTTGCTACAACCATAATTTTTATTTGCTGTAAAATGACTACAGCTCTAAAAAATGTAATCAGACAGCGAAGCAGTTAAATGGGTTATTAAGTATGTCTGTCTCAATCTTACACTGAATCAAAAGACCATCCTATCCAAATACCCAAACCTCGTATAAAGCACTGCTGTTGCGTCTGTATGTGTATATCGTATTTCCTGATTGGGAGCCTAAGGAGTTCAGCACGCTGGGGACAGACTTGTTTATAGGGTGCTATTAGGGAGATGCCAGAGAAGGAAGATTTGGAAATTAATATGGCTGCCTATGTGTGCCTTCCTCCCTCCCTCTGCTTTCTCTAGGATTGTCTTTGTCTCTGGTCTAGGAAAGTGTTAGGCAAATATGGAGAGAATGCTGCTTCTTTGCTTACAAATTAGGCCAGAAAATAAGAATAAATACATTTCTGCTTCTTCATAGGCAGGTGAAAATTCATTTTCTCAGAAACGTCAGGAAGGGCAGTGCACATCACCTGGTTGCTAGGTCTCAAGTGTGTCGTCATCTAGTTTGCCATCATGGGTTACTATTTCTTCGGGCTCCTCTGAGGGCCAAAACACTTCTTAGACATTAATAGTTCTTTCAAATTTTCCAGAAGTTGTATGAATTAATAATAAGCTGGAAACAATCCCACTTTTAACAGGCAGAGATGCACAGAATGGAACTTCATCTAGTCCTCTTGTGTGAGATGGGATTTATTGGACAGTGTGAATTCATAAACTTGGTTGTCTGACATTGTCGTCAGGTGTTGTGAAATATTGAAATTCAGAGACTCGAGTCTGAGATAAAGTATCTCCTCTCATAATTGGATGTTACTAGCACCAGGTTTCAGACTCTCAATGTACCAGATGCCATGAAAGTTTATGATTGTCTTTCTGAGTGTCTTTAAGATTGTTTGCTAGCTCCCAGTGGGAAATGCATCTCCAAGCCCACAAGGCTGCTTCTCTGTTACACAGCAGGGCCAGGCCCTTCCCCATCTGTCTCAAACATAGATTTCAGCCTGAAATTGAGGAGAACGTGTGCCGTGTTAAGTCATTAACAACTGTTTCAAAACAGTCTGATTTCTAACAGTTGGTGCATGTGGAGATACCTAATTAAAATAATTCCAGTCTCGTTAATAAGATAAGTGTGTTTTCTAGTTGCCATGGGATTATCACTATCGGATACAAAGGGTCTGAGGCTTAGCTGAGCAAATGAAGCTTATATTTCAGCCCCTTTATTAACTTCATTATGATTTAAAGAGTTAAATCCTCTTTTCCCCTCACATTTTCATTTTAGTGAACAGAAGTGGGGGATGGGAAGATGGTTCCCCACAGCAGTGTGAACAGCAGGCCTGGCACCTCTGGACCCAGGAGACTGAGCTCCCACAGACAGTCACAGAGAAGAAACAGCAGGGAGCAGTGGATTGTTAGCTAGTCACCGACACTGTCTTGTCCGTAAGACTTTGAGTTGAAGAGTCCAGAGTGTATTGTCTGTGTCTTTGTGCTCCATGCTTTCTTAGCCATTGACATGGAGGTGCCATGACAGTGCTCATTGCGGCTGCGGCTGCTGCTTCATAGTGGCTCCGGTGTTGCTGCTGCCCCAGCGTTGCAGTCCTGCAGCTCCATAATGTTTCTCCAGTAAGTGGCAAAGGTAAAGTATCCGACATATTCCCTCCCACACACTTCGATGTAATCACTCCAGAATCTCAACAAAGGGCCCGCAGGGGCCAGAGAGCTAGGCCAGCAGCCAAGATGCTTGCCACCAAGCCGACGACTTGAGGTGACTCTTGAAAATTGTTCTCTGAGCTTCATATGTGTGCTGTAGCACATGTGCCCCCCCCCCCCCAAATAGAAAGGAAAGAAGGGGCCCGGAGGCTGTTATTGTGCCTATGGGGACGCTTGTTCTAAAATCTGAAGAACATGAAGTCGGATCATTTTGACAAAGTTCCTCACACTGAACTGCATATGAAAATTAAGAGTTTTATAACACAGAAGCCAAGTAAATCCGCCTCTTTTAGGGGGACTCTGAACAAAGGCAGACTTCTTTATTAGCTGCTCAGAGCTGAGAGCTATTTACTCAAGTATGTCTTCAACACACACTGTTAAATGCTAAACTGCCACACATACAGAAAAACCGTACATTTCAGTAGATGCTGGGAAACAAAACCTTTGGTCACATTTCACTTCCATCAGACATTGGTCACTCCCAGGCCTGTAGGATTGGATCAGTTTCCTGCCACTGCTGTCGGCCATGTTCTGTATCTTTCATGGTTGTTACCGATCCCCATTTTCCCTGGGTTCATGCCCCTTAAAACTACAACTGTCCCCTGCCCTCACCCCAAGTAGGCTTTGACACCTAAGGGCAGAGTTACTGTTTGGATAAGATGTCACATGGATGAACTGGTTTGGGGAGGGGAGAGGGAAGAGAGGGAGAGAGGGAAAGAGGGAGAAAGTGAGAGTTGGTGGGTTGGAGGAGGGAGGAAGGAAGTTGGAGGTGGGTGTGGGGAGGCAGGTGTGAGGGAGCGGGTGCCAGGGGAGGCGACGACGTGTGTGCGGGAAAGCTGAAGTCCATGTTTGCTGCCTTCCCCATTTCCTTATTGTGTGCTCCATCAGGAAGAGAACTAACACACGTGATGCTTTAACTTCTTGACAAATGAGAAGGTTCCTTCCATGTTGTTGAGTGTCTTTTTATCCTGGATCCTGTCATTTGACAAGCAAAGGTGCCTCAAGCCAAGCTGCAGTCCTGGAAACGGGAGCTTGTTACCCAGGCGCCTGGGACAAACGTTTCTTAATTCATTGTCCCTGTTGACTTTCCTGCTCCACCAATGTCCTCTCACCGGGCAGTGAACGGCTGCAGGGCTGGTGTTTAGGAGGAAGTCATAGCCATGACGGCTTGTGACCACACCACCAGGTGTGTTGGGAGCCAAGGATCCTGAAGGCACTATTGGCCTTCGCAGACACATCTGGCTCAGGTAGCAACTGTCTTAGGGTCTATTTAGTTTATTATTATTAATTAACACTATTAATGCATTTGATTGTGTATGTGTGGCGTATGTGTGTGTACCATGGGCACGCATGGGCCTGTGGACATGAGAAGAGGGCTTTGGGTCCTCTGGAACTAGAGTTACAGGCAGTAGTGGATTGCCTTCTGAATGCTGGGAGCTGCATCCGGCTCCTTAGTGATAACAGTAAGCACTCCTAACCATTGAGCCATCTCTGTGGGTCCTGATTTAGTGTCTCACACAGTGAAGGACCTGAGCAAATGTCAGCAAAGCTTTGAATCTAGAACTCAGACTTGTAATGAACAAGGGAACAGCCGACACCAAATAAATCAAACAGTCACAGTGGGGTCCACCTGCCTGTTCTAAAGCTGGGCCGCCTCACGGGCACTGACAGCACCAGTATTGTGGGGGATGCGGCACGGCAGTGCTCTCCTCGTGTGTGGTCTGGGTCCAGCACCAGTCACAGAGTATGGGCTAGTGTTCTGTTCCTTCCAATGAACTTGGCAAGAATCAGCCAGGGTGTCTGTGTCTCGTTTGCTTAATGGCACCCTCAGGAAGTTCAGAAGCATGCCGTCTGCAGTTTGAACATGGGTGCCCCTTAAGTTAAGTTGTCTTTTCGAAACTGTGAATTTGTGTAGCCATTTGCAGATCTTATTTCAGTGCTAGCTTAAGAGGTAGACCCCGTGGTATACGGAGCCTTGGCTGTCAGAACAAAATTGGAAGTAAAACTTCTCAAATTCTTACTCATTTTCATGGGTGTTCCCAGCAGAGGCATGGGCAAGCCCAGCCTTGGGGTCTCTTAAATGCTGGACACTGCCCCAGAGTCATCTCATCTAACAGAGTGACAATACCGAGAAGTTCACAAGAGCTGTTTTACATGGAGGAAACTGAGTCTGAGAATTGGCTAGTAAGTGTTATTACCTTGTGATCTGGGCCTCGGACTTGGAGTCTCTTTATATCAGGTGTACTACAGAGTTCTGGACATTTGAGCTTTAACATGAAGACGGATTATAGACACATCTAAAGGGAAGCCTTGGGAATTTCCAAAAACTTATATGCATAAAATCCCAGAAACCCGTGCTTGGGAGCTGACTCAGGGAAAAGACAGTTTCTGGGCTCCTCCGGAGGACCTGGATTCAGTGTCCAGTGCTCTCATCGTGTGGCTCACAACTGTAATTCCAGCTCCCTGGGCACTGTACACATGTGAGCTGTACGCAGTCACACACACCTACACATAATTAAAATCATAAAAATTAAATATTTCTAAAAACCCCAGAAACTGCAGAGCTTCCAGTGCATGTTATCAGAGGTCAGCAACCAACAGCGTGTGATGCCGGGGTTGAGTTTAGAAGCCGGTCACTGAAGTAACTGCAGCATAACGAAGCAGACCGTTAGATTCTAATAGACTTAACACTGTTTGTATGTGCCACCCCAAGGTTTTCAAGAGCTGGGTTTCTCATGGACCCAGGGCTCATGTCGCTGCCTTAGATACCATTTAGAATGGACAGCGGGAGCCTTTCTCCTCCGTGTGTCTGTCACCACTTCTGGAAACTGGAATTCTGTGGGACCTGACAGCCCCAGGCTTTCGACGGGTGTGGGGGTCCGATGGGGTGTGCTGCTCACACTGCTGTTCCTGCTCCAGCAGCTGCTTGGGTGTGCTCTGTGGGAGCCACACTGAAAGGAAATGATGTTGAATTTCGACTGAGGACAGGTGGCCTTGAGCAGAAAGTTGACGGCAGGAAATTTTATCTGAGACCAGCACAAAAGTGTCTTCCATCCAAAGTGTGGCAACAGCGAAGTAAGTTGACGGGTCTTTCCCAACACATTGGTGCCTAGATTTCCCATAGCGGACCTGTAGCTGTTTAGGTCTGTGCTCTGCTGCTGTTCTAACAACTTAGGTGCTTTGTTTTGTTTTGCTTGTGAAGTAGGGTCTCACATAGCCTGGGCTGGCTTTGAACTTACCCTATAGCTGAGGAAGACCCTGAGCCTTCACATCCCGAGTACTAGGCTAGAAGGTATGCTCTGTTTACATTGTGTGTGTGTGTGTGTGTGTGTGTGTGTGTGTGTGTGTGTGTGTGTATGTGTGTGTGTGATAGATCAGGGTTAGTGTCAAGCGCCGTTACCTGCTGAGCCATTTCCCTGGCTCTTCTAGCCCATCTTGGCCTGGGCATGTTTCTTAGTCTTGGTGCCTTCCACAGCAGGGGTTTCATCTCACTGGGTGAGTGAGTGATCAAGGGAACACAAATGTCTTGCCTCGCTCTTCTCCCTGTCCCCTTTACACATAGTCTTTTACCAGCCGGTGTGATTCCCACGATTGTTTTGTCATCTCTCTTTTCTTATGCTTCCCTGTCCCGTTGTCCCCAGTACCCTCAATGTTCTCAATTCAAACATAAGCAAGAATTAAATAAGTCAACACATAACTTAAAATAAAAATGGTATCATTTCAATGTTCGATGAATATGTATTTATATCTTATTGGATTTATTTTTATTTTTTGTGTATAGATGTTTTGCCTGCATGTGTCTCTGTATACCATGTGTGTGCCTGGTGCCCCTGGAGGCCAGAACAGGGCATTGATCCTCTGGAAATGGAGTTACCAATGGTTGTGAGCTGCTGTGTGGTACTGGGAGTAGTCGAACCCAGGTCCTCTGTAAGACCAGCAGTGCTCTTTGTATTTTTTTCTTCTTTTAAAAAAATTATTTATTCACTTTACAACCCAATATCAGCCCTTCCTCTCTCCCCAGTACGCTGTCATGCCAGTCCTCCCCCAGTTCCATATTCTTCTTCTCAAAGAAGAAGGGGAAGGCCATTTCTGGGTGTCATCCTCCCACCCCCCACAAACACACACACACACACACACACACACACACACACACACACACACACA
>JANHMN010000023.1:40674338-40694708 GCA_030674055.1 Rhabdomys pumilio | reverse complement strand
TATGTGTGTGTGTGTGTGTGTGTGTGTGTGTGTGTGGTGTGTATGGTGTGTGTGGTGTGTGTGTGTGTGTAGGCTTGTGTCTATCTCAGTCACTCTCCACTTCATTATTTTTTTCAAGGCACCGTCTCTCTGTGTAGCTCAGGCTGGCCTGGAACCCACTGTGTAGGCGTGGCTAACCTGTCTTTGCTTCCCTACTGCTGGAATAGAGACACACCACCATACCTTTTTCATGTGTGATCTAGTTCCATTCCTCATGCTGGCACAGCAAAGCTCAGTTTACCAACTGAGTCATCTCCCTCACTCTGAGTTTAAAATCTTTTTGCTTTGTTTCAGTATCTGATTCAGTATCTAGTATATCAAAGACGTTCCCCAAGCACCATTGAGTCTGGATTTCAACTCATCTTGGGTCTTACTGGTGAACTGGTCTGCCACGCAGTCAGCCTTTCTGCAGCTCGCTTTTACTGACACAGCCGTCATGTGCTGAGGGAAAAGGCAAGCACTTTATTTCAGGTAAACCTGTAGCGGTAGAAAGTCAGTCAGGGTTAGGAGTGCTCTCTTGGACCTCATCTCCTGCTGTTCTAGGCTACCACTGCCCCATGGGAGGGGAGCGCAGCATTTTGTTGGTTCTGGCTTGAGATATTCCGAGGGTTTTTATTATCTCGGCGAATCTGTTGGAAGCTCCTCTACTGCTGTATAGATTTCATTTTCTTTAATTGGGATGGAGATGGAGGGAGAAAATAGCATTTACTAGGCATTCTTGCCTTTTAGAGCTGTGGGTTATTGATTCAGGGGCCTGCAATGGTAATGCTTGGAGGTAAAGTTTCCCTTGGGAGCACCTGTGTTAAAGGGCAAAGGGAAAATGATTAGAATTTAAATCTCTAGACTCCACTGAACTCGTGGCTTCATTAAAACGAGGAGGGGGGGAGGAAATGATCTGGGCTGCCGTGGGCTTTGTTTAACACTCGCATCCAGAAACTGATAACTCAGAATCAAGCCCCCGAAAGTGCAGCTGCAGAGACTGTGAGCAGCCGCCTGCCAGGTGTCGGCAGACCAGTGTGCTGGGGACAAGCTCTGGTTTCCTGAAGCTCAAACCTTTGGCTTTCTTTAAGCTAGTTTAATCTCTCCTGCCTGTCTGTGAACATGCAATCACAAAGCTATACACACATGCACACACATACACGCACATGCACACATGTACACACACACACATACACACATATGCACACTCACATGCACACACACATTCATACACTCATGCAAACATACATACACGCACACATGCACGCATACACACACATACATACATGTGCACACTTGCACACACGCACATCCACACACTCATGCAAACATACATACACACACACATGCACACACACACATACATACATATGCACACTTGCACACACGCACATCCACATACTCATGCATACATACACATACACACACGCATGCGCGCGCGCGTGCGCACACACACACACACAGACACACACACACACACACACACACACACACACACACACACACTGTACTTTGATGTGTCACTATTTAGAAATTGGAGAAGGAAGGACCATGAGTTGGAGACCAGCCTGGACTCGACAGTGAATGCTATCTCCATTTCTAAAGAATTTCCCCAAGTTGGGTTTTCCTTTCAGACTATATATTTGATACTTAATATTGCTACTTTAAGTACTGTATTCTCTTTTCCATCTTTTAGCAGTTGGAGGGTAATGTGACTGTAGAATAAAGAAAATACATTGGACCCGAAATAGATTTTACCACCGAACAGAAGGTGACCCTGGAAAAATTACCCAACCTCCTTATCAAAATTCCTGGTTATTTTATAGAGGACAGGCAGTCACACCTGAAGTCTGAGGTTGAAAATTCTATGTAGCCCATTAATCGTCCAACACCTGGATACACAAAACCAAACCAACCAAACAAACAAAAAGCCAAAACGCTCCCCCCCAAAACCCCTATGTCCTGTGTCACATGTAGAGCTGCCGTGTGCAGAAGCAGGCTACAGGCAGCAGTGGCTCACCACAGCACTGGCACACAGACAGAGCGCACTGCCATCAATCGGCTTTCTTAGGGAGTCACCTTCCTCCTGACTCTCCTCAAATATTTAATGGGGCATATAGTTCCTGTGCACATTTCAACACATAGAAAAGCCGACTTAAACTTTCTGGAAAGACAGACAGATGCCTTCTCAGACTTACAAATGTGGAGGGACCTGAGGAAGAAATGAAGCCTGCTGAGTCGGCGCATAGATGTTTGAAGTCTGGGAAAATGCCTTTCGGTGATACTTAAGTTCACTTCAAATTCTGTTTGAAGGTGTATTTTAAGCTATGTGAAGGGGCTCAGGAGTTGGTGAACCTGCTGTTCCTGCCTGTGACCTTAGCCCAGCCACTACCTTCTGTGTGTGCAAGTGACATAGCTTCTACTCTGCAAGTGATGTAACCGGGTGGGTCTGAACGTGGAAGCACCCCTTTGGTTGATCCTGTGTAACTCTGGGATTGGGACTGAGAAGCCTTGACTGAGACTCTACCCCACACTCCTACCTTTCCCGAACTGGTCATAGTTGCAGATAATTTTCAGATTCTGGTGGCTCTTAGGTGATGTCTGTCAATGTCTTTCCTGGCCTGTCTCACCTGCGGACCGGTCAGCCACAGACCACAGCAGTGCAGTGATTAGGCCTTGACTCTGTGTGTGTTCCTAAATGCCATTGCTTTTACTTGAGTGCATTTCATATATAACCTGGTGATAGAGCAGGGTATATCTCAGGGCTGGGATAGCAGTAAAGACACATGGGGTTGTGTGTACAGGCTTATGTAACACACAGTAGCAATGAGTAGTGGGGTGGTGGCCGTTTGAAAAGCAAATGTTTTCTAGCACAGCACCTGCTCTGTGGCAGGGAGAAGGGAGGCCTAAAGGAAAGACAGGAAAGCAGACTGACTGAGCGATTGTCTTTAAAGAAGCTAGTGTGTCTTGAAGATCCTTTACTGAGTTCATGCACATACACACAGATGCGTACACATTGTTGGGCGAGTGAGTATCATCGGGGCCAGGCTGAACACACAGCCTAATGCATTCTAGCTCCCAGTTTTTAAACTGAAACTCAAGTTCCTGCTTGGAGGCTTGAACTAAGGGTAAACTGTGGAGGCTTTCACTTAAAATAGCGTGCTGATTGTTCATCTTGCCTACAGGAAGCAGATCATTCAGGTTCAAGTAGGAGATGGCTCCAGCTCCCATGGGATTTGACTTTCTGAGGAGAAGACAAAATATTGAGCAAGTGGGGACAGCATAATGTTGTACATGCTGAAATCCAGGCAGTGCTGGATGTTGTGTGCTCCTCGTGCTACAGCTTTCCACAGAACAAAGCAGGAGACCCTTTGCTCTGGGGGCTGGGCAGTAGCCCGAGCGGCTGTGAGAGTGGGCACAGAAATGTCCCTATTTGTCTTACCTTTCAATTGGTTTTGTTCCATAGTTTAACATCACCAAGAGAGGTCACACCGCTTACCGGGGCTTTGAAAGTCAGCCTGACATTGATGCAGATAAGATTATTGTGCACAGTCAGTAGGTCTGCTGTGACCAGAGCCTGTGGAACACAAGCAGCTTCTGGTGTAGTAAATGCAATGTGATCAGAGAAAGACCCCTTAGGCGGGGCTGAGGCTTTGCAGGGATCCCAGATTTGGACATAAATGTCAATTTTAAATTTAAGATCTTGAGAATAATGGAGTGTTTTCGGTTGTTTCCAAAATTGAATGCATTAACATACATGGTTAATACAGTTAGTACTAGACTTTTGACTCTGGATAAAAACTGGGTGTTTTCCTATAACATTACACACACACACACATACACACACACACACACACACACGTATGTGTATATACATACATACATACATACATACATACATACATACATATTCTACAGTACTGTCCACTGAGAAGGAAATAATAAAGCTGACTACAGAACATTAAAAAAATCTATGCTACCTTGAGCCATAGAAGCATGTCCAAGCATGTGCGCATGTGCAGGCATATACCCCTCCCTCACAAAAATCAAACAATAAAAATAATAGAACAGACAGCCTAGTCATACAACTGAGCATGGTCTGAGTGGGAAAGAGAATATTGAAAATGTACGTGTCAAACTAGTAGAGTGAAAATGCGGACTTGCAGAACATGAGGGGGGCACCAGAAGTGAGGGGTGCACGCCGGAAGTGAGGGGTGCCGGAAGTGGGGTTCTGAGCTAGCATGGTCACTTATTAATCGGCCACAACAGGAGAAAGACTGGCTTGAGGTGAGAATCATTCTTAACCTTGTGAATGAGTGATCAGTTTAGATTTCTCTTAAATTAAGTGAGAGCCTTCTCCATATAGCAGCCTGCGGTAGCTGTTTTACTCTTTCTGTGGAATTCTGTTTTCCACCTTTTGCGTAGGTAAAGAAAAAAAAAATCCCACACAAACTCGTAATGTCCATGTCCTCTCAGTCTCAGCTAAGTGTTCAGTGGAAGTGTGTATTTTAGCAGAACAGACCGCTAAGGTCTGGAATGTTTAGTGGATGCAACCAGAAATAAATGGTGAAAAGTTTGGAAGTAGCTCTCATGTGCTCACTCTAGAAGATGAGTTACACCCCGTTCCTCAGCAGGCTGCTTCATAATGCCATGCATTGTTCAGCGTGTGCTCTGCGGTCCCTGCCCACGAGGCGAGGACTGGAAAAGAGACATAAAGTTAACATTTGAAAGTATAGCAGAAACAGAGGCAGATGCCAACCGGCGTAGTTGGGTGAGTCTTCCTGTAGAAAATGGGGTCCCAGCTGGGCTTTGAAAGACTGGGAGAGCTTGGCAGACATGCTGGAGCGGAAGGGTTTTTGGCAGAGATGGAGCATGGAACAGAAATAGTAAAATGTAGAATGTGATCAGAAACAGGGAGTAGAGCTGTGGATGGAATTAAGATTGCACAGAGGCAGCGAGACAGTGCTAATGAGTGAAAGACACAGCCGAGCAACGGGTTGGGTACAAGCCGCAGAACTCTTTGAAAACCAAACTAAAGGTCCAGTGAGACGGGTCATTTGGCAAAGGCGCTCACTGCCAAGGTGGCGTCCGAGTTTGATGGCCAAGGATTCACACAGTGGAAGGAGAGAACTGACTCCTGAAAGTTGCCCTCTGACCTCTACACGTGTGTCGTGGACTCACGCCCACCACATGTATGTATGTTTGCTTAGACAAACAGCAATTAATACAAGTAGAAAGAAAAAAGGAAATTGGACTAAAGGACTTGACTCTGTAGAGTGGTTAGCCATTTAGAGTTGTAAAGAGGGGGTAACCTAATCAGAGTTTGGAAAGTTGTAAAAACCGTACCACAGGTGACTGTGTAGCTACTCAGATATACATATGTATTCATTCTCCACACGAATCCTGAAAGCATTGTGTAGTTAGCATGTGAAAACTCTGCACCTTTTGTTCAATCTTGCTCTGATCCTAAAACTCTTTTTAAAATTGTACAGACTGAATCGGTCATAGTGATCCACCTTTTGAGGCTGAGGCAAGAGGGTGACATGTCTGAGGTCAACCTGGGCTACATAGTGAAACCCTGTCTCAAAAACAGAACAAAACAAAACTAAAGGGAAAAAAAAAAAAAACAGATTATCAATTAAGACGAGAAGAAAAGCCAGGAGGTGTGGTTGGGACATTCCTGTAATCCCAGCACTTGTGAGATGGAGGTGAGGGTGAGGAACCCAGCATCATTCCTGGACAGCCCAGGCAACATGAGGTCATGTCTGAGAACAAAGCCAGAACCACCTACCCGCTACTGTCTCCACTTACACAGGAGCAAGCCTTCTGCATCTTCTCAGCTCCATCAGACAAAGATGGGATACAGTGTGGGCTGTGGGGAGGCCGAGAGAGAGTGTTCTAACGAGGGCCTTGTTAGAACAGGGAGATGTAAAGTAGTGTATGGCTATAGAAAAAGAGTCTAGAGACTCATGGGACTTAAGCAGCAGGACTGATGCACCAGAGGTGCCCAGCTGGGGCCCAGCTAGCCTGCTTTGTTCACATAGGTAAGCAGCACTCGCTGTCTGCCTGCCACGATAAGGCAGTGGAGAATCCATGTAACTTACTGTCTACTGCGAGAGAGAACAAGTGTACGTCCTGGGTGTTGTGCAGCTGTCACCCGAGCATGGCATGGTGCTGCTGCCTTGAAACCAGTGTAGCTGAGGTCATCTGCGTGAGACCCTCACTAGCATTCTCTTATGGAAGGAGAAGAGGGCCCATCTCTGTCTGTCTGTCTGTCTGTCTCTGTCTCTATCTCTGTGGGTGGGGGAGGACCACTCTTCTTGGTTGTGTTGGTGTTGTATTCCTCACCTGTATTCCTGTGAGCAACTCCAAAGCACAAGTTAGACGTAAGCTAGATGCTGCGTGGAGAATGTGCCCAGTGTGCCAAGGCCAGATCCCAGGAGACCACTGAAAGTTCCATGTTATCTGGGTGAGAGATGATGGCATAGACCAAGGTGGTTAGGGAGTGCTAGGACACGGTTGTTTTTCTGACAGCAGAACTAAGTGAAGTTTTGGAAGAATTAGACAGGGTCTTAACAGAAAGAGTGGGACTCAGATATTTGGGCTGAGTATCTAGTGGACCGGAGAAAGAGAGAGAATGTAGACAGAAGTTTTGTGGGGAAGGTAGCTGGAATTGTTTATTTATTTATTTTTTTTGATGACTGTTAACCATCTCAGTGGTTATCTGAATACATACATAGAATTCAGTGGAGTAATGCATTTCAGAGTTAGGTTATGACTGTGGCCAGTTACTCTGCAAGGACAGGAGGAGCTGGGAGGAGGGATGTGGACAGTTTGAGGCAATAGGCAAAAGAGTTGCTCATCCCCCTTGATAATGGCTGTCATCCAAGAAGGTGCATGAGATCTGGTCACCAGCTCTTCCTTAGTCCATCATCAAACAATGGATGACCAATGAGCGGAAGCCAAGGGTGGAGCCGGTGAAGAAATTAAGGCGTGCACACCCGTGCGTCCGGTTCCTGACTACTGTCCTCCCTGTGTGGAGCTTGACAAGCTTTGTTACTGGGACTGTGGGACCCCGAGACCCGGCAGAGCTGAGGATGTACTCAGTGACGTCGGACTGAGGCTGGAGCTGGCGTCATGCTGCTGTCTGTAGTCTACTCAGGTCTGTCTTCCTGAAGGTGGTTCATAGAAAGGGAAGACAGAAGCTGAAGAGGTGGCCCAGTGGTTCAGGGCGTGTGCTGCTCTTTCAGAGGACCCACATGTGGATCCCAGCGTCAAAATGAATGGCTCACAACCACCTGTAACTGAAGCTCCAGGGGAACCCAACACCCATGGCCTCCAGGGACATCTGTACTGCAAACTCCCCAACGTGGACTACACACAGGCACATGATTTTACACAGGAAAGAAAGAAAAGGTAGCGACTAAGAAATCATAGCTCTTTGTCTTTTGAGATTCTGTTACTTGAGGCATACATGCTTAGGGTGATAAGTTATTGTGGATGGATTTCCACTTTTGTAATTATAAAAGGGTTATTGTCCAAGCTGGTTCTATTTGCTTAATGTCCACTTCATTGGAGGACAGTAGCCCCACTTGGGAAACCCTATAGATAGTGGACTTTCTCTCGGGTTGTTCCTTTGGGTTCTCAGTCCATTCATTGGTCATGCCCAGGATTGCTCACTAAGTCAGGATGGACATCCAAAGGTACAGTCCACTGATAACCCACCATAGTCAGACCTACTCTGCTGTCTCTGTTTTGAACATGACTGTGGCACCTTTGTGAGCAGCGGCTCTCAGGCTGAGGAAGGATGACGATGTGGAGCAGGACTCATGCCAAGATTGACAGACAGCAAGAAGACACCCAGCAGCTGCCATTGCTGCACCACTGCATGGGACTGTGTTGCTGTTTGCAACCTCTGTGAAAGTGTATGAAACTGATTTTGGACCTTGGTCTCTCTGTGACGGCTAGGGTCATGCCAGCAGTCCTGTGTCCTCCTGACTCCCTTGCTGATCTACTAACGAGGTTCATGCTGTTCATTATAATGGAGTAATTAAGTCCTGCTCCTGGCCTGGGCTGTGTCTACAATGCCTGCCTTTGAGCTGTAAGTCTGGATGCTGGCGATCTACTGCCATCTCTCTTGTTCTTCAGCCAAATCTCAAAGAACAGGCACTTTCCCTCCTGTGCCTCCTGTAAGGACATCGCTAATGTGTCTGGGAGTAAGTCGAGGAATACTTTGATTAGTTTTTAATCTAATCTCTCAGGACATCAGAGAAATATATGTTTGGAAATATAAACAAGACAATTTTTATGGAAAATAGCCTATAAATCTTGCCATTTTCTTTGGCAGAACAATATTAACATCTGGTTAGCAAACTGTGGTACCCTTAAGAGAATTGGAGTCGGTCCAATTTTTAATAAAATATTGGATGAAATGACTTCACTTGAGTTTTTATTATTTTCAAGTACATTTTCAAGCCTCTCTTCTCCCTGTAATTTGCAGTTTGCATTTCCTCGTAAGCCGTGATTTTAGTTGGTAAGATGAATCTTTCTGTGCACCAGCATTTGCAGGCTACCACAGAAGCAACCTCAGAATCGAAACGCCAGGTTCCTGGCAGGCTGCAGACAGGGAGGCTCCATCTCCTAAGAGGCAGCTGTTTTCTGGAGTCCTCTGGTTGAGAGGGAGGGGCCTGGTATCCTTGGGTACTGGTGTAGTACCAGCGACTTTCCGTGTGTGATGTACCTTAGCCCCCAGGCAGCCTCTGGTAGGCTCATTAAGTCTGAAGCATCGCAGACGTCATGCTCGATGCTGGAGTGGTCAAGAGTAGCAGACACAGAGGATTTGTGAGTTACCTCATCCCCAGGCAGTAGTGGAGCTGCGAACACAACCTCAGTCATTTATTCCTTTTAAAACCTACAATGTTTTTATTAATTATTTCAGACCTTCATACAATGTATTTTGATCATATTCAGTCTGAGCTCCTCCACATCTCCTCCCACCTCCCTGACCTGCCAACTCCCTGTCCTCTTAAAAAAAATATTTTGATGCAATGCGTGTGCGTGTTTTACTCACACGTGTGTCTGTACACCCATGTGCATGCCTGGTGCCTGCAGAGGCCAGAAGAAGCTGTTAGATGATGGAGGACTGGAATCACAGATGGCCGTTGACCACCATGTCATGCTGGGGACTGAACCCAGGTCTCCTGCAGGACCACTGAGCATCTCTCTGGCCCAGGCCATCTCTTTTTATCTCTTATCGCCTGCCAAGTCTAATCTGCTGATCAGGTACTCATAGGCATTCGGCCATCACTGGAGTGTGGTTGACCTACCAGGAGTCAGTCACAACTGACTCTGCTTCCCCCAGAAGCCGCCACAGTTCCACCATGAGCCGCTCCCCATCCCATGCTAGAATTCTGACTGGTTCGGTCATGTGCAGGTCTTGTGCAGGCAACCACAGTGCCAAGAGCTCATGTGTGAGGCCATCCTATCATTCCCAGAAGATGCTGTCATCTCTGTTCCTCCCCGACCTCAGGTCTTACAGTCTTTCTTTCCCCCCTCTCTCTCACAGTGACCCCTGAGCCTGGGAGGGGGAAGAGCATAGACATCCCACTCATGGCTGAGCACTCCTCACACACTGATTCTGTGCACTTTGATCAGTGGTGTGTGTGTGTGCGTTAACTTCCATCCACAGCACTAAGAAACGTCTCCGATGAGGTCTGAGAGCTGTACTTGTCTGTGCAGAGACACACACAGGGCAGTTTAGAGGGCAATTGGATACCACATTCATTTAGCAGAATTTCAGTAGTAAATTCTCCCCCTGGGGCCTTTGAGCTCCCTGGCCATGTGTTCTTGGCTAGATTTATACTACCAGACACATGGTTCCTGTTGATTAGGCCTTAAATCCAATTGGAAAGCTGTTGGTTGCCTCCACAACAGTCAATGCCACGATTGTACTCTTTGGCAAACCTTGCCACACCTGCCACAAACTACTAATGTCTAGTCTATTTTCACTGGGTCTCCTTGTGCTGGTTTTGAGAATATGATGGTATCACCATGAGAAACTTGACTGGCTTGTTTTTTAAGTTTAGTCTTCTTACCCACCATCCCTTTCTCCACAATTGTAAGTCCAGTAAAAGTACATGCCCAAGACCAAGACAAATACTGTCTCATCCTGTCTGAGTTTGCAGTTGGGTAAGTCACCCAGGAAGGAGAGGTACTTTTCAGGTGAGGGTCTAGAAGTTAACCCTTCTTCTGTAGGGTAGCTAGTGGGTAGAGTATTTCCAGAAACAGCTGCTCAGGGTTGTGCATGCCACTTGTTCCCTAAAACTACAGTCCCAGTTGGTGTGTGCGAAGTTGAGAAGCTGTTGTCCCGTGGACAGGGATGGTGGAGCCAACCAAGGAAAGCGCGTGCTTTGCAGATAGGGTTTTGTACCAGCATGCAGAGTCACACAAGCATCCACGCTTGGCCCCCTTGTGTGGTTGGATTTGAGGGAGATTTATTACTGTCACACACACCTCAACTTTGGGGAGGAGGGATTGTTTTTTATCTTGTTTTATGTAGGCCATGAACCTTAGGCCCTTCCAAAAGTATAGCTTGGACCTATTATTTCTGTATACTGTTGTTTAAATAAAACAAGATGGAGTTGGTCCTCTCCTGTGAGTGACATCTAAACTGTGTTCATCGTGGAGTTTATTTACCTGTATTGACAGTGGGACCTTTTTATTTAGAAATAACAGACCTTGCATGCCTTTAATCCCAGCACTTGGGAGGCAGAGGCAGGTGGATTTCTGAGTTCGAGGCCAGCCTGGTCTACAGAGTGAGTTTCAGGACAGCCAGGGCTACACAGAGAAACCCTGTCTCGAAAAACCAAAAAAAAAAAAAAAAAAAAAAAAAGAAAAAAAAGAAAAAGAAAAAGAAAAAAGAAATAACAGACCTGCAGAAAAGCTACAAAAAATATGACAGAGTCCTGAGACCCAGACCCACCTGGCTTCAACTGCTTGCCTTCATAAATAGGGGAAGTGCAGTTGTCATTCAGTTAATGCAAATTCCGTGACTTTACCACTCATGGCTCCATCAGTGCTGAAAGAAGGCCCCGGGAGCCTGTGTTCTGTGTCATGGCTGTGTCTCTGTTTCAGGAAGGCCCTGGGAGCCTTGCATGTCATGGCTGCGTCTCCTAACAGCAGTGTGCCTTGTCTTTCCCGTGCCAGACTTTAACACTTCTCATAGTGAAAAGTCTCCTGTGCAGGGTTCTTTCATGCCTGCCATGTCTTGTGCATGCATGCACATATACACACACAGAATAAAAGGACACTAAAGGCAAGATACCAAGGACCAGCACCCTGGGTCATCCTGTTACCTCCAAATGTTCTCTACCCTGACACATGTGTGCCACATGTCATTCACACAGGCGTAGTCTCGGTATGCACACACTTAAAGTAGCTGATCACGACATGTGACTTGGGTACTATCTGTTCACTGATTTTTTTTTCTCATGTATGCTTTCCTTGCACTCTTCTCCTTAAGGCTCAACTGCAGGTCTTCAGGTCTGCTCCAGGTTACTCCTCCTGATTCAGGTTCGTTCCAGGTTACTCCTTGCTCTGAGTCAGGTCTGCTGGAGGTTACCCCTCACTCTAATTCGTGTCTGCTCCAGGTTACTCTTCACTCTAATTCAGGTCTGCTCCAGGTTGCTCCTTGCTCTGAGTCAGGTCTGCTGAAGGTTACTCCCCCTCTGATTTTTTGTTGGAAATGTTTTTCACTTTCAGTGCTTCTGTCAGTGTTTCTCCAGATTTACCAACCTTCAGTTTGGAATTTGCTGGTTATCCAGGCCTCTGTTCCCCTCCTGTGGGACATTGTGGCTTTTGTCTAGACCTTTGATTTGTGTCTTTAAAAGGTATCTTCCAATCTCCTCTTCCTCAAGCTTCCATCTGCTCGAACGCCTGACTGTAACCTCTCTTCATGTGTTATCTTTGTGCTGCCCTGTGTGCTGTGTTGCTTGCACATTGGTAGGCCAGATGATGTTTGACTTTCCAGTATGCTCTGTGTTCTTGTATTTAAGGAATGCCTTTAGACTTTGTTGCTGTTAAGTTACGTGGAGATGGTTTGTTTTATCTGAACCTTGCTTTCAAACTCTGTCAGAGTGAGACAAGAACATCCCTGGATGCAGGTTGATTTTTTTTTTGCTCACTACTGGGGCAGTGACTGCTAGGCCAGCTGGTCTCTTCCAGGATTTTCCTTGGTGGCTTGTGAGCTCTGTGGGTTATGAGCTGTCTAGGGTTCACTGCTCATAACCTCTTAAACTGTGTTAGCCTGAGAGCGAGAGTGTTCTGCTTGCTTGCTCTGGGGCTCTTTCCCTGCTGCAGGGATTTTTTTTTGGGTGGGTGTGCTACTGTTTCTCCACTGAAGGTGCAGGGTGACAGTAGGAGTCTCTTCTTGAGGTGCAGGCATCTTTCCCTCTAGGCTCCTGTAGTGAAGGTTATAGTCGGCTCCACCTTGTCAGTCTGCCTCTGGAATCTTTCAGGTTCCCATTTTAGAGGTGGGCAGGTGTGGGCAGGTGTGGGCAGGTGTGGGCAGGTGTGGGCAGGTGTGGGCAGGTGTGGGCAGGTGTGGGCAGGTGTGGGCAGGTGTGGGCAGGGGCTGCTGACCTCACTGCCTAGTGTCTAAAAATGCTCAGTTGTAGGTGTTTTCCTCCAGGATGTTTTGTTGTTTGAAGTCATTAGGGAGATAAATCTTTTTTTCTTACTCCATTTTGACCAAAGAAGAATTTTTAAAAGTAATTCAATCTCCCTTAAATTCTGACTTACTCATGTGCAAAGACAGGACAATGGGTTTGTGAAACCAAGTCAGATGGCATCAGTTCCATTCCTATAACATATGAAATGCGAGGTGCCAGTTAGCTGCTGTGGTCACGTGACAAGGGGTGTGAAGGGAGCCCGTGCCTTTGATCTGATTCAATTTCCCCATGGTACAAAAGCAAGAGCTGTTCTCTAGGGGTAATCCCCTCCCCCAACCCCCCCACTCGCACTCCCATGTTTGTTTCTCTTTAGCAGGGTTACAACATCATTCCGAGTAGTCTAAATAATATAGGCAATAAGATTGTTCTAAGTCTGAATCATTTAACTTTGGCTCTCAGCCCTGGAGTGAAGTCTGTCTCCATCTGCCTAGTTGTCACTTTGTGGATTAGGCAGCCCCACAAGGCGGGCCTCTGGGAGACATAAGCCGATGGACACAGTACCTGTCACGGGGAGGGGCCTTCATAAATAGCAGCAAAGTGCACCCCAGAGATCTGATACTGAAATGACTACCTCTAACTCCCTATCTCCCAGGCAGCACTTGTATGTTTGTGGCCGTATTTTCCCCCAACCCCCTTTCTGAGACTTCTGTAGATCATACTTGTTATATGGACCAGGGTGGCCTTGAACTCTCGGAAATCCTGACTCTGTTTTATGAGTGCTGCAATTAAAGGTGTGCACCACTATGCCTTCTTCCTCCTCTCCCTCCTCTCCCTCCTCTCCCTCCTCTTCTTCCTCTTCCTCCTCTTCCTCCTCTCCCTCCTCTCCCTATTTCTCTCCTCTTCCTCCTCTTCTTCCTGTTCCTCTTCTTCTAGACTTATTTATTTATTTTGTGTCTATGCATGTATGTTTGCATACCCGTGTGCATGCCTGGTGCTTTGTAAGAAGGAGGCATCTGATCTCTTGGGACTGGAGTTATAGATGCTTGGAAACTGACTTGTGCTCTTAGCTACTGAATCACCTCACCAGTCTGTGGCCGAATCTTTCAATATATACTTTAATAATGAGTGTGTGTGGGTGTGGGTGTGGGTGTTGGTGTGTGTGTATCTCCCCCTGCACTGTTACCAGAATCTATTTGCACACATTTTTCTTATTTGAGGTCTATCTCTGTTTTATAATGAGAAAACTGAGACTCGGGGACAGTAAGCAGGACTAGGACTAGGAAGCCAGTAAAGGACCCGGTACAGAGAGCAGTGCAAGAGCATGGGTGTGATGGTGTGTGTCTCAGAGCCGTTCTGGAAGCTGAGCTCAGGAGCTAGACACCGGCCTGGAAGCAGAGTGAGACCATCCTTGTAACTATGAAACCATCCTGACATCATCCATGTTGCTTCCTCGGAGACACTTCACTGCAGGTTGCTCACCCACGATGGATTCCGTCTCCTTTTAGGGCCAGGATGTGTCCATTTTACTGCCTTTACTTCATCTGCTGGCCAACACTCAGTGTTTGCACATTATGTAAGGAATACATGGTATCTAGGAAAAGAAACATGACTTTTATTCAAAAGTTTACTTCTTCAGGTTGAATGTGATTATTAAATAACCAGTCCAGATTTGCTAAAGACAATCTTACGATGGTAACTCTTTCTGTACAGTTTATGCTTGTAACTGTATCTTTAGATTTTAATTTTCAGAGCCGATATCTCCTTGTGGCTACTAGTACTATTTTCTTTCCAGGCTAAAGCTTTTCCAGAATTACATCAAATGGAGCTGCTGTTTGCCAATTTCATGGAAGTTGTAATAATTCCTTTAGTAGATTCTATTTATAGATCAAATGTCTGACTAAATATAATTACTTACAGCTAAATCCGATCAAAGCAATAAGCTCAGAATAATTTATATGGAATTTAAAACAAAGGAGGGAGGCAGGACTTGCAGGGAAGGGCGTTGTTCTCAGTTGTTTCTCTAGGGGAAAAATGGCTGTTTTTTCAAGCCATTGTCTATATTTGTTTTCTAAAAACATAACAAAGCAAAACAAAACAAATACCCAGCCTTTATCTCATCAGCGTGTCCTTATAAGAAGCAGTCTTCTCAGATTTAAGCTGGTAATTATCACGATTTGTATGTGGTAACTGATAAATTATATTTTCTTTGACTTTCTTGGCATTAAGACAATTGTATTCTTTGAAGGATCCTATCCTGACCACTGTTTCTTTTGTTTGTTAGGATGGGGGGTGGGGAAGAGAAGCCCACCTTCACTGTCTGAGCAGGTTGTGTTCACCTCCCCTGGAGACCTTAGGGTGGTTAATTGTTAGTATTATTTTTTCCTCAGCTGTAGTTGGTGGCTTCACAACTACATATCAAACAAGCTTCCATCTCTCTAGTGACAGGCCTGCACCCTTGCTGTCACCAAAATGCCTCCAGTTCGGTGTGCTGTGGTTGCTTCTCGAGTTTGAAAGGAACCTAGGGTCCTTGGCTGTGTTTCTGGCTGTGTCATGTCTGGAGTCAGGTAGAGGTGGTTTCTGCTTCCTGGGGTGGGAGTGGATGGCTGCTCTGTCTCCTGGTCCCCTGCTCTCTGGACCTTTCCATTCTGCTTTTGTTGTTCATGATTCTGTCTTCCTTTCCTTTCTCTGTTTTCCCCCTTTTTACCCCCCCTGCCCTTTCTCCCCCCCTCCCTCTCCACTGACCTGTTAGTTGGCTTTCTGTCTCTATAGCATCAGAGATCTATAAAGAAAGAGGTCTCCCTGTTGACAGTTGTAAGAGCTCCAGGATGTGACTTGAGGGTTTGCGCTGTGCATGTGGGAAAGGACAAGGGAGGTAGGCCTTTGTTGAACATACTGCACTTGAGAGAAGATAAAAGCCTAGTGGTAAGAGCCTCTAAGAGGAAGACACAAACCAAAAGGACCGTGCCCCTCAGTCTCTCAGGTGAGCTCTCCTCACATACAGTATGATGCGATGAGCTGCTACTTTGAATATTTGCTGCTAACTTGAGACTAGAGCATAGCACACAGACAGGGTGAACCAGAGACCACCGACTGTTAACAAGTCAATGATGCAATCCCACCCGAGTCTGTGGAGGTGCGGCTCTCCCTGCTCTGCTCTCTGAGGAACAACACTGAGGAGCTGGGCAGTTGTCTGCATTTTCATTCTCCTTTGTGGAGATGATGGGGGTTCCCTCAAGCATAGGATCCCCCAGGCTGACTTGACCATTATAGGACGCTTGGGTGATAATTCGGAATCCATTAGTCTTAAAGTCACCCTCATGATTTAATTATGTCCTTTAAAGGAACCGTACTTCTGTATGGCCAAAGATTTAAGCTTGATAAGGTTCAGACCAGCCAGCTCTTTGAACTAGTTATTTAAACACAACCATTAAGTTCTTCATCTATAAAATAAGAGAATTTAGCTTTCCCAGCCCCCTTTGTCTGCGACTTTATGTTTTTTAATCCTTTAGATAAGGAACATTTCACAAATCGCCCGATTTGTTCAGATTCTTGTTTGTATCAATTCCCCATCAATGTATGAATTTCCTTTTCCACTGAATGGAGCTTTATATCTTCTGGGTTTAATCTGAAGATCAATCAGTGCATAATAATAACCCTTCAATTACCCAACTAATGGAGACAAGGAAGTGTTTAAACAAAGCATCATTTTATTCACTCTGGGATGCCCTGCCGGGCGGCAGCAGCTTCCCCTCACTGTCTTTCCACAGGTCAGTGTCTGAGGCCACCACCAGCCAGGTGGTGTTTGGCCATAGCCTGAGGCTTTGTTGGTGTGGCAGAGGAGTTCCACTTGTTCCAGTGTGTACTGTTTACATTTCCTGATTATGATGGAAATGCAGTTAGCAACTGTAGGTGGAGCCACGGGATGGGCTTGATCTGGTAGAGAAGAGACAAGGGTGCTGGGTGGGAAGGCAACGGGATCCTCCCTTGATGCTTGTTAGGTGGCTCATTCTGTCCTGTGAATGAGCCTTGGACTTAGTATCTCAGAATATGACATTTACATGTTTTCTACTAACTAAATCATTGAGTTTCTGAGATAAGCCCTTCACTTTCCTCAGGCAAGCCTTTGTAAGTCTGAGGTTATGCACAGGGACAGTCCGGCAAGATGCTCAGGGTAAGGTGCTCACGAGGTGTGACTGTGAGAGGGAGGGAGAGGGGGTAGAACCTGGGGGATTCCTTAGAATCACTGCACAGCCAGCCTGCCCCACCTGAGCTCCACATTGTCTTATAAAATAAGGGGGCTGGGATGGAGAGATGGCTCAGCTGTCAAGAGCACTTACTGCTCTTGCAGAGGGTCCTAGTTCAATTCCCAGCACCCACATGGGGACTCACAACTGTCTGTAACTCCATTTCCAGGGCGTCCAATGCCCTTCTCTGACCTCAGTGGTCACTAGGGACGCACATGATCCAGAAACATACATACAGGGTATAAATAGTATTTAAAAATAAGATGAGGCTCGTTGAACAAAGATACCAAGCATTGACCTCTGGTGTCCACATTTGTAATAAACGTTAGCAGGTACATAAGACCCCAGATATAAGCGTACACACAAAAATAAATACAGTGATTTGTGAAAATGGATATATACTCAGTCATTGTATCACAGTGAAAGTTCAAAGAGGTGGGCTGTGTAAGACTGGGCAAGATACAGAATTACAAGTATGTAAATGTTCCTTGGTCTCTCAAGATGGGTGCATCTTGCTTTAAAGAAATGCATTATACATAAAGTCAGGCTTCAACTGCGGAGACTCTAATGAGAGATCTGTTTGTAGGGGTCTGAGCAGAATCAGGAAGCTGAGCGAATGGTGAGCTCTCTGGGGACAGCATGACTTGGGGGCTGGAGATGGAGACACCTGGCACGAAGTTCCTCCTTGGGGAATCTTATGGCGGGGGCTGAGGTAGGAGAGAACAACAGGGCATCAGCGAGCTGGGCATCAGAGAGGCAGGGAGCACCTCCCTCCCAGAGAACTGAGGAGCAGGGAGGAGAGCTGGGTTATCAGTCCATAAAGGGAGCTGGTATGGCAGAGTGTGGATGGCACTTAGCACTTAGAATGGTCACCACAGAAAGGACAGCTGTCAATTAACAGTAAATTCAACTTCCAAACAGAATAAAGTCCACCCCTGAATATACATGGATCCTTCTATTCTTGTGCGTGAGAATTTATTCTGCAAGCACTCGCAGATAATGATTTCCACTCTGCCTTCCGCATCCCTTCAGGAGAGAGAGTTGTATATAATTGCTAAAAGCCGAGACTAGCTCCAGAGATTTGTTTCCTTCTGTAAATCCTCATTTTATTTAAGAAGAGGAGATGCACTAGTGGTGTTGACATTTCCTTTAAAGCTGATGAAAGATATTTTAAATTAAGCATGAATCTTTGAAGACCTCCGTAGCTCATTTTTAAAACATGACCCATTCTCTGAGGTGTGTGAAGTGTGAGAAAGGAGTCTCTCTGCCTAAGCACTCGGTGTTTTCTTTTGAACGATTCATTACTAATGTAATTATCGGACTTGTTACAACTGGTCACACACAGGATGATCTTTTTCTGTACATTTCTATAATCCACGTATCTCTGATGTGACACGGGTCCCCATCTGCTGACTGCCTCTGGTGGCTTTTATTGGTAAGCCACCAGAACCATCATTCCTGAGCAAGAATTCTGTGTGAGGAACACACACACACACACACACACCCCTGTAATAACTCTTAATGTATTTGTGAGTTCTAAAGATTTGGCGGTTGTGTTCAAGCTCCCAGACCCTGTGAGGAAGCATGGAAGAGTTTGGTTACTGTCTCTGCAGAATCTGGTTCTCACCAGACCAGAGTCACCTCAAGGTGCTTTCAGCCCTTGCCACAAGATAGATGTTTGTTGCACTGCTTGATCCTGGGTGCTAACAAGCAAAAGGAGGCAGGTGCAAAGGGATACAAGTTGAGTTACCAAAGGGGCATTTGCAGGTCCACTGAGCAGCCACTGAGTTTTCTTTACAAGTTAACACCATAGGGTGAGACAGTGATCTCAAGGGTAGGGTTTGTTCTAGACTACAGGTGTCTTTCCAGAACTTCTTGGAATCATTCTGACATTTTGAAGGGTATTTATTTTGTTAGTGTATTTTGTAGAGTCTCAAAAATACGTGCTGTTCAACCTTTTCAAGTAAGTACTCTTAAATGTCTTTGCACATCCTTTTCAGCACCGCCCACTGCTCTGTCAGTGTAAACGCCCATCCTACCAGACAGGCAAGTCACACCACGCCGCAGTGTGTGCTCTGGACTCCAGGATGACTTCACAGAAATATTGTAGCGTCATGTTTCCACAACAGATAGAAACATTCTTTGTAGTTTTGTAACATTGCAGTAAAACAAAAACAAATGGTGGGTGGGTGGGTGTGAAGAGCAGCCTGTCTGCAGAGACTGCTTGACTGACTAGAATTTCAGGACTGCGCAGATTGGAATGTTGCAGGTCCAGGGACTGAGCACCTATCTCGGGCCAGTTCTAGCCTCTGAACAACCATTTCCTGCCCTCCTCTGTGTTGGAACGAACATCTTGTGATTTACAGATAGAAACCTACCTGGTGTATGTGTGTGTTGGGGGGTGGGTAGATTTTAGCCTTTGTGGTTCTCCATGTGGCCTTTCTCCAGTGGGGCAACCTCCTCTGTTAAGTCCAAGCAAAGTTCCCCCAACAAGCTTGCTTTTGCCTGGGAAAACTGGTCCCTTTTAGAACCACCACCACACTGCAGAGATCTGTCGAGTGTCTGTTACTTTGATTGTGAGTTTTTTGCACATCTGCCTTTCCTAACTGCTGTTATCTAGAAAGACCAGAATTAATCGTGTTTGCTTCCATTGACTAGAACTCTCCAAGTAAGGAAATGCTAAGAGAGAGGTTGTGGAAAGGAGAGAGGCTGTACAAGTAGACATTTAAAAAGCTGTTGATAGGAAATGCACTTGTTCAGCTTTGCACGCTCTCATGAGCTTAAAGTAGCCTCCCAGGACGTCGACCTGTTTACAGGATCTTTAGGTGTTCACAGGATCTTGACATGTATACAGGAATCTTTACGTGTTTGTTCACAGGATCTTGACGTGTGTACAGGATCTTGACGCGTGTACAGGATCTTGACGTGTGTACAGGATCTTGACATGTGTACAGGATCTTGACGTGTGTACAGGATCTTGACGTGTTCACAGGATCTTGACGCGTGTACAGGATCTTGACGCGTGTACAGGAATCTTTATGTGTTTGTTTACAGGATCTTGACGTGTGTACAGGATCTTGACGCGTGTACAGGATCTTGACGCGTGTACAGGATCTTGAGGCGTGTACAGGATCTTGACGCGTGTACAGGATCTTGACGCGTGTACAGGATCTTGACGCGTGTACAGGATCTTGACGCGTGTACAGGATCTTGGCGCGTGTACAGGATCTTGACGCGTGTACAGGATCTTGACGCGTGTACAGGATCTTGATGCGTGTACAGGATCTTGACGCGTGTACAGGATCTTGACGCGTGTACAGGATCTTGACGTGTGTACAGGATCTTGACGCGTGTACAGGATCTTGACATGTGTACAGGAATCTTTACGTGTTTGTTTACAGGATCTTGACGCGTGTACAGGATCTTGACGCGTGTACAGG
>JANHMN010000023.1:40623603-40674328 GCA_030674055.1 Rhabdomys pumilio | reverse complement strand
ATCTTGACGCGTGTACAGGATCTTGACGCGTGTACAGGATCTTGACGTGTGTACAGGATCGTTGCGTGTTTTCAGGACTCGTGGCTGACATCTGACATTGTTACTTGGATACAGTGCTGTTAGTGAATGGCTTGGGAAAACAGATCCGGCACCTGAGAAAAGTGTGTTGAGAGTAGCATTTCAACACACAGAACCGGCAGTTTCCACTGTGCAGTTAGGACTCAAAGTCCATATATGCAGAAATGAGCTGGACTCCAGAAGCATTTCTGGCAGATAAAAGCCGGCATTCCTCAGGAACTTGTGAAATGGGAGTCGTTTCCCTTGCCTCTGGCAGAGGGGAAGTCTGGCTCACCAGCGACTGTACCTGTGGCGGCGGCTATCAGCATATCAAAGCCCACGCTGGCCTCCTGGCTCCTACAGTCTTTATTCACAAGGGCCCATTATACATTTCAAAGGCCTCGCGCTGCTGTAGGCCTTGTGGTGAGAGCCCTGCCATGGCTTTTCAGCCATAATTTTTTTCATTCCCAATACTGATAAAAATAGATTTAATTAGACATGTGCAAGGGATCTAATTTTGGTTCTGGTTCTGAATTCTACTACTCAATAAGACTTGGCAATATTTTCTAATACGCTGACAAATTCAGAGTAAAAAGAGAGGTGATGAGAAGAGGCACACAAAGGTCTGCGTGTGCACGTTAATAACTGCACATAGATCTCATTCTGTGTGTGTGTGCGTGTGCGTGTGCGCGTGTGTGCGTGCGTGTGTGCTGCACATAGATCTCATTCTGTGTGTGTGTGTGCGTGTGCGCGTGTGTGTGTGTGTGTGTGCGTGTGTGCTGCACATAGATCTCATTCTGTGTGTGTGTGTGCACGTGTGCATGTGTGTGTGCTGCATATAGATCTCATTCTGTGTGTGTGTGCGTGTGCGCATGTGTGTGTGCGTGTGCTGCACATAGATCTCATTCTGTGTGTGTGTGTGCACGTGTGCGTGTGTGTGTAAATGGACTTGACTACAGAGAACAAGAGTTGTGTTCTTGAAGCATTTGCAGAAACAACCCCTGGACAGAGATGCCGAGGCCATTAGCACTAATGAGAAGAATCACCAGAGACTCTGAGATGGCTTCTGCTTGCTTGTGGCAGCCCCACTTGACATCAGCTGGGTGGGGTTTTTGATTTTTTTTTTTCTTTTTCCATAGTTTTGCTTCTGTGCTCGTAGGCTCATGTTCCTATTTCCTGGCAGCCAGACTTTTAACAATGACACATTTCATACCTGTCTGTCACTTCATGGCTTTATTACCTGCCTCCATTCCTCTCTTCCCTCCCTCCCTCTCTCTCTCCCTCCCTCTCTCTCTCCTTCCTTCTCTCCCTCCCTCCCTTCCTCCCTCCCTCTCTCCCTCCCTCCCTTCCTCCGCAGGGTTTTGTTGTGTACTCCATTACTTTCAGCCCACAGACCACCAGTCTATCCTCCCACTCCCCCACCCCTACCTCCCAGTGCTGGGCAGGAGCCATTGCTGGGGTCATCGTGATGTCAGATGGTCACATAGGTCACACTAGAGCTCCGGTTATAGTAAAGGTGTTGAAATAAAGCTACAGTCAATTTGTGGCTGACTGACGTTTTTAAAGGGTTTATTGTTATTGACATGTATGTCTCTGTGTGTGTGCATACATGTGTACAACTCTCCTTCGGCTCCTGAAGATCCACTAGAGCCAGAGTTACAGGAACTGGACCAGCAGCTAACAGTTAACAGTGCTGTTAATCACTGAGCCATCTTGCCAGCTCCCTCCCCTCCCCTCCACCTCACCCCACCCCACCCCAGTGAGAAGGGTGCCCTTATACTTGGCTTTGAGAGTGTTAAACAAGAAGACCAGATGGAGGAAAATAACTTTTAAGAGAGCAAGTGGCACCTCAATATATGTTTTATTAGAGAAAGATACTGGCTCCTTGAAGTTGTTGATTATAGTAAAGGACCTTGGGGAGGGGAGGGAGTTGGTTATGCGTTTAGAAGCAGTAATGGGATAGCTGTGTTGGCTACATGTCATCCTGGCGAGATGGTTTGGGGGCCCAGATTTTCTCTTCCGTGTGTGCAGATGGAAGCACAGGATGCTTCACTGAGGTCGGCCTGGACACTGCTGGTCTGGAGTCTCTGACCTGACCCTTCTGCCCTCACATCCCTGGACCAATTGCAGCTGAGATGCCTCCTAGTGATTCTGCTGGAGGGGCCTGTTGTGATCTGTGAGCAGCTTCCTTCTCCATGCTTGATGGCAGCAGGTAGTGTTTGGCCTTGCTAGGAGCCTGGCTGTCTTTCTGTCTGTCGTTGGCCCTTAGACTTTTTAACTGAGACTGTCACTGAACCTAGAAAGGATTTTTGTTTTCCCCAAAGTCATTTTTCCTAGACCTTAGCAGCAATGCTGAAACATGGACAGAGGCCCCCGTTTCCTTTAACATCTCTTAAATGTTCATTTTATTTTTACATATATGAGTGTTTTGCCTGCATGTATGACTGTGTACCACATGTGTGCTTGGTACTAGAGGGCATTGGATCCCCTGGTACTGGAGTTACAGACAGTTGTGATTCACCATGTGGGTGCTGGGAACTGAACCCAAGTTCTGTATAACAGCAGGTAGTCCTCACAACCACTGAGCTGTCTGTCCAGCTCGTAACTGCTGAGCTGTCTGTTTAGCCAGGAGAAACACTTATCTCCTAACTCCAGTAAACGCATCTCGTGTGAACAGAGGCAGACCCTTGGATTCTAGCTGGTCCATTTACAGTCTGGTTTCAGAGGCTGTCCCAGGCAAAGGCTGGCATGAAGTGGGCAAGGTTTGTGGCTCCCAGCAAAGAGCACACTGGCTCATGGAGAGTCTGGTGTGGTGTCCGGGATGGCTATTGGGGGAAAAGCTAGACACAAGCGTATTGCTTGGTAAAATGATACCAAACTATGCTGCAGGAGTATTGCTAATGAAACAATCTGCTTATTGGAGCTATTATTGGTATGTATAATACCAGAGGGTAAAGGACCACAGGTAATGCTGAGACGTAAAGGAGTAATAAAGAAAGCATCAAGCGTGGGACCCACCCTGGGCACTGGATGAAGCCACATGCCCAATGTGTTGGGAGTCATAGCGGTCCACACTGTCAACCATGGGACTCCAGGCTCAATGCAAACAGTTACTTCAAATAATAACTTTCTTGGCAGGAGGTATTTCCTCTTTGGAGCAGAGAATGAGTATTCCTTGCTCAGGACAAGACTTTCTATTCTAATTGGAGGCTTGTTGTAGGACTGTGTTTGCCATGCCAGCTACCACTCTTGTGTGACCATGCCAGCCAGCCCCCTTGTGTTGCAGCGTAAATTGCCGATCAACTGCTTTTATGCATCCGAGCTGACACGCCACCTCATCTAGAAACAAACAGAAGTGCTCTAAGGAGCCAGTCAGAAGTTCAAGCTGACATTTAGAAATTGTAAGCCCAGAGACTTCATGACAAGTCGTGCTGTCATTTTAAATTCCAGCTTTCCTACCTAGAGACAGGACAAAGGAGCAGGGCTGATGGCGTGAGCTGTGTGAGATGTGCTCTGGCGAGCCGAGCGATTGGCCTCCAGGTCTGAGATGTGCATGAGCTACCTTTCACTGGGTTATGATGTCCTGGGTGGTCAGCAGCCGTGAGGGAGGGGCAGCACGGCCAATGCATGCAGCAAACACATTATTAGTTACGTGAAAAAAATATCTTTTGCTGTTAGGTGATTGATTTGAACGAGCTGATGAATTAAAATGCATTGAGAGTTTCACTTCTCAAATTACAGTTCTCTGTTTACACAGGGACAGCTAAGCAACATTCTACCATCTGGAAAGGTCGACCATATAGAGCGTGTGTACTGAGTGGGCTGAAGAGGTGGCTCAGCCGGTGAGCCCTCGTCCTGTTAAGCCCAAGGAACTGAATTTGATCCCTATAACCATCATTAAAAAAAAAAATCATGGTGTGGTGATTTGTAATCCCAGCCCTGGGGAGACAGGCAGGCCGATTCGGGTCTGTGGTGCTGTAGGCCGGCCATCCCTGTCTACTTGGCAAGCTTCAGGCCAGTGAGAGACCCTGCCTCACAACCAAGCCAGACAGCAGCTGAGGAAGGTCATTCTGGGCTGACCTCTGGCCTACCCCCCCTTCCCCACCCCCCCACAGAGGTGCCAAAGAGTACAGGTGCCCCCCCCACCCCCAGATTTTTGTGTCTCCTAGCCCATAACTTTCCCAGCTCAAGTGTGTCTACTATTTTCTCGATAGGTTTTGTTTTCCTACAGAGTCAGGAAATCAGCCTCCATACTGTAGCTCTCACACTACAGAGCTTAGTCTCTCCTGTGACTCCGGAGTCCTTGGATTAATGTTGCATCGATGTGTGATTAGATGAAATTACTGGTACGAAATAAGTTTCCATCACTTACTGGTTTTAGATTGCATGCTGGCATCTGGCCTTTAAATTCCTGAATATAGAAAAATCAATTGAATTAAAAATCTTGACTGCAAGTGGCAGAAATAGTCTAGAAATAATTCCCCACTAGTAGCTAAACCTGTGGTCCTGTAGACAGACAGCTGCTGTGTAGACAGACAGCTGCTGTGCCCACTCTCCCACTTTCCCTTCACTCGGAACGTGTGGCCTCTGCTTTTACTCTAGGCTTCATGAAACACATCTCACTTTCCTTAGTCAGTTATAAAATGTGGACACCTGTTTACGTACATACACATACACACATATACCATATACACACACAAACACACACACACACACATATATATATACACAAGCAGACTTGCATGCATGCTTACATTCATAGGCGTGGGCTTGTTGCAGGACTAAAATGAAAGGATTGTTTGTTGATTCTGGTTTCAAGCAGATATTACAATGACATGGAACACAGAGGAGCCACAGTCCTGGGTACAGCGGCAACATGGCTGCCTGGAGTGTCAGCTGAGAAGGAAATTTTTTTTTTTAAACTGAAAATAAAATATTTTTATACACTATATTCTGATCATGGCTTCCCCTCCCTCATTTCCTCCCCACCTTCCCGTCCACCCAGCTTGAGAAGGGGAGCTTATGCTTATCTAGTTCACTGTTGAGCTGGGGCAGGGGGGAACCAATATCCTTGTAGATGTTAGCTTGAGTTACCTCATCAGCACCTGTGTTTAGAATTTAATGCTATGATTTCTGGCCATGTCCCATGTGCCTTTGGTCTGGAAACCTGACTAGGGCATTAAGGAAATGGAGAGATGGCAGACACACAGATAGATAAGCTGGGCTCAGGTGGACTGTGCACACTCTTGTCGGAGTGGCACCAACGACCACAGCAAACCAGGACCTTGGTGTGTTTACTATGCACAGCAGGAGGGGGAGGTCAGCTGGTCTCAGGAGATGTCCACAGGTAAGCAGTCTCAGGCTTTAAACACCAGGAGGAACCTGCAGTTGCTAGTTTTCACAAACTCTGGTCATTTGTTCTTAAACATTTGTAGTTGCTCAGAGTCTGTAGTTTAAGGCAGGGAGTGTCTGTAAACACTCATCCGTGGATCAGAGGAAGGCTTTGCCATGCATTTTTTAAGGGTCTGAGGCACTGGCCCTTGTCAACAACAAACACTCACTCAGGGTTCGCTCTGCTTCCTATGGTTGCTGTCTTGAAATTCCAAACAGCCTTGTTTGGGTGTTTTGTATGCAGCACCAGATAGGCCAGTAGAGTGCCTGCCTGGAACAGGAACCACAGGATCTCAGTGTAGAGTGAGCCTGGTGCCCCCTTATGCCCCTGGCCAAGTTTGGGGGTGGATACACTGGGGCTACAGTCTGTACACCCACCTGTGAATGGTACCCTGGAGCATCACAACAGTGAATTCAAATAAAATCTAGAAGCAACGGGGCTTGTCAGTAGAGACAACCAAAAAAGAAGTTGTTTCTGCTTTTAAGACAACATTTTCATTTTGCACTGGGCCCCATGAATTATGTGCCTTAGAAAATATAACCGACCTGGCCTTCTGAGTGCCTGGAATCCTTTAGGGCCCTATCAAGACCTCCATGGTTGGGTAATCGTGGTGTCTACCAAGTCCTTGATGGGAAAAGTAGAGTAGACTTTGGGGTAAGATAAAGCGAAGCGTGAGGAAGTATAACAGCACCCGAAGAAATCGCCCAGTAAATACATTTATTGACTCATAATTACCCCACAGCTAAGTCTGAATCTTACATAGCAGCAATTTTTAAAAAGGCTTTAAGAAGAAAGGTTGGATTTTGTGGTCGCTGGAGTGAGATCTTTGCATGTTGGAGAACAGGGAGCAGTTGTTAAATGTTGACCAGATGAAGTCAAGAGGAGAAAAAGATGGGTGGGACCACTTCTAAAATGGTTACTGAAAACGTATTGTGTGGATTTTGCTGTTCACTCCTAAGATGAGGATTTCCCTTTCCCAAAGCACCAAGAGGTGCTTTCCACCTCCTCTCGCAGCCCAGATGAACCCCTTTCCCATGGCTCAGGGCCATCCACACTTGGCTGGCTTCTCGGCTAGGCTGCAGCAGAAAGGCGTAACAACAAAGCCAGGCGGTCTCCCGCCCTGGGCTGGGCATTTGGTTGTGAGATCTGTTGGGACTTTGAGAATGCAGCCATGAGGCATGCTGGGGGCAGCTGCCATATTGGCTCTTCCCAGTATCTTGGAAAGCTATTGGCAGTGACTACCATTCTTTGACTCCCTGGGGAATTGAATTAATGGCTCCCACAGGGATAGAATATTTACCAGAACTTGACAGTTGTGAATGCATGTTTAGGATTATTCAGATTTGGGTATATGTATTCTTTTAACTGTAAAATGGGGATAACGATCCTTACCTTACAAAGTAAGAGTAGATTAAATTAGGTAAGAGGTGTAAGATGATAGAATCTTGTTTAAATATTTGTATTTATTTGTGAAATAAAGTATTCTTTATACTAACTACCATGGCTATGATATCTAAACAAGATACGTGACATGACTCACATGCCATTTCTGCTTAAATATTCATTTACTTTTTGTTAATATGCTGTAAACATTTCTAGATGGTGTTAGCTACATTAATAGCTATGTAGACAACATTATTGTCCAGCCCGAAAACACAAGTTCGACCTCTGGGCTCTGACCCCTGGTGATGCTCACTCCATGTTCCATCTCTGTAAGATTGCTTTTCCAGTTTCCTGTGACTGATTCAGGTTGGCCAGGACTTGTTCTTAGTATCCAGCTTGTTTTACTTAGTGTGATATTTTTGGGGTTCGGCCATGTTGTAGCATGAATCAGAATTTTATTCCTTTTTAATGACTGAATAATATTCCGTTATGTGTGTACATCACGTTTTGCTTATTGATCCATTGATTGACAACTTATTGGTTTCCACCTGTTGGCTCATGTGGATGCCAATGTTCTGAGCACTGCTGTGTGCGTGTTTATGTGAGTTCCTTCTCTCAGCATCTTCAGACACACACCTACAAGTGTGGGATCATATGCTATTTCTGTCTTTACCTTTTTGAGGACCCACTAACCAGAATGGCTATATCATGGTGCGTTCCTGTTACGTACCACAGTTCCAGTTTCTTCCTAATCCTTGCCTACACCTGTAGTCTCCTTACTTTAAAAAGTAAAACAAGTCAATAGCTATCCCAGAAAGTTAGGGACTGGTTACATTGTGGCCTCTTTTCTGGGTTTATTGCTTGTGTGTGTTGTGGAGAAGTGATTTTTTTTTCTTTTGTGCCTAGACTATTGGTGTTGTATCCAAGAAAAACACTGCCAAATCCATCACCAAGAAGGCTTCTCTTAAGTTTTTCTTCTAAGAGTTTTATAGTTTCATCATTAAGTCTTACAATTAGGAATTTGAATGAAGTTGGGCATTTCTCTAATACCATGTTATTTGGTTTGTATATGCTCAGCCCAGGGAGTGGCATTATTAGAAGGTGTGGCCTTGTTGGACTGGATGTGGCCTTGTTGGAGGAAGTGTTTCACTGTGGGCGTGGGCTTTAAGACCTTCATTCTAGCTGCCTAGAAGCCTGTCTTTCACTAGCAGCCTTCAGATGAAGATGTAGAACTCTCAGCTCCTCCTGCACCATGCCTGCCTGGATGGTGCCATGCTCCTGCCTTGTTGATAATGGACTGAATCCCAATTAAATATTTGCCTTTATAAGAGTTTCCTTGGTCATGGTGTGTGTTCACAGCAGTAAAACCCTAACTAAGACATACCATATGGAGAAAGTACCTCAAAACTTTTGGTGTTGTATCTAAGGAAAGTAAAAGATTACTCAATTCAATACCATGAAGATTTCTAAGAGTTTCATAATTTTATGCTCAGGTCTTACAATTAGGACTTTGACTCACTTTGAAGAACCTTCTGCATATGGGGTCAGGAGTCTGACTTTAGTATCTACTTCCCTAAAACCATTTGCTGCAAAGATTGCCTGTCTCGTTACACATCTTGACTCTTGGGTTGAAGGCAGTCCTCTACGTGGGGCGGGGATTGACTTCGGATTTTTCTGGTTTGTTTGTTTTTTCTCCATTAGTCCTGTGACACTGTTTTGATTCTTGCAGCTTTGAAACCAAGTTCTGAAATCAGGAAGGTGGAGGCTTTCAACTTTGGGGTTTTTTTTTTTTCCCCCATGATCATTTTTACTATTCAGGGTCATGAGAGATTTCATACGAGTTTTAGTATAGGTTTTGTTCTGTCTACTTTTAGTAAATATTTATTTAATTTTTCTTAAAGATTAAAAGAGTTGCAGAGACTGATAACTCTGGGGTGCTGAGCCACACATGATCCATCGGAGTCATGTCCCCTTTCAAGGCTCAGGACCAACCAAGGAAGATGGGGTGGGAAGAGCGTGTGAGCCATGAACCAGGGAGGACTGGGTTTGCAGGACTGAGTCAGGAGTTTATGACATTTGTTACCTGCACAGGATCAAACCAGTTAAGATTCCATCATAGTCAGGGTGGAGGGAGGGGGCTAGGAGGGGTTTGTGTGCTCTAGCCCCCAGCTGAGGAGCTATGAACAGTTGTTTGTTTCTAGGGGAGGAACAGTCATATTTTTCTAATGGTGTGGCTCCTTGTAGGTTGGCCACACTCCTGTGGGTGTTTCCACACCCGAAGATATATAGACAGTACACTTTGGAGTGAATGAGTCGGCTATTAAATGAATTAAAAAACCCAACATAAAGTTGAGGAGTAGGGAGATGGGGTGGGTCTGGAAGGAGTTGGTGGTGACTATAGAATATTATATGAAATTCTCAGAGTTTTATTACATATTATTTAATACATTAGCACTAGCATCCACCTTAAGGTTGCAATGTGCTACTCATATGCCTGTGCCCGACATATTGAGCTCAGCTGTAATATTTTGTGAATGATTTCTAGGTTTACAGCAAGGCTGCTCTAGGATGTAGTTGATCTCCTCACTGTAGGGACATCTGAAGCCGTATCAATGTAGTGACACTGCCCGTAACAGTTACAAGTGCCCTTGAGAAGCCGTTTGGAGTCACACACCTTTGAGACCCTGCTCTGCTGTCTGCTGCTCACCCTGTTGACATGTGCAGCTTCAGGCGAGCGCCCCTTCTCTCGGCTTCATTTCCAATGTTTGTTTCCTGTCTGTCCTGCAACTTGGATTGAATTTGATTTTCACTGTGACCTCTGGGTTCCCTGCCTGGCCACTGTTAGCTACTACTTTGTTGTGTTGTCTGCTCGGGCCTCTCCCGTTCAGGTTTCTGTTTTAATTCTTTTTTCAAGCCTGCCTTGGTGTTTGCTAGGCTGCTCTCAGTAAGTTCTTTTGGTTTCTTCATCTTCTTCCTCATTTAAACACGGTTGTTTTAAACTTCTGGTTTGTTGAATTAAATCAATTCTCCCATTTATGTCATTGCCCTGGGTGATGGCTGACCTTTCCACCCGCTGTTCCTGGACGTCCTGACCCCTGCTTTATTCAGGTAGATCACACCAAGCACACAGCCCTGGCGCTGTTTGGGATCACTCCTCCTGGGCTGAGTCTTGGGCTCTATACCACCCCTCCCCTGAGAGTTCCTTCAGCTCCAGCCCCTGCCTACCTTTCTGCTCATTTCTTCATTATTTCTAGCTCTTGTACATTTTACTTCATTGAATATAACTCAGAACACGTCGTAAACTTATTTTTATATATACTCTCTATTCTTGGTTTTGAGATTCAGAGATTTGAAGTTTAAGATTGAAGAAATTTTGAGATTTAAGTCTTGGCCCTGTGCACGGTTTTCACATATGTTGACTGGAAGCCTCTGCGCATGCTTAGACACAGACACAGACATTAACATATCCCTAAGACATCTTTAGGATCTGTGATTAAACAATTCCTCTTTTGTTCACACGTAGTACTCGGTAACTAGCTGATAAATGAGGGATAAATGAGAGAGATCTCGTGCCCCAGTCTCTGTTTTGAAGTGAAAAGCACTGACATATCTTCAGCTCTCTGGTAGCTTGCATGACACTTCCGTTCTCCGCTTTGTTTCATTTTAAACAAATGATACCCAGATACTAATTAATTAAAGTGGATCAAAGGAGGGAGACTATCCAGAAAGCCCAACACCTGGTGTTTAAAATTAGACCGTATATCAGCAAGAAAGGTCAATATCAATAAGCCACCAGCAGATACTCCTAGATGGAACTAGCAGACACCCCCAGGGACACTCGTGAAGGGAGAGAGCGGTCCATTTGTGCTTTCCCACTTAACTGGAATCCTTATCGTCATAAGCAGACTCTGATAAAAGATCGCCAACTAAGTGGTTTGCTTTCTCTTGGCTTCCAAGGCTCCTCTAATTTCCTTATAAACACGGAGATAATCTCACTTAAATGAAGTGCCTTCTTGTGTTTGTCGGAGCCTGCGTTCTTGCTTTTCAGCTTTGAAGGGTTAACACTGACTCTGGATGAACATCTGCCGGCCCCATATTGACACAGGAATAAATTATTCATCGAGTAGTATTTGGGAATTTTAAAAGCTCTGTGATGAATTCTACGAAACTATATTGTGTCTCTGACATCCTCAGGCCTCATTATTTTGTCGTCAATTATTCACAAAAGCTACCCGCCTCTGGGGCACCCACCTCTCAACACATATATGGAATTCTTGAGGTCAGGCAGGTACATGGCTGAAATGGAGGAGACCGTGTTAAGACACCATCTTCTTTTTCTTTGGGTGCTATTTCTCTTGTGGGGAGAATTCCAAAGCTTTTTCTGTTTGCTGTGTGTGTGTTTGCGTGTGCGTGTGTATATGCATGTGCACGTGCTTCTGTCTGTCGAGCACACATCTCGGGCTGTGTTCCTTTTGTACAGTGCAGCCAGTCTTTCCCCAGTCGCTCTGAAGAAAAGCTGCTTCAGGAATTTTTCAGCCTGCACTTGCTATAAAAAGATTTGCTGGGTCTCATTTGAGTGCAGAGTGGCGTCCTAAGATCTAGAGTCAAGCAGAGGGCTTCCCTGGGTGTGGCTAGAAGCTGTTTCCATTTGTATGCCAGTGGGGCATTGACTCCTGCTTTCTGCCTCTGGTTGCGTTATCCATAACTAGGGGATTCTTGAACATGCTTTTGTGTGTGCTTCTGTGTGCAGTACCGGTCTCCGTAGCAATCAAATGGAGCCTGTGATGAAGACATTACTGTAACAGCAGTATAGTTCCATCGTGCCCGAGGATAGCGTGCAGGGCCTTGTGCACGCTTCACCAGCACTGCTCAGCACAACCCAACCCCCACCCATGTTCTGTACAGCTCAAAACCAACATATTACCTATGTATCTTACTCCTGACCTCAAAAATACCCCTTCAAAGCAAAAACTTTGCATTTCTATGATTAACACCGAAGCAGATGTGTAGTAGGAAAAGAATTCGTGTAGCTCTGAGAAAAGTATACTTCTCTGAAGCGCTGCCTCCCCTAGGACTGCTCTGCAACATTCTTCATGCTGTTTTATGTGCAGAACATGAGGGGAGAGAGCAAGAGTGGGGAGAGATGATGGACCTATCTCTCTCTAGTGCTCTGTCCCTCTAGGAGAGGCCCAGCGTCCTGGGCCGCTGCTGTCACCTCATCTATAGTGTCTAGTTAATGCCTTGTGAGAGTTATATACAACACTGCACCGGCACTGGCCGTACTCTCCTCTGGGACAGGCTGTGCACTGCTCTGGGACAGGCCATCCACTGCTCTGGGACTGGCTCTGTACTTTTTAGGTTGCCATTTTGCTGAAGTAAATTCTAATGTGTTTTTAGGTTATGGTGAGAAATGATCGATTTTCATATTTTACCCCACAATGACATAGAATCTCATAACTGCTTACATTTTGAAGTAAACATTTACAGAACACTTTAGCTTACTTGATCTGTCTCTCCAGGGCTGGAAGATGTGGCAGAGATTGATGCTATTTCACAGAGGAGGTTGGAGGTTGGAGGTGGGAACTCCACCCTCTGTGGTCTCGTCTGTGCGTTCTGTGACTCCACTGTTCCTCATGCTGATGGCAGATGGATGGGCGTTTGCTCAGTCTTGATAATGGACATAGATTATTTCCCCATCTGCCTGGTAGAAAATCAGTGACTACACTGAGCAGTGTCCATTTAAAGTATTAAATTGCATCAAAACTTATGACATTTAAAGTGCTTTTACAATTTAGTTAAGATAACAATTTCATCTGTTTCCATGTAATTACAGAGGTTCTGAGTCATTTTAATTTAGCAGGCCGGAAAAATATGACCTCTGGCTACATGGCCTTTTCATTGCATTTCACGAGTGTGTGTGTGTGTGTGTGTGTGTGTGTGTGTGTGTGTGTGTTGAACTTGAAGAGGGTTCATTGCTCTCTGTTCTGTGTTTCCAAGGGCTCCAGTGGTCCCTGTGGCAGCCCCAGACCCCTCCTTCCATCTGCTGACAGCACTCAGAGTTTCCACGTGACAGAGCAGCAAACTACTGCTTCTGTTTTCCGTGTCAGGGCACACCATGTGTGTCACTTGAGTCGTTCTTGTGAGCACTTAGTTCGTCAGTGATTATGCACGGGACCTACTTCAGCTTGAGCTGGGAAGGAAAGGTCAGACAGGAAAGCATGGGGGTGCCTCTCCTAGGAGTGAGCACCAGCGAACCACACTGGAGAGACACTGCTGCCCCTGTCCCCCATCCTCCCACATGTCACTTTGACTTCTATTTGGTATGTTTGAAGAGCCTGACATTTTGTTTTTCTGTATTCATTTGATCAGGGAGTGTAGGATCAGAAGCCATCGATCAGTTGGCAGTAATCTGTACTTCTCGAGTGGCATCTGGTTGTGAGTGAAAGGTCTGAGTGTTTGCAAACCAGCCCTCTAATGGTGGGGTCCGCCTACTGCGGGAGAGCCTGTCCTCTTCTGGCTCAACTGTGAGGGAATCGATCATCATGGCTACAGGAAAGTCTTGCCTCTTCTCAGGTGAGAGCTCACTCTAAGGATGTTCAAAACTGTGTTTTCTTGAGCTCCATTTCTCCACATAGTAGACTTGGAAAACTCCATGGCCTTTACAGAGTTAACCTCAGGAGGCTTTCTAAGTGAGCTTGCACTAATGTCCTGAAAGTCCAGGACAGCAGCTGTCCCCCCAGCCTCTCGGCCACACCCTGCCTCTCAAGGCTGAACAGCACAGGGGAGGCCCCAAGAGCCATAGCACCCACTTAAGACATGTCTGTGGGTCCGGGGGTGTCGCTCCTAATGTTCTCCAGAATAATGGCTGCTTTCTATAAAGCATTTTACCTTCGGGACAACCACCGGTCACAACCCTCAAGCATCAGGTAGACTGTTTGAGGCCAAGATGCAGATTTACAAGGCTCTGGGGTGATGGGAAGAGGTCTGCCTCTCCTGTGTGTGACTGATGGGTGGAGTGTGAATTTGGTTTTGATTGATTGATAGCAATCTGGTGGTCTGATTGGTGGTCTTGGAAGATGCCAAGACTGCTGCTTTCCTTCTTGCTGAGCCTCTGACTGGGCCTTACCTGCCCTGAGTGGGCTGGAGAGTGATCGGTGAGCGTGAGTGGACCTCGAGGCACGGTGTGCGTCTACACTATACTGTTTCTCGTGCCTGAGGTGAGCGTGACGTTAAACGAGGTGCGTCCCGAGCGGAGGAGGACATGAGAGGGTACTTGGACTGAAGGGGAAGCAGCAGTTGCTCTCACCAGCTTTTCCTTCACCTTCTGTCCCAGCCACCTGCTACGTTTTCACTTCCCTGGTCCCTGTCTGGCTCTTTTCTGTTTTTCTTTTCCTCCTCTGCTGCCGTGCCACAGAGTGTGCTTGCTCGAGTGTCCCCATTGTGCCATGCAGTGTGCGTGGGCGCATGTCCCTTCACCTCTTGTACTGCTCACCGACCCTAGCACCTTTGCTTCCTCCTTTCCCTCCCCCTCCTCCCGTTACCCCAGCACTCGGGTGCTCCCACTTTGTGTTAACAGACTGCTCAGAAGTGCTCCCGCTACACAAAGGATGGTTTGCAAGTTCTCCTTGCTGACAGCAAGAGCTGCTGTCAGCTTCCTGCCATAGCAGGTGGCAGCCATGGCCCACTGTCAGCCTACTTGGATCTCCTGTTTGCAAAATCTGGCAAGAGTGTGTAGCTGCTGCCGGTCTCCCCCACAGCCCCCTACCCCATTTCTAGTAAACAGAAGTAGTTTCAGTGTTCAGACAAGTGCGGAGCAGGCCATGTCTTTCTCCACAGTCGTTTGAGTTGTGTCTCCATTCCGCCGGGACACATGAGGGTCGGGGTGCGCATGCGCAGAAGGCTGAACCATAAAACACTGCGGAGACTGCACGCCCTACGGAGGATGCCCTGAGCTGTACTTGTGGCCTAGGACTGTCTGCTTGCCCTTCTGAACCTCATGTTCTGTGGAATGGGCTACTGCTAGCTACTGCCAGAGAGTTCTAGAGATTAATAGAGACTACGGGCCACAGCCTGTTTGAGGCCACCCCTGACACTTGCTATCTTTTGCTTTCTTTTTTTCCACACAAATTACTTGACCACGAGCTCCCACCCTGAAGATTAAATAAAGACCCAGACGCCTGTGAGAAGTAATTTACCTCTGAATGGCAACCTTTTTCTAAGGAAGGTTTTAATACTGAATGAGTTCCCCTTTGTTTTAAATGTTTGAGTATGATCTCCTTTGAGATGAAGAGGACAGACCGTGCGACCTTAAAACCCCGTGGTTTCGAGGTTCCTGTCTGGGTTTGGGGTTCTGGTCTCTATAGAGCAGACGTGTTTGAAGAAGGAGCCTGTGTTAGTTCCCTGAGAAGCCTTCCTTGTTTGTGAAACCAGACAGTCATGCTTTTGTGATGATGTTTCCTCTTAAAAATAAAAACAACCAAAGATGAGTTTCTTTACCAAACTCTCAAAGTAGCGTTGCCTAAGGCACAGCAGATCCATAAAAGGTCACTGCAGACCCAGTGGCCACCAGCCTCTTGTAGGGTCAAGGATAGGGCCAAGGGAAACGGAGCGGGCGTGGTGGCCTGGGAAGGAGAGGGACCTGGCTCAAGCATTCCATAGTCCCAAGTGCTGGAAGGGGACTTGGAGGTTGAGTATGAACAATTTGGCAGCGACATTTTTTTTTCTTCCGTCCTATAAGGTTTTATTTTGGGACCTACCTTTGAAAGTCCTGCTAACTAGAGCTTTATTGGCTGTAGCTTGACATTTTCCTTTGTGGTTCCAAATATTTGTGGCTTTTGTGGGTTTTTCTTTTTAATTTTAGTTCCTGCAATATTAAGACCAGCTGGTTAAAGTTATTTATTTTGATACGGAAAGGTATTATGACTAAACCACGCTGAATAAAACTTGAGTCAGGAGGGTGGCCGGCTGCGGGGAGAATGAGGGGATGTCATGTCAGGAGAAAGTTTGCACCCATGTCTGTTGCTCTGAGAGTGTGTGTGAGGAGCTGCTGTAGGCGGCTCCATCTTGGAAGGCTCCTCCCCCGCCCCATTAGTTTCTCCTGGGCTTCAGGTACATTCAGGGAATGTGGTGGATACAGCCGGTGCTGATGCGGGGAAATGCAGCATGTTAGTCTTTCGTTTGCTATTCTCCATCCTCTCCTAGTTTGTAGAAGAATGACCTGCTCTCTGGCTGCTTCAGAGCATGGAGTCAGGGCAGCAGCTTTGGGGATGAGAGGAAGAGGGGTCAGGAAGGCCATGTTCCCTTCCCACCGTGAAACTTCCCTGCCCCTGTGCCAGACTGTCTTGGTATGTGTTATAGAATTAGGGCAGTAGGGTTGAGAGCACTGGGTGTTCTTCCAGAGGACCCAGGTTCAGTTCCCAAGACCCACATGGTGACTCACTACTGTCTTTGACTCCATTTCCAGGAGGTGGCGTCCTCTTCAAGCCTCTGTGGGTATCAGGCATGTGGTACACACAAACGTGCAGAGAAACACTCACATGGAAGAAGCAAATAAAAGAATTTTTAAAACAATTTGTGTGATTATCAAGTAATTATCGATACTGAGGAATCAATGGATCACCCACATGACTGTTGTAACAGTTTTAACCTCTAATACAAACCATCAGAAGTCTGTTATTTTTAGCTGTATTTCCAGCATGCCAGGGCATTCCTACAAGCTCCGTGATGCTTTCAGGCTCTTGGGTCTAGCGAAGTATCAGCTGAAAGGTTTTTGCAAGGTCTCTTTTGATTTTTCCATGTCATTCTTTTCAAGCATATTAAAAAAAAAAAAAAAAACTTGGTATGAGAGTCTCTGAGTCGGACATGTCAGTCTTTCCTTTGTTATTCTTCCTCTCCTAGTTCATAGAAGAATGACCTGCTCTCTGGCTGCTTCAGAGCATGGAGTCAGGGCAGCAGCTTTGGGGATGAGAGGAAGAGAGGTCAGGGAGGCCATGTTCCCTCCCCACCGTGAAACTTCCCTGCCCCTGTGCCAGACTGTCTTGGTATGTGTTACAGAATTAGGGCAGGGGCTGGAGTGATGGTTCAGTGGTTGAGAGCACTGGGTGTTCTTCCAGAGGACCCTTACTTCCAGTATGGCCAGTGGCCCTTGCTCAACCTGAAGGTGGTCTGGCTTCTGAGTCCTGCTGGCAGATGTCTCTCTAGACTGCCAGAGCGTCACCAAAGGATTGTTACAGGTATTGTGAGCATGGGCTGTCATAGGCACACCAGGTGCCAACGGTGAGGAGTGAGGACACTTTAAAGGAGCGGCATGTATTGGTATTGTAAGTTATGGCATCTCTAAAAAAGCACAGGAGCAGATATGCACACACATGGTTATCTTTAACGTATCTTCTTCATATCTTTTCTCTGAACTCTGAAGGAAATTCAGAATACTAGAATATTGTGCTAAATTCTTCAAATAAATAGGCGCAACGTTTACATCCACCTTGGAAAGCTGCAGAGCACCTGTCTCTGGTGTGTGTGATCTGTAACTCAGCGGATATGCTGCTGTAAAGAGAGCAGGCTTAAGTAAGCATTCATAGATGCCAGCATATGCTCCAGTGCTGTCCTGCGGGCCAGGCCGTGAGCTCCAGGGTTTGCCTGTGCCACCTGAGGGGAGTGTAGACAGAGCTGCCCTACTGTGTCGGAAGCTTTGAAAGATACTCTTGATGTTTCAAGCTGGGAGTTTCTTTCTAATTTCTATCTGTTTTATTTTAAAATGATTTTTTTGTGCATGGCTTATGCATCTTGAAGACAGTTGCTCCTTCCAGGCCTCCATGAAATGCTCTCATTCCCAAGGTGAGCCTTCATCTCCATCTCTGTGGGCAACTAGAAACTGTCAGAGAGAAATTATTTCTCCCTCTCTTGGGACCATCATCTGGCTATGGAAGCAGCCACTGCTGGGAGGAAAGCCATTTGTAATGTCCTCTTCTGGGTCTAATTGTGTCCCCATTTTAAAAAAAAAACCAACTCTTTTAAGTATTCGGTTCCTTTCATCTGTTAGTCTTCATGGTATAACCACAATATGATCAATGACTGACAAGTCCAACGAGCTCTGTACTTTCACTTACCTGGATAATTATGTTAGAAGTCTGCAGACGATGAGCTTGGTTGGTTCTGGTGTAAGCTGAACAATTAATACTCTTTTTTTTTGTACATACATGCGTATGTTTGTACAAATGTGTACACATTTTTGTGTATTGTGCACATGAGATCATAAGTGACTTGTAAATATTATTTTGTCATCATTTACTGGGATGCATGTAACTAATTGACTTCTTAAATCAACTTTGGCTAAAAATAAGTGGTCTCAGAAATTCTAACTTTTATAAGATTGTGTGTGTATAGAAAAGTATGTCAAAAAATGCAAGTAAGGGGATATACATAGCCAGGCAGTGGTGGTGCATGCCTCTAATCCCAGCATCTGGGAGGCCATCCTGGTCTACAGAGTTCCACAACAGCCAGGGCTACACAAAGAAACCCTGTCTCCAAGAACATAAACAAACCAAGTGTAGGCAGTGGCTTCTGGGTGACAGGATGAAGGGATATGTTTACTCAATCTTCCTTTTCTTGTTTTATATTTTTACTAAATTTGCAAGAATGAACATACATTCTCTAGTGAGGTAATATACATCTTTAAAATAAAATAAATGGAATTTTAATTTCTAAAACATTTAAAAATTGTCTGTTCTGCCCTAGAGTAGAGAAATAACGGTGTCTGAGTAAGTGCTTAAGATCGAGAATCCCACGCTCCAGTGTGAAGTAACTGTGTGCCTTGTCTTTGGGTTGCTGCCGTTACAGCCACACGTTTGCCTCACACTGAGACCTGGTTTTCTAAGCAGGACCGTGTGCAGGGTTAGGGAGTGGCACTCATGGCGTTAGCATGTGTAAGCCCAAATGCAGACAGTGCTCATTAATGCTTTACTACGTATTGGAATCTATGAACATTACATTTTTTTTAAAATATAGTTGAGTTAGTGAAAAATCTTGTAATAGAATGATGAAGATGCCTGAGCTGACAAAATAAATAAGAAGTCACACACGTTATTGTGGACTGATGTTCTCAGAAAAAGACCACGGGTGCTGAAGGGTTCACGAGGCTGGTTGGCGGACGAGCGCTGGATGAGGTTACAGTGCTGCAGTCCAGACCCAGATTATCTTAGGCTCTGGTTAAGCCCTTACCAGCCATTCCTGGCCCACCTCTGGGCCTGTCTGACCCAGCATCTTGTAACCGATGAAGTCCTGTAGAGCATAGTGACTTGTGCTCTCGGCCACTAGCCCAGAGACTACCAGTGGCCACCAGGCAGCATCCGAGGCTTTTGCTGAAGCCTCCTAGGTGGACGCTGCTTTGACCTGTGATCCTCACCCGTTCTCTGGCTGCGAAAATCTGGAAGCCATTTCCAAGTGGGAACTCGTATTTCACGTGACCTGAATCGGTGTCCCTTGGCCAAGGTCTCACAAATTTGGGTCTGGAATAAATTGTCTTATTCCCTTTGAGGTGAGAATTGTGTTTTTGTGTCTACTTTATTATGATTTCACAGGTAAATGAGCTGGGTTTTTTTCTCACTCTTTTGCTGTGATGTATCAGTCTCCAAATGCCTTCAGTTACTGCGGGTGTTTGTCTTTCATTTACCTTATTCGGCTGAACTTGAATTCTTCTGGCCTTGGAGAGGGACATGTCCTTGGGCCCTAAGGTTGTTTTAGATTTCTCAAAGAGGCCATGTATTGTACTCTTTGGAGACTTTAAAATAAGGTATTTTCTCATCTAAGACATATTAATGCTTGAAAAAGGCATCAGAGCAATAAAATGTAGCATTTTCAGACTATTCATTAAATCTATAAGGTGTTGGTTTTATCTTTGGTCACTTTATAAAGGACAGTAACTGTAGGCCTGTTTGTGGGGTACGCCTGGATGCATAAATCAACTTTGACATTTTCCTTACTTTAATGATAATGCAACTTGTTAATAATTACTATAGTAGTTTCCAATTAATGAGAATTGTGACTCGGATTAGATGCCTTCTAATTAGTACTTTGTCATTTTACATCAGCAGAAACCGTGTGTGCTGAATTAAGGAAAGAGTTCCATTTGGCAATAGGTGGTTCATTAACACATGGAGAGAGAGACAGCTCACACCCTTGCCCATGATTTTGTTGAAAAGAAAGTGGGTGGGGGTGTCAGATCTCATGTTCACTACTGGGAGGGGGATGGGGATGGTGGTAGATCACCTGTTCACTACTTTGTGCTAGGTTGCTTCTATAGGCAAATGGTGTTTGAAAAACAGGTAAGCTGCCCGAGGATGGATCATTTCCCGGTGAGAGTGAATCTAGAGGCACAGGAAGAAGCCTTGCATGCTTCAGCAGTTAGGCACTGTGTGAATAATTAAAGGCAGAGAGGATTGCATTTCACAAACTAGGACCTCGCAGGCCTGAGGCTGTACAGGCCCTTCACAGGTCACCTGACTCCCTCACTTTAGAGATGATGGAGCGGGGGTTCACATAACTGGCCAGTAAGAAGTTTGGGGCCAGCTCAGGGTTTTCTTGCCCCATGTCCAGGGCCAGCAGGGGGGTCAGGCCTAATGTTCTGCAGGAAATGGGATCATATGTAACTAAGATTAGGAAGCAGAGTGATCTGATTCCCTGAGATTTGTCAGAAGTTTGGTACAATATTGTGCCAGAGAACTCTGACTTAACTGCTGTGCCACGATTAACAAAGCAAGCCATGGATAAGTTCCAGGTTTGGAACAGGGAGCCCACGTGCGGTGAGAGTGACACACTCAGGAGTGGGGTAAAGCCGCTCAGGGGGATATGGTCAGACACAGACGATCAGGCCGAACTGCCAGTAGAGCCATGAGCCTGCAGCCAGCCCTCTCCATTCAGAAGTCACTCCTTGATACCACGGGGCAAGAGGCATCACCACCCCATCCTTCAGAACGCTCTGTGTCTGCCACACTGAGCCAGATGGCCAGGAGTAATTTCCAGCAGAGGCTCTCATGACTCTCACTTCTCTAGTGTGGAGGGTGCTGGTGAGATACAGGCTGAGCTCTGTCTGACGTGCAGTGAGACATTCTCCTTCTCCTGAGTGAGCCAGCAGGATGTGATCAGGGTCTGAGATTCCCTTTTGCTTTTTATTACAAAGAATATTTACAGTTGTTCCTTTTGTATGATTAAAAAAAAGAAGAAAAAGAAAAAAAAAAAAAAAGAAAATCCAGACTGCTTGAAATAATCAAAAGAAAATGGAAATGATTTTCAAATAAACTAAATTGTCTTTTGTACTTAGAGTCTCCTCATGTCTGTTTGTGCTGGTCCTGCTTATTGCATGTAAATATTTCTCAGGGAAGGACCCTTCCTGATCTGTGATCTCCTTGGCAAAGAAAATAAGGGTGAGCATTTGAATTCAAATGCGTGTGTTTTTACACTTAAATTGCTGAAGGAAGAGCTCATGAAAACCAGCCATAGTTCATAAGGGTAGACTCTTGTGGTGAAGTGAGAGGCCATTAGAGCTATTGGTCTTATTTCCAACTGAATTAGTTAACTGCCTGTTAAGGTTCAGAGCCGACTGACCACTGGGCATTTATTACCTTAGCCATAATGACACAACGATTTCCATTAACTTCCAGAGTTTATGGAAATAAAAAAGATCTCGCAAAGAAAGTGGTTGCATTTAATTATGAGGATTAATTAGGCATCTAAGTGTAGATGTAAGATATGTTTCAAAAGCAAGGATTTCTTTTTCAGCTGTGAGCCAGTGCCTTGAAGGTCTGAAGAGCACACGTGTGTCTCCTGAAACGGCCCCGAGTCTCCTGCTTCAGTTACTTGCGCTGAATTTGCTGATCCATGCTCGCAGAGGCCGCTTATCCTCCAGTGTCACATGGTGTGCGGTCACTTAACATTTTCTATTAGTCATAACCAGGATTGTGCTGGGAACGACCAGCCAGCTGCTATCTGTATCAATTCCACTATATTAGAATATCAAATACACTCTTCTGAGAGCTTCAGAAAGCGACTTGACTTTTTTCTTAAAGACTTTGAAAGTGAGACACTCCGAACCCACACGCTATCACGTCCGTATTTGTATTTAATTATGGCCACAGCTTTATAATTAACGCGGATTCCTTCATGAGCTATCAATTAAGACTAGAGGTTTTGTGCAATAGCTTTGAACTTGCAGTGGGTAAAAATGTCTGTTAGGAGCCGAGTTAAAAGAACTTTTTTAAAAATTAATGCATCCTGAAAGGATGTAGAGAAGATGACAGATTATGAAGTGGAACCTACTTTTTAAGCATCCGGGATTCTATTACATTAAAATTTGATGTGTGGGCTCTGAATATTCATCTCTAGGAGCGTTTGAAATGATGCCGGCGAATCAGAGCCGCCCTTCTTCAGAAGATTCATTTGCAAGTGTCAACCTGCATTCATTTCAAACAGCTTGAAATGAGTTTCTTAATTTGTTTCAGAAGTATAGTTTCCAAAGTTGATGCAACTAAGTATCATTTGCGTTTTCTCCAGACTAGTCAAGGTCCACTTCCGTGATGTCAGCGTGGGTAGTTTTCTCCCAGTGGGGCTTAAAACTCAGGCATATGGGCTAAGCAGCTGTGCTAAAATTCTTACCTGTCCTGGTTAGGGAGCATGGCCAGCCACGGGAAAGAGGTAAATGTGTATTTACTCACTCTGGATTCGGGGATTTAAAGAAAAGGATGGAGAACTGAGAGTCTGAAAGACTATGAATTTAGGTAAGGACCGTGGAATTGGCTGGAGTCGCACATCCAGGGAAGGCTGAACGGGAGGCGCACAGGCAGGAGACCACTGCTTTCTGTAATTGGGACACACAGAGCTGTGTGGCCTTGTGTCTGTACTCCAGGGTTTTGGATTTCCGTTTGGAAAGTACAAGTCTCCACTTGTAAGCAGTGTTTAAAGGCACAGACCTGGAGCTGTGGCTTCAGAGACAAGTGGCTCTGAGTTTGAATCTTTCTCCTTCACTCCCTCCCCACCCCCAACAGTTGCCTTCGGTTAGTCACCTCTGTCAGCGCTGGAGCCCCTGCCGTCCAGTCCTTTTACCTTTAAAGGAAGACAGAACTACTGTACGTAATTATTAAAACTCAATAAGGTTACTTACGTGAAAGTGCTTTGTAACTTAATAAACTTAGGTTCCATTTCTTCCCCTTTCTGTGTAGTCATCTCCCCACGTGACTTAGGGACAAACCATTGCGAACTGGCTGGAGAATATAACTACCCTTTATAAGTCGTGACCAGTCACTGGGAAAACGCTTAAACCATCTGAAACGACTGACTTCAGAATGAAGTTTTAGAAGAATTTGTCTGTAAGTTGTAGTACATCCACCTAAATTCACATCTGTGCTTGTTCTTAAGTTGCTCCCAGACAACTCTGCATCAGCTCAGAAGCTTTTCCACACATCCCCGAAGGCTGTGAACTTCTGACTAAGCTCATTTCTTCTTGCATGTCCTTGAAACCCCGAGTGCACTCTGAGGAGAGGGAATACAACACACACCCTTAGGAAAGGCAGACTAGTTTCAAGAGAATACGCCCAGGGTATTTTTCATTAAAAATAAATGGGTTTGATTCTGTCACTTCAGATTTGTCAAATCCTGAAAGTGCTGTTTTGACATGTTTTATGGAAAGAGGGAAGGAACGACGGCAGCACTTGGCGCACTCTGGAAAAGGTGCGCACTGGCATCGCCGCTGTGTGAAAATTACCTGTCAAGCAGCACACGGAACCTGGCCTGCTTAGCCAGTGAGGTATTGGTTCACGTGACCAGTGCTCCAGCATCACCAAGACCTGGATTACAAATCATATTATGCAGCTGTGCCTGTTTTATGGCAATTTTTTAAAATACAGTAAATCCTAGGAAATAGGTGCTGCTGCAGCAATAGAAACTTTAAACAAGACTTCTTCTAAACATTTCTCAACCCAAATAGCTAAGTTTGCAACTATTAGAACCTGCTATGCTGTTCTGGATAGTCCCCCTCCTTTAAAAATATAATTTGTTTGCCCCACCCCTGTTGTTTCCTTATTGGAACTGCTGTTATAAGTTCACAAGAACAACCACGCCGATATCGTGAAGCAGAATCCAAGCAAACTAAACTGCATCGAATTTTAGTAGCGCCGGCTTTAAAATGATGAAAATTTTCCAGGGACCTGAAGTTTGCTGTTCGGCATCATCTCTCATTACTGAGTATGAAATTTCAGGTTAGAAAGAGACTTTTAACTTGTCCTGCTCCCGAGACCCCAGGATGTTATTTGCTCTGCTACAGCAAGCCTTCCATAAGCGGGGTAGAGGAGGTAATTTGTACCAGGATTGGTCCATTTAGCTAGGACAGTCACGGAAGTAACTACCCAAGAGAACAAGATGAAGAAGGTGGGAAACCTAGGTCCAGAGCAGGGGTGTGTGCGGAGCAGAGCTGCGTGTTAGAGCGCCTGTTGTGTGGAGGGCTCTGTGAACTTTAACCTCCCTGCTCCCTCTTCTATACGATTTCTTTTTGTGACTCACAGGAGAGGGTGTGACTGGCAGTGTCATCACATTCGGTATGGTTTAAAGATCTAGTTTTTAAAAATTGTGTGTGTGTGTGTGTGTGTGTGTGTGTGTGTGTGTCCTGCCTCCTGTCCCCTGCAGCTGGAGGTTGTGAGCCATGTGACTTATCGCTGGGAACCAGACTCTAGAAGAGCGGTAAGGTCCCCTCACACGGAGCCATCCCTCCAGCCCCTGAGCACATTTCTTTACCTCTGTGAACGGTCTGTGTTTGACTGGGAATGGCCTCCATAGATTCATGTGTTTGAATGTTCGACCATAGGAAGTGGCACTATTAGGAGGTGTGGCTTTACTGGAGGAAGTGTGTCACTTACTACAAAAGTGGGCTTTCAGGCTCCAGCCTATGTAGAATCAGAGCCTTCTAGCTGCCTACAAAAGACAGTCTCCTCCTTGGCTGCCTTTGGATCAAGATGTAGAACTCTCAGCTCCTCCTGCACCATGTCTGCCTGGATGCTGCCAGGCTTCTTGCCATGATGGTAATGGACTGAATCTCTGAACCTGTAAGCCAGCCCCAATCAAATGTTGTTTTTATAAGAGTTGCCTTGGTCATGGTGTCTGTTCACAGCAATGGAAAACCTAACTAAACTAATCTGTTAGTTTCTGTCTGGTTGTCCATTTCCTTCTTGACTCTCTAGCTATGGCACTGGTAGGACGGGCTAGAGCCCTGTTTGCCTTTGTCTTGTCAGTCTTCCATGGCATGCTGCCTCCGCCGTCCTGTAGCTGTCTTACTTTGAGGGGACACTCAGAGGAGTGCCAGCTAGTTGAGAGACAGTGTTAACACACAGCGGTTCTGCCCACTATCAGTATTTGGGCCACTACTCGTATGCTTCCTGCCTGCAAACCATAGCAGATGGCAGTGAATTGCAGGCTCTGCCCATTTGCTGCTTAAGAACCAGGGGCAGACACCATGGGGGACGTGCCTTTCTTCCCTCTAATTAAAGCAAATAATAATGATTATTTATGATAATTATGTTCTGTGACACTTCCGCAAATAGTGAGTCATCAAGTCCCGAGCTGTAGCTCTGAGTAAAAATGCAGGGTTGGGTTCCCATGAGTCTCTGGTCTCAACGATTTCACTAGTGGATCAGTACAAGACCTCGTTTTGTGGGTGTTTCTGTTGCAGTATGTATTACGTACGTGTTGCAGTGTGTGTTATGTACATTGATCTGTTGACATTGTACTCATGGGCAGAGACACTGTGCCTGAAGCCTGAGCAAGCTTACCTAACCGAGCCTGGCAGGCACCCTCTTGCGTGCTTGCATTTAGAGACATACAGTGGGCTGGGCACTGGAGGCACATTGCCGCTGGGAGTGCTGAGTCGGCCGGTTTGACCTCCGCCGGTCTCGTGCCCCTCACAACTGACTTTAGAGCTATAAAGTTTAGTAATGAGGCAAATTCATGAACAGAGTCTGTGAATAATGAGACTGACTCTGCACAGTTCCGTGAGTTCTCTTTTGCTTCTTTTTCTGTGTACATGTGTTGTCCTGTGCTCAGCGCACACGTGTGTGCAGGTGCATGTGTAGGCCCAAGGTGGGTCCTGGGTCCCTTCCTCCACCTTTATCCACCTTACTCTTTGAGACTCTCACTCAAACCCAGAACACATTCACGCTGCTGCCCTCACTACCAGCTTGCTCTGGGCATCCGTCCCTACCTCGTGAGGCTTAGACTACAGGAAACGTACCTGTTCCACTCGACATTTGTATGGTTCTTTGGATCTGAACTCAGGGTCTCCTATGTGCATAACAAGTGCTTAACTGTGGAGTCAGCCCCTATGTTGGAATCCATTCGAAATCCTAAGTAGTCTTAACTTCTGGTCTTTGAATACCACACATTAATAAGAACACAGCACAACATACACCTCAATGTCTCTTTTTATTCTACCACAGCTCTTTTAAATGTTTTATACAAGGTACATGTTGCCTTTCTGTATTCCTTTTGTTGTAGTGTGTGTCTGTGTATGTGTATGTGTATGTGTATGTGTATGTGTATGTGTATGTGTATATATATGTATGCATGCATGTGTGTGTGTACGTGTGTATATGTGTGTATGTACGTATATGTGTGTGTACATATGCATATATGTATGACTGTGTGAGCATATGTGTGTACACATGTATGTGTGTGTGCACACATGTGCACATCTGCATTGTATGTGTGCTACCTCAAATTTTAACATGTATTAGTATGTGTCAGAACATGCTCTAAGACCCCAAACTCCCTTCCACCATTTTTCCTGATCACCCTTCCTGACCATCAGACCCTAGCAATGGCAGATTGCTCTACTTTTGCCTTTTTCAAAATGTCCTAGAAGTAGAACCCTAACGGGCCCTTGACCCCTGGAAAGGAGCCCCCTCCTCAGCCCTGACCTCTGGCTTTCACTTGCTGTGCGTACTCCAGTTTGTTTGTTTTCTTGCTGAGTGCCCTTGTCTAGACATTATGCATCTATCTCAGTGCTTCTCAACCCCTGGGTTGTGACACTTTTGGCAAACATCTGTCCCCAAAATTATTTACATATGATTCATAATAGTAGCAGAATTAGTTATGAAATAGCAACAAAATAATTTTATGGTTGAGGGTCACCACATCATGAGGACCTGCATTAAAGGGTCACAGCATTAGGAAGGTTGAGAACCCCTGATCCACCTGCCCACATGCATGTTGGGATTGTCTGTAGTTACAGGGAAATTATAAGTAAGCCTGCTGTAAGCATCCACAGGCTTTGTGTGGGTGTAAGTTGTCATCTCCCTAGGAAAAACTAGGAATGTACTGTCTGCATATAATGTTAAATCTAAGATTTTGATAGATAAGAAACTGCCAGCTCTTATTCTAGATTCTTGTGTTTCATATTTGCATAGAAGAGTTCCAGTTGCTCTGGGTTGTCACCAGCACTTGGTGTTGTTCCACTTTCCTTTTTCTTCTGTACTCTAGTCTGTGCATAGTGCACTTGCTGTAAAATGTCCTTAGTGTGAGTGTAAGCCATGGGTTACAGGACAGGACCCTGCACTCAAGAACTCACAGCAGCTGTGGTTGCCTGCACAAGATCAAGACAGTCAAGGTAACACTATAGCATAGAGTGGGGAGGGGTTCATGAGTCCCCATGCTACTGATGGAGGATAACTGCAGGGCATTGGTTTCTGGTTCCTGGCTGGTCAGCCATACTCCAGAGCAGCTCTTCTTGAGAAGCCTGTGACCCCTTTGGGGGTCAAATAATCCTTTCAGAGGAGTCACCTCAGACCACCAGAGAACACAGATATTTATACTATAATTCAAAGCAGTAGCAAAATTAACGATATGAAGTAGCAATGAGACTATTTTTATGGTTGGGGGTCAGCACAGCACGAGGACCTGTATTAAAGGGTCGCAGCGGTAGGAAGGTCGAGAACTGCTCTTCCTCATGTGTGGTTGCGCCTCACGGTGTATCAACAGCACAAATTGGATTAAGTGAATTCTTGGGGGAAAAAAAAAAGACAGTATGACCCAGAGCTGGGAGGAGACAGTGGAGGGTGGGTCGTCAAGGATTTTGAGCAAATACCTCTGTGCACAAATGCAGTTTTCAGAGAATTACTAAAATATTTAATACATTCAAATTAATATTTAAAATGTCCTACCATGATAAAATATTACGAAGTGCTTTATGTTTCTCTATAACACACACACTTGGAGAGGATTGTGTAGGAGCAGGGGGAGGGAGTGTACTTATTGTTGAGTTTTGCTGTCAACCCAAAGTTGCGTCAGAAACCTTTATGGGGCTGGCGAGGTGGCTCAGCAGATACAGGTGTTTGCTGCACAAACCTGCCGACCTGGAACCCAGGTACAAGTGCTCGAAGACAAGGGCGTGGCCTCTGACATGCACACAAATGTGTTTTGAAAGTTCAGTAATTAAGAATATTCTTTTTCTAAAACTTTACCTCTGCTATTTCCTAAGTGTGGCCGTGCACCTCTCCCTGGCAAAGTATTGCAAACCACCATGTGAATCCCTGTGGGTAGAAAGCGAGAGGACTAGCTAAAGAGCAGAGCAGAGGTGAGCCCTTAGTGACAGACTCATCTCTGTCCAAGGGACATGTCTGTCCAAGACATGTCTCCAACATGTCTGTGTGGAGCTCCTGCATCCCATCTAGTCTGTAGCCGCTAACAGCCATTTTTATAGACCATTCTGGAAGGAGCTAATTCACATCAGCCTGGAAGCATCTGAGATAGCGCTACTCGTGGACACAGATTCCCAGGAGTCCTCAACGCAGTGAGAACTGAGGCTGCCTTAATCTGCTTGATGCTGGTATTGTCTCCTGGTCTGCTATGGCTCTTTGCCTACCAGCAGTCAACCTCCCTACCCCCACCCCCAGGCTATGTATGAAGGCGCACATGCGCGTGTTCTAGGTGGAGGGACTGGTGTCAGGGCAGGGCCTCAGACCAAGGCTGACACCAGATGATTTTGGGGAGTTCAGGAAATTCCCTGTTTTTTGTTTTTTTCCTTCTTGGTCTGAGTTTTACAGGCTCCCTCTGCCATAACCAGGGAAGGAAAGCCCAAGCTACTGGAAGTTCAGAGCCATTGATCTGCAGCCTTGGACACCTTTGATTGTGTTTTTGAAACTGAGAGAGAAACTCTAGATGAGGTTTGCACAGCTTATAAGCCGACACAGGGCTGGGGGTGGCATCCTCTGACTTATTTAAATCCTGGTTTGACAGTTCACCTGGATTTTTTTTTTTTTAAAAAACCTCTTATCAACCTATGGTCTTTCTCACAACACTTTGGTTAATAACACTTTTGATATGATTGATCTAAAGCTAATTTGGGGAAAACAAATACTTGATATGATTGGTCAACTAGAATTGGGGGCAGTTTTCCTATATTGATTCTGGGCAGACCATAAGCCAAGAGGGGAGAAAAACAGCTCCCAGCTGCACATTCAGCTGGAACATTGTGTTCCCAGAGCTTCCTCTTCTGATCCCAGGTTCCAGACAACATGATGGCATTTTCTAAAGCAATCCCCCCATCGTTCACTTCTTCTTCAGTATAGAATAAGACAGATAGGATTTTTTTTGTTTGTTTGTTTGTTTTGTTTTTAAGTGAGAAAAAGAAGTGGAGTTTTCTGGAGTGATTCTGCCCAGCTAAGCAGGAAAAAACACATTTGCCCAGAAACGTGTCCTTTGCTGATTCTCCAAGCTTTATTTTGTTTTCAGTATAAGGTATCAACAAATAGAAGCAAGAGAACACTCACTTCAAGTATCAGAAAATACAAGTAGTGTAGCGAATTGTAGCCACACACACACAAGCCAGAGCTTGCTGGTTTTTTTTTTTTTTTTTTTTTTTTTTTTTTTTTTTTGTATACTGTGATTTAAAGCCTTGCAACTCACAATCTAATTAACATGGAACTGAGTTGCAAGTACAGTGGCCTGTTTGGTTCAATAATAATACATTTATATGAAAGGTTAATGAAACGAATTTTCTCTGTATCCAATTCATTAAAAATTGCTCTACAATCAAGGGTTGTAATGGAATAGAGATTAAATATTCATGTTCATAAATTGTCTGTGTCATTTCTGATTTTCCTTCATTTTGGCCTCCATGGTTTGAATTTTACAACTAGAACAATTCCCCCCGCAAAAATGCTGATTTAGAGGCTAATTGCATGCCATTAATTCTTTCATCAAAGACATTGTGTGGACCAGAGAAAGAGCCCCGTAGGTAGCCTGGGTTGGTTGGCTCTGTGTGCTCAGTGTTGGGGACAATGTTTGTGTGCAGTGGTCATCTAAAGACCTCCTTGCATGTACAGAATGGCAGAGGTAGACTCTGGTAGAACAAGGACACGTGGACACAGGACTGGGAAGTAAATGAGTCAGTCATGTAGGAAGTTAAAAAGAAATGCACATTTATTTATGCCATAAGAGGTGAATTTATAGCTGTGGGCTATAGGACAATTACAAAGTCTTTTTTTTTTTTTTTTTTTTTTTTTTTGTGATCTAATGGCAATACTGAAAGACATAGATTAAATCTAAGTCAAAAGGTAAACTGTTCACACATGTTTGGAGTAATTGTGGACGTGACTTTCACTCTTCATCCTACGTGTAACACCACACACATCTGTCACATCTGGTGTGTCTGAAGTACACTCACGTCTCTATGCACATCAGTTCACTTGCTAACTCACTTGAATTAGCAAGGTGGGGGGGGGAGAGGGGTGGGAGGAGTCAGGTTCTAATCGGGCTCAGTGACATTTGGAACTGTGAACCAGGGGGAATGTTGGAAGGAAAGACATGGAGTCTGTCATCATTTCTAGGGGTGCTCACGGGTGGAAGAGTTTTCTGTTGTCATCGTTCAGATGAATTCAGTTGAGCGTTTTCCTTTAACTCTCTGGATGGCCACTTAAGCAAACCACAGGCTAGTAATCCTAGCAGTTTTAGCAACTTAAAGTGGTAAATGCTTAAGTCATTAGGTAGGGTTTTGTTACTACTGAAACACAGTGAGCATCGGGTGAGTTAGCCTTTGGTGTAGCTGGCCACATTGTAACACTTATGAAACAAGTGCTAAACACTTTAGTCATCAGATAGATTTTTGTTACTACTGAAACACAGTGAGCATCCAGTGAGTTAGCATTTGGTGTAGCTGGCCACATTGTAACACTTATGAAACAAGTGCTAAACACTTTAGTCATCAGATAGATTTTTGTTACTACTGAAACACAGTGAGCATCCAGTGAGTTAGCATTTGGTGCAGCTGGCCACATTGTAGCATTTATGCCCCTCCTGCTTTAGACTGGCACCTCTGCCACAGCAAAGGTGCCCATGTGTGGAATAGGGAGATGTCAAGAGGCTCTGAGGGTGATGGTGAGCCCGGCATTTAACATTGCCTCAGGCACAGTGCTGCCTCTGCTCCCTGTGAAGGGACCAAGATGTGCCCCATTCTCAAACAAAATGTCTTCCCATGGAAACTGTAACAGGAAGAGAAAAAAGAGCAGACAGGCTCCCAGATGTCATGCCAGCTTCCTTGTGCGGTGGTTAACAGCCAGGAATCTCTGCACACTCTGACCTTGGCTGTGGTTGGGGCTTGCAGCAGGCTCCTGGGGTAGCTGCTGTTATCTCCCCGGACTCAATAATTCAAATTACTTTTTACCAGGTAAAATAGATTTCATCTGTAAGCCTTAGAGCAACAAGTTCTTCAATTACATGGCTTCCCAGTTGCTTTACTTCTTTGGAAGTTTGGAAGTTGGTAAAGCAGAGATTGAAATTGGGTAGTATTTTAAAACATTTATGATTCATTTGGTCTATTTTATGTGTATGATTGTTTTGTCTGTGTGACTGCGTGCATACCATGTGTGTGCCTGGTGCCTGTGGTGGTCGGAAGAGGGTGCTGGATCCCCTGTAACTGGAGTTAAGAGAGTTGTGAGCCACCATGTGGGTACTGAACCAGATTCCTCTGCAAGAGCAAGTATTCTTAATGTCTGAGCCATCTCTCCAGACTCAGATTATATATATGTGTGTGTGTGTACGTGTGCAAAATAAAAACCACTTTATTTTAAAGAACATGTAAATAAAAAGTATCACACAGCTAGATTAACAGAACCACTCAAGCAGCCCTTTCCCAGACCCAAAGTCTGTCTGTCTCAGCGAACATCTGTCTGTACAGTTATAATAGTCACTCTAACAACTTAGAGCTTGGATTTGGGTTTTATTTACACTTTTATAATCAATGCATTTTATGCCATATATATAAAATATAGGTATCTTTTATATACAACTCCTTCAAAAAGAAAAAAAAAGCCCCTCAGAAAAGTCTATGACTGCGTTGGAACTAGAAAAATGATTATGTATTCCGTTTCATAGTGAGTCCTCACTGGTGCTCTGTCCTCCCACATCCCCCAGAATGACTCCCCTGTCTTCTGTTTACATGTTACACGTGCAAGCATACACACTTGTCGACATATTTGGAGAACATGGGTTTTCCCTTCTGAGATTAGGTGACCTTGCTTCATAATATGCACATGATATCCATCCATTTTCCTGCAGATCTCCTGATTTCATTTTTAAAAAAAGATTTATTTATTGTATGCATGTGAGTGCACTGTAGCTGTCTTCAGACACACCAGAAGAGGGCATCGGGTCCCATTACAGATGGTTCTGAGCCACCATGTGGTTGCTGGGAACTGAACTCAGGACCTCTGGAAGAGCAGTCAGTGCACTTAACCACTGAGTTATCTCTCTAGTCCCCCTGACTTTATTTATTTTTAAAAAGAAAGCTGCATAGTATTTTTTTAGATATGCATCACCTGTCTGTTCCCAGCTCACCAGTTATGGAGCGGTTGCTTTGTTTTCATTTCCAGCTGTTCGGAACAGAGCAAGAGTCTGTGGAGTGTGGTGGCCGGTCATATGCTACATTTATTTTTAACTTTTTGAAGGCTCTCCACACTGGTTTCTAGAGCTTGTGCGCCAATTTGCAGTCGTGCAACACTGAATATGAGGGACCTGTTTGATCACACCCTCTCCAGCATTTGTAACTGTTGTTGGTTGTTTTATTGATCTTTGTCATTCTGACTGTGGCAAGATGAAATCTCAAAGTTGTTTTGGTGTCCCTAATTGCTAGGGACAATGAATAGTTTTTTGAAGATATTTCTTAGCCAGTTTTATTTCTTCTTCTGAGAATTCTCTGTTCTGATTGATTCTGCACCCCCCACTTTTAAATTTGTTGTTGTAGTTTTGTTTTTTTGACTTTTTAAAAAAATACTTTATATATTCTGGATATTAATGCTCTTGACCAAATGTGTAGCTGACAGATTCTCTTCCCTTTGTGAGCTTCCTCTTAACCGATTGTCTCTACCTGTATAGGAACTGGTGAATTTTAGCAAGTCCCACTTGTCAACTGTTGGCTTTAATTTTGGGGCAAATAGAGTCATATTTAGGAAGCTTCTTCCTGTATCTCTCTCATGCAGGACAACTGCCTGTGCTTTCTCCTGGAAGTTTCCATTTTTCAGGGTTAGACGTTGATCCCTTTGGAGCTAGGCTTTGTGCAGCAGGATAGCTGTTGGCCATACTTCTTTCCTCTCCGTGTGGACATCCAGTTTGTTCAGTGCCATTCGTTGAAGGTGACTTCTTTTCTCCAGATTATGTTTCTGGTGTCTTTGTCAAATAGTAAATGGCTGAAGTTAGGTGTACTTGTGTTTGGGTCTGTGATTCTGTTCCGTTGGCTTGCACGTCTGTCTTTGCAAGGGCACCATACTGTTTCTATTCCTCTGGCTCTGTAATATATCAGACCTGGAAGGCAGATCCCCCCCCCCCAGCATGGTTCTGTTTGTTTGCTGAAGATTGTTTTGCATAGCCAGGGTCTTTTATGATTCCATATGAGTTTTGAGATAGATTTATTTTTCTGTTTCTGCGAAGAATCCAAAGGAGATTTTGATTGCGATTACACTGAATCAGTAAATACCTTCCGTTAGGATGGTCAGTCTCACAATATTAATTTTACCGCCTTTCCATTTTCTAGTGTCTTCCTCTCTTTAGTAAAAGATTTAAAATGTAAGAATTGTGAAAATCCTTCACCTCCATGGTTAGGTTTATGCCTAGATTTTTTTTGGGGGGGGGAGGGTGGCTATTGTGATCTCTTTATGTGTGTTGATGGTGGTGTAGAAAAGTTATTGATTTGTGCAAATTGATTCTGTGTCCTGCCACATCGCTTAATTTGTTTATTATCTCTAGAAGTTTCCTGGGATAATTTTCAGGATCTCTAACATACAGTTTCATGTCATCTGCAAATAAGAATAGTTTGACCGCTCCCCCCTTGCCCTCTGCTTCCCATTTGTGTCTCCTTATTTCACTTTCTTGCCTTATTGCTCCAGCTAGCCCTGCAAGAGCAGTGCAGATGTCGTCTCTGGCTCCTTCATGGTTTCAGCAAGGTTGCTTCAAGAGTTTCTCCACCTAGGATGATGCTGGCTTTGGGTTTTTCTTACATAGCTTTCTTTGTGTTGAGCTGTGTTCCCCTCCTCCTGTCTGTGACTTTCTTCACGATGCCATGTTAGATTTTGTCAGAGGCTTTTTCTCCATCTATTGAGCTGATGGTCATGTGAGTTTTGTCTTTAAGTCCATTTATGTGGTCTATTCCATTTATTGCCTTGTGTAGGTTGAAGCATCCTTGCCTTTCAGGGATAAAGTCAACTTGACCCTGGCGGGTAAGATATATGTCTGTGTCCAGTTTTCAAGCACTGAGAATTTTTAAATCTATGTTCACCAGGGACACTGGGTAGGAGCTTTCTTTTTGTTGTCCTGTCTTTACCTGGTTTTGGTGTTAAAGTGATTCTGGCTTCATAGAAGGAGTTTTGGAGTGTTCTTTCCTCTGTCCGTCCATCCATCTGCCCCTCCCTCCCTCTCTCCCTCCCTCCCTCCTTCCTTTGGTTTGTATTGTTTTTTTTTTTCGAGACAGAGTTTCTCTGTGTAGCCCTGGCAGTCCTGGAACTCACTCTGTAGATCAGGCTGGCCTTGAACTCAGAAATCTGCCTGCCTCTGCCTCCCAAGTGCTGGGATTAAAGGCATGTGTCCTCTCCCTGATCCCAGCTTCTTTTCCTACTTTAAGAATTGGCTGCACATCTCTCAAAGTCTAGTAGAATTCTGCTGTGCGTCCACCTGGGCCTGCGTGGTTTTTTTTTTTTTTTTTACCTAGAAGACCTTTTACTCCTGTCTCAATCTTGTTTGTCTGTTTAGGTTGTTGATCTCTTTTTGGTTAATTTTGGTTGTTGGCTGAATCTAGAAATTTATCCATTTCTTTTCAGTTTTCCAGGTTAATAGAGTATGGGGTTTTTTGTTTGTTTTGTTTTTTTTGCAATATCGTTTTATAAAATTTTGAGTTTCTTTGCTGCCTTTTGTAATGTTTTCCTGTTTATTTCTGAATTCTGTTGAATTTAGTTCTTCTTTTTGGGGGGGTTAATTGGGCCAATGGTTTGTTGATGTTGTTTATCTTAAAGAACCAACTCTTAGATTCATTGAGTCTGATATATATATATATAATTTATGTATATAATGTATAATTTATACAATGTATAATTTATTTGTGTCCTTGCTGACTTCTTAAATGTGAGCACTCAGAGCTCTACAATTCCTTCAGAGGGCAGCTTTCATTGTGTCCCAGAGGTTTTGCTGTGTTGTTTTCTTTTTATATTGAGTCCCAGGGACTTTTTTTTTTTGTTTCTGTCTTGACTTCTTCTTTGACCCATTCATCATCCCATAAAGAGTTATTTAATCTTCATGAGTTTGTGCATTTACTAGAGATTTCTTTGCTGTCAATTTTAAGTTTTATTGCATTATGGCCAGTTGGAAGACATGGAATTATTTCAATCTTCCTGAATTTGTAAAGATTTGCTTCATGACACAGGATGCGGCATTTTTAGGAAGCTTCCGTTTCCTGCTGTGTAGAGCGGATGTTTAATGGTATTTAGGTGGAATAGTCTGTAGATGTCCGTCTCGCCCATTTGATGTATCATTTCATTATGATGTTTCTACCCTTAATTTTTCTGTGGATAACCTGCCCGGCTTGACCCTGGACAATGACCAGCAGGGTCTTGCTGGCTGAGTGGAGAGGCTGGATGCTGTGCGTGGTGAGGGCTGGCAGGCAGCTCCTGTGGCAGCCTAGAGGTTGATGCAGTGCAGGCAGTTGCAGTTGTGGCTAGAAGAGGCCAGGATGCTGGTCGTGGGCCCTAGGCTACATCTGCAGGTTGTGGAGGGGATGTGACAGGGAGGGAGGGTCAGGTGACTCACCCATGGGATGAGGGTGACTAATATTTTTAATACTTAAGTATATGCTGGAATTCCATATATTCTTAGTCTAGAGTCATGTGTTCTTGTAAAGTCGTTTTCTCATTAGCTAGCAAAGACGGCTGTTCTGTTCTGTGTCGGGTGCTGTGCTGAGTTCTCTGCTCTGTCACAATAAACCACAGCTCACTTTCATCATCATCAGCTTAAGTTTTACTGTGGCACATGACTCACAGAAGTCTAAAGAATTAATTTTATTCTGCAGTGACTTGTTGCTGGGGAAAGAGCAAGGAGGGCCCTACTTGATGGCCACCTAAGGTGGAGCATACTGTTCAGACATGCCATCTCATCCTGTGGGCACTGTTAAGCACTAAGTGACAGTACCCGGAGGGCGTGGGGAACTGTGGAAGGCCCTTGAACCTTCCCTGTGCTTGGGAGGAAAGGAATCTCAGAAGAAGCTGTGGGAGGCACTCTGTTTAGTGTCACCATCTCATCTCATTTTGAGTCTGAAGAAAACTAAACAAGCAGAGTCTCTAACACTGCCATGTCACTTGAGACAACTTGCATCTTTAAATGGCATGTGTGTGTGCATGTGTGTACACATGTGTGTATGTATGCGCATGTGTGTGAACACCTGAGTGTATGTGCAAATGTGTGTACATGTGTGTACATGTGTGTGAACACAAGTTGGGCATGTGTGTGTACATGTGAGTATACAAATGTGTGTATATACATATACATATACATATACACATACACATACACATACACATACACATACACATACACATACACATACACATACACATACACATACATATACATAGGCAGGCATGCCTTGGCATGCATGTGAGGTCAGAAGTTGGCTTTTTCCCCAGGGTAAGCCGAATAAAACGTACTTTTCATCATTTTACTTGATAAACTGTGAAATCATTGATCTCTCAGTGAAATAATGGGTGATTGAGTTTTGTTTTAAGCATACAGGGAGTCTTCAAAATGAAAACTATTTAAGATTTTTGTTTCTTATAATACATACCGGAAACCAGTAACTCTAGATATTATCTCCCTCCCTTGGCAGTAACTCTTACTTTTATAGATACCCATACATTTATATGTATCAAGTATTTAATACTTACTTTTTTTATTTTGAGATAGGATCCCGCTCTGGCGCTCAGGCTGGCCTGAAACACACTGTGCAGATCAGGTTAGCCTCCAACTCTTAGCAATTCTCCTGTCACGGCCTCCCTGGGTCCTGGGATTTCCCGGTTGTGCCACCACACCCAAGCTGCATGTGCATATATTATATAATTCAGGGTTTATTTGAAGAGAGTGGAGCATCTCTTCAAGACCCCATAGGACCAGGGTTATTTTTAGGTGGAATATATGTCTGGATCCCCCTAAAACGTAATGCAGGTGGGAATGAAAAAATGTCTGCAAACATTGCGGACTGGAATGGTGGCCAAGACTAGAGGTGGGGGGGAAGTAAGGAGAGTGCGCATGCGCTAATGGGTGGGTTACCTTACTGCGCCTGCGTTTCCACTGCTGCTGCTGATTCAAATCCACAGAGAAAACAGCCCATGAGCATCTGAGCATTTATCTCGCTTATGGGTTAGTTCTCAGTTGAAACCCGGAATAGTCTTACTTCTTCAGATTACCTCAGCACGCTGCTACACAATGCAATAACTGAGTTTTCGTGGGAACATGAGAGTCGCCTGCTCTCATGTTCTCTGAGTACTTGTGTGAAAGAAAATGATCGAAGCATATTTTCAGCAGTCGTTTGAGAGTCTGAAACGTCGCTTAGATCTCATGAGTATCATTTATGAAAATGGTTAAGTGTGGGTTGTAAGAATAGAATAAGAAGCCACTTACTTAGAAACAGATATACAAAAATCGAGCACATTAATAATGTTATTTAAAATGGATTTATTTATCTTATTATATGCATGGGTGTTCTGCCTTCATACATGTCTGTGCACTGAGACATTCCATTCTCTCAGTGGATTGTCCTCTATGTACTTGAAAAGCAAATGTACTTCACAAAACTGACTTCAAATTACGGTTTAAGTTCTAAGTTTAGGGTCAGGGAAACAGCTTAGTTGGCAAACTGTTCACCCAGAATGCTCCAGAGCCTTAGTCCACAAGAAAAGAATCCACATAAAGAACTGGGTTCATGTACAGAAGAGGGTGTGAGGAAACAGTGGATGGTTCCTGAGGAACAGCACCTGAGGCTGACCTATGCTCACATGTGTGCACGTGTACACACACACACACACACACACACACACACACACTGGAGCACACACACAACAGAATTTAGAGAGAGCTCTGTAGTTAAACATTTCCCAGTTCTCTGATAACTTCTTCAGTTAGCTGACGATCATCTGGTCATCTGTGTTCACATTGTTTGGTCCAGTTTAAAACTAACCCCTTAAGGGACACAAAGGACAATAATCTTGGCGGTTTTGAAGCAAAGCACACGTTATTTTAGGTAACTATTTTAAAACATGTCTGAAACCCCAGAAAGCATGTAACTGTAGGTGAAGTGAGTAAAGAGAGACAGGTGTATAGCCACAAGTAGTTTGAAGCCAGCCAGGGCTACACCTTGAGATCCTGATTCAAACAACAAGAACAATCCATCAAATCCCCCAAACAAAACTACAAGTGTGCATGTGTTCAAACTGATGTCTTAAACATGATGTATACATGATCACCTTTTTTTTTTTTTTTTTTTTTTTTTTGTCAAGTTGACACAAGCTAGAGTCACTGAGCAGAGGGACTCTCAAATGAAGACTTACCTCCCTCAGAAAGGCCTGTGGGTGCATCTGTGGGCAGTCTCTTAATTGCTACTTGACATAGGAGGACCCAGCCCAGCATGGGTGGCTCCATCCCTAGGCAGTTGGGCCTGAGCTGTAGAAATAAGGTTGCTGGACAAGCGAGAGACAGTGAACAGTGAGCATTCCTCCACGGTCTCTGCTTCCATTCCTGCATGTTCCAAGCTTTCCTTCCTGCCTTCTCTTAATAAGGGAACATAATTCATGCACCAAATAAAACCTCTTCTTCCCCAGGTTGTTTTTGGTCAGTATTCTATCACACAACAGAGAAGCAAACCACAGAACGGTGTGACAGGGCACATGATGTGACTGGCAAGGCACATATGACAGAAGTTGTATTTCACTCTCCATTGTTAATGTGCCATACTAGGTACCGTGGTAAGACACCAGGAAATCTCCAAATAGCCATCCTTATGGAGGGTGTTTCAGATTTGCTCTGCTGCCAAGGATAGTCTTGACCTGCTGTTCCCTCTTCCTGTGTCTCTCAAGTGCTAGGATTACAGGCTACCAGGGCTGGTTAAGAATGAGAATTTCTCTTGGGCTACCACAGTGACTTTTTGTGGTGCATGGTGGGTGAGCACTGTACCAACTGAGCTCTAGCTCCAGCCCAAGAACCATGTTTTAAATCATTTAGAAGCAATATGAGGATCAATGCCAATGAATAGAACAGAGTCAGCGTGTCTGAAAAATGAACAATTTGTGGTATGTAGAAGTGTCTTCTTAGTTATGAACCCTTTACCCTGGTTTTGAGCCACAGGCATCTCATTCATAGCCCCGGTAAAGAATCCCGGTGGGCACTCTGGACGGCAGTGTAGTAAGTAAGAACCTTTGTTCTCTTTCTGTGTTCCCAGGCATACTTCCGACAGGGTGTTGCCCTCCAGTACCTTGGACGTCACGCGGATGCCCTGGCAGCCTTTGCGTCTGGGCTGGCTCAAGACCCCAAAAGTCTCCAGCTCCTGGTGGGAATGGTGGAAGCTGCCATGAAGTCTCCCATGAGAGGTAGGTGGGATACCGGATACCGGTCTTCGGGTGTGCCAGGAAAGCAGTCACCCGACCTCCCAGGGCTGGAGACCTGCTGGGGTCCTCAGGCTGCTGCTGAACTGTCTAACAAGGGCAGATGAGCTCATGTCTCTGTGTTTTACAATTATTTAAGTCATTTCCACTGTAAAATTTGTTTTAAGATTCTAAACCACAATACCTCTAACAATAAGTTGATTTATTTTGTATGAACAAATATAGCCTTTAGAAAAAAATGAGAAGACATTAAGCTAGACTTTACTTCCTCCCTCCCTCCTTCCCTCCTTTCCTCCCCCTATCTCTCCTTTTCTTCCTTTCCTTTGCCCTTCCTTCCTTCCTTCCCTCCTTCCTTTCTTCCCTCCCTCTCTCCCTCTTTCCCTCTCTCCTTCCCTCCCTTCCTTCCTTCCTTCCTCCCTTCCATGTAAAACACAGAAGTTAATTCAACAGGATTAAGAGAGAGTTTATTCTGGAGCCAACTATGAGTAAACATAGCCTGCCTTCAGAACACAGTTTAGATCACCTCCTTCCAAACTTCCCAGTGAGGATGGGGTTCTATAGTGAGAGAACAAAGGATGACAAATTACAGTCAATTATCACCTTGATAGAAATAACAGAGACCAGAGAGGAGGTAGGTTGCAGCAGGATGTGAGAGATTCTTAACTATGGCCTTGGAGGCTGCCTGATAACTTCTTCAGCTGGTCCATTGATGGACATGGACGGCAGGGTTTTGTTAAGTTAGTACATTCCACAGGTTTTTAATCTGTTTATCAGATGAGGCACAGAGGTGGTCAGGGAGTGGCTCCTTCTGGGGCTAAATGTAACCCCAGAGAGGTTGTGATTGACCTCCCAACCTGTTAGCATCCTAGCTTCCTTCAGGAGTTCTCAGCCACACTTCCCTCCTTTCTTCCTAACAGAATCTCACGCTGCAGCCAAGGTTACCATGAACTTACTATGTAGTCCAGGCTGGCGTAGAACTTGCAGCAATCCTCCTGTCTCAGTTTCCTGACTGGTGGGATTATAGGTATGAGCTACCATGCCCGCCTTGTTCTTTTTTTGTATTTCTTAAAGCTAGTGCGTGGTGTGTGTAGCCACGGGCAGCATGTCACATCTTTAGAGGAACAAGCAGAGGCTGTGCATCCCCCTCAAAGGAGAGGAAAAGTAAGGTGGAGATTTTCCCCTGTTGCTTTATTCTGATAGGTCTTCTGAGAAAACAGAACTCATGGGAGATGATACCGTGCAAGGCTGGAGGAATTCCATGGCCCTGAGCTGATTTTCTTCACTGCAGTGCAGTGGTTTCATTCTCTTTTATTCTGTGGAAGTCTCAGTCCGGATCTGAAGAGATCTGGGCAGACATTGTAGCACTCACTGAGCTTTGACGAGTGAGCACTTGGGACGTATTTGATGAAACAAACACACCAACTGTCATCTGTCATGATGGTGAATCTGTGGCCGGCCTGTCGACATCTTATGCCAATAGCTTATGTCAAGCAGAACTCTCTTTGCCATATAAATGGTCTGAGTTTTAATCGGTTATTCTAGATAATGAGCCTGAAAGTCTTGATGACAGTGTCATTCTGTCTCGTCTTACGTGTTTGCAGCATCAGGCTCTTTAATTTGCTGCCTATTGCTGTATCTGGCTCAAAGTATGTGCCAAACAAGACTGATGAACCAGACAGTGCTCCTGTCTGCAAGCACTTAGCTTTCTATAGAAGGTATTTTCCTGAGAGTTGGACGTTTCATATCTTTAGGGGAAAGAGGTGAGAAACTTTTCTTCAAGTGGTTTTGTAAGTTGGACAAAGTCACGTCTTTGCTTCAGGAACTAAAAGCTTTACCCAAGATGGGCCTTGCTGTCAAAAAAGTGTGATTTAGAGCAATCCACTTGGGGCTCCAGGACTTTTAGCGGAATACAGTGAATAAGCCAACACCTGTCTTCTTTACCATTTCCTAGAGTTTTTTTTTTCTTTCATTTTTTTCCTTTCCTCTCCATGAAGGATATGCATAGAACTTCTCCAATGGTGGATAACACCTTTTAAAGAATGTACATGGGACATTTTTATTTAGTCCATGAAGACAACACTGGTTCATCCTGAGGCGGCCTTGGATGCTGCACCAAATGTGTTGATATCCCAAGAATGGCACCTGTTTGGCTTTGAAACAATTTGTTGAAAAAAAATGTTTTTTTTTTTTTTTTAAATAAATCCTTCCTGTGGCATCAGGGCAGCTGTCACCCTCAGGGACCCCCTTCCCATCTTGCAGTGAGTGACCCCGGAGAAAAACCTGCTTCTTACAGGTGCCTAAAGCCCTTCATGAGCCCTGCTTGCTTTAGCATTGCTGTTCCCCCGCTGGCTGTCTGCTCTGGTGGGCCCGTTCTGAGCAGCCTTTCTTCAGCCTGTACAAGGTGTGGTCCTATGCACACTCCTGCATCCCAGAAGCCCTGCTCTGTGGTATGCAGTCTCGGCTCTCGGAAGCGTTGCTATTTGCTCCTTGTGTTTTACATACGGTGTCATGGTCCCACGTTTCTCTGAATTTCTGACACTGAGGCACAAGGCTGTGGTTTGGACAGATCGAATCTGCTGTGTCCTCTTGTTGTCTTAATTATTTTGTTTGTTTGTTGAGTTAATTGTTGTCTTAATTGTTTGTTTGTTGAGTCAGGGTGCCAGGCAGCTCAGCATGGTCTGTAACCCGCAGGGTAGCTGAGGCTGGCTTTAACATCCTGTTCCTCTCACCTCCTTATTATGTGCTGTGTTTCCTGGCTTGCTGTGTAATTCTGAAATACAACAGAAGAAAAAAAAAAAAAAAGAACTCCAAAAGCCTCCCTAGCTCAGGTGCTTCTGTAAACATGACACGAAAAAGTCCGCACAATTTTACGTTTTAATTTTTGTGGGTGTTTTGTTTGTATGCATGTATGTCTGTGTATCACATGTGTGCAGTGCCCTTTGAAGTCTGAGGAAGGTATTGGATCCTCTGGAACTCAAGTTATGGATGATTGTCAGCTGCCGTGTGGATGCTGGGACTGAACCTGTGTCCTCCGGAAGAGTCGCAGATGCGTGTAACCACTGAGCCATCCCTCCAGCCCCAGTCTGGTCTTTTTTTTTTTTTTCTTTTTTTTTGCGAGATTTCATCTTAGGGCTGGGAATATGGCTCAGCACTGGAACACACTTGCCAAATGTGATCTGAGTCCCGAGTTCAATCTCAGGACTACAAAGAGAAAGAGTCCCTTTTAAAAGGAAGGACCAGCCTATATTAATGCACTTTTGTTCCTCTATAAATATACTAACCCTATCCATACTAAAATTAACTTGATTTTTATTATTGTTCTCTAGTCTCCTAACTGAACTGTCTGATTTATTTTTATCATTTCACTCACGCACCCAAACTAATTGTGAGTAAACTTTTTTGTGGATATGGTTACATCACAATACATGTATCTCCCTATGATTACATCACAATACATGTAACTCTATGATTATATCACAATATATGTATCTCTATGATTATATCACTATATATCCCTATGATTACATCACAATACATGTATTTCTCTGTGAGTACATCACAATATATGTATCTCTCTGTGAGTACATCACAATACATGTATCCCCATGATTACATCACAATACATGTATCCCCATGATTACAGCATGATACATGTATCTCCATGATTTACATCATAACACATGTATCTCCATGATCACATCACAGTACACGTATCTCTATGATTATATCACAATACAGAATCTCTCTATGATTATATCACAATACATGTATCTCTCTATGGCCATGTCACAATACATGTATCTCTCTTAAACCATTAACAAAATATAGAACTAAAGGTAAAAATAAATAGAGAGGATGTCTCGGTCTTTTGTCATCCGGGCTGGTTTGCTCTTTTTCTGAGCCAGTCTTTTTGTGTGTATAGATGCTTACGGGATTTGGATGCTGAGGGGCTTGTTCCTGCTGTGGGCTCAGAAACACAGTTGCAGAATGAGACCACCAACAGCCATTCTCCAAGGGACAGTGCTGGGGACTCCTGTGTGTCTCTCCCTTCTCTTCCACAAGTTCATTCATCTAAAGATGGTCGCCTTTGTGAGCTATCTATCACCTGCTGTGACTCTATCAACTCTGGATGGAACCATGGAGACTGCTTTATCAAGTGCCCCTGGAAAGTGACTGGCAAATGCTTAGGCTTTTCTCTCTCAGTTTGAAGGCCTCCCCTTCATTATGTGTCTGTGTCTGTGACTGCCCTCTGTGAACGCCCTCCCTCAGGGGCTCTTTTAGGCCTAGTCATTTTTCACAAGAGTCCTGTTTGGAAACGTTATGTGAGGAACATGGATTTTCTTCTCACAAGAAAGGGATCATGTCCCGGTGACACTGTTACTAGCTTACTAGCTAGCTTACTGACACCGAGGTGGCATTGCTTCCTCTGCCCAGCCTTTCTGTGAGGGGGGAAAGGATGATGCCCATCCAATAATGTCCCAGGAGTCATAGGAGTGAGGCAGGCCCTGCAGAAGCCTTCTCCTCTGCAGATGGCACTCTTTCTTTCCTGGTGCTCACACGGTACCCAGGCTCCCCTTCCTTCATGTACCCTCACTGGAAGTCACGCTCTGGTCTCAGTCACCTGGCTTCCTAGACAACACTGTAATTTCCAGTATGCCATTTCCTCTGTGAAGTGCTGGCCTTAGGACCACTTAGGGTCCCTGGGTGTGACAGTTCTCAGAACTCTAACTGTGAACTGCACTACCTGCTTCTAGATTGATCAGATCCTGATGCATCAGATGCTCACACAGTCCCTCCTTATTGCTCAGCTTCCTATGAATGTTAGGCTGTACAAGAGCCTGAACAGTGTGAGGCACCACTGAGGTCAAGGTGTGGAACCCCCAGTTCAGAAGTGTTGGAGTATGGAGAGCTGTGTGTCTCAGAGCTGCCAAGTGTGGCATGCTTCTTAGCAGAGGGCGACCAACTGGCTACTGTCAGCCTCTGCTACATTCTCACAAGCTCCTGGAGTGTCAGGAAATATGACTTTATTCTTAAATTCTCAAGGACTTTACATTTCAAAAACCTACAGCAGGGGCTCGGTCAGTGTTGCAAAGGGCCTTTATATTCCTATGGAATTGGTTTGACGCTGGTTGTTTCATGTATTATGCATAAATTCTAGAAAGAAAAACATCTGAATAGCTACAGGCTGCCAAAATTCTGTTCTGTCTAATCTACTAAAAATCACAAAATTAGTCCCTCTGATGATAGCACAAGTTTATCTTAGAACAGGAATTAGAGCAACAGACTTGGAAAGAGTCTCAGAGATTATCTTTAGATTTTTTAAAAAAGTGTCTTACAATTCCTTTCATCAAAAGAAATACAGTTGGCTGGATACAGTGGCATGGTCCTGTGGTCCTGTGATCCTGTGGTCCTGCCTACTTGGGAGGTTAAGATAGGAAAATGGCTCACAGCCAGGAATTTGAGACCAGCCTGGGCAACATAGAAAAACCCTAACTCAAGCTCCCTCCATCCCTTCTCAACCCAACTGCTGACTAGAGATTCTGTCTGTTGATCTATGAGATGTAATCTGTTTAAACTGATAACTTTTAAAAAGGAAATTAAATACAGTGAAGTGGATGCCCTGTGTCTATTGCAGTGGATACAGGCAGAGATGTACACATGTACATAGGTATCTTTGTGCACACGTAACCATGCACATGTGCACATATATATATGTGTGTGTAACCATGGCCACAGCCATTGCCCATATACTTGGCTGTGTGAGGTTAGTTTTGAAGGACAGACATGTTCTTTCAGCCATCGCTCACTGTCTTCCCACTAAGCCACATCAGCTTCTGCTGCTACATATAATGCCTGGTCAGCTCAAACCAGCCTGTTGGGAATCTCTCTCACCCGTGTCTGTCTCCTGCTGGCTCCCTGTGTAAGACAGTCCTTTCCCTTAAGGCACCTCCCACTCAGAATAAAAGCAGCCAAGAGTTTAAAAGCTCTCCTTTAACAAGTCAGGCTGCACTGGCTGAAGCTTGAGCACCCCGGGTAACAGGGACCTGACACCACCTCACATTTATCTTTCCAGTGGTATTTAGTGCTTAATGTACTTGCATTTTCTTTCTGTCCACTTTGAATGGGGATTTTCTTTATAACTTTTCTAGTTTCATTCCCATCTACCCCAAACTTGACCAAGTAAAGATTTTTCTTCCTTCTTGGGAGTTTCTAGACAGTTCCTCACCTCGGTCTTCTGTTAGTGTTGTCTCTGCTGCTGTTTCAGGGGCTGCACAGGTGCCATGGGAAAGACTGTCTTGTCCTGAACCTTGGGCCTATACCTGCATCTGTCATTTCAGGACAGGCATCTGAGCACCTTCCCTGTCTGTCAAGAATACCTGACATCTGTCTTCCACTATAAAACCTGAAACATCCAGTCTCAATGCTCCCACTCACTTTTGAATCAGAAAATACAGAAAATACTGCCTGGGCTGGAGACTGCATCTCCATGGACAGTCCACTGCATAACTCTGGGTTTCTACTTAAAATCCACCAAGGTCTCTGTAGCTTGCAATCAAATCTTCCTGCTCTGGCCACCCAGTAGCCTGAAGCCCTGCAGTGGACTCTGATTTTTGCCTCTGACCCTGTCTGATTAACCTTAGCTGAATCAGTTAAATGCCCAGATCTTTGTTTGAAAATGATGGTGCTGGTGGTGTCTCTCATCTCTGGCTTGCTCATTGGAGGTGAGGGGCTGCTTCTGAACACCACTGGCTGCTGGCCGACAGCAGGGGTGAGAAATCCTGCTCTCCGTACTCTCCTCCTTCTGGGGTACACCCGTCTTCTGTGCTAGTGTTTCCTGCTCTCTGCTGCCTGCGTTTAACCCCACTGGCCAGCTACTGCTTACTAGCGTGCTGCTGCCTGCATCTTGACAGGAGTAAAAATGTTCTTTGTTCTCTGTTTACTGATCTGATTGAAGGGAAAAGCTTTAGGCACCAGTGAGCTTCAAGGTTTCCCTGGTGATGTTGACTCAGGCGAGAGAGCTCCTCAGCAGAGAACTGAAAAGTCATAAATCGTGGCCTTTGGCCAGGAGGTGAGATTTAAAGAGATCAACATAGCTGCAGGCTTGATGTGTGGGTTATAGGAATCACTAATGTGAAGGAGGTTTCAGGACACGAGAGGCGTGGTCAGAACTCTTATTATCTCTAAAGAAAATAATAGAGAGGGGTGGGGCGGGAGCTTGTCATCCTTATCCAACCCCCTAAATGGAACTAACCCCACATGGCTTAGTGACCTCTGACCTACACTTCTGACTGTTTCCACTTGAAGATAAAATGGGCTAAACATTCATTTTACCACCTGATATCTCACTGTGGGGCAGGAGATGGTTTCCTTCCGGCTCGGCTTGCTGGTATCAGAAGTAGCTTGAGAACGGTGTGCACTTTGTGGACACCTTCTACTGCATCCTCTAGGAGAAACTTTGAGCAGGTTTCGTTATTTGTTTTCTTTTGATGATAGCCATGTTCAAAACACTCAGTCACCAGTGAGACAGAGGATGGGGTTTTATCACAGGTCTGCAGCGTACCACTTGGCTACTCAGAATAAAGCATTGTTGGCCAAGAAAACCAACCAAACAAACAAAAAAGCCCCCACACATCTCTCACCTCAGAGTGGATAAGAGAGAATTTATTTGGGAGCCAAATGTGAGTGAGGACGTCCCAGGAACACAGATTAGATTCCCCCAAATCCGTGTTCCAGGTAGCAGTTTCGTAAACCTTTTATGGTAACAGAACAAAGAAAAGTCATGAATCAAGACGCTTTCTGAATTCACTGGTGGCTGCATCCAGAGGGCAGGTGATAGTAGCAGGGATGGGAGAGCCCTGTCAGAGGCCTAAGAGGCCACTTGACACCCCCCTCGGCTCTTTGGTTGGTGAAGAATTTACAGTTTTACTGTACATCCCAAAAGTCCTTTCAACAATCGGTTTGTCAAAATAATATTAAGTTCAGCTTTATCTATTGGTAACAGGGTGCTTGATTTGATACGAAGAGGGTGGGCGAACGGCCGTTTACTAGGCTAAAGATGGTCCAAGATAGATTGTAACGAGGTTCTGGGCCTTCAGTGTTCCGACCCCTCTGGTGACCACGTTTTTAATGAGCCAGTCAGCCTCCAAGATGCAGCATCGTTCAAGGGATTCTCATTCACAATAAGCAGTAGGTTTATCTGGAAAATACTTCTACTAAGCAAACGTGGAACAATTCTATAAGAACCAATAGCTGAACTGTACAATACAAGCCATAAAATGAAGATGTGTTTAGATACCAGAGTATCTAAACCAGGGTATCAGCTGGAGAGTGGAGGGTGGTACCCAGTGGAAGGTGGCTGGAATCGTGGGCTCATCACTTTCTGAGGACGAGCGAGATAGACCAGACCCTTTCAGGAGGTGTGTTGCATCCTGATCCTTGAGAGCCAGAAGAGAGGCTGAGTGTGGCCACGCCCACAGGGAAGAAACTGCTGGATTTGGGGGGGGGGTTGTTGCTGATTGTAGAATGTGGGTGCCATCTGGTGTGAGGTTCCAGGGTGGAGAGCTTGTGCGTGAACCAGGCCACAGACATGTTTCTAGCGTATAACAGAAGGACCGCTGTGCCTACCAGTCTTCATCCCCTTGTTTTCTTTTTCTCCAGACACCCTGGAGCCCACTTACCAGCAACTTCAGAAAATGAAACTGGACAAGAGTCCCTTTGTGGTCGTGTCTGTGGTTGGGCAGGAACTCCTGACAGCCGGACACCATGGGGCCTCCGTGGTTGTCTTAGAAGCTGCTCTGAAGATTGGCACTTGCAGCCTCAAGCTGAGAGGCTCTGTGTTCTCCGCCCTGAGCAGTGCACACTGGTCTCTTGGGAACACAGAGAAGAGCACTGGGTACATGCAGCAAGACCTGGACGTAGCCAAGACCTTAGGTATGTGTCCCGCCTGCACGTCACCTGCATGCCCTGATTTCGAAAGGATCGACATATGTAATAGAACATTTAGCTTTCATACAGTAAGGGTCCAATGCTCCCAGGAGGCCTTGCAATGTGGTTAGCATGTTCATAGCCTTCCTCAGGGTTTTCTAGCTCACAGTTTTAAGGCCCCAAGTGCTGGTTCTGTGGGTGACTCAACTTCATTTTAATTTTGGCATCTATGAGAGCACAGCAAGGTTTGTCAAAGAGCAGCACAGGCTAGGTGTGGTCGACCACACTGAGAGGCTGAAGCAGGTGGATCTCTGTGAGTTCCAGGCCAGCCAGGGATATACAGTGAGAATCTGTCTAAAAGGAAAACAAAGGAGAAGCAGGTGAGGGGTGGGCCCAGCATAGTGTCGAGGTTCAGAACCTGCATTGCGGAGCCAGATGATGGTGTGATGTGTCAGCTACCTGGGGGCTTGGGACTTTGCTTCTGCTGTTGGGGGAGCAGGGTCTCAGTATGTAGCCCAGGCCAGCCTTTATCCTGTGAGCCTCCTGCCTCCATGCAGGGGAGCAGAGGAGGCATGGCTGTGACTGTGGCCATCACTGTACTGATTACCCAGGGACTTCCAGGTTACAGGAAGGAGGGCTGTGGGATCTGCCATCGGATACTCATAGAGAAGTGATGTATGAGAGGAGGCCCAGAGTCAAATGGCTGAACCAGCAAGCTGATAATTGCTCAGAACCAAAGGTCATCTGCAAAGCGAGGAGGAGACTCCCAACAGCAGCTGGTTTGTGTCCCAGTCTGCACCCTCCCTCCAGGACCCCTCTGTCCCCGTGCACGTGTGTGTTACAGCAATAACATTGTCCACAGAGTTAGGCTCTAGGATCTTATCTCCCTGTATAGAGTCTAAAAGAAAGTAACTTAAATCCTAGCTAGTAAGTTTGTGGCTTTTAAGAGAACCATACATGTCGTAACTCAGAGAATTTTTTCTCCTTAAATCCAAATCAGGTGACCAGACAGGAGAATGCCGAGCTCATGGGAACCTAGGCTCTGCATTCTTTTCCAAGGGGAATTACCGAGAGGCCCTCACAAACCACAGGCATCAGCTGGTGCTCGCCATGAAGCTCAAGGACCGGGAGGTATGAAACTCACTTACAAACCCAACTCCGTTTTCAGAGATGCAGAGCCCCTTTATGTGTGCAGGAAGCGTCTGGGGCACCTTGACATCTTCAGAAGTAAATAATAGTTGAGCCTCTCTTGCCCAGTCAAGTACTGAATGTCCATTGCGTAGTCTTTGAGTGTGTACAGAGAGGGTCCTGTCTCTGACCTCAGGAGCAAGCAGCCTGGTCAGGTACATCAGTCTAAGTCCCTTCAAGTGTGCCATGAAACTCACAGGCAAACTAGCAGGGAACTGTATCTGGTGACACACTAGCTCACACGAGCCTTGTTTGTGATCTAGTGTTATGACTGCCCCTCCTTCATTTGGTTTCTTTGTTTGAGAGAAGCCTGTTGAGTTTATGGGAAGAGCCAAAGGTCACAGTGAAGACATACTTGAAGTGTCAACTGTGACTTTCTTTGAAAGTTGATATCTAGCATGGACAGCACTATGAGAAAGCCTTGCTGTCGGCTCTTGGGCAGAGGCTGGACTTGAGTTTCAGGTGCACCCAGCCCTGAGTCATAGTCTACTTCCTGGCTGTGGGGCCACCTTCCTTCCTTCTGTTCTACTCGGGGCTGGTTGACTGATCAGCACTCTCCTGCTTTATGGCCGCATAGTTGTGTAGGGTCATGTGTAACATACGTGAGGCGCTGGTGTAATGG
>JANHMN010000023.1:40587877-40623593 GCA_030674055.1 Rhabdomys pumilio | reverse complement strand
GCGCTGGTGTAATGGCCGCACAGTTGTGTAGGGTCATGTGTAACATATGTGAGGCGCTGGTGTAGTGCCTGGAATTCCATGGCCACCTTTCATGAAGAAGTTCTATAAACTATGGCATTTATCATATCAATAGACATGAGAGAAAAGGGTCAAAGTGGAGGGAAGGGTAAGTTTATGTTAGTTCATATGTTCAGTTGCATTTGCTTGTTGGACGTTTACAGTGGGACGTTGTTTACAATGGGATGTTATTACAATTATGTCATTTAAGCAATCCCCCAACTTCAGGTTTCTGGAGTGTCACCAGGCACCAATGTTAGAAAGAACTAGGGGTTTTAAAACAGCATTTGAAAGTATTGGGCATGCAGAGAGGGAGAGCCTGTAGTCCCAGCTCCTTGGCAAGATGGAGCAGGAAGATCAATGCAGTGAGAAGCAAGAGACTGTCCAGGACAGCACAGTGAGACCTTGTACCAAGTGGGAGGAAAGCCGTCCCCGAGGCAGCTCAGGATGGAGCGGCCAAGCCTGACAACTGGAGCTGCGTCCCTCAGACCACTTGGTAGAAGGAGAGAACCTACTGTCCTCACTCCCGCCAAGTTATCTTTTGACTTGCCCATGTGTGCATGCGTATACACACACACTGATAAATTACAAAAATAAATCTATTTGAAAGGAAGGAAAAACAGATACCTTTAACCCCAGCAAGTAGCATTGCTGAAAACTTTGAACTAGGCTGGAGCACACGAAGACCATATTTCATTTCTTTTCTTTTCTTTTTAATTTTTTTGTTTTAAGGAAATGTGAGAGGGCCGGGTTTAAAGAGGTGACTTTAAAGTCGGCCAATTTGCTCTCGTAGGAAGGTGTTTGTATACTTTCTGAGTGCTGTCTTTCTCCTCCGCTTATCAACAGTTCTGAAAGCCCAGATGGGTTTACTTATTCTATTTATTCCTTGTTTTTTTTGAGACTGGGTTTCCCTTTGTGAACATAGCCCTAGTTCGGCTAGAACTCTGTGTAGACCACGCTGGACTCTTCTTTGGCCCCATCCCCCTCAGAGCCAGAGTCACAGAAAGGTGTGTGCCACAGCTCCCAGTGGACAATGTGGCTTGCAAAGACAAACGTACCAATGGCAATAAGAAGTAAGAGCTGGCCAGGTGCCGAAGGGACTGACAACTGCCTACCAATATTCGAAGACCTCCATGTACCCGTTGTCTCTCACCTGTGGGGCGTCTGCATTAGCCCAACAATGCGAGGGTGGAGACGCTCACTGTGGTACAGCCATCCCATGGTCTCCTCAGTGCTGTGGTTTTTCTGTCTCTGGGGTTATCTATTGCCTGGGATTATATTGTGTGAACTATCAATGTGCAGTGTGTTCTTAAGAGATGATTGATATGAAAGCAGAGGTGGCCCCTGTGTGACACCAGTGCCTGGTCCTTCTCCCCAACTCTCTGACCGTGTAGTCGCCACCTGCACAGGCACCTGCCACCGTCCTGGACCTTCGCATGTCCTCTGCTGTAGTAGCTCAGACCTGCCCATAGGGAAGCCCACAACCTGGCCTATCTGCAGAAGGCAGTCCCTTACAAGGCTAGCTTTAAACACATTTCCTTCTGTCCCCCTGTGGGAGGAAGGTATGCATTTAGCTGCCATGATGCTTGTGGAGCCCTCCCTCCATCCTTCAATTTCCCTCCACCAGGAATAGAATGTGGCCACTCACTGAGCGACACCACTCCGGCACCGTGTTCTCCTCCAAGTTGAGCCCTATCAGTCACTTCCTCTCCAAGTTGGCGAAGCCGATGATTCTAACAGCTTTAGCGTTCCTCTTCTGGTCTGAACTCATTCTGCAGGTCCAGACTCCTGCTTGATGACACTCGAGAGTTCGCCTTCTGTCCCCAGACTCATGTGGACCTATGTGTCTCTCTTGTTTGCCTCTGGAGTTTTAGGTTAGCTTTCATGTTCTTGAAATGTAGTACTAGATTCTTGGCGCCTCTCTGAATTTTTGGCTCATAACTCTGCTTCTGTACCTGACAAATAGTAGTACTCACTAATGCTTTTTCTTTTTGGCAAGAACATTTGAGATGGACTCTCTCAGCAAACTGCAGATATACAATATGGCAGCTCTGAGCACAGTTTCCTGTTGCATCCGAGAACTCTGGATTTGTTCATTCTATGTGACTGACCGTGTTCCCTTCTTGCTTTATCTCCACATTGGTTGGTGCCAAGCCATCTCTGTGCCTCCGTTCGCTCAACTTCCAGGTTCCAGGTCTGAGCTAGGCCATACAGTGTGTTCCTTGTGGGTTATTTCAGTTAACACAACACTCAGATCTGCTGTTATTCCCTGCTGTTAATTTGACACTTGGATTGTTCCTGTATTATGGGTACTGTGAACACAGAGTCTCTCTTAGCTTCTCCTTCTCTTCACATGATGTTAAGGAGTGACCCCAGGATCCTGTGCACACCAGATAAGTACCCTCTTCCAAATCTTTAAGGTTTTTTTTTTTTTAAGTACTGTTGTTTACCTTATATGTGATAAACTAAACGTCTTTATTCCTATGTTGTTGAAAACTGCCGAGTGATAAGCCTGGAGTTCGCTGTGTCAGAACGTAGAGGAATAAGCAAAAGGAACCAGCACAATAGTGTGTATTTTGTTTAGGACCAAAGTTCTAATAGGCAAGTCTGGGATTCTTAGATGTGCAGCCCCTCCAGAAGCCCCAGGCATAGGCGGGGCTCGGTGTGAGCGTGTGCACACGGTTTCTCCCTCAGGTGTTTAGTACACTGAGATGTGAAGACGCTGCTTAGCAACCAGCGCTGTCTTAACCGATGCCAGGTCTCTGTGAGTTAAGACATGAACGGTTCATAGACACAAGGGGTCTTCAGGAAACGGCTGAGATGTGTGAATATCTGCTGCGTTGTGCCGACATAATAAGAGTTTTATTTCTTTAAAGATAATATCTGTTTTGAACAATTACGTAGAAATGCATGGAGGTAACCAAGCTTTTGCCCACCACACTGTTACCATTTCAGACACACTGCTAGCCATAATGTCGTTTTGTTTGTATCAATGGAAGTCGAAGCTGAAACTCTTTTATAAGATTGGTTTTTATCCTTTTCCATATATCTTTTTCTCCTGAATGTAAAGTCTTCTTCATAATTATTTCGCCTTCCTGCCCCTCTCACTGTTACATATTTAGGGGTTGCAGGTGTTTTGGAATTACAGAACACGAGACCGTACCACAGTAGCTAAGCCATTGAAAGCGTCATTACATTTTATCTTTTCCTTGGGCTACATTACAAGACACAAGCTTGTATGGGAAAAGCTTATTGAATCTTCTCTCACTCAGGCAAATTGCTCTCAAGAAGACTGTATCTGTTTTAGTCTCACCAACAATGCCCGGGCTTTGCTTCCTCACATATACCAACATGAGGCATTAATATTAGAATGTAAAACTCAGCTATGTAAGTTTTAAAAAATTAGCATTCTGTAAGTGTTTGCTGTTTTGTTTTGGAGACAGGGTCTCACTGTGCATCCCTGCTGGCCTGAAGCTTGCTGTGTAGACTAGGCTGGCCTCAAACTCATAGAGCTTTTCCAGTTTCTGCATTGGTTGCTGTGTCCAGTGCGTGTCATTCTGTTTGTATTGCTTTGGTCAGTTGGGTGAACTGGTTTTGATTCTTCCATATACAACCTTATTTTAACTTCACTCTCTGGAGACAACGAGGTCTCCCTCTGTGGCTCAGGCTGGCCTGGAACTCACATCTGTAGCCTAGGCTGCCCCGGAACTTGTGATCTCCCTGCCTTAGTGTCCAAATTGCTGGAATCACAGGTGTGTGCCTTCAGGTCTGGTTCCTGTTTGAGTCTCTGTTTCCTGTACAGATTTTGGATGTTTTGTAAGGGCTGGAGTGTCTGTCACCCCACTGCACCTGGAAACTGTGTTTTAAGTATTGTTACCGTGTGACATACTCACACCTGCTACAGTGAGCTTCCACTTCCGCTCCTTTGGAAGATGTCTCCTCCTCTCCACCCTCTGGTGTACTTCCAGATCACTTGTTACGTTCTGGGGAGTCTTCCCTTTGGGTTTCTGTTTGAGCTCTGCACATGCTAAGTGTGGGGAAATGATATCTTTACTGTAGGGAGTCGGCCATGCAAGAACCTGCTCTGTTCCTTCCTTTATTCTGTATACTTCTTGCTTACATACATTGAGATAGGTTTTCCTGCATCCCTGTGGAGCCCCGTGGATATGGCGCACTGGCCTCTGTACTGTCCCGCACACTGGCACAGGACAAGGTCGACTCCGAATTCATAAATAGCCAGTGTAACTTCCTCATAGCAGTTTCATCAGGCCACGACTTTGGTTGATCCTTTGAGTTCACCTCCAGGTGATGGCAGTTTGTCATATGGCTTAGGCAACTGTTACCCTTGTTGCACTGATTAGAATTTGAAGTGCTCTGGGTGGCGGCCACACCCGCCAGCATCAAAAGCTCAGCCTGTAATCCGCAGTCTATTTGATGTTTCTGTCACTCATGCTTCTTGTGTGACTGCACTCCATGGGCCCCTGTGCTCTGCTGCATGCCTCTCTTAACACCTCTTCCAGTTGGTCTCCTTTGCTCCACCCATAGACATTCTGTTTCCATGCCGCATACACGATGACACCCTGTGTCTGTTTAAAGCCTAAGCGCTTCACCTGAGAGAAAATGTGATAATTTTCTCCGTAGGGTCCTGTCCACTTGTGTCATTTTTTTTCTAAATGCCACCCACTCTATCCATTCCCCTGTTGATGGACACCTCCATAGTTTCCGTAACCTGGCTGCCATAATGTATCCTTTTAAATGTAACATTGTCTCTCTGACATTTAGTCGCATATTGTATGTTCTGTTGTGTTATTTTCATATTGAAATAATGCCCTCTGGGGCAAAGTAGCCCCTGTAAACACCAGGGACAGTGGAAACAATGCATCCTTCTACCTCATGCATCTGAGCTCTGGGAAACTGTAGGACTGTACCAAACAGTAAGATGGCAACCTGAAACCCATTCATCTGCTCACCTTTAGAAGCAACGGGGTTTCCTTTTATGCAATTACTCTCAGATACTTAATAGGGGAGGTGATACCTTCGCCACAGGATTTTTCATTGAGAGTAACCTTCTGTCTCCTTTAATGGCTTCAAAATTAATTTCAGGTGCCCACAGAGACCTTCTTGTGAGTGAATATTAATTGTCAGGAGGGTCCATAAATTACATTGTATTAAATGTTCTTGAGTCAGGAAATCTGATGTGCAAATGCACACATGCCTCCAAAGGTCTTCCCGGCCCCATTTCTCTCCCAAGCATTGTGTTTCTCTACCCATCTGATCTGCCCCCCAGGACCCCACTTTGGCTCAGTGCACCTGCCTCAGCCAACAGCCTCTGCCTGCTGCTGCACAGCTCTTGGCTTTTCGCCGACGCCACCTCCCGGTCATGCTCCTGACTCTTGGTGCCTGGATTCTCTTATTTCTGTGTTAGGAATCTGTCTCTCCCCATCCCTTGCCTGCTATACTTCCTGTAGTCCTGAACTGGTGCAGTACCCTCCTCTCCTCACTTTCATTCTCTTTGACAGAAACTCTTTGAGTTGAGAGAAAGGGGGGTGGGCATTCACTCTGCGGTCTGTTAACATTATCCAAGATACAGAAATGGCTGAGTATGAGTTTAGGCTTCCCACGACCTTGAACTTGAATGTTGCCTCTGTGGATAGTTGCTGTGTGGCCCCGAGACAGTCTAACTCTTTGAATGACAGACCGTCATTTGAGTTGTTTCATTCTCTGGCCACTTTAACAGCTTTTCTTCGAGTCTTCCGGTGAACATCAACACTTAATTCTTAGGTCTCTGCTGACACGTGTTTAGAATGATAGACTTTTGCTAGTTATTGGGAGTGGTTGTAACAAGGCATGCCATCAGCAGTGTAAGGGATTCTTAAACTCCAGCAAAAAATAGCCAAAGGTAAAGACGGGTAGGGGACACAGGCATCTGAGCAAGTACCTGAGTCCTGTCACATGTAGTTAGCATGCTGTTTCGAAAATTAAGTGGTGTTCCGTAGAAACTGCCTTCTGAGCAGAGCTTGCAGCTCTAGGACTCTGAAAAGATTCTGCCGCTGACCTTGGGGTTATTGGGGTCATTGTTTCCTCGTGGCTTTATCATCTGTGTGTGCACCGTATGTGACTGTGGAATAGCAGTGCCTACTTTAGGGTAACGTGGATTTGTGTCAATATTTAAGTGAAGTGGGCACTGTTGGGAAGAGCCACTCCCTTTTGCCACGTGGCTTTGTTTATGTATCTCCTGTCACACTGGAGCATCTAGTTTCTGAAGCCGTATTTTAAGTTCACCCTGATTCTGGTCTCTTCTCTGTCTGACCATTTCTTACACGCTTTTTTCACTTGCCCTTCTGAAATTTAGTTCAGACCATGAAATTACCTGTTCAAAAAGCTTTGCTAGCTCCATTTGCCTCTGAGGGAGTCTAAATACCTCATAACTATCCCCGAAACCTTTTGACTCTTCTCCGTGTGGGTCCGCTTGCCATAAGTTTCGTCCTCCTGCACATCAGCTCGTTTTCGTTCCCCTCTGTGGAAACCCCACTTTCGACCCCGTTAAGTCTGGCCAAACATCTCCAGCTTGCCGACACTCTCTTTCTCCGTTCTCATTGTGAACTGCTGATGAGGTCCAATTTATCGGTCACTTTGTGGCCTGCCTTAAGGAAATGTATGTGTGTTTCAAGGTCACACGGCTTTACCATTTTGGTATATGCACTTAGATCTGTGACCGTGCTTGGTTTGGGGCAGAGAACAAAGGATCCAGCCCTCGAGACCTGCAGTGTGTGCTGCCTTCCCTTCCCCACACGTCCTTCTGTCTTCATGCAAACAGCATATAGCTTATAATGAGTCTCATCTCTGACACGGCCACTCTTACAACTTTGTTGTAGGCCGAGATTAGGCTGGCATCCTGGTCTTTCTCTCCTACACGTGGATGTGATGTACTTCTGAACCAGCTTGTCAGCCTCCTTCCTCTAGACATCCAACTGCTACTATGATTAGAATAGATTGTCACTTTATATATTTATTGGATAGTGGGGGTATAGCTTGTTTTCAGTGCATTTAAATATAACTGTGTATATGTAAAATGCATAGTTGTGTATTTTTCTTTTTCTCATTTTTAATGCCAAGAAAATATTTTTGTAGTTTGTCTTGTAATTTTTATTTGTATGTACTTATGTGCATTTGTGGGTGTGATAGGACATGCTTGATTCATGAAGTACATGCTCAAGTTAGAGTAGTCAGTAGTCAGTAATTCTGTCTCTGTGCATACTGTTGGTTTTTTTTAGTTTTTAATTTCATTTTTAATTATGTGCGTGTGTCTGCATGGGAGGTTGTTCACATCCGTGCAGCATCTGTGAAGACGAGGATGTCAGATACCTGGAGCTAGGATTACACAGTTGTGAGATGCCTGTCATGGATGCTGGGAACCCAACTTAGGTCCTCCTCAAGAGCAGCTTGTGCTTCTTACACCGAGCCATCCCCCAGACCGCACATATTATCATCTCTATGCGCTGAGGACCATCAGCTTCTTCCCCTCTACCTGTTTTGAAACCCACAGCACAGTGGAAACTATGGCTGCTCCCGTGCACTGTGGAGACCAGGACTGACTCCTGTTATCTCAGTGGTGTGCAGCCTTTCCCTGTCCCCCTCCCTTTCTACCTGTTCTGAGACCATGATTCTACAGTGTTTTGGTGCAGTGGAGGACCTGCCATGGTTGTCTTCCCTTGGGTGTTGTGTTCCATCTAAAAAAATGTCCCTCAGTTCTATCCACGTGGCGCAGGTGATAGGATTTCACACTTTATGGCTGTGTCTGTCCACCACAGAGGAATCTATTGATCGACAGACATCCTGGGCTGTTGTTAACAGTGCTGAATGAGACTCAGGTATCCAGGCATCTCCTGAAGCATTGAGATCGTCTCATCTCATATAAACCAGCAAAGGAATTTTAAGTTTTCGAGGCATCTTATCTGTTTTGCTCACTGCAGTGTGGCTTGAATGCTGGCCAGCACTGTGCCAGGCGTTCTTGCCTCCTTGATGATAACTATCTGTCATACAACTAGAGCTGTCGAATCACCGTGAAGAGACACCATGGCCACGGCGACTCTTATAAAAGGAGACCTCTAACTCCCTTCAGCTTTTCTAATTGCTGCATGCGTCTCCATCTGTGGTTCCGCTCCCTGTCAGCAGCTCTCCTGGGCAGGCATCCCATGGCTCTGGCATGGGTCTCCAAGGTAATCCAGGCTTTAGTTCACAGCTTCAAGCAATGGTTTCTCTGGGTCTCTGTGCAAGGGCACCCCTGGCACATGCCTGGCCTCAGACGCTTTCCTTAGCCATGGAGGGAGATTCCACAACCCCTTTCTTGTATCCTTTACTCTAGAACCAGAACCACAAGGCCAAAGCCACCAACATCTTCTGCTTGCTGGGGCTGGGCCTTGGCCTCCTTGCAAACTCATTTGCATCAGCTTTCTGGGTTTGCTGTTTAAGCTTCCCTTTAATCTTTTTCACAAGTTGTAAGCTTAGCTGGGTGGGGCCTGCCCTGAGGTCTCCACTGCCTTTATTCCCCTTAGCGGCAGGCAGGCTTCTCCTCAGGAGTTTTATCTCCCTGAGCACTGGACTCAGCTCCATACACTTCCTGATGCTCCTTTTCCCTTCAGGCCGTACATTTTTCATTTTTCTTTGCTCAGCTTGCTCCTTTTCATTACAGATCTGCATGAGAGCGACCACTAATAACCAAGCAACAGAATCAATACTAGGCTGCTCTGAAATCTCTACAAACACTGTCAGTCCAAGAACTCTATAATTTAGCCTCAGGCATATTTTTTCAGACAAGGGCAAAAAAGCAACCACATTCTTCATCAAAATGTCACAAGAACGGTCTCTAGGCCACTTACTAATATTCTTCTCCTCTGAAATTTCTTGAGCTGGGCCCCACATCTCAAGCTGTCGTCGGCACTGTCTTCATGTGACTGCTCATGGGGCCCTTTCAGCCCCACTTACTGCGTTCAAGTCCCCATGTCCACATTCTCCAAAAAGCAAGCCTGTCTCAGCATCACACTGCTCCAACTATTGTCTTAGTCATTGTTCAAGTGTTGTGAAGACACCATGGCCAGGGCAGATTTTATAAAAGAAAGCATTTACTCAGGCCTTGCTTACAGTGTCAGAGGTTTAGTTCATTGTCATCATAGTGGGAAGCATGTTGGTACATGGGTAGACTGTGTGCTGGAGAGGTAGCTGAGGGTTCTACATCTGGATCCACGGGTAACAAGGAGAGAGAGAGAGAGAGAGAGAGAGAGAGAGAGAGAGAGAGAGAGAGAAGAGAAGAGAAGAGAAGAGAAGAGAAGAGAAGAGACTGGGCCTGGCTTGAGCCTTTGAAACCCCCAAAGCCCACCCTCAATGACACATTTTCTCCATGAAGGCCACACCCACTTCAACAAAGCCACACCTCCTAATAGTGCCACTCCCTAAGCATTCAAATATATGGGCCTATGGAAGCCATTCTTTTGCCTTGTCTTTTTCTTTTTTAAGAAAGGGCTTCTCCATGTGTTCCTGCTGTCCTGAAACTTGCTCTGTAGATCAGGCTGTCTCTGCCTCCAGGGGGCTGGGATTAAGGGTGTGCGCCACCACTGCCCAGCTTTTGGGGGCCATTCTTACCCAGAGCACCATGCACCCCTGGAGCACATCTGTGGTGACAACCACAGTCATTTTGTTCCACGTGCCTTCATGGTTATTGATGCATTTTCACATGTCCTAAACCATTTATGTCCTTCTTCTATGTATGTATAGGGGCTAGAGCGATGACACTCAACTGTCAAAAAAATTTGCTGCTCTTGAAGAGGACCCTAGTTCAATTCCCAGCACCCACCACCCACATGTTAGTTATATACCCCCATTCCCTGGGGATCTGATGCTTCTCTTGACTCTGCTTAGGCACTTGAATGCTTGTGGTGTGTGTATACATACATACATACATACATACATACGGATATAAACACATAAGTGTGAGATAAATACATGAATCTTAAAATCATGCATATGTTTAGGGATGGGGGAGAGGATTCGTGAGTCCCACACTAGGTGGGGAGCTGTTGATCGTTAACGGTTTCTGGATTGGAAGAGTCAGTTTTTTTTCTTTTTTATATTTATTCGTGTGTGTGTGTGTGTGTGTGTGTGTGTGTGTGTGTGTGTGTGTGTGTTCCCATGGAGGTCAGAAGAGGGTGTCAGGTCTGTAGAACTGGAGTTACAGGTGATATGAGCCACTTGGGTGGTTCTGGCTACCACTGGAAACTGGACTCAGGTCCTTGGGCAGAACAAGAAGTACTCTTAATTACTGAGGCATCTCTCCGTCCCTGGGAGTCAGTTTTCTTCAAGGGAGTGAACCCTGGTGGGTTGACCATGCTCCCGTGCGTGGGGTAGATCTGTGTTAGGGAGAGGAATGTGGTTGGTAGGATCAAAGTGCATTGCACACACATGTGAAATTCTCAAGGAATCAATAAACACGTATAAAAATAAATATAAATATTCAGGTTCTCTACCTGGCTGCCCTTCCTTCCTTCCTTCCTCCCTCCCTCCCTCCCTCCCTCCCTCCCTCCCTCCCTCCCTTCTTTCCTTCCTTCCCTCCCTCTCTCCCTCCCTCCTTCCTTCCCTTTCCTCCTTCCTTTTTTCCTTCCTTCCACCTGTCCAACTATTTGTCCTTTCTCTCTTTCTTTTGCTATCGAGTCTGTATTCTCTCTATGTCTTGGATCTAGCACACGATTTGGAAATGTCTCTTATTCTATAGGAGGCTCGTTTACTTGGTCAGTGGCTTCCTTTGCTATATAGAAGCTTTTCAGTTTGATGGAATCCTACTTGTTTTCATTACCTGTATGTGTGCTGTATCTAATATTCATTCATAGTTAAACTATTCCCCCAAATTTGTTACCAGGGGGGTTGTTATGGACTCATCAACACTTGATATTGATAGTTTGGAATTGTTTCAAATGAGAAGGCATATTGATTCCCCGTGGAGCTTCAGTTCTGGAATTCCTACTTCAGCTGTGGGTCAACCCCCCACCTGGCACCCAGAAGGTAGAGCTGCAGCTGACGTATGGCTCTATGCAGTGGGTCAGCACTCGCCATGCCTCATGCCTTCGCTGGGCAGATTAGGAAGTGATAGCTGCTCTCATCCTTGCAGGCTCAACCCTCTGGAGGCCTTTCCTGCTCCAGGCCAAAGCTGGTGATGCTTGTAGCCTGAAGGAGAGTTCAGTTGATGGCCAGAGCAGAAGCTTCCTCAACTTGTTCTTGTAAGTTCCAAGCTTGAGAGCAAGTTTTAGAAACTAGAAAACAGAGCTAAGTTTGGCTCCCCCGCTCCTTGCAGTTATCTTTGCTGTTAAGAGACTAAATTCTAAAATTCACATCAGTGAGGATCCCTTTTACAGGCTCAGCATGCTACTCACAAAAGATCTTGTAGAGGGAAATCTGACTGTTCGTGATTATGAAAGCGAGGTGAATTATGACCACCAGAGGCTCCCGGCACCTGCGGGTTTGCCAGACCAGGAGAAAACAGAGCTTCTGGGTCTGCTTTAGCTACAGGAAGTTACTCAGATGACTCCTGGGGACACCACCTCCACCACTGCACTGTCTCCAGCACTATGTCCTTGGGGGTTTTTGCAGTCACTTTCTACACAGTGTGTATTATATCATCTGCGCTAGTGGTGATGTGAAATCCATTAAAGGTCTGCGGTGTGTGTGTTTGTGTGTGTGCATATGTGTGTGTGTGAGAAAGGAAGAATGTGTTTGGGGTAGTTATTTTACTTCTAGTAGTTCAGGGAGTAGATTAAAATGTGAAAAACATGCCGTTTTAGCCCAGAGCTTCATCCTCACAGGGAGTATTGAGTTCACAGGGGAAGGCTTGGCAACCTTCTCTCTGTGTCTCACAGGCCTCTGAGAAAGGAGCAGAGCAGTTACACAGTAACTCAGGTCACCCGAGACAGCAGGACTTGCCGGAAAGGCGGGAGGACCCAGAGTCGAGGGCGAGGTCTTTGCATTATAAATCAGCTGACTCAGACCTCTCAGACCTGAGGCCAGTTATAAAAACTTCTTTTCAGCCTGCTGATAAAACAGTGATGACCTCAAAGGAAAGAGCATATGCAGCGAGTCTGCGTGAGGCTGGTGCAAAGCAGCGTGCTTGCAAAGCAGGCTACCTGTAGCTAGGCCACTTACACCTATACAGTTCTGCATCACCACCACCATCGCCACCACCACCACCATCTTCCTCCTCCTCCTCCTCCTCTTCCTCCTCCTCTTCTTCCTCCCCACCGCCACCACCACCATCATCATCATCATCATCATCATCCTCCTCCTCCTCCTCTTCCTCCTCCTCTTCCTCCCCACCACCACCACCACCACCACCACCATCATCATCATCATCATCATCATCCTCTTCCTCCTCCTCTTCTTCCTCCCCACCACCACCACCATCATCATCCTCTTCCTCCTCCTAATGCCTCCTATCATGTTTCTCGTTAGCCGTAGCATTTCGTGGTCCTTCTTGTGCAGAGGAGAAGAAACTTCAGGTGAGGATTTAGGAGACCTAAGCTAGGAAGAAAAAAAAAAGACTCAAACCCAAGATAAAAGGCACCAAATAAGGCCAGGCCCAAGGTGCCAAGGTGATGGAATTCACTGAAAAGGGCCGTAGAAACCAGGCAGCCGAGGGTGGTGGTGTGGCCTGTCCTCCCAGACACTGCAGGGGCTGGGGAGCCTAAGGTCAGTCTGGCAAACATTATGGATTCTCTCTGTCTCTCCCTATCTGCCTCTGTCTCTCTCTCCCCTGTCCCCCCCCACCTCTGTTGTGTGTTCAAATATTTAAAATAATTTATGCCTATAGTGTAAGCAAAGCAAGAAATCTCAGCAGGAAAATAGAAAGTACAAGCAAGCACAGAAGGAACACTCGGCTGAAGAATAGAGCATTGGCTGGGCTGGCTACTGTGGCATTCTAGGTGACAGAAAGAATCTGGAAGGTGGGTCAGTAGAAAACACACAGGTCAAACACCAGAGGGAAAGTGGAACAAAAAGAGTAAACAGGGCAGCAGGCAGGCTCAGTTGCTCGCCGATCAGATGTGTGGTGATGAGAGGACAGAGTGCCAGGCAGATGCAATGGATGTGGGAGGAATAGATACCATCTTCACCAGATTCGGTTAGAAGGAAATAAATGTACAGATTCTAAAACCTTGGGTCACCTCCCCGAGTTAAATGCACATGAAAGCCACACTGCACACACGTTAAAGGCCTCCAGAGAGTGACACATGCCGCAGAAGAGGAACCTTGGCACAGAGGGTGTCTGACATTTTTAACAGAACCCACGAAGGCAAGGGCAAACATCTCAAAGTCCCGAGAAAACTCCCGTCAACCCAGAATTCAATAACCGAAAGCTAACTTTCAGGAGTGCAAGCAAAATAAATATATCTTAAGGTAAGTGGCAATGGCGGAGGTGACCGAGAGCCCTGCACTGTGTGACGTGGTCTGAGTTTTTCTGAGTGAAAAGAAATAGTCTGAAGTGGGGCACATGCTCGGGGACACAGAACTCATCTGTGTGTTGCTGAATATGAAAGACTGTATGGCCTCCTTCATTTCTCTAAAAGCCGTATGCTTGGAGCTAGGGAGGCAGATGGCCACAGCTTATGGCCACTGGCTGTTCTTCCAGTGGACCCAGGCTCTGTTTCCAGCACCTGCATGGCAGTTTGTGGCCACCTGTAACTCCAGGTCTGGGGGATCTGACACTGTCTTCTGGTCAAAGAGATCCTCCTGCCTCTAGCCTCCCATGTGCAGGTTTAAAGGCCTGTGCCACTATGCTGAACCATGGAATATATTTTATTTTCCTTTGTTGTCATCGAGAGCTGAAAATGGTTCAACTACTTTTAAAACATGTACGACAAACCAGGCATGGTGGCACACACCTTTAATCCCAGCACTCAGGAGGCAGAAGTAGGTGGATCTCTGTGAGTTTGAGGACAGCCTGGTCTACAAACAGAGTTCTAGGACAGCCAGGGGTGTTGCACAGAGAAACCATGTCTCCAAAACAAAATAAAAATTAAAAAATCAAACAAACATGTCTGACAGTTTCATTATATTCCAACACACAGAAAGCCTATGGCCCAGTGAGATAGCCCCTGGGCACCCATTTTATAGAAATGAAAACACATCTCCACACAATGTGCAAGACGTCCAAAGCAGTTTTACTCAAAACAGCAAAATCTGGAGATAGCCATCTTTCTCAGGAGAAGGATAGATACATTAGCTGTTGCTTGTACATTATGTGCAATAGAAATAAATCTCAAAGCTATTAGGCTGCAGGGGGAAATCCAGGCACAAAAGCAAACATAGTTTATGATCCAAGCAGCAAGAAGTCTAGAGAAAGCAACCCTGTTCTGCAGTGAAGGCTCAGGGGGCGCAGAGGTCAGCGTCCAAAGCCAAGGAGGGGGTGAGTTAGGTGTGCGAGTCTGTCAGCTCATTGATGGCGGAGTCAAAATGTGTGCACCACATCGTGTATGCATGTTCCATGCAAACGCGTTAAGCTCTGTCTATCTGTGCTGGAACATTTAGGAGTGGTGCAGACTGTAGACTGTGTGGAAGGCAGGTGGACTGACGAAAGACACTTAACAGAGCATGCGGCTCTCTTGACTTTCATGTTTTTCGTAACTTTTGTACCATAGAACACTGGAAAAGAAAGGGTGGAGACGTTGTTGTGATGACGCGTTGTGAAGCCGGATCTGCATGGGAGACGGTTCACAAAGCACCCTGTCTCTACCCTTCATGCCAGGGAAACAGCCACTGCAACTGCTCCATCTCTTTCTTGGCTGTCCACACACTGCACACTTTAGGACAATACGGAAGATGCTGGTGGCCAACTGGATGCCCCACGTGCTGGGCTGCACAGTAGCCATGAGCACAGGTTGGGTGTGATGGGGTAGGGGACACCCGCCTGACAGCTCAAGACCACTGTGTCTTAGCTGACGGAGTGTTTGCTTGCTCAGACAGTGGCCTTCTCCTAGGGTGGCTTACCATAGTGAATGCTATAGAATAAGGCCACTGGCTGAGCACCGATTCAAGGTCACCAAGAGTTCAAAGGTCATCCTTGGCTACCAAGCAAGTTCAAGTCTAGCTTGGGCTACATGAGGCTTGGCCTCAAAAGAAAATCTGGTATGTCTAAATCTCTTAAAGTAGTCCCTTACTTATTTATTATATGGCTCAAGCTGTGGTCAACACACAGAGATCACCTACCTCTACCTCCCCAATTCAGTAACTGATAGCTACTACTACTCACACACAGACACACACACATGCACGCACGCATGCACGCACGCACAGACACACACACACACACACACACACACACACACACGTACATGCACACGCGCACACACACGCACATGCGCACACGCACACACACACACTGGGCACATAAACAACAGTTCCTTAACTACAGATTACCGCCTCCAGCAAGAGATCTGGAGTGCCTTAGTACACACTAAGAGAGGAAAGCCTTTCTTGTGAGAGGAGCTGTGTGCCTGTCTGTCAGGAACTGTCGGGGCTCAGCACAGTAAGATGTGGCCGCATTGCTGCTTCTGGTTCATTCCTACGGTGCCTTGAGATCCTGTAAGAAAACAGGAGAGCAAATCAGTAAGACTGCTTTAGCAGTCAGTATCACAAACTGCACACCAGTTTTATTGTTTGGAGCAAATCGTGACGTAAAGTCTCTCCTTGTTGAAAGTAAACACGCAGTTAGGAAGGTCTCAGAGCAGACCAGTGGTTGTGTGGAAAGCTGCTTTAGAAACAGCCTTACAGAACAGAGCCTGGTGTCCCTGCAGAGCCTGTGTGTTTTCCAGCCCTGTGAGTATTAAATGTGTACTCTGCTGCACTGGACTTTAAGAACCCTCTAAATAGAATCCAGGATTCTTCCTTTCTCTCTTTTAATAAAAAAGTTTACTTTTTCTTAATTATGGCTGGGAACATAGCTTAGTTTGCAGAGTCTTCTCGGGTACAGAAAGTCCTGGGTTTAGTCTCTGGAGCCTGGTGGTGCACACCGGCATCCGGGCATTCACAGGTATTCAGGTGTCGTTGCCTTTATGGTGAGTTTAAATATCATACAAACATTTTGGCTTCCATAGAAGCCACACACATTTATAGTGAATGCTGCATTTGATCAGACTGCACGTGAGCGTGCTCACCTCTGACATTTCATAGGCCTTCTCTCCTTGTGCTGCCAGCTGAGTCCGGGCCTTGTACTCGCCAGTCAGATGCTTCGCCATAGTTTCTTGGTATTGGTATCATTGTAGCTACCCTGCTTGTACTCTAAGCATCGGGAGTCAGTCCTCTTCCAGAGCAGCCTGAGCCCATTAACCACCGTGTGCCCATCCCCCACACAGCCTTTCTCCAGTCTGTCAAGTGACCCGTGTTCACGCACCGCAGCCTCCCACGCTTCTGCTTTATTCTTGTGGGCACTTTTAATAAATAGAAACTCCCCCATAGGTCATTAAAAGTGGTTCTCCATAGAAATATCTTAAGTTAAATCTAGATAATGTTCTGTAGACAAACTAGGAATGGCAGCTGCTATTTCTTGGGCTAGCACATTCCTTCATGTCTCAATTGCAAAGAGGAAGTGACTGGCGGACACACAGCTACTGAACGGGAGGAGGAAGAGCCATGTGTGTATCGTCACAAAGCCTATCTGTGTTTCAAATCGGTTTCTGTTCATACCTGTGTATTTAAGTGAACTTCTTCTAAAACATGATGTATTGTGGAGAGTGGATAAATAATTCCCAAACGGATCTTCTGTGAATTTTGCAAACTAAGCATGCCTTTCTAAGCTCTGCTCAGTCCATTGTTTCAGCCACTCAGGAGTCCGGGCACAGAAGGACGAGGGCTGTCCTGACTAGCTGGGACCAGGCTGTTTCCTTAGTTTTCCTCTTGTGCCTCCCCTCCTTCTCAAGCCACCCGGCCCCTGTTAGTGCCTCTTTTTCTGTTGCTTGAGCACCCCACTGGTTGTTGCCTCTTCACAGCCTTTGCAGTTTTTTGTTTGTTTGGTTTTTTTTGTTTGTTTGTTTGTTTGTTTTGCTTTTGCAGTGGTCTTATCAGCTCTTCTCACTCGGTGGCCAGGGTGTGGTCCGCTTTGTCACTGCTACCGCTGAGATTCACTGAGGCTCTTGTGTTTTGGCTTGAAGCTTTTACCCCATTGCAACATTCTCAGGCATCGTCTCTTAAATGCTTTTCTACCCCATGGTTTTTGTCCTCTCAGTCAAAAGAACTGAGACCGTTTCTAACCTCATTTCTATTTCCTCCCCCTCCCAGATCACACCTTTCTCTCTCTTGCCCAGCGCTTGTATGGGTGTTTTGCTTGCACACGTGTACCATTGAACATCAAGTCAGAGTCTTTTCAAAGAATAGACCATGCTCTTGTGTATATGTGTGTACATGTGTGTGTCCATGGATATGTATACATGGGTACATGTGACTTGGAGGCCAGAGATGCAGGATCCCTACAGCTGTATTTATAAGTATTGTGGAATTCTTGACATGGCTGCTCACAAACCAATTCAAGTCCTCTATAAGAACAGTGCACGCTCTTAGCAGACGAGCCATCTGTCTCTTCACTCCTGAAACTGATTGTTTTAAAGTACATTTTATCTCTTATTGTCTCATTATATTAACTTTTATCTTATATGATGAGTGTTCATCTTCATGCATGTCTGAGTACCACATGCTTGCAGAGTTCCTGCAGAAGGCAGAGGAGGGCATCAGCCCCTGAAACTGGAGCCTCAGATGCCTGTTCTCCACCATCTAGGTGCTTAGAAATCAAGCCCAGGCCCTCTCAGCCGCGGAACCATCTCTCTTGCCCCATCTTAATTTGGTTTTAGCTGAACATTTTGATATCAGTTTATTTCACATCCCATTTCCAAGGGTCCATGGATCTGTTCCCCTTTTCCTTCCATTGCTCCTGGCTCCATTGTGCCTGGTTCCCTTCATACTGACTACTGACCATGATATCTAAGCAGTATTCAGCATATCTTCGTGATGTGCTCTTCTCTGTGGTGGGGGCAGCTTCTTTGATATCTGATAGGCATTTAGAGAGAGGTGATCTTAATTGAGAAAGATAAAGCCTGGGACGATTCTAACACCTGCCTCTGCCCAACCTCGCTGTTCACCTTTGCTCTTTGGCTTGGTCCTCACCCTGAGCCTGTGGTGCTACTATTAGAAGCTCGAGACTTTCATTTGTATCTGTGGTCCTAGAAGAATGCCAAGAGCAAGACTGTTAGTGTGTGTGGTGCTTGTGTTGTCACCCTCTAGGTGGGCATTTCCTGTAATGTCTCTATAACATGAAGTGCAGCGAGTGCATTAGGAAAGATGGATGGATGAGCTTCCTTCCATAGTGCTGGGCCTTTAAGTCAAGGCCTCCTTAGTAGCTTTGAGCTAGTTTTGTCTGCGTGTATGGTGTGTGGTGTGTGTGTGTGTGTGTGTGTGTGTGTGGGTGCTGAGCAGCTCTTGTGAGAGTCTGGACTTCCTGGCAGCCACCTCATGCTCACCTTTGACCAACTGAACGACTGCACACCTCGTGTTTGCCTCTGCCATGGATCTCTGCCCATCCTGCCCCTGATGCCCTGTAGCGCGCTGGTGCCTGTAGCGCGCTGGTGCCTGTAGCGCGCTGGTGCCTGTAGCACGCTGGCTGTTGAATTATACAGCTCTGTTCTACTTGTTCCTGGGAACCAGTTTTCTCCGCTAGGCATCAGTCTGTTGTGTGCGTTTTTATAAATGTTTTGATTCTTGATGCTATTTATTTAGAACCACATCTGTGGACCAGATGAAGATCTCAGACTTTGCTTGGCCCTCACGTCGTAGCAGTGACAGCCAGGGCTCTGACAGACCCACCAGAGGACACACAGACAGCTACTGACTCTTCAGTCAGGGGCTTCCAGCTTCTAGTCCGTTAGTCTTAACTCTGCTTCATTGATACTGCAGTATTTGCGGACTTTCCTCTTTTCCTGAGATTATAAACCACGGCTCATTATGCACTCTCTGACAAGTCAACCTTGCCTTGATTTCATTTGCGTTGTTTTCTGATGGACTTCATCCAATGAGAAGAGAGCTTTTAATTCAGGGTCTCAGGAGAGAGGGAAATCCCACCCCTGGTGAGCAGTGTGTGCACCACACTTGGAATCCATCTTTAGCCCATTGTCAGCGTTGTCTTTGAGTCTGGAGAGGATGACACAGAGCACACTACACCTTACACCTGTCTGCCTTGCTGGACTCATAATGCATTCCACCTTCCACCTGTCTGTGAGGCTGTGATCATAACACACCACACCTTCTACCTGTCTGTGAGGCTGTGCTCATAACACCCCACACCTTCCACCTGTCTGTGAGGCTGTGCTCATAACACCCCACACCTTCCATCTGTCTGTTTGTGAGGCTGTGCTCATAACACCCCACACCTTCCACCTGTCTGTGAGGCTGTGCTCATAACACAGCACACCTTCCACCTGTCTGTGAGACTGTGGTCATAACACCCCACACCTTCCACCTGTCTGTTTGTGAGGCTGTGATCACAACACCCCACACCTTGCGCCTGTCTGTCTCTGAGGCTGTAAGGGATCCTCAGCATTCCTAGTCTTCAGCCCACCGACCCTGGAACAGTGTGGCAGCTTGCTGCAGTTGGCAGTAACGTCTTGAGCGTCACCTGCAGTTTACTTTGAGAGAATTTGACTCTGTTTCCTACCAGTAAAATCAACAGCTTTTGAATTACTTCATGAGTGATGTCTATGAAGTGGAGCTGACTCCAGCTTGCGAATCCTTGGAGGGGCTGTTGGCAGTGGCTTTTCTGGCAATGCTTTTGGACTGAGGGTGTCTCCTGCGGCACAGGATTGTGTGAAGTTGCACCTTGCTAGTATATCTTTTGGCCTGTTAAAACAGGTGATAGAAACAGATGAATAGAAAATGACATTAATGGAGAATAAATATTACTTAATGTTTGACCTTTGTACTCCAAAAGCTACTTTCAAATTTATGGGTTAAAAAGTCTTAGGTGGAGTGTAATCTGCGTTTACTAACAGTCGGCAAAACCACAAAGTTCCCTGGGTTCCCAGCTCTTAGAGACACAGCATGGAGGTGAGGCAATGTCTCATCCAGAGCCCGAGCTGTAACTGTGTTTGCCAGGGCTGTAATTTCCTGTGCTGTGACTTTCTCATGTCTGAACTTTTGGTTTAGAAAGTAACCCTCAAGGGTCACATTTGAAATTTGTTCTTTTTTCTAAAAATGCAGTTTTAGGATTCAAATGTTTCCTCAATGTGTGTGTTTGTCTGTCTGTCTGTCTGTCTGTCTGTCTGTGTGTGTTTCTGTTTGTTGCCCTCCCAACCCCCAGGAATTAAAGACAGTCAGTAAACAAGAGATAATTCAATAGTTCTTGGGCATTTAGTCCAGAGTATCACACTCTGTATGTAATAAGGGCATTTAATTCTCACTTTGGCATGTAGCCCTGCTCATCCTGACTGCTGGAAGAGCATTGGCTGCCCAGGTCCCTCTCAGATATGCATTTCTTCATCTCAGTGAAACCCCTTTAGAATCAGCTGCTTTTCCAAACCCTTCCTGATTTGCCAGTGCTTCTAAAACCCACATCACAGAACTCTGTGTGAAAACAGACTTCAAGTAAATTTGGCATTTCTAAGTGCAAGTCCCTGCCACACCCGGAGCTGTTGTGTTGTGTTGTGTTGTGTTGTGTTGTGTTGTGTTGTGTTAGAGAAGTCAGTATCCTGACACTCTGCTAAAAGTCAAAGCTCATCCCCAGACATTGTTATTAAATGTAGCTAAATCGGTCTGCTGAGGATAGCCAGTGTACAGAAATAACTTTAATGAGCAAGGCTGGGGACAGTGCTGAGAGACCACTAGCACTTGAAAGGAGAAATTAAAAGTAGAATAAAGGCTAAGGGAAGCAAAGCAATGTGTTTCTGGTGGGGCTGAGTTCCCTGGGGGACCCTGAATTCAAATTCTTTTAAACTTGCATTTGAATCTTAGCTTTCAGAGGCCCCTGATGCCACTGAGATCCCGCAGCTCGCAGCTCGCAGCTCGCAATGGCGCCTTCATCTCTTGTCCCTTCAGAAGCCTTCAGTTACAGCCTTGAATTTAAAAATAGCAAGGAAATAAGGGAAAACCATAAACCTGGCTATAATAAAATTAGTGCTTGCGTGAAAGGCCATTGCCAGGGAACAGCTTTTAGAAGACCAGGTGCTGCCAAAAGGCCGCTGGGTGTTGGCAGTCACCAAAACTTTACTGGCCAGCTCACTGCCACCTGAATGAGGCATTTTATTAAAGGCATAGCAGCCTCCCCTCATGCTCACGAGTGCTAACTGTTGTTTCTAAGTCATAAAAATGGGTCAGAAAAAGGATTGCCACAAGAAGTAAATGTGTGACTTCCCTTACCTAAGTGGAAGTTAGCAGTGAGTAGAAACAGTGCACCTCTCAGACAGACCACGACAAGCAGGGCCCAGTGAACAAGGGACCTGTGTGCAAATGAGGAGAGGCAACAGGACACCCGTCCCCATTAATCTGCAAAGGGAAGGGTAGGAGTCAGATGTGAGGTCTGGCAAGGATCCTTGCACTTGCAATTAATCGCGCCGGCAGAAGATCTGGAATTCTCATTAGTACTTGAGAGGAGAACTGATTCTCTTTCAGAATCAAATATTTTCGAACTAGTGTGTCACAGAGCCTGCTCTGGTTCAGTGGTCTCACTGTGAAGCATGCGTCACTATGGCGATTGCTCCCCCATACATCATCAACACAGATGAGCCTCACAGCCAGTCTTCCCCGATGTGTCTCGGTGACCTGGCTGGAAAACAGTCTCTCTAACCTCGTGAATCAATCTTGAGAAGGATACATTATGGCTCGTCCATGCTGTCGCTGCAGCTGAGTTTGGGGGCCTCTCCTGGGCCACTGCAGGCAGCAGCTATTGTACTTCTCCACAGTGTCCTTGTTTCTACAAGTGTTAAGAAGAATGAGCCAGACGACGTGGGTCCTTCTGTTCTTGTGAGGGTCACACAAGTGAGAACACTGGTTAAATCTAAAGCTTTCATCTCTCTGAGCTGCCCCATTCCCCAGGCTCAGCATAGCTGTGCACCCACTCCTTCCCTGAAGCACACCTGTGCAGTCACTCCCTCCCCCCAGCACACCTGTGCACCCACTCCCTCCCCCCCAGCACACCTGTGCACCCACTCCCTCCCCTCTAGCACACCTGTGCAGTCACTCCCTCCCCCAGCACACGTGTGTAGTCATTCCCTGACCCCAGCACACCTGTGCACCCACTCCCTCCCCCCTAGCACACCTGTGCACCCACTCCCTCCCCCCAGTACACCTGTGCACCCACTCCCTCCCCTCTAGCATACCTGTGCACCCACTCCCTGACCCCAGTACACCTGTGCACCCACTCCCTGCCCTCAGCACACCTGTGCACCCACTCCCTGCCCTCAGCACACCTGTGCACCCACTCCCTCCCCCAGCACACCTGTGCACCCACTCCCTCCCCCTCAGCACATCTGTGCACCCACTCCCTCCCACAGCACACCTGTGCACCCACTCCCTCCCCCAGCACATCTGTGTAGTCATTCCCTGACCCCAGCACACCTGTGCACCCACTCCCTGCCCTTAGCACACCTGTGCACCCACTCCCTCCCCCCAGCACACCTGTGCACCACTCTCTCTCCTCTAGCACACCTGTGCACCCACTCCCTGCCCTCAGCACACCTGTGCACCCACTCCCTCCCCCAGCACACCTGTGTACCCACTCCCTCCCCCTCAGCACACCTGTGCACCCACTCCCTCCCACAGCACACCTGTGTACCCACTCCCTCCCCCAGCACATCTGTGCACCCACTCCCTCCCCTCTAGCACACCTGTGCACCCACTCCCTCCCCCAGTACACCTGTGTAGTCACTCCCTGACCCCAGCACACCTGTGCACCCACTCCCTCCCCCCAGCACACCTGTGCACCCACTCCCTGCCCTCAGCACACCTGTGCACCCACTCTCTCCCCCCCAGCACACCTGTGCACCCACTCTCTCTCCTCTAGCACACCTGTGTACCCACTCCCTGCCCTCAGCACACCTGTGTACCCACTCCCTGCCCTCAGCACACCTGTGCACCCACTCCCTGCCCTCAGCACACCTGTGCACCCACTCCCTGCCCTCAGCACACCTGTGCACCCACTCCCTGCCCTCAGCACACAGTGCCTTGCTTTCCCTTTGCAGTATGCTGAGTGTGGATATAGAGACCAGTGGCGTCATCTTTATGGCATGCATGCTTCAGCATGCCCATTAAGTAAGATAAAATACCTGACATTGAACGGTGAGAATGTCAGGGAAGGGTTTCCTTGAAGCTGACCAGCATGGGTTCCAGAGGGAGGACATGCTCTCTGTCCTGAATCATTACTATGGAATATGGGAGCTAAGTCACTTCAGCGACATTACAAAAGCGATGACTGAAACCTTGAACAAAGACTCTTGAGTTGGAAAATTCTCTAACTGATGCCCTTGGCACTGAAATGCTTAGCAATGCCCACTTCTGAGGCGATACCTCAGGGTAGGGTTCTGCATTGTGACTGGCTGATAGGGCTGAGTCCAGGTTTCTCCTCTGTCCTGGCTGTCCTCTGAAGAACGCAGCCTGGGTTATTTACCCGCGTGCTCAGCCCGTCAGACAACCAGACCTTTGTTTACTTTTTCTTCTACTTTGTGTCCTTCACAAAGAAGACTTAGTCACTGGTGAAGGATTATCGTAAGGCGTGGGTCCCCCTCCCAAACTTCACAGTCGGCAGCTTGGCTCAGCTTCTTCCACATTTGCTACAGTGCCATTTGCATTGGCATATCCCTGCCTTATTGTCCTGGGCGGCTGTGTTTTAAATGGGATAGATTTCTGCAGCTGATAATGTGTTTTTCTTCATCGATATGCCAAAACTATTGATATGCCAGGGCTATTGATATGCCAGGGCTATTGATATGCTATTGATATGCCAAGGTTATTGATGTGCCTGCTGGAGAAGCCCTACAGGAAATACGTGTATAGATTAAACTGCATTTTCTTCTTGCTGGAACCCATGCTTTTGTGTAGTTAGGTAGAGACAACAGAAATCGTAAGTACAAAGCCTATTGCAGGTCATGCGATCCAGTATTTAGCATAGTCCCTGCCAGTCTCCACATGCACCAAGCTAATCGTTGCAGTTTTCTCAGATATGCCATCCTCAAAATGTAAAGTACTGGATGTCTTCTGGTTTTGAGTTTAAAAGTAGTGTCACAGGAAGGGATCAGCTCAGTACTAAAAAACTTAATTGTTCATCAACACCCAAAGAATGACGGTTCCCAAATCTTCATGCACGCGAAACTTATGTCCTGGAGCTGCTGTCTGTCATGTGGCCGTTCCAGCAGTACCATCCCCACATTTGTGGGGCTAGTGAGCGAACATGCTTCCAGTGCTTACCAGTAGTGTGCATCTGTTTTCTGTTGCCGTAGCAACCGTAAAACCTCATTTGCCCGAAACAGCACAGTTCCATTTAACAGCTTTGATGCATGCTGGGCTCGGTGCATTTATTAAGTAAGTGTAGCCATCTGACTTCAGTCCTTCTGCAGCGAGAGGTTCCTCTCATCTTACCCAGCCTCCTCAGTCAGGCCTCCCCTGAGATGCCCAGGCCTATCAGACCCGTCCAGGAGCAGGTCTCCCTGGCCATGCTCTTTTGAGCCAGGCAGAAGAACAAATGCTTACTAACCTGCTTTCACTCCACTGAGTAGCATTTTCCCTAAGGAAATGGGTTCCATCAAGCCCAGTGTCTCTTCACCACATCCCCAGAGCAAGGAGTGAAAACCGTCTTTGCACCCTTCTCCAGGGTGTGGAGGCTCCTTCACCTGATAAGTGGGTGTGGTATGTGCTTTCATGTGCACTGCTTTCAGTTTGATTCCGTTTGAGAAAGTAATAAAGCAAATGGTGGCTTGAATTGCTATTTCTGAGCTATTTGGGCTTTCCGTCTCTAGGCGCTGTTAAAGGAATGTCGCTAAGGATATTTTCTATTCCGAGTTCTCTGCGGCCGGTGGTCACCGCAGTCTGACTGGGCATGTCTCCTTCACTATGGATGACTTTGGCTTTCGGTTTAAAATTATTCCCTCTAATATTTGTCTTGTCCCAAGAATTTTAACTGTTTGTATAAAGCCAGTCACCCACAGCCTGGCATCAGATGGGACTTTTGGGTAGTAGCTGCTGGTCATTTGGCCGATCTGATGTAATAATGAGAGGTCAATCTGTGAAGACTCTCTCTGGGCCTTGGGCACATGCCATATCTCCTCCGATGACTGAGTTATCACAAAAGTGGTGACGTGAGTTATCACAAAAGTGGTGACGTCACCTCGGCCTTGCAGATCTTCCAGCAGGCATCCCCTGGTGTCCTCTCCTCACAGAGGCTGACTGAAGGGGGTAACTGAGTGAACAGTGATGAGGAGAGGCCCAGCTTCCCAGTTAGTTCTTCACCAGACAGCAGGTCGCAGGCTGGCCAGGACACCAACACCTACAAGACAGCACTGCTGTCACTGTGGAGCAGGGCATGAGTCTTACAGTTTGATTGGTTGCATATGTCACCAACTCTAATAATAACAGTTTGCAAAAACCCTTGTCAACCAAGCAGCAAGCCTGCGACTCATGCCTCAGTCACCTTGTTTTCCCCAGCCATTTAGAGAGAGTCTGTTGTGGATTTTATTTTGTAAATATTTGTGTATTCACATATTGACTTATTCTCAAGAACTTCATTGATAAAATATATTACTGTTTTGACACAATCATCTTATAGGTAAGAATAGAATGTGATCATTTAAAATGTTCAATTGACTGTGCAATGCTGTTATTCCTGAGGAAAGTGGGGGATCAGAAATCACTCATGGCATGGGTCACCCTTGCATTTAGCTCTGGAATTTTCAGCCATGTTTCAGATTTTTTCCCATACAACTCCGTGTATGTCATGGACACCTTCAGTTCAGGAAGTCTGAATCCCAGGTCTTCATCTCTAGCCCTTGTCAGAAGACACAGAGCTGGTCCATTCACTACAGCAGTGCCATGAAGGAGCTGTGTGAGCTGTCTTTGTGTGTCTCACACACAAAGTTCATACCTAGTAGTTGAATATCATCATGTGTGGAATATGTATCAGTCAGTCTACCTACCACCTACCTATCTACCCACCTACCTATCTATGCACCTACCTATCTACCTACCCACCTATCTACCTACCACCTACCTATCTACCCACCTACCTATCTACCCATCTACCTACCCACCTACCTACCCACCCACCTATCTACCCACCTACTTATTCACCTATCCACCCACCCACCCACCTACCTACTCACCTACCTACCTACCCACCTACCCACCTACCTACCTACCCACCTACCTACCTACCTACCTACCCACCTACCCACCCACCTACATATCTACCCACCTACCCACCCATCTACCTATCTACCTACCTATCTACCCACCCATCTACCTACTACCCACCTACCTACTCACTCATCTACCTATCTACCCACCTACCTACCCACCCATCTACCTATCTACCCACCTTCCTATCTACCCACCTACTTACTCACCTATCCACCCACCCACCCACCTACCTACTCACCCACCTACCTACTCACCCACCTACCTACCCACCTACCCACCCACCTACCTATCTACCCACCTACTTATTCACCTATCTACCACCCACCCACCTACCTACTCACCCACCTACCTACCTACCCACCTATCTACCTACCTACCCACCTACCCACCCACCTACCTATCTACCCACCTACTTATTCACCTGTCCACCCATCCATCTACCTACCTACCTACCCACCCACCTAGCCACTCACCTACCCACCTACCCACCATTCTCTTTTAAATTTTCTTTTTCCTTCCCAGAAGCTGTGTGGTCATCCTCATCATTCTCCCCTGAGCATGCTAAGCCAGCAGTTTTCAACCTATGACCCCTTTGGGGAAGGGGTCAAATGACCTTTGCATGGAGGTCACATATCAAATATCCTGCATGTCAGCATTTACATTATGATTCGTAACAGTAGCAGAATTACAGTTATAAAGCAGCAACGGGATAATTTTCTGGTTGGGGGTCGGCACGCGTGAGGGGCCTTGTTAGTGTGAGGAGGGTTGAGAGCCAATACACTAAACGCTCCCACTCACGCCCGAGTTGTTTCCCAGCTGTTGGGTTTTTCTCCTTCCTCTTCCTCTTTTCTCCTTCCTCCTTCCTCTTCACTCCATATTCTTGATCACGGAGACCTGAGAGCAGAATTTCAGAGTGAAAGTTTAACCATGCTATCTCCCGGAATCAGATCCACAGGCCCAGGCTTGCTGAAGCCCACAAATCAGTCTGAACTCATTAAGCACAACTGTCCACGACCCAGTACTGAATCATCTCTCCACGCTCCCTTACAACAGTGTTTCTGGATCCAGACCCACCTCACAGTCTCCTACTTACTCCCTTTATCTTGAGATCAACATTAGGTCAAACTCCACCTCGACAGGCAGGCAGGCAGGCAGGCAGGCAGGCAGGCAGGCAGGCAGGCAGGCAGGCAGGCAGGCAGGCAGGCAGGCAGGCAGACAGGCAGACAGGCAGACAGGCAGACAGGCAGACAGGCAGACAGGCAGACTGGGCCTTCTCCTCACCTCACAACTGTCTGACTTCTAAGATATTCTCATGACTCATGAACTGGCCATCCCTGTAGGGAAAGCCTTTCTTGCCCACTGCCACTTGGGATCTGTGGACTGTCACACCCGACATCAGTTATGTAATGAATGGGCCCTGCTCCTCTCTCCTCCACAGGGCTCTCAGCAGGTAGCAGTCATTCATGGATCCTTCAGAGTCCCTTTGCCCCAGTACGCATTTTTAACTGTAGGGAGGGACCCTCATATTTGATTGTATCAGAGATCAAGCGGTTGAAGGAAAGACTGAGTGATATTATGGACACACAGAGCTTACTGAGATACGTGTATCATGAACAGGTTGCTTTGAAAGCTGTAACTTTAATTTTGCCTCCTTGGTGTGCAGAAAACTGGGTCTTGTTTAGTAGCCAAGAACCATCATTTGCATAAAGTCTAATTTACAAAGTCAGCGGAAATAAGCGTTTGTGTCAGGTACAAATGGATGTAGCTGTTGAAGCCGTGGGGCTTCTCTGTGGACTGATGACCCCGGTTTCCACCCTGCCGAGTAGCACAGCAGTTGTCTGGACATTAGCCCAGACCTTGTTTCAAAGTTTTCCTGGTCTCCTTGTCCTTGTTATTGAGTTGTAGAGACAGTGGGGTGAGGGTGGCCGTGGGGACCACGCGTCTAAAGCGCCAAGTTATTCCGTCTGTCTTCACAGCATCCGTGTTGGCCCTGTATCATACTGGTTCAGATGGGAGTCTCCTGCCCAATGTTTCTTTTAAAACCTTTTATTTTTTTGTGTGTATGTGGTTTAATTATATGTGTGTGTATATATGTGTGTGTGTGTATATGTATGTGTGTATGTGTGTATGCATGTCTGTATGTGTCTTTCTGTCTGTGTGTATATATATATATATATATATATATATATATATATATGCACGTGTATGCATGTATATATATATATATATATGTGTGTGTCTTTCTGTCTGTATGTGTGTCTGTCTGTGTGTATGTGTGTCTATGTGTATATGTGGGTGCATTTCTGTGTATCTGTGTGTTGCATGGGTGTGTATCTCTGTATATATGTGTATGTGTGTGTGTATGTTTATACGTCTGTATGTGTATGTATGTGTGCATGTGTGTTTGTGTATATATGTGTGTATGTCTGTGTGTCTATGTGTATGTATGAGTGTATATTTTTCTGTGTGCATATGTGTGTATATGTCTGTATCTATATGTGTGTGCATGTATGTATGTGTATGAATGTGTGTGTATGCATACGTGTGTATATGTGTGTATACATGTCTGTGAGTCTTTCTGTATTTGTATGTGTGTGTATGCATGTGTGTATGTATATATATGTGTGTGTCTTTCTGTCTGTATGTGTGTCTGTGTGTCTATCTGTATGTTCATGTGTGTCTGTGTATGTATATATATGTATATATGTGTGTATTTATGTATGTGTGTATGTCTCTGTGTGTATGCATGTGTATATGTGTGTATGCAGATATGTTTGTATGTGTGTATGTACGTGTGTGTGTGTGTGTGTGTGTGTGTGTGTGTGTGTGTGTGTACCTGCGGAGTCCAGAGGAGCCTTTGGATCACCTGGAGCTGAAGGTAGTCGTGAGCCGGGTGCTAGGTACTAGGAACCAAATCAAGGTTCCTCTGCCAGAGCAGCAAAAGCTTTTACCCACAATGCCATTTGTTCCAGCTCCCTCTTAAATGTTTCTGAAACAGAATCTTAAAGCATTAAATCACAAAACCCTTAAGGATCAACGGGTCCAGGGTCTCGTGGCCTGGGTTCTGTGAGCAGTTGGAATGTAGTCCAGTGATACAGAATTTCTGCTCAATCCTCCTCTCCTCCCTTTTCCTCTCCTTCTATTGTGTGGGATGTTCTTAGGGATGGAACCCAGGGCTGTTCATGGCAGGGCAGTGCGTGGCAGGGCAGTGCGTGGCAGGGCAGTGCTCTACCATTTCTAGCCCTTAATGATAAAAGGCTTCTTTCTGTAGGCATCCTTGGAGCTCCAAGAGAATTAAGGCTTTACTGACCCAAAAGGGAGAGGCGAGCCAAGGGCTGCTCAAATATTTGAATTATCTTTGTGTGGACTGTGTATTAACATCAGTTTGACAAATATACTTGCAATAGCATGTTGGAAAGAGTATGTTGTTCAAAACCACTGAAATAGTTGGCCATGATGGCCCTGCCTATAAATGTTATTACTCTGGAGGCCGAGGCAAGGAATTTGACAATAGCCTGGGCTACATAGAAAATTCCAGGCTGGCCTAAGCTACATAGCAAGACCTGTTACAAAGAGACAAACAATCTTATCAAAATACCTTTCCACTTCCTGAAGAATAACAACCACACATACGGGACGTGGCTTGTGAGACTGAGGAGCTGAGCTTGTCAGTGAGCCAGGGCAGATGACTGACAGGTGCCATCCTCCTCTTTGTGGCTCCTCACAGCACACGGCCCCTCCGATGCTCACTGCATCAGTGTTTTCAAGTGGTCTGTGTCCTTCTAGAATGCTATTCTGTCACAAAAGAGCTTTTGTATACTTAGGCCTATACTGTGTCCCTAGCATCTAGGACACAGCTTTGCACACAGTAGGGACTCAAGAAGTACGACTTGACTGAGTTGATTGTCACTGGGAAAAATGAACAGTCTGAATAAGTCTAGGCCAGGAGGGCAGGTGCAGCCTCACCCTCTCCTCCGAGCCTGTGAGGGGCTCTGAGGGCCCAGCAGGGTGGGAGGCCCTGCAAAGTCCTCTGTGAGAAGAGAAGAGCTGTCATGATCTTGCACAGTAATCGTGGCTGAGCGCATTCCTGTGCAAGGAGGAAATCCATTAGCAAAGGAGGCTCCTAAAGTAGGAGCAGGCTCAGATGGAGGAGGAGGAGGAAGAAGAAGAGGAGGAGGAAGAAGAGGAGGAGGAGCTTGCTTCACCCTCCTGAAATTGCAGCTCGGGTGACTTGAGCAGGCAAGGCAGCCCTCTGTTGTGGCCTGATGGTGACCCTTGGTGTCCTTCTGTCTTGAACCTAGGAGCCCTGGGCCAGGCTCCAAGTCACAGTGAACAACAAGTCAGGCAGCAGCAGATTCCTTTCTGGGCACTGTTTTTCAGGCTTGAGGGTGTTTCTATTATGTTTGCTTGATCTTTGGATTTGTGGAATTGTTCCTTTTATTTACTAGGTCCACCATGGTAAAAAATGCATTCCTCCTTTGTCTTTTAGAAATAATAAAAGGCCAGGTTGAAGACACCGAACTATCACGATAATTCTAGTTCTTGTCACGAAGAAATGGATTTTTTTTTCTCTCCCAGATTTCAGGTTCCTTTCTGTCATAAGCTTATCAAGAAGAATGAAAGAAAGACATTGCCCTGGTTCCTCTCTGAGAGGGAGAGACACACTCCTGTTCCATTAGTGATAGAGCAGGCACAGTGACGCCCTTAAGAATTACTACAAAGTGGGTCCCCTGAGACACAGCCTGACTCCAGGACAGAACCACAGAGGCTGGCTTTCTCCACTTCTGTGTTTGCGCTGTTAAAACCTCACGTTTGGTCCCCAGACAAAGAGCAGGCTCCATGAGTTCCTCGTGAATGTCTCCCACACCTGCTCCCACTTTTTCTCTAAAGTGCCCACACAGGAGAGCCTGCCTCCACCGAGATGGCAGAATGGTGAAGACATTTTCCAATAAATGCGTAGACAGTTGATCTGAAGTGAATGGCAGAGAGCCTCGGGGGTGGAGGGTCAGGGCTCAGAACAGCTTCTGTCTCTGCTCCTGGCGGCTCCTTCTGTCCTTTCCCTCTTTGCAATTTTCTCTGAGACAAATCATGTGACCATGTCTCCACAGTTCCGAATGCCAAATATCTAACTGTCTTCAAAGTGCAGTACAACATTCTTAAAGGCAAATAGTGGAGCTGTTTGATCTGGCGTCTCCATGACTACCTCCTTAGTGGGTTCTAGACCTCACACAGAAATGTGGCTGGCCAGTTCTCTTTTTCCCACAGCTTTTCTCTTTTTGAGAAGCTCTGTCCACCAAACACACAGCACATTGTGTTTTTTCTTAGAAATGTGATAGGACTTGTTTTGAGGATATCTGTAACTGTCTACTCTAGCCTTTTATAGTGTTTATATTGTATTTTAGAGACACGGCAACTTCTCGTAGTTTCGTGCCATACCTAGGTATTTTCTGAACTGACACCAATTACCATGTTGTCTCCAGGATTCCAAGTCCAAGATGAAAATGACAAAATGTTAACTTGACATCATTACTGCAGCTGCTGTCAAATTGTCCCTTTGTGGATTAGTGAGCACTGTTTACACCGTTGTGCGCACGGTTTGCTCTTGCATCTTAAAAGCTGTATGTACATCCCACCGATGTGTTGAGTGAGTGAGCTCCTGTTGGAAGCCTTGGTTTATGGCTCTGTCCCAGTGAGAAGCAGCTTTTCTGGCGTCCACCAGCCCTGGGTCACGTGCTATTTCTCTTCCTGCGGTCTTTGCTGGCAGTTTGTGAAGTTGTTTGTTCTGTTTCAGCCTGTTCGACTTTTACATAGGCCTTATATTCTAATACAACTGAGAACAAGGGAAAATTAATGACCCGTTTCTGCTCCAACTTGTACATCCTTATCCCTGGTGTGGATGGTTGTTTGATTTCCGCTGGCAGTGAGGAAGAGGACAGGACTAACTCCCGACCTCTGAGGTCCCCTTGTCCTTGCATCAGGAGCTCCGTGGCTGGACCCGTGCACATTCAGCCTTTGTTCACATTTTCAATAACAAAGTTTGCATCCTAATTACAGCGCACAGCTGTCTGCAGGGCCAAGACGCCGACAAGCGAAGTCTATTACTTAGGGCACATACTGACTGATCAGGTATACTATGTGCATACAATACTGGCTTCTAACAGGATGAGCAGAGAGCTAGGAGGACACGTGCCTGTTCTTTGGGGACAACTTTGGAGACTTTCTACTGAATGGTTTTCCATGAATGTTCAAAAGAATAAGATTCTTCCACAGACAGTATGTAAAAGCTGACTCTCCCCTCCCCCACCCCTGAGATTAGTTGTGGGGTGAGGCAAGGTTCGTACCCTGCACAGAGTCTCTCTCTTGCCTTCATCCTGTGTGAACTCTCCTCTTCAGCACACACCTCAGGAAAGTGTGGGCCTCCTCACCCGTGATCCCCCTCTACCAACAAAGTGAGCCACGTCTGTTGAAAATATGACCTACGTTTAGCACCGACACTTCTGGTTAGCCACTCTTCCTCCGTTAAAAGTCTCTTTAGTCACGTTGAACATATCCATAAGCGCTTCTAATTTGCTCATATATCAGACAGAAAAGATGAGGCCACAGCTGTAGTAATAACTCAGAAGGCAAGGGCATGTTTAATGTCTGCGCCGGCTGTTGTTTGCAGCACATCTGAGCTCTGTTCACTCTTCTCGTGGAGACACAGCCTGGAAATAGCCGCCATCTTGAACATTGCCAGCAGCCGCTGTACAAAGGGAAAGGGGTCCTAACTGTGGTGGGCTGACTGGGCTGAGGTAGGGCGAGGGGCCCTGAGGGCCACTGGCCGGGAATACTTGGAGTTGGTACTGATGAAAACTACACTCAGTCACACTGGGCGGTGGTGGGCTGCTCATCCTTCACACGGTGGCTCGCTCGCTCATGAGGAGCGCCCCACACACGCACAAACCACATGTTCTTCACCGGGATCTCCACCTTTTAGGGGAGGAGTGGAAGCCCAGCCCCTCCCAAGAGCCCCGGTCAGGAAAGCAAATGTTAAACCAATCAAGAGCATATTGTTTATTTCTTGGTGTGGGCACCCCAACAGGAGTTAAAAACTCAGACTCATGATGGGGGTAAGAGAGGCGAATTGATTAAAATACATCACAAACATGCACAAAACAGTCAAAAACTAATTTTAAAAAGAGAAAAAAAATCATCAGACTGCACAGCTGTTTGTCCCAGGCATTGGAAACAGCGTTGGCACATGTGAGCCAGTGAGGGTTCTTGTTTTGTCCACAGAGGGCTTTCTCCTCAGCCTTCCTCACTTCCGCATCCCAGTGTGGCTCCATATCAAGCACGGCCGCCACCATTCTTTGGTTTTCAGTGCCTCCTCCCATGTTGGTGTTCAGGCCCGGGGGTGATGAGTATGCTGTTGTTTCTGACTGTCTAGAATGAGGGCCCATCACTCTTGAGTGTCAACAGCAGGTCTTAGCTTTTCTGTGGTAGACCCCTCCTTCAATCACTTTTGATCCATCTCCAGTTGGTCAGTCCCTAAGGATACTTGACCACCTTTGTGCGGCACTGTGGGCCCCGTCTGCAGAGGATTTCCGCTGCTGCCTTTTCTGTACCTGTTGTTGTTTGTTGAGACACAGCAGTGGGCTATTCTCACTGGGTTGCCAATGTGGATTCATAGCTCTCGGGGGCTTCTATCCTGCTGTCTTCCCACTGCCGTCTCCCAGTGACTGAGCACAGGTTCACCCACGCCTGGTTCACTTTCTAACCACTTCCTCCCTGCTGAGGCTCTCTCAAACGCTTGCTTATAGAATACCTGAGTTCTTCAACATCATCTCCCCGCTACACCTATGATATCCAGCGGCCCATTGGACACGGTGTGTCGCTGCTCCAGAGTCAGATTATGTAGACCCAGACTCATTGCTTTCAGCTCAGAACTGATTTGTCTTTGTTAATTACAGGAATCACCTAATACCAGAACAGACCCGGTCACTCAGACAGGAAACACAGCCTCTCTTTCCAACCCCTCTTCTCCTGCCCCTTACCTCAGTATTGTCTTCTTACTTAAGGAGTTGGGTCCTCATCACTCACATTCCACCTTAAGGAGTTAGAGCCTCATCACTCACGTTCCACCTTAAGGAGTTAGGTCCTCATGCCTTTGAGCGTTCAGAAATGTCTTGATGTGGACATCAAGGCAAAGACTCTTGTGTGTTGGTCATGGTGTGCCAGGTGGTGTGAGTACAGTTGTGATTAAGATAGAAAAGGTCCCGTCCCCGTGTAGCTTTTGTTCATACACCAGAGACAGCAAGCACATAATAAATGTGTGATGTTGGAGAGCTCCAAGCCATTGCATTACAGTGACATCGCCACCTAGTGGTGCTTTTAGTAATTTGCAGGCTTAGTTTTTGTGAAACGTGAACAAATCCTCCTAAAACATTCCGTCTATTCTTACAGTCGAGGACCAGGAAATGGCATACTATCGCTACTTCAGCTGTTTAAAATGCTGTTCCTCTTGTCTGGCTACACTTGGAGATGAATTTTCAGTTATAAAACTGTAGCTCAGTCATGCCACGAACAACTTCCCTTGGGGGAGAGAGGTAGGCATGGATCTGGACTTGCCAAGTGACTAAATCACGCCTGCCCCAGTAGGTTGGTTCTGCCCGAGAATGTTGGATATTTTGTGTACTCTGAGCAGAAACATGAATCTTTGTCTTGATGTCCACATCTTTAAAAGATTTCAGCAGTGCTGATGGGGCTGTGGGGGAGGGGAATCCAGGCACCTAACTTAGTCTGTGGAAACTGCCCCTCTCTGGTTTTCAGCTGCCTCATTTTAGTATGTGTTTCTGGGGAGCCAACACAGCACCACTGGCAGTTATGGGTTTCACTGTAACGGTTACAGCTTAACTATCAGTCTGTCGCTTGTAGAAATGCCCAGTTCTATAGAGTTATCCCTTCTCCTGGTCCTGCAGAGCTGGAGACTCTAGCAAGATGTGGCCGCCCACAGGTGGTGACTGCAGACCTCATCTTGCTGATGCCCTGGACTTCTGGTTCTCTCGTGGCTCACGGTCACCAGCAGCCATAGCTGCTCCCAGACTCGGCAGAGCAATGCTGCAAACCTGCTGCAGCCGCTCTATCAAATGAGTTGGAGCAGAAGATAAAAGCAAATTGACTGTGTGCTGTCCTGGGGCTGCCCTGGAGACGTTGCTCTAGTGTGTGTGTGTGTGTGTGTGTGTGTGTGTGTGTGTGTGTGTGTGTG
>JANHMN010000023.1:40579129-40586641 GCA_030674055.1 Rhabdomys pumilio | reverse complement strand
GGATGGGGTGGCTGTGCAGTAGGTGATCCGTGGATGGGGTGGCTGTGTTACAATACAATGTTATTTACAATAACACCTAATGAATAGAGTTTACCACCTTTTCTCTATACAGCAGCTTTCAAACCTCCCTCTGGGGAGCATTTTCTGCTACTGCATAAACTTCCCTCAGCTTTCCTATATGCTATGAGTTAGGTTTCTAGACAAACCCAAAATAATAGGCTCATGGTCCATTTTTTTTTTATTAGCTGGAGGGACAAACATCTAATTAAAATCTGTCATAGCCGTGCTCCCTAAGTGCAGGGTCACCCTAAGCAGCCTGGTGATCCTGCCTGTCCTGTTTCTCATCCATCGAGGACCACTCAACTGACGGCCGTAAGTTCAGAGAGCAGAGTAACTCAGACTGGAGCCCACACCTCCTGTGCCTAAGCACCCGTCTCCAGTCACTCTGCAGCCTCCCTGAGCCACGGCACTCACCTCTATCCTGGCTCGCTTGATTTTCGATTTTTGTCAACTTGACACAAGCTTGGGTCATCTGGGAAAGTGGAACTTCAGTTGGAAGGGCCCAGCCCACTGTGGGCGGTACCATCCTTGGGTAGGTGGTCCTGGGGTGTCTAAGGAAAGATACTGAGCAAACCAGGAGGGACAAGCAAGTCAGTAGCACCCCTCTGTGGCCCCTGCTTCAGTTCCTGCCTCCAGATTCCTGCCTTTGCTTCCCTCAATAGATTCTGACTCAGATATGTAAGCCAAATGAACTTTTTCCTTCCCAAATTGCTTTCGGTCATGGTCTTTCTACAACAATAGGAAGTAAATTAAGACAACCTCCAACCCTGTTGGCACAAGTAATTCTCTGTATGGTTCAGATGACAGAGCAACACTTCTAGTGGCAAGTTTCACTTTAAAATTATGTCTTGGGCTGGCAGTGGTGGCACATGTGTTCAATTCCAGAACTTGAGAGGCACAGGTAGACTGACCTATGTGAGTTCAAGGTTAGCCTGGTCTACAGAGCAAGTTCTAGAACGGTCAGAGCTAAAGAAACCCCCGTCTCAACTACCCCCCCACCCCAATTATGTATTAGAATGTATATGTGACTCCATTCAGACCGGGGCTGAAGGGTCTGTAGTAGCACTCTTAGTGTTTATGATAGTTTTGTCTGTTTCAGCTAAGGGCCAACTTCTGATTGATTCCTCACATGACTGAGTGTTTAAACTTTTGAATGTGACTTAAAACCCTTAACTCTGTTAATAATATTAACATTGACATACCCTGACACAAACATGTGTGCGCACACATGTGAATTCATGCACATGTGTATATACCACACAGACATAAAGAATGAAAATACAAAGAGAACAAGGAGACTAAATTTGCAATCTTGAGAGAAAGGCAACATTTTGAATTGTGAAAAGAAAAAAAAAAAAAAGAAGATTAAGAATAACAGGATAGTTTTTTCACGTGCATCTTCCAGAGCATGACAGAGAGCAGCCTCCCGCTGACTGTGAGGTATCTGGGCCATGGCTGCCTAGTGGACTGCTAGACATGGCAGAGTGGTGTGGATTGCACACCAGTGTACAGTTTCCACAGAGAGTATTTCTAGAGAATGTCTACAGCTGTCTTCCAGACCAGGCTTTGCCTCTCAGGGCCATTAGGCCCTTCCCTTTCATGTCCGGAATGAATTCCTTAGGAATGAATTAAAAATATATCTAAGTAGCTGAGAGTCCTTGATTCAGTGACTAGAGAAGCATAACCCTCTCTGAGAAACTGTGCTCTGGTCGCAAAAAGGTGGAGTGATCATAGGGTCTCCAGGCCTGACCTCTGAGGTAATGTCTCAGAATTGAGTCTTCAGTAAACTAGATAAAGTGTCTTTATTCAATCTCTCGAGCTGGAGGCACATCCGGGCTCTCATTCTGCTGGATGAGTATTTGCTGTTCAATTTGCCCATCTCTGTGAGTGCTCAGGCAGCCGTGAGGGCCTGAAGCCTGCCTCGAGGGGAAATGAGGGTGAGTGCAGCCTGTTCTGGCACCATCCTGGTGGAGGCTCTGACCTCCTGCCCCTGACCTGGAGAAATTCATCAGCTCCCTGGAGACTGTAAGACATTATCTCACTCGGCCCTCTGGCTCCAAGTAGGAATTCACTTAAGTTATCTCTGCAGAGGAAAATGTCTTCCTGTTCAACCTGCATGATTATAAATTAGTTTTAAATTAAAAAAAAAATACCCATGGAGGATTTAGTGATACCTGTTCCTAAGAGCTTCAGGGCCGGAGGGTCACTTGGCGCTCTGAGAAGTAACCTTGGTGATATGGGTAGTTGGAGCTTACATGGAGTGTTCTCTGTGCGAGCTATGGAAACAAGGGCTTTACCTTTTTTCACTTACTTAATCCTCAGAGCTGCCTGGTGGGGCAGATCCTGCTCTTGCCCTCCTTTTGCAAATGAGGGAATGCTGAGTCAAATCCTCCAGGTAACAGTGTCGGGGATTTGAACCCTGGGCTGTCATTCTCCAAACACAGCGTTCCTGATCTCCATGTACCTCTGCCTTCTTCCTTGTCTTGCTGTCCTGCTTCTCTTTGGGGGATAAGTTATTAGGATACATAAAGAATTATAGATGAATCTGGAGGCCTATGGAATTAAAATAATCCCCTAGCCTTGCCTATCATGAGTTAACATGTGCAGTCTCCCTGATTGGAAGCGTTCACACTGTAAAGCTGGTGCAGAAGCAACCAGCAGCGTGGCTGTGCCCCACCCCCTTTCCTTGCCAATGCCCCACGCGTCTTGTGTCTTTATATTTAGCCCGTCCTTCCCACAAAGAGAAGCAGGAGGAAGGGAAGCAGTAGGAAACAGACCTGTAAGCAAACTCTGGTTTGAATTAAGCTTGGTCCTTGCGCACTGCCCCAGAACAGAGATCCTGCAGCTTGAGAAGGTGCGGGAGTTGTTTCTCCCTCCCCACGTGTGTGTCAGCAGAAAGCCCACACCGTGGCTTCAGTGTTTTATTTATGGAGGACAGAGCTGTAACCAACGCCGGGGTCATGTTCCAGGCCCTCTCTTCCCTTTTGACTAACTCCTGAGACAAAGTGACCTGCTTCTGCCATTGGCCCAGATGGCAGCAGATACGGCTTGTGTTCTGAGTGCTGTGTCTGGCATCGCTGAGCATTGCGAGCCTCTCATTTTAAATCTTAATGTCTCCCTTAATTTAGGAGCACCTCTGGAACTAGCTCATTTTTCCATGTCGAACCAGAGCCTGAGAAAGTTGTGGAGATTAAAGTAAATTCAGCCCCCAGCCTGGCCCCTGATCTCAAGGCTGGCTGCACTGAGAGCTGTCAGGGAGATAGATGGGGGCGCTAAGGTTTCCTGCAGGTTTCAGCCGTGTGTGGGTACCACATGTGTTGTGTTCAGTGAATACAAATACAAGAACACATGCTGTTCCCATTCGGGACACTTCAGACCCTTCTGTCCCCAGCCTTACTGCAGAATTGAAGGGGTCATTTATCACAGGCCACTTACCGATCCTGACTGGGCTTCAGGCCCTTGTACACATAAGCAGTGAACAGTGTTCCCAGGCCCTTTCAGAGGGCCATCACGTCACACTACGATGCTGTCTCCCAACGTTTCACAAGTTCATTTGCAGGGAAGCAGCCACTGGCTAGTCACTTCTCCAGGGCTCTGCAGACCTGTGTCCATTCTCCTGAGGCTTTCAGGTGATCAGGACAGTGTAACACACTCACTGTGGGGGTGCCTCACCCATTTCTGTTGCCTGTAGACACCTTTGGTCCTACAGTCACGTTGGCCTTCTGTGACCTGTTGTTCATTTCCTCTGTTGACAGGGTCTCCCCTTCCCATCTTTGTCAAGATATAAAGCATTTGTTTTATAAGACTTAGGGCCTTCATCACCTGGTCTTTTCCATTTCTCCTCACACAGTCTCAGGAAGCTCTCACTACACCATCCTCCATCTGTGTGTATGGCCTGAGAACAGCACTTTGTTGTCCTCTGTCCTGCTGTCCTGTGAGCTGGAGGCCTCAGAAATGAACAGCCAGCCTTTGCACCTCCTGACCTGCGCAGGAGCTCCTGGAAAGCTCCCCCGAGGAGCCCCTCAGGCCAGCCCCAGATGCCTTACATTAGCATCCTGGTGCTAGAGCCCCACACTTCCTTGCCTTGGGAAAATTCACACAAGGAGGACTGGCCAACAGACAGACTGCCCCATCTGTCCTCCTTCAGGAACTGTCATCAGAGATACCCCTTGCTGAATGTTGACCCTGGAAGCCTAGCTGACACCCGGGGGCTGGGCCACACACTCTGCACACTGCAAGAGTGCTGGTGTCTTGGCTCTCTGCTCTTCCTGTTTAGCTGGAAGTGTTCATGCTCAGCCTAGTGCTGGTGGCGTTGACCACTGCCTCCCACACTGCACCGAAGCGTCCAAGGACTACCATTTCCTGCCTGGCCAGGCACTGGGCTGAACAGTCTGCTTCCTTTCAAAGAAGAATTTCGCCTGAAGTCTGGTGCAGTGTAGCCCTCCGACCGTCCTGTCTGATTCTTCTCATCTGTGATAATTGGTCTTTCTGCTTCTTGTCATTTTATCACGAGGCCAGTAACACAGTGAGAAAAACAGGAGCTCCGAGGTCAGTGGAATGAAGACTGAACCGCAGCGATTACAAGATTGCCATTTTGCCTGTTGTCGATCCCTGTTTTCCTCATATGAGTGTAGGGAGAGTTCCTGTGTCTCAGGTGCCGAGGGGATTTGGCGGGATCACTTAGGGTGGAAGGTGCCAAGCACCTCAGTCATTCCCATGTGCCGTATGTGCTCGCCATGGAGCACACTACACAGAGGAAACAAGTAGCAATGTGAGGCATTCCACGAAAGGTCACATGACCACGAAAGGTCACATGATGAGCCTCGAAGGAGCCCACACAGGCCTTCCGGGCACAGCACCCACAGCACGTAGGTAGAACATTTTATTTCCTTTTTATCCTAAGATCAGACAGCTACTCACTAGGTGGCAAGTGTGAGCCAGACCCACGTCTCTTGTATGCAGGCTCTGGGGCTTTTCTTTAGCACTAAAGCACTTTATTTGGCAGAGGTGGGCATAGGTCAGGTAAGGAAGGCGCAGTGCATGCTCGCGGACATGAAGATTTCCTGCCACTAAAGCTAACACAATGTAGGAGGAACAGAATTCAGCATTTATTTTCAGCCTCATGCAAAGATGGATTTAAACCAATCTTCCAAGTGTGAGGAGCTGGAGCCGCAGAGATGGCAGTGCCTTAGAGTACAAGCTGCCCTGGCTGTGGACCTGAGTTCAGTCCCCAGCACCCATAGCCTGTAACTCCACCTCCAGGGGATCCAGTGGCCTCTTCTGACAAGCCAGGACATGCGCCCGTGCACACACGCACACAAACACACACACACACAGGCATGCACACAATGCTAAAGTATGGTGGCAACTTGATAAAAGAAAATACTGACAGGGTGACAGCATGTTGAGAAGTAGGCATGTTGGTCGAAGGCTCGCCTCTCATGAATGCCTGGGTTCTGTCTCCTGCACTATATAAATCACTGATGGCACGTGCTTGTAGTCCCAGGACTGCAGAAGTCAGAAGACCAGAAGTTCAAGGTCGTCCTTGGCTATCCAGCAAGTGGAAGGCCAGGCAGCACACGTGGAGTGTGAATGAGAATGGAAAGAAGAAACATCTCCGTGATTGTGTTGTTTATGGTCATGTTGATCTCAAGAGGACGTTATACTGTCAGGCTGAGACTGAGCGGCCTGGCTTGCAAAGGTCTTCCAGCCAGGTTGAAGACCTTGAATTTCATTCTCTGTAACAGTGGAAACTGGAGGTGTCCTCATTAACATTACCCAGTACTAGTAAGTAGTCTTTGTAGAGGCAGAGAAGATGGCACAGTCGGTTAACAAGGACCTGAGTTCAGTTCCCAGCACCCAGCTCAGGCAGCTGGCAACCACCTGTAACTCCAGCTTTTGAGGATCTGACACCCTTTTCTGACCTCTGTGGGTACCGACACTCACATCCTTGTACCAACACACACACAGGCAGGCACACACACACACACACACACACACACCTCTTCAAAAGCTTGATGGGGTAAAAGAGATGGGGAGATCTGAGGCTCCCAGGAATGCCTGCTTAGCCTAATTGGAGAGTTCCAGGCCACTGGCTCCTGAGGATTGACAGCTGAGATGGTCTTATGACCTCCATATACATTCACATGAGGGGCATATGCACCCATCCATACCCATGGGAATCTGCACACACCTACACACACCAAACCGTAAGAATAGGTATGCTGTAATTATTAACAAGAGCTATATAATTTTTGAACTGGTTCTAATTTTATGTTAAATATAGTCTGATTTTTTTTCCCCTGTCCTCTGGGTAGTTTTGGTTTTGGTTTGCATTGTATGGGTCAGTTTGTTCGTTTGCTCATTTCTCTGTTCACCCTGGCTTCAGACTGACCAAGTGGCCAAGGGTGAGCTTGGACTCCTTACCCTCTGCCTCTGCTTCCCAAACCCTGAGATTATAGACAGCGCTAATATGTTTACTCCCATCAAAACCTGTTAAAATAACTATTCGGCTTTATGGATCTTCCAAAGAAAATTTGTTTCTAAACATTATCCAAGCCCCAAAGGGAAGCTCCTATGAATACAACATGGTTTTCGAGGAACAACTTTGCACACTGTGAAAATGAAGCCTGCACCGGCTTGCTCCCCACGTTCTGTTTAGCGAGCTCTGAGGGCGTCTGAATGATAACTGCATTCTCTCTCAATACATGATGTTGCCTCTGAGCTTATTTTGCTTGTAGGCACGGCAGAGGGCCCATCAAGACCAGGCCCCTGCGTAGACCTCCTTCTAGGTGCCTGTGGTTGGACGCTAGATCCCTTTCACTTCACTGAGCCGTGAAATTGACACAAAATTGTGCCGTTAGCTTGTTTCTGAGGAGTATGTTACATGTGGATATTCTCTTCTTGCTTGCACGGTACATGAAAAAAGATGACAAGATTAAAATGTCCCATAAATGAACATGAGCAAGAAAATTTAGATGTAATTTGTAATGAATTAAAAAACATTGAATAATGTATAGGAGCCCTGCGAGCAGAGGTGTGACTGTTCTGAGCAGGCAGCTGGTGCCTGAGGGGGGAGCTTTTCTCTTTCTTGGCTGACACCTTTCCCAATTTCAATTGCCTTCTCTGTGCCCTGTGGCAAGGGGACAGTCTCAGGGTCAGGTGAAGTCCTCCAGGAGCATGGCTAAGTGTCTGTGTGTCTGTGCTGTTTGCTTGGGCATCTCTGCTCTGCAGTTAAATAACACATCACCATCCTTCTGAGAGGAAATCAACCAGTGCTCCGCCCTGCTTGTGTGAGAGGGGGTGTCCTTGGGTAGAACACAAGGCTCTCAGAAACCCCACCCAAACCTGCTCTCCTTCCCTGCCGAAGCCTTCTAGCTTCTTGCTGTGATTCTTGTTATATTTTTGTTTCTTATTTTACCATCTGACCTGAGAGTCTGACAGTAATTGACA
>JANHMN010000023.1:40569129-40574129 GCA_030674055.1 Rhabdomys pumilio | reverse complement strand
GAACAGTAGCTGAGAGCTTATTTCTGATCCACAAGCAAGAGACAGGGATGGGGAGGAGGATATGGAGGAGGATGGGCCAGGAGGGGGAGGGGAGAGCGATGGAGGGGGGGGGGAAGAGAAAGAGAGAGAGGAAGAGAGGGAGAGAGAGGGAGGGGAGAGAAAGATAGAGACAGAGAAAGAGAGAGGGAGGGAGGGAGGTAGGGAGATAGAGACAGAGAGAGAGACAAAGAGACAGAGACAGGGGAGAGAGCACACTAACTGGGAATGGCATGGGCTTTGGAAACCTCAAAGCCTGGTGAACATGCCTCCTCCGACAAGGTCATACCTCCTGATCCTTCCCAAACGATTCTGCCCACAGAACTGAGCCTATGGGAGCCAAGCTCACTGAAAGCATCACAGTTGCTTTGGTTTTACCGTAATCCTGGCCATTGTGGTGTTCAGCAGTATCTGTAACAAGTACCATGCTTAAGACATTTACTTCCTGTTTCTGTCTATGTTGGTTACTTTCCCCATACCTGCCACAGAATGCCTGACAGAAACAACCTAATAGAAGATAAATTTATTCTGGCCACAGTGTAACGGAGTATCAGTCTGTCATGACAAAGATGGCCACAGTGTAACAGAGTATCAGTCTGTCATGACAAAGAAAGCGTGATGGCAGGAGGGGGTCAGCGTGCACAGCAAGAGCTTGCTCACTACATGGCTTCTCACAGGGCACCAACTAGAAGCAGAGGCCTGCGACTAGAAGTGGGACCAAGCTCTAACCCTCAAGGCCCAGCCATAGTTACCTGTGTCGTCAGCAATACAACATCTCAAAGCTTCCACAGCCTCCCAGACGGCACCACCAGCCGCGTGACTGTGGGGGTGCTTCACATTCAGACCCCCAACACCACCTTTCCCTAGACCTTAGCTTAGTGTCTACTCTGGTTTCAATTGTCTGGTTAGTTCAGGAATGATCACCTCTCAGTACTTTATCCAGCTTTTTTTTTTTTTTTAAATATATATATGGTGGTGTGGTCTCTTCAGTATTATATACCTCTCTGACTTAAAAATTCATTATTTAAGTTCCTGATAGCCATGTGGCTTCTGGCATCTGTGCTGGACATAGCTCCGTCATCCTCCATGTTCTACTGTACAGCCCTGTGCCCAGCAGAAAGCCAACTTGAGAGAGCAAAGGGAGAGACAAGCAGAAGCCTGTTCCAGTCATGACAGAAAGAGCTTACACTGGTTTCTCCACTGCAGACAGTTGCTGTAGTGGCCAACCTCTGTGGAGAAATGGTTGTTAGGTGGGGGGCAGGTAGGGCAGAGCCAGGAGGCCTGAGATGAGGGGACCGGCTCCATGTGGAGCCTCTGTGCCTCACAGTGTTGGCAGAGTGTCAATTGAACTGAGAGATCATAGGTCGAACCTGAGGGAATTTGAAGTATCCAGAGTCTGTGGGTCAGAGATGGGCAAGGGCAGCGGCAGCAGCAGCAGCAGCAGCAGCAGCAGCAAACAGCAACAACAACAACAACAACTCCCTCTGGTGATGCATGTGTGGTCCCCTTAGGTGCCCAGGAATGTTAAATGGGGACCCTGTTACACTGGTTCTCATGAACCCAGGCACAGAAGCATGGCTGTGAAGAAGGACATGTCCTGGCAGATGAGCAGACCCTGGAACTACTGGGGGCCAGCCCCAGAGGTCCAGACTGTCCAGGAGACACTAGAGGGCTGTGTTTTAGGGGCAATGCTAATTTTCTCTGGGGAAGGCTATGTAGGGCCAATCCTAACAAACTTAAAACTTGGCTTGAAATCAACACCCTTGTCTGCACAAAAGTTCAGATGCTAAACTTCAAGTACAAACCCTTCAGAATATCTGTTATAAATATGGCTGAGGATCTAAAACCAAACTTAATACAAAGAAGAAAAAAACGGAAGGCATAAGAAGCCAGATTAACTTCTAGATTAGAAAAAAACATAGTTCAAGAAATGGAAAATTATCAGATGGGCACAGTAACAGATTAGACACAGAAAAATCAGCAACCTGAGAGGTGCAGTGGCAGAGGTCGTGCAAAGGAGAGCCGGGGTGAAGAGGCCAAGGAGAAGGAAGAGAGAGATACGGGAGGTGTCTACTGGACACAGCCACATGTTCTAACAGACACAGAGATGTTTAAAGCAATAATAATTAATGAATTTCCTAGTTATGATGAAAATGCAAGCCCAGGGCGCCCGTGAGCTCTGCCCTTGACTTGGTGAATGTTTCTTCTTGCCTCTTAAAGGAAAGAATTCAGCCAAGGGACACAAACTAAGCAGGTGCTTATTAAGCAAAATAAGACACACTCCGGAGAGTGACTGGAGTGGGTTGGCCTGAAAAGGGATGGTCACCTGCAGGGCTCTGTGTGGTGGACTTTGAAGACGTTTCTTTGGTTTCCTCATCTCAGGAAGTTACTGTCGAGTTCCTGCAATGTCTTGTGATGACTGACAAAATCTGATGACTCTTGTGTCATCAGATGCCATTGTGCATGCCTCGTGGCCAAGAGGCCCCTGTGTTTCTCCTTCCCTGCCCGTTAGGGTATTGGTCAGTGGACATAAGTGGTCCTTGGGACAGTGCCCTGGTGCTTAATTTCTGATATGGTAGGAAGACCCTAACTAAGGGCAGTTTCAAAGAGGCCAAGCCACAAAGGCATTAGGAGACAAAGTTACCAAGGTATAACTATAGTGTCCCTGGTTGTTTCCAGGCTGACTCCCTGCCTAGACGCCCAGACATGATAAATAGAGCAACTATACCAAGTAATCAAACTGACGAGGACACACAATAAAGAGAATTTTTGATGAGCAGCCCGAGAGGAACAAAGATGAGAAAAACAGCAGACTCTTCAGAAACTGCGCAAGCCAGAGGCAGTGCGTGGCACCTTTGAAGTGCTAGAAAAAACTGTCAGCCTAGCATTCGATCACTACCAAAAGTATCCGGCAAACTCAGTATCTAGCAAAAAAGCGTGAAGTATACTTTTAAAACGATGAAATAAAGACATTGTCAAACAAAGGTTAGGAGTTGTTGCTTGCAGAATGCACTTAAATGTTAAAGGAACTTTCTCAGGGGGAGGAGGAGAGAGAGGTTCCTGTCCACACCAAGGGAGGGGAGGTACTCAGGATGTATACATGTGGATAAGTACACATGACACCACCCCTTCCATTTATGTAAAAGACATTCAACCATGTAAAGCAGAAATACTGCCATATTGCAAAGCTTATAGGTTGACAGGAACGTATTACAGTGAGGGCTTAAGGAGAGGGTGAATGAAAGACCACAGGTGTCCTGAGGTTCCGCTGGTGCACTGAAGTCGGCAAGAGACTTGGATCTGTGGTAATGAAAGAGCCATGGTGGGTATCTCCATCTCTACCACAGACACAGAATGTGGTTTGCATGTAGGGCGTGGCAGCTCACACCAGTGTGAGTGCTGTGCTTGTGGTGGACAGGAGGTGCTTAGATGCCGCATCAGGAGTGACTTCTGAAGGCCACCCCAGAGGCAGTGTGGGAGGAGGCAGCTAAAATCCAGTAGAAGAGACACAGGAAGCATGTGAGGTGTGGAGAGTTGTGGGGAGCCGTTTCTAGGTTTCTATTAAGGGAAGACTGGGCAGTAGGCTGGTGGTCCGTAGCTTCATCAGAACTCCATGGTTGTTCGTCCCCTTCCCGGGGCTCCATCTATCCCTTCCTGATGAATATCCTACTGAGTTTTCAGAGGCCTTGAGCCGTTGGCATCTTTCAGGATGATTCTAGAAGCTTTCTGATTGCCCATTCTGATCTGAGGCTGACAATTTAGGGAGCTAAGCACATTCTTCTTTTCAGGTTTGCCTGTGTAGTTAGATTTGGCGGCCACAGCCTCCGTCCTTAGAGCTTCTGTTAATATGGACTGAACATCTGTGCCAGCTCCTTGGTCACCCTAAGCTCTGCCAAACCATTCACTAGGAGACAAACTAAATTCCCTCTCCTGACATCACTTGCAGATTCCTGCCCATGCTACTTTGCTCCTGAAGCCCTATTCTAAGACCAGTGGGCATGCCAGACATGCAGGCGGATCTTGTCTGAGTGCCAGGGAGGGCTAAGCCCATCATGCAGGCAGGTCCACCATGAGTGTCAGAAGTGAGGGATCTAACACAGGAATTGGACCTTATGTGTATGTGGGCCTAGCCAAGGATCTTAACTTGCCCTCCCCAGGTGCATACCCGGCAGCTTGCCTAAGAGGCAACTCTAAAGCTGTGGGACTGGGAGACTTTGTGGGTGGTCTGTGGAGAAGATGTTGCCTCCTAACTGAGGCTGGTATAATCAGCAGGAAGTAGGAGCAGGAGAGACACCCACTGTGTGTTCATTCTCATCAACAGTACCTGGGATGGGATGGATCTAATTGCATTTTTCCTGGAAAGTTGATCAGATTCTCTCCAGTCACATTTAATGAGATGCTGCCAGAGAGTGTGCCCTTCTTCTGGGTCTCATACCCTGTCCCATTGTTATGTGTGCCCAGCAGAGTCATTTTTCTTTATAGTTTATAAAACCTCCCTCACTCCAGCAGTGTCTCACTCTGTGGCCAGCCCAGCCAGCCTCAGTCCCACAATCCCCTTCCCTGCTCTGAGTGCTGGGATTACAAGCATGCCGCTGACCAGACTGAAGATGTCTGAATCTTTAAACTCCATTCCTGCCTCATGGTAGCTCAAGGCCTCACTCAGAGTAATGCTTCGCCTTGATCATAAAAATCAGTCTGGAGATGACAGTTAAGTCTTAAAGCCTTTATTATTGTTGAGCTGCAGAGGAGGAAGGTGGCTCTTCCTGTGTGGAGCTGAGTGAAGGCAGCAGACCAGGCACCACTGCCAAGATGAACGGTCCCCTCATTCCTTCTTTGACCTCTTGATCTTTTAGAGGTGAGAGAGAGGGCGAGGGAGGGAAAAGAAACAGGAGGGGGAGAGGAGGGGGAAAGGGAGAGAGAGAGAGAGAGAGAGAGAGAGAGAGAGAGAGAGAGAGAGAGAGAGA